>JAWIIG010000044.1:0-1200000 GCA_033557465.1 Ichthyophis bannanicus | reverse complement strand
TATTTGTCAACTAGCAGCAACATCTGTGACTTGCTAAGAACTAACCGAAGTAATTAAAGGAGCTGGACAACCTGGGGTTTTTTTCCCTATTTTGACAAATTCTTATTAAACATTTTTCTTTTAGAAGTACAACCATTAGTAACACTCAAAAGCAACAAGACAACCATGAAAGACAAAAAAACCCAGGAGAACAACAGCACTTTACTCAAGGGCATTCCTTCCACTTTCTTTCCCCTCTCACCTGGCTATTCCACACCACTATAATCCCAGAAACCCTGCCCATACCCTTCCACCAAGTCCCCCATCTAGTCAGGCCCAAAATATCTTCCATTCTCTATGCTACATGAATGCTATGAGTTTTTCCATATTGTACACCTCACAAACCCAACTCAGCCATGCATCAAACTGGGTGCCAAAGGGCTCTTCCATACAACAACCACACAGCATCTCTCAGCAATAACTAAATGCCTTAGTAATTTATCCAGGCCCTTCTGAACACTACTGTTGATATTGTTGTTGTGTGCCATTGAGTCAAAGTCAATTCCTGGCGACTCAGTGGATATTAAACCCATATTGATCTTTTGCGCCCTAGAGAGAGGGAGCCTCTCAAAGGCTGATACTGGCTGCTGTAGAGCCTCTGCAATTTCTCTTTGCTGAAGGAGGTGTTTGACCTGCCCACAAGCCTAGTCACCAATGGAAAAAATGAAATCGGATAATTAGCCCCAGACACCAGATATCCACTGGCGCTAAATATCCAGTTTCGCCGCTGATCTTCATTATTTAGCTACTAACCAGATTGCAAAACTGTATAAAATTAGGACAACCATTCACCTATCCTAATTTTATGTGGTTACCTATCCAATTAGTGGACTAAAAATCGCCGCTGAATGGACAGGTGCTGGGACTACTCCAACCCTGCCCACAGACTTCCCTAGCACTATCCAGATTGTGCCAAGGTGGTCTGAGGGGCATTCAGCAGCACTGGTCAGTGAGTGCCACTTATGCTTAACACCATTAGCAGGTTCTGCTAACCACATAAACCCTTTGGAAAATCGAGCCCCAAAAGATTAAAGCAAGGGATAATTGCCACAGACAATGTGATATTCCTGAGAAACGAGGGAGGAAAAAAGAAATTTTGTGCATGAAAGAGTTTATTGGACGTGTTGAAGAAGCGAGAAGTGTTCTGCATATCTTGAAGGAGAAAAATCACAAGTATCCCGCATAAGAAGGGGGAAAAGGGCAGGGTTTGGCTTGCTTTTTACATTTCTTCAGTGACGTTTCAGATCATATGCCCAAGGGTAGTGAATTCCAAAGAACTTGGGCTTAATATGAAAAAGCAGAATCAGTGATCCAAATTAATTTGAATTTACATGCGGAAGGGACAATGAGGAGATGCGTTTGAGAGAAAGAGTATGGAACAAGATGAGGAAAGAAATAACGCCGTAGACCAGAATAAAAAGAATGGTGGGCAAGAAGAAGAATTTTAAACTTAATTCTACTTGAGACCAGTTCTCATTGCTGCTCGATGAATAACACGATCTGTGTTTTGGATAAGCTGAAGATGTTTAATTTGGTAATGGGGCAGACTGACTGAAAGGGAACTGCAGTAGTCTAAATGATTGAGAATTAAAGCATGAATGACTATTTTGGAGCCTTTTGATCTAAGAAGTGTTTAACTGATCAAATTAGTCTGAGAGAAAAGAAAACATGTTTTTGACAGAAAAGGAGACCAAAGGATAATTGATCATCTAAGCTCGCCCAAGGAAGGCCTTTCCCATCATCTTGACACGATTACAGATTGGATATCTCAACATAAACGGGTTCTTACCAAAATATCATTTGCTCTTTGGCTAGCCAGGTCTCATTCAGCCTGCAAAATTCCACCTTCTTTTGTGGGTGGCCTCATCAAGATCTCCATTCACCTCGGGGCAGTTTCTCCAAATGGGTTAGTTTTGCATATACCATATCAGTCATGAACCTCACTTCTAAGCCAGGATATGTGGAGTAAGATTCATGACTGTCATGGTATGTGCAAAACTAACCCATTTGGAGAAACTGCCCCATGGTGAATGGAGATCTTGATGAGGCCACCCACAAAAGAAGGTGGAAATTTGCAGGCTGAATGAGACCTGGCTAGTCAAAGTGCAGATGATATTGGTGTTAAGAACCAGTTTAGGTTGAGATATCCAATCTGCAGCCATGTCAAGATGATGAGAAAGGACTTATGTAAAAGTGGAATCCCAATCAGAAGGTTATATAATAATTTTTATGTCAATAACTCTTGAGTTTTGTCTTCAAACCCTCCCATATCGTCAAGGTATTCTGGATGATTGATGGATGATCAGTGGAACTCTACCCTCCTACTTCTTGGAACTCATGGTATTAGATCAACAGGGAGCTTATCGGTTTCTAGATTCCCTAGCTGAGCCCACTGCTTATCATCCTCACCCATTCCCATTAAACTATAGATCTTAAATGAGCTGCTTTAAAATACTATTCAACCCTTTGCACCCCCAGTTCCCTTCACATTTAGCCATCATCAATGATTCAGACGATACTCCAGGGGACCTGCCTTTCCTCAGTATGCACTAGGGTTAACACCTTACAAAGATACCATTATGGGCAAAGCTCAGAAAAGATACATCAAAAGTGGGAGGATGTTCATTCCGATCACATGACTCTTTCCTATCCATTAAATAATTAACCTACTCCAAACACTTAGATTCTGGCTAAACTCCTATATTAGCTTAGAGTAATTAGTCTCATATAATTTATTAGCTCACACTTTTCTAGCAGTTCAAAGTAAGTTATAATCAGGAGCAGTGGGTATTTTCCCATCCCCAAAGGGCTTGCAATCTAAGTTTGTACCTGAGACAATAAGGGATTAAGTGATTTGCCCAAGGGATTCAAACCTTGGTCAATTTGGGCACTAGGTTACTGCTCTAACCACTAGGCAACTCCTCCACTCCAGTTTACTGTCAGAAGCCATCAAATTGACTTATTTATTTATTTAATAGTATTTCTATACCGCTTTATCTTACAATCATAGGTATCTTATAGGTATCTAAGGCCCTTCTTGACCAGCAAAATGGGAAAGATCCTGCTATAGCAGCTAAAGCCCCCTCTTCTACAAACACATTCAAGGTTTTCAACTTGGTAAAATTAATTCTATGGGAGGGTACTGGGCTTTAATCTTCAATTTCTTCCATCATATTAAGCAGGGATATCAGTCACTGTTAACATCACATCATCTGTGGACAAATGACTTTTATATTTCACCTAGTAGCCTAGTGATTAGGGAAGCATCCTGGAACCAGAAGACCAGGTTTGAAATCCCACTGACACTCCTTGTGGTCTTCAGCAAGTCACTTAACCTTCCATTTCTCATCTACAAACTTAGTTTGCAAGCCCTCTGGGGACAGGGAAATGCACCTACACTACCTAAATGTAACTCACCTTGAACACCTACTGGAAAAGAGTGAGCTAAATACATTTCTTTACACCCCATGGATGTCAATGTTATTTTGAATTCTCTCCAAAAAGGGTTCCACAATGAGGGCAAACAATAGCCGAGATAAAGGGCATCCCTGATGGCTACCTGCTCCAAAGTGAAAAACAGATAATCTCCCATTAACCTTGACTGTGGCTTGTGGTCATCAGCTATGGCCTGCAGCCACCCCAGGAAATAATCACCCAGATCCCTCTACTTCAATGATTTAAAGAGGAAGCTCTTCCTCACAGCTCGGAAATGCTTGCCTGCACCAAGACTCAATAACAATAAGAGCACCTCTCTCTTTTGAGTAACCCAGAAAAGATCTGGTCCTTCTCACCTTGTACAACCTGCCACCCCACAAACAGCCTCCACTCCCCAAAAACTACCGTTCTGCAATTGTCCCACCTCCAAAAAATACTCCCCCACATCTGCCCCATCGCATTGCAAACTGCCCCACCCACCAAAAATATCCCCTTGTGACTGCCCCACTCTTAAAAACTGTACCCATGCAAATGTCCTATCCCCAAAAAGTCCCCACCATAACGGCCCCACCATTCTGCAAACTACTTTCACCCCTAAAACTACCTCCCCACAACTGCTACCAAACCCCCAAAGTACATCCTCCATAAATGCCCTACAACCATCCACGCAACGCAAACACAGCGATATAAACACACACAAAGAGAAACACACGCAAACACAAGGAGCCCAATCCCATAAGGGCATGTCCAGGCCATCTGGACAGCCAAGCACTGGATGGGCTGGACTGTACCCAATTCTGCACTGAATCGGACACCGAGATGAGACGGCCCGGTATGGTCCTGCAGCAGCCGCGGGAGACATCCAGGCAGCGAGATATCCAAGCCTCCCTCTGCTCCTGCTGGTGCCGTGGTGTCCCAGTGGAGGTGGTAGAGATGAGGACAGTATCTGAATTCATGAAAGCATGGGACAAACACAGAGGATCTCTAAAGGAAAAAAGGGGACTGTTGTAGTTGTTGATATGGAAGGACAGACAAGAAAGGCCATGTGGTCTTTTTCTGCCGTCATGTTTCTAAGTTTCTATGTCTCATCGCCATGGCACCAGGACACCCAGTGGGAGTGCCAATGGCCAGACACTCTACCAGACCAGTTTTCCCACCACCCAACCTTCAGCAGGGTCTGCCAGGGCTGGGATCGGGCAACAGGGACTCACCTCCTGCGGCTCCGTTGCTTCTGCTGGGGCTGCCGGACCAGAGCGCATGGACGCCCTGTGCTTATTCTACCTCCACGGTGGAATAAGCTGGGCATCCTCCTGGTGATTCCTGGACACTCAGGGCTATGACCTGAATCAGCCCTGTACTTCCGGATGCCTGGCCCACCCACACTCTATCCACTTTCCACCCCCAGGCCACCCCCATCCAGCTCTCCCTGCACAGAGTCTCTGTGTCTGCGGGGAGAGAGTTTCTCTGCATTCGGGCCAGACGGCTAGCGGGGCTGCACGTCCCACCAGGATGTACAGCTCCACTATCTGCCTTACAGAACTGAGCCCACAGTAACATAGTATATAACAGCAGATAAAGACCAGTATGGGCTATCTAGTCTGCCCAGTGAGGGCTAGGGTAGGCATGCTCGTCGCTCCATGCAGGTCACCCACCTCTATGCCTTTGCTAATGGTTGTACCTGTCACTCTGTGCAGGTCACCCATCTCTATTTGTTTAAGTATAAAAAATATTTACGTTTATTTTGATTTGTTTCCTTTTGCTATAAAGGGATCCACTGTGTCTGTCCCATGCCATTTTGAATTTTGTCCCCACCACCTCCATCGGGAGGGCATTCCAAGCATCCACCATCCTTTCAGTGAAAAAGTATTTCCTGACGTTGCCTTTCACTTTACCCCCTTGCAGCCCTCTAGTTTTACAGCTTCCCCGTCTTTAAAAAATGTTTGTTTGTTCATTAATACCCTCTAAGTATTTAAAGATTTGCATTATATCTCCCCTATCCCTCCTCTCCTCTAGGATATACATATTTAGGTCTTCAATTCTCTTCTCATACGTCTTCTGGCGCAAGCTCAGAATCATTTTGGTCGCCTTCCTCTGAACTGTCTTTTATTCTTTGCATATCCTTTGTGAGATACAATCTCCAAAACTGAACACAATACTTTACGTGAGGCCTAACCAATGACTACAGGTGCATTAATTATACCTCCTCATTTCTGCTTGTTACTCCTCTCTGTATGCAACCCAATATCTTTCTAGCTTTGGCCACCGCCTTGTCGCACTGTTTCACCATCACACAGACATAGGAATTACATATAATTCCCTAGCTGTCATGTGCTGCACTTTAAATTATTGACATATATATTTCATTTTCTTTGCTGCAATTTCTACTGTGAAAGCTACTGACTGAACTATACTGCTTTCTTATTAGTTTCAATCTGTACTGTCTGCTAGTATCTGTTGCCACGGCCAGGGCTAGATTAAGGAACTGAGAAAGGGTCCAAAGTTTAGTGGGTGCTTTCAGATGTGCTCAGCACTCGGGAGGTTAGGACTGACAATTGGTTAGCCTTTTTCATGATTTGATTGATTTTGCATTAATGTCTGGAAGCTATAAGGAAGGCTGACATATCTGTACATTTTTCAGAGTTTAAGATCTCTATCCACGTTTCTCTATTGTTTAGTTTTGACTGCCCTGCTCTTTGACACACCCACACACCCAGATGCCGCTGCTCGAGACAACTGCCTGATTTGCCTGATGGTTGGGCCGGCCCTGATCCTTCACACACCCAACCTAGCAAGTATTCCCTGTAGAGGGCCGTGTACATTCCCAAGAGACAAAACCATCATACATTCACCAGTCCTGCTCCAAACTAAAGCCAAACTAACGCCCTTCCACTGCCTTCCCCCCAACCTCTCCTGTACCCCTACTCCTACTACCCAGTCCTCCTCATATCCATACATCCTTCCACACATTCCACACCACAGACCCCCACTTCCCCTCCACACCATTCCTCCACCCTGCCCTCATCTCTCCTCCCTTGTCCTTATAGGACCCGATATTCGAAAGGCATTTACACGGTTTACAGCCACTCAGCGAGATATTCAACGGCACTAATACTGTTAGTACCACCAATATCCCCGATCTTCTCCCCGACATGCCCGAATGCTAACTGCTTAGCATTGGGGCGTGTCATGAGCATGCCGGGGAGGCCGTGACAGTTGCTAACCAGGCAGTAGAGATATTTCATGCTGCCTGGTTAGCGACCTGTGTCTAAAAGATAAGCGGAGCAAAATCTCGCCTATCTTTTAGCCGCAGGGCTAACTGGGCGGCATGCAATATTACCGCTACCCGGTTAGCTACTGCGTCTGGAACGCTGTGCGGCAAAACCAGATATTCAATATCGGGGCCACATATGACCCCGGCATTGAATATCCAGGGTTAAGGGTCGGCACATAACCGTCATAATTGAAAATCGGGACCATAGTCTCTTATTGATCTGTCGTTAGTAGCAGCAAAGGAAAGAGAACATTTCTGAAGTCACCTGTATTCTCTGCCAATACACATGGCTCGCCTCGTTGCTGAAAGACTGCTGTTTATTTCCAGTCTCTTCCAAAATCCTCTGCTTCCCCAGGACAGCAGGCATAGCCAAAGCGCTATCGAGCACTCCGGTGACATTTTAAAAGTGTTGGCGGCATAGGGACAGCCACTCCCCAGAGACTATGAAAGCCAAATACACTGAGGCTCAAAGCCGGCCCGTTCTAAAGGGGTAACGTAAGCCGGCTGCATTACCAGAGTCCTCAGATCCATCGTCCGCTAGCTGATCATTTTTCATCAGCAGCTGTTTCTGATCACCAAATCGTCCATATTCAAAGTTCAAATCCAAAAAGAAGACCCAACCTCACCAAATCCAAGGTATCTTTGAACCACCAGCATAACATACAAATCTCACAGTGTCTCTCTTTTCACCTTTACACCGTCAATTCTCTAGTGTGGTGAATGTCTTCTGTCACGTCACAAAAAATTCCTTAGGTTTCAGAGTTCCTGTTTTCATCGTCCACCTCCATGCTACTATCTATAGTGCTGCCTTAGCTTTGGAAAATGTGTGTTCGGGTAGTTACCCCATTTAAAGAGAACTCCAAGGAGAAAGGAGGAACCACCGATACCATAATTTCTCAAATGACAGTTTCTTAGTAATAGGCTGCACCTCCCTTATTTTAACCAATTTAAGCATCGCCACATCACTGTACATTTAAAAGGGCTTACCCTTAAAAATCAGGGGTGACGACTTCTGATCTCTTTATCGGGGAGCTGCAGCAGTCTCGTGTCGTCGTCTCTGGGCCTTTTAGCTCAGGTAAGGCTCAGTACCCTGTGAGCTCTCTATACAGGCACTGCCCCACTCCCAGAAGTAGGGCTGCCAACTGGCTCCAGATGCACCCAACAGGCTTGATTCGGTCCTGGGTTTACACCATTGCATCCAGGGACTTGCAGTCTTGCTTTTCTTACGAAGTACAATAGAGATATCAGAATACATATCCCTGCATGCAACGAGATAAACCCAGGACTGGATTAAGCTTGTCATTTCTGCCGCATGTACCAGAATGTCATCTCCACCTGCTCACCTCTATTCATCAGAGCACAGTAAGCTTTCAAAGCCTTTCCCCTTCTTTTTGGAGGCCATGGAAGGGATTGCTCAGGTATTTTTAAAACTCTGCATGTTACTTGTGTCACCAGTCGAAGCTGGATTAGTGTTTGAGTTTATAGGAGCTTTGCACCTACCCCTCTAATTTACGCAGCGACGTCGCTTCCTCTCATAAAATCTGGCTTTTTACTGAGAAACAAACTTGTAACTAGAAAAAGGCAAGCTGTCAAACCAGCCAGCAACTCTACAGCCAGTCTCTTGCAAACACACGTTTAATAATATATAGTACATGCCACCTCGCACAACTGCTGGGAAAACAATCTCACTGTGCCTGCCGTTCATCGTGGTTTGCCTCCCCTGAATATCAGAGGGAGTCCTGTTCACACACATGGACTCTCTTGATCTCTTCTAAAGCAACGCTCCTATTTCCGAGCAAATAAATGACAGGGATGCCCAGTTCTTGACGTCCAGGAACATTCAACCTTTTACTAAGTCACTGCTATCTTACTGAAGAAGAATGAAGAAATCACTCTGACAGCAACATCTGACATGATACAACAAAAACAGGAAATTGTTTTGGGAAGTTATTTACTTCTAGAGTCTCATTTTAAAAATAACAATAATAAAATATGTTAATAGAAGACCTTCTTTTAACAGACAGCTTGCTAACTCTTACGCCAAAAATGTCACCTTATGGCGGTGTGGCCCATGTGAGTCAAAGTAGAACCAAGGTGTACTCATTGCCCAGCCCTCAGAACAAACACCACATGTACCTCCAGGTCTCTGAAAGGGACGTGAGGTCTGTCCTAGTTCATACTCCTCCTGCTGGGGGTCAGCAGTTTTTCTGGAGTCAGGAGCTGAATAACTAGTACTACCGAAAGAGTCCTCAGTGGCTTGGTATTCTGTTATTTGATATCTCGCTTTTATGTAGTTGGCTCAAGGCATCCTACAACATAAAACTTATCAGTAAAAGTTATACAATTCAGCAAAACCCAGAATGCACTAAAGACAAATCTTACATTAATCAGCATAATGAACACCTCAGATTACATGGGCAACGGTCATTGCCTGCATAACCTTATGTAGGCCCAGCCCCTTCCTCCCAATTCCCCAGTTACCACCATCCAAACACATACGCAAGGACCTACTTCTGAAAAACAACCTAATTTCAGTTGTGTTCAAAGTTCGAGAAGTCTCACCTGAGGACTGCTGGTTCCAAAACCGAGAGTGGGGGTTGAAGGAACAGGTAGCGAGTGGTGTCCCATGGGGGAGTTGATGACTGAGAAGGCAGGCCCCATGCCATTCATGGGGGAGCTGAGATTGCTGATGGGCGAGTGGAGCTGGTTGGGTGACCCCAGCGAAGGGCTAACACCTGGCCCGCCGATGGACGGATGGAGAGAGGGCAAGGCCATCATCCCACGGCCAGTGGGGGAGTTCAATGCCGTGGAATTCACTTGTGTGGAGAAATCTGCAAGGACATAAACAGAACAGCAGACAGAAGGTTTACTATAAAATTCCAACCAGATTGAGATATGTTCATACAGTTCAACCGTCTGCTCAATATCTCCAGGGTAAACATTCTACACACAGCATAAGTCTATTTACAACACAGTTTTGTGCGTGTGTTGTTGTCATAAGCTACAATCTATGCTCAAGTGTCTTTCCTCAGCTGCTGTAGTGCTGCATTACAGACAAGTCTGGTGTCATCTTCTGCTTGTACCAGGATCCCGAGGGTCAGATTTAAAAATAGCTTTCAAGATATGTGCCTACCAAAGCCCTTTCTGCTTATTTCCTCATCCTGTCACACTGCTCCTGAACAATGCAAGAGGCTTCTCAGTGGCCCCAGGCGTTTCCTCATGGCCTGGTTGCAGCGCTCGCCTGCCCCCACCTTCCCCTTCTTTTAAAGAAACTACTGTCTGCAGGTATTAGAGACGTCGTCATTATTTCTGGACTGTTAAGAGCTACTCTGAGGCACCCCATCCTATTTGTTCAATTTAAAAACCTGTAGGCTCACATCCATGTGAAATCAAAGCTCTGTAAGGCTGGCTTACCCAAAAAGTGTGGGATCATTGCTCTCCCCCCTCCCCCCCCCCCCCCCACCCACCCTGAAGGAAAAGTTGGGCTCTGGAGCCACACAGCAGGAACTTCAGGGTGCTGGCACAAGACAGCATCCCCCCCCCCCCCCCCTTCTCTCCCACACTTCGGGTTTTCATTTTCAAGCAGTATTCCATTTATAGAAGGCTCTGGGGATCTCTCTTTTTAATTAAAGCCTCAAACCTAAATTCTTAAGTCAGGCTAGTATTTGCAGAGCCATCCTGGCATGAAGCCGTGAGGGTGTATCACTCTTCTACGTCTCATGCTTAACACATCTTCTGGACAGCACACTTTCTTTAGAATATAAAGCACACACATACATAAGAACACACTCACAGACAGACAGGTGCAGCTTTTGATGTAAATGTTTTTTTTCTTGCACAGTCCAGTTCTGAAACTGAGCACTCACACTGGTTTTGGGTCTGTGTTTCTAAGAAGGGTGCTACCATTCCCCTGCTGTGCTCCCTGGCTCCCAAAGCTTGGCTATGTGCTTGCCTGAATTGAAAGATTTAGCACCAAGATGTTTAGGACTTGGAGGGGAGCATCACAAAACTCAGAATCTATTTTTATAGCTTCTGAAGTAGAAGCAATAACCAAAAATAGCCACTTAAAAACAAATGGGTTCAGGGTTTCAAAGGAGACACCAGTTAATGTCCTTTCCTTGAGTCCTGCTAGACCAGTCCAGACAAGTGAGATGTGTTCCCCTACCAGCAAATTGGTGGAGACAAAGAAACAATGAAAAGCCCAGGTTTCAATGACATCACTCCCATACCTCTATTCCCCTCAGTCACCAGAGGTCTCCTTAGTATTTGTCCCAAAGTATATGGGAGAAATATGGTAAGCTTCAAACAACCTCAACTGTGGGCAACAATGAATAATCAACAGTAGAGAACTATGTACAGAAAAGCATAAACATAATGCTGTCCGTAGATGATGAACCTGCAGAATTAAGTAGAAAAATCAGTGCAGATCCAAAGGGTACCACAGCAGAAGAACGGAGCCATACAGTTCCAAGGGTGGGCCCTAGACTTGTTTAGCAGGATTCGAGGGAAGGACATTAACTGGTAAGTAAAATGTCACCTTTGAAATCATCCTGCTAGACCACTCCGGACAAGTGGGATGTACCAAAGCTATAACTCCACTGCGTAGGATGAAGACACAGCAACTCACAAAATCCTTGAGCCAAAGGTCATGGAAATCCTCACATGATCAACCAAGTGGTAATGTTTGACAAAAGTGGAAAGTGATGCCCATGTTGCTATCCGAAAAATGTCTCCAGGGGCTACCAAGCTCCGCTCTGCCCATGAGGATGCCTGCACAAGGGTAGAATGTGCACGCAAACCCTCCGGAACCAGCCAGTTCCATAACAGATAAGCCAAGGCAAAGGTCTCCTTAATCCAGCATCCCAAGGTCAATTTAGCCACCGCATCACCCTTGTGCAGGACAGCAAACAGCACAAAAGATGGTCGAACATACAAAAGAAATTCGTAAACTCCAAGTACCAGTAAAGCATCGTCTGGACAAGCACAAGGCAAAGATCCTTATCCCTCCTTCATCACTGCTTCTTAGAGAAGGAGGACAGACAGACCACCTGGTTCATGTGAAAGGGAGAAGCACCTTTGGAAAGAAGGAAGGCACAGGCTGAATGGCAGTGGCCTCCTTGAAGAAGACAGATAAGACAGAGCCTGTAGCTCGTAAATCGCCCTGCGGAACAAATCACGACCAAGAAGTCCATTTTGAGTGTCAAATCTTTTAAAATAGTGCACTTCAACAGCTTGAAGGGCGCTGCCATCAGGGCCCTGATCACCAAACACAGATCCAAGGGAGGAATCACAGACTGGAGGGGAGGACACAGACCCCGAACCCCCTGGAAAAAGAGATGTCCAGGAGTGAGGCCACCAGACCTCAGAAACTGGCCAAAGCTGCTACCTGAACTTTCAGGAAGCTAAGGGACAACCCTTCTCCAGGCCCCAGGAGCCAACTGCCAAGGGCTACAACATCGCTCAAAAAGGCACCAGATCCATACATATGCTAGCTTGGTAGACGTCCCAGGCACAGGCACCCTTGTGGATAAACCATTTCAAGAATGGTCAAAATTCCAGCACACTTGGAAAGCATTCTTAAACAGTCTCACCCAAGCACCTAGAGGACATAATTACCAGCATCAAAACAACCACATCCCCCCTTGACCCTTTCCCAGTCAGCTGGATCAAGATTGTCAGACATGAACTCACATCAACAATTCACAAGATCACCCAGCTTTCTCTACAGCAAGGATACAAACCACCTGAACTAAAAATGGCCTCCATCTGTCCAGTAAGAAAGGGAACTACCAATGACATCAACCAACCAACATCCTACAAACTTATAACTAGCCTTCCATTCATGGCCAAGATACTAGAAAAGATTGTACACAGCCAGCTCCATGGATCAGATAGACACACACTCCCCCCTTGATCCCCAGCAGTACGGCCCCACCATGGAGCTGAAACCCTAATGACAGCACTCCTGGACACGTTAATAACAGATACTGACAAACCCAACACAGAATACTTGCTTATTTTCCTTGACATCAAGGCAGCATTCGACTCAATACCTCACACCCTAATCATCAAGAGACTGCAAGCAATCGGACTAGCAGACACTCCTCTGAACTGATTCCAATCCTATCTGTCAAACCGACAACTTCAGGTAAAATCAAGTTCCACAAAGTCAACACCATACACCCAAAACCAAGGAATTCCCTGAAGCTCAGCCCTCTCTGCATTGATATTCAACATCTTCATCCAACTGATCTGCATAGTCATACAGACATTCAATGTCCTTTACCACATATATGCCGTCAACATCATGACTTATACACCCATCAACACACTCAACCCTGACATCACGAACATAACAAACTGCTTCACCACTATCAGTTCATGACTCACCACTCACAATATGACCATAGAAAACTGAAGCCCTATACATCACCAGAGACAGCAGTTTCGCCCCACCGGATGCCATAAGCTTAAATGGAACCCAACTTCAAGTAAAACAGAAGTATGAAATCTGGGTGTCACCCTCAATCCGCACCTATCCTTCTCCACTCACATCAAAAACATCACTAGGAGTATCTAGTATAAACTCAAGACAGTACAACACCTCAAGCCTCTCCTAGCACACCAAAACGTTTGCACAGTCCTCCAAGAACTCATCTTCCATATCCGGACTACTGAAATCTCATCCTCCATGGCCAACCGAAGACAACTATCCACCCGCTCCAACTGGCCTTCAACACAACAGTACATACCTTATGCAATGCACACACAATGCACACACAACGCATTACCACCAGGCATCCGTGCGATTACTGACTTAACTCAATTCAGAAAGGCTCTCAAATTCCATTTATTTACTCAGTACTACCAGATTAACCCAACCCCTACATAATTGCCTCTCCCTTACCTCCTCAAGTCAACATATCAACCCTATCGCACACATGTACACACATGTACACCCTAAATTCTCAGACTCGATCTCCTTGTACATATGTATTTAGTTCAGTTTGCATTCCCTGTGTTATCCAAGTTGCAACTCCTGTTCTCTGTAAAGCATAAACATGTTATCCAAGTTGTTACTCCTGTTCTATGTGAAGCCAAGCAGTTTGTTATGGTCATTTTGTTGTATGTAAACCGCGCTGACAATAGTGCGGTATATAAGAAATTGTAATAAATAATAAATAAATAATAACAACTGAACAAATAACTCCCTTACTCAAGCAGCTACATTGGCTACCCATCACTTAACGCACAAAATTTAAATCCATCCTTACAGTTTTCAAGATCCTCAATGGCCTATCATCCACCCACCTTCAAACACCATGAGACCAAAGACAACCGCACAAGGCATACTGGATCCCAGAACACTGTAAGTACCCCTGCACTCTACATGAGATCCAGCACCACCACATCCTAGAGGGCCTTCTCCATCTATGCACCTTTCTTTTAGTACTTGATCCCTTGCAAACTCCGAGTCACAAAGGACCTATTAACATTCAGAAAGGTTCTCAAGAAGCACCTATTCATGCACTACTTTACTGAAGACAGAACATAACACCCATGCAAGACCCTCAGTCCCCCCTCCCCCTACTCCCCCCTTCTCCCTGAATCCCCTTGTTAACCCCTCTAATGCTTCCCCCTGCCATGATCCTCGATCCCCACACTGATGTACCCATTGTAGCCAAGAGATAAAGCAAGGAAGCCAGGCTGGACTAGGAGCACCAGCAATCTGCAAGAAGGTTTCTCTGAGGCTGGATTCCTATAACCATAGCTCAATCAGAATCAATCTGAAGACTTATAGGTATCTTTCAGCTTAATCAGCATGTTGTTGTATCTAGTTCTGTAGTCTTCCAGAAGTTATGGACACCAACCAAAGTGGTAAATTATGTAAATCAGCACCGTTTCTGCAATATCAGCACAGCACACGCTCCTCTTTACATCTGTTCCCATTCAAAGTTAGTCATGCAACATGCACTGCTTTGGTGAATTTGCCCCTTTCCACTGTCATCAGTTGCATTAAAAAGAGGTAAGAAAATAAGCAGACTACAAATACTTCTCCCATAGGTCCTTGTAACATTATACTTCGATACGACTCGATCCTTAAACTCACAAATTAGCACAGCCTGAACAGTGACTATACACAGAAGGAAAACCCTGACCCATCCAGCTCCTGGACCTTTAAGACAGAAAACAATATCCTGAACACCCCAGTGGGTTACACCAGACCAGACAACACCTAGCACATTTCCAAAACAGAATCCAAACAGTGATACAGTGCTTCTCTGCCAGCAAGGGCTATTCCCCTCCTTCCTCCCTAGAATCCAGGCTGATCAGCAAGGACTGAGTAATTGCCCTTATGCTTTCTAAAACGACTTCATAGCCACCACAGAAAGTCTATAGCACACAGGGAAAAGACAAGACATGTCCGGACTGATATTTAGCAATGGCGGCACTGGCCGTCTCCACTTCAACTTAGACCCGGATATTCAATGCCAGGGTCATATCCGCCACCAGCACCGAATATTAGGGTTGGTCGAAGCAACAAAGCTAACTGGACAGTGACAATATTCAGCCACGAGTCATTTCAGAATACAATCAGATACATGTAAAGCAGTTTCTGAGTGCATGTCACTGCTGCTCTTTTAGTACAAGGTTAATCCAAGGTGAACCCTGACTGTGGGAGAGGAAGAGACCTAGACCAAGAGAGAGAAAGGCTGAGACCATCATGTTACCAAAACACACTGATTTGCCCAAAATGTAAACCTGGCCCTTAGTTTGCAGGCTTGTGAACAGAAGCTCATTAATTCGACTAGAGAGTCTCGTCAACACATCATAAAGCTTCTCGAGGTTTATACTTTTAATTCTCACTTAAAATAAAAGACAAAGGCTCACTGGAACTGACCCTCTGTCTTTAAAGAGCACATACCATACTTGGCCAGCAATGAGATGGATCGATACAATAACAGCAACTACGGGTACCAGTCTGTCAACAATGAGCCGCCTGACTGAAGACCGAACACAATTTAGGATAGCTATCCAGAGGGTTGCCATGAGTCGACTCTGACTCAACGGCACTTAACAACAACAGCCATACTTGGAGACAACTCATTCGCATGACTGTAAAACAAAATCCGATTCACCCAGAAAAATAATATTCCATGTGTTACAACACTGCATCAAGAAACACCAGGTGACGACACTACAGTGATACTTTCTGGTTCTCATCCTCACTCTGTCCTAATTTTGTCCCAGCCTGATATAGACAGAGGCACATTCCAATGTGGCCGTCCAGGCCCCTGTGCGTCCGATTGGAATCGGGATGCCCAGAGGTAGACCTGATTCTGATCCCGCAGGAGCTAGACGTGCCTGTGGGATCAGAATCGGGTCTAGGGCCTGGACATGCAGGCTAAGCACGCACAGCCACATGCCAGGCCTCAGTCAGGCTCCTGAATGGAGTCTCAATGCCATGGCGTCCCATTGTCCTGGCACCGTGGCTACATTCAGGTGCCGTGAATGCCAGCCGCCACTGATTTACTTCATTCCCCGCAACCGGACCCTTGATTCAGCCTCCCATGGCCAGGGTCCGGTTGCAGGGAACTTCCTGCACCCCCTTACCTTCCTTTCTAGGTCCGGCAGCATGATCCCCCGATGTCCAGGGGGACTTATTCCACCTCTGTGGTGGAATAAGTCCCCGCCTATGTTCACGGCCCCGGATGTACAGGACTAACCTCAGAATCGGCCCTATACATCCGGGGTCATAGATCACCCATACCCATACCCAGCCCTTGCTCCGCCTCAGCAACGCCCTCTCACGTCCCGTCTAAGCCTCCTCATACAAACGCATTGTTCGTATGGGGAGGCTTTTGCCGGGGCCAGCAGGGGAGCGAATAGCGGAGATGGAGTCCATCCCTGCTATTCACAGCACAGAATGACCTCCCACAGTGTCAGAGTGGTTAGATGGAGTTTAGTTTGCCACTATCTGTAAAGGAGTGGAAAATCAGCTGATAGAAGATTTCCTGACCGCCAATAAATGCGTGCGGCCTTTTAGAGATCAATCTGAAAGATAACAACAGCACATTAGACCAATGTGACCCGTCCAGTCTATCCAGCAGCTATTTATACAATCTGGCAGATGCGCGGACAAATCCCCATAAGGAATTTGTTTTCATTTTCATGTATATCTTATATGTAATGGCCCCAGAAATCAAGGGTGAGCATCATCAATCCCTTTCCTTTTCTAAACCTCTGCCACCATATATAACCAGTCAGTCCATACCGTCCTTTTAATGAGGTAAATGCATAGGAACCAAGATAAAAGTTGGTGGGGTCTCCGTCCCCCTCTTTCAACGCAACTTATCATCACCTTTCTGAAGGATTACCACCTAGGGTTGATGTGGCAGGACTGAGAACAGTCTCCATTTTCTGGAACATGCTGTGCCCGATGTTCCGCAAGTCTCAGTCTTTCTTTACCAGGCATTCTTTTGGCTCCATGAATGGTCTGCAGAGACAGCTCTTGGCAAAGGCAGGATCCTTCCTGCCACAGCATCAGTAGCCACACCACCAGGTGTCCTGCATTATATGAGGTTAGCCGTGGACAGGTGGAGATGATGGAATAGCCTAGGGAAGATGACAGCGGGAGCTTACCGTTTGTGTGTGACACATTCAATCTCTGGAATTCAGTGTGGATTTCTTATAGATCTGCAAGGGAATCCGAAGCTAGCCTAGGCAAGGATATTTCTGGATATGAAGAGGGGTGGCAGCCTCCAGCCACCCACATATCTTTCTTATGGGATGACTATTAGATGATATTTCCATACATTGGCAGGCAGAGCACTACGCACTGCCAACTCTAATGAAAAGAACTGGTCGCCCAGATGAGCCGCAGCCCAGAGAGATTGGGCTGTTGGCTGAGCAAATCTAAGGTAAACTTGGCCCACAAGCACTGCCTCTCTGTGCCAAGGGACCTCCAGCGGACAGATTGCTCAGGGATATATGTATACTCATGGGCAAACCATTCTCTCTGCAATTCATCTTGACAGCTTGTCTGAAGGTTCACAGCACACACAGAGACAGACTTCCTTATGCATTCATTTTCAAAATGGAGTTCTCAGAGAGGATTCTGGGAAAGCAGACAGAGAGATTCATTCAGCTCCCTCCATCAGATAGCAGGGGGTAATGGAAGCTACAAGCTTCCACAAGTGGTTTAACCCTTCCCAGATTATATTAGTGTTGTGGCTGTCTCCCTACACTACAAAGCCGAGTGCTACTGTTTCCCTTGAGCCTAGTGTAAGGCCATGTGGACCCCCTGCAGCACTCTCACGTCACCAAGTGTATTCTAAGGCCGCATCCGTCACCTGCAGCGGATCTCACACATCACCAAGCCTATTCTAAGGTCACATGCGCCCCCTGCAGCGGATCTCACACATCAGTAAGTCTGTCTATCGTAAGGCCGCATGCGCCTGCTTCAGCCCTCCCATATGTCACCAAGCCTATCAAAAGACCGCATGTGCCCCCTGCAGCGGGGCTTACACGTCACCAAACCTATCATAAGAAATTATGCACCCCCTGCAGCACTCTGACATCCCACCTTTTATTAGACCAATGATCTCTCGTTTCTCCTTTTTCTTCCAGCTCAATCAGAACCAGGCTGGAAGAAAAAGGAGAAAAGAGAGCTCATTGGTCTAGAGCCTTCATTCACGATGATCCCGGTCATTTTTACAAAATCTTCTTCCCAAATCTGATCATTACAGCCCTAATACTGAGGCCAGGAGCCGCGCACCAGGACTCCATTTATAACTCTATAATTCCAAATCTGAATACCTCAGTAATACAGTCTTAGTTTCAATGTAATCTCTCAGGTACAGGAACCAGCCATCAGCCATGAGCATGTGCAACTCTTGCTGTGTGTCTTCGAGCACCACAGGGAGTGAGATGAATGGACACCAAACCTCAAGACAGGACGCAGATTTCATTTATCCTGCTTGGAGGATTTAAAAAACTTCAGAAGCGTAAGTCGAGCTTCTTCCCTCTTTTACTTTAGGCCACCAACAGGCTGTAACGTCAGACTTGGCAACACTCTCTACAGAGCCACAAAACCTCTATAACAAAATAAAGAACTGCTAACAGAACTCAGTATTGCTTCTTCTTTCTCACGATGTAACAAAAACACAGGCTCTTTTTTTTTTTTTTTTTTTTCTTTTTTCCATTTCCTGAAAGACCTCAGTGTAACTCACTTCAGGGCTACGATGTTGTGGCTCACTCACTTTCAGGCCATAAATGTGCCCTACTGCACCATCATGGGTCAATCCCTCTGTTTACTAATACACAAGTCCATCTTCTAGAAATAAATATGCACTTATCTCTGCATTATATAGATTTCGTCGTCAGCATTTCGCCGATTGCTTCATCAGGAGGCACAACCGAAGACTTCTATTGCAGACTAAAATATCCTAAAATTAAGTTCTTTAGATATACGAGGGAGGGCTAAGTCTCTGGCCTTGTAACAAACAGAAAGCTACGAGCACACTTCAGTTCCAGAGATCCAAATGATCTCTCTGCAGTTTTGTTTTATTTGGTACCAAATAAAACAAAATGGCGGAGGGATGATTCGAACCTCTGGAACTAAATCGTGCCCATAGCTTTCTGCTTCATTACAAGGCCAGAGACTTATCGGCACCAACCCCCCCTCCCCCCAACCTTGTATACAGCATACGAATATAATACACATGCAGCTCTACTGACTCATCTAGCATAATTCCCTTACAATGTCCCCAACTGTCAAAATACATAATTATATATAAATATTTTTGTCGGACTATTTGCCTTGAGAGGAATTCTCCTCTTATAGCGAATTTTCCTTTTATTCATTTTAATGAACTACTAAGGGCTCAAATTTCACCCATCTAGCGAGAAATTAGAAGACTCTCATCCTGTGATCTCCAATTATATTTAAAAAAACGCTAACTTAGCTTTCTAGGCGAACACACAAATGAACCGCCAATACTCCTTAGTGAGAGGTATCCGCTGCATATATCTCACATTTTCCAGACCAGCGGGACATTCCTCTCCTCCAAACTTCTTCATTCAAAGCTGCCAAAGTTATCACTCTTATGGAAGAGGAGCGATGAAAACTTCATCAGCATAAGCAGTTCCCCTCTTGTAGCAAATTTTCCTTTCATTCGTTTTAATGAGCTACTAAGGGCTCAAATTTCACCCATCTAGTGGTAAATTAGGAGACTCACATCCTGTGATCCCCAATTATATTTTAAAAAAACACCAACTTAACTTTCTAGGCAAACGCACAAACGAACCTCCAGTACTCCTTAGTGAGAAGTATCCGTTTGTTTGTGCATTCGCCTAGAAAGTTGGCGGTTTTTTAAATATAATTGGAGATCACAGGATGTGAGTCTCCTAATTTACCACTAGATGGGTGAAATTTGAGCCCTTAGTAGCTCATTAAAACGAATAAATGGAAAATTTGCTACAAGAGGGGAATTCCTCTCAAGGCAAATAGTCCGACAAAAATATTTTTATATAATTATTTTGACAGTTGGGGACATTGTAAGGGAATTATGCTAGATGATATATAGGATAAAAGCTTCCCTTGAGTGGTTGTTTGCTATATAGCTCTACTGACTCAGACACCTATTAACATAAATGAAGAATTTATCATCTGATATGAAGTTTAATGTCTAATCAATGTCTTTATTTCAGGCACACATTAGTCATACTAACAAATATCCTATTGTTTGAGATTCAAAAAATAAAACCCCAAACAATTTAACTAGCGAAACTGTCACGTTTTCAAACAGATATGAAACAAATTAGCTAATATTCACACATTGAAGCCCTCAATTCCAGTGACTACTGTTTCTAAATATAGTCTGTCATCCAACCATTATATTCACTCATTAAATACAACTTACTCATTTCACGCCTAGAATATCAGTACTCACCCTTACAATGTGGTACAAATGCTTAATGTGTAGACAGTCAACCCAATCAAACTTCCAGCGTCCTCCCCCGCCAGGTTATCGAAGCTTGCACAAAAACGCGCACTTATAAAATGTCCTCACTCACATCCTTTGTTTATTTTTAAAAAACAGGAACCAATCACAAACTGCAGTCGATCAAGATGTCATCCAATCATTATACACCAAATACTATTGAAGACGACCCTCAAGGATTGGTCAATCACACCGCTAAGGGCCTGATATAGTCCCTCATTCTCAACATAACACCTCATCAATTCTGACTCATTCACTATATTCAAGTCCAAAACAATCCCATCACACACATCTTAAGGCCTTTTAATCTATTGTGTTGACTCCCCAACGCATTCCATTTTACTCTATCTCCCCTCAAATCCAGAACTCAGTCTTATACCATTTCCCTCTTATTTAGTCATGCTCCTAATCATCAAAAAGCTCAATATAAACACATTGTTCTTCCTTTCTTTAATGGAACTCTTAAAATAAATCAAAATTAGGTCACAAAACCCGCCAGCCATCACCAGTGTGACGCTGCAGCAGTGCTAGGAGCTATAGAAACAGATAGTGACCCGGTGGAAGGTCCGGGTACTGCAGCTAAAAGCAAGATATTCCCTTCTCAGCACAAGATGGACATAATCAGCCAGCACAACTCACCTCGGGGGAGGGGAGAAGCAGAGTTGCTGATTCGGCACGCCCTAGTAGGAGGCGGGCTCCCCAGAGCAGAAGCAGCTTCTTAAACAGGAAGAAGGAAGTAGGAGTGAGAAAAGATGTGAGTTGGAGACGCAGATTCACGTGGAGAGAAGGAAGCAGTTGGAGCTTCAGAAGCAGTTGGAGACTGAGAGAAGGAACCAACCGAGGAGGTGGAAGGAAATACTGGAACCAGATGAAGCAGGTGTGTGCTTTAGACATGAAGTAGCCTTGAATGCCAGAGCCTTTGATTGTGAAGGAGAAACGTTCCCTAGCTGCAATTCCAGGAGAGGGCGTGCAAAGCCAAGAAGCAGGTACCAGGGAGACTCAGTGCACAGCAGAACTTTCTGGGAGAAAGAGAAGGGCGTGGCACGGAGAGACCCAAGGGTAAAGCCTAGGCTTTTGGAGCAGAGAGCTGATCAATGGAATGAATGGCAGACGGCTGACAAACATCCAGGAATTCCTCAGCACAAGGTACAGGATACTTTTAATACTGATAACAGCTTTTATGAGAAGCCAGACTGTGTGAGTGCATATTTTAAACCTCAGGAAAAGCCCAGGTTTTATGAGAGCAGTTGGCTGCAACCAGAAGCTTGTTCAGTCAAACCCTGTGTGTCTCCTCAAACTGCTGACAAGATTAACAAGCAAGCTAGCTATAAGGACATAGCAGAGATATTTGCCAGAGACATTTGCCAGAAAGTTTCAGGAAGCTCTAAAGCACAGTTACTTACCTGTAACAGGTGATCTCTGGGAACAGCAGGAATTAGTCATCACATATGGGTACGTCGGTACCGACGGAGCCTGCGCGGGAAAGCTCCCCAGCTTTTCAAATGAAAAGCTTTTGGGGCCTCCCACTGCACATGCGCGCTGCCTTCCCGCCTTCCTGACCAGCTCTCCTCAGTTCGAGTTTAAAGCTGAGACAATAGAGAGAGAGAGGACAGGAAGATAGAGGAATAGAGAGACAACTCCTAGGGGAGGTGGGTGGGTTGTGATGACTAATTCCTGCTGTTCCCAGAGATCACCTGCTACAGGTAAGTAACTGTGCTATCTCTAGGAACAAGCAGGAATAAGTCATCACATATGGGGACTCCCTAGCTGAGATGCCTGGGAGATCCCCCTCCAAGGGTAACCATCTTCGGATGGATCTCAGGCATCCATTCTGGGAAGGTGGGCAGGAGTTGTTTAAGTATGGAACAGGTGTTTGAGGACAGCCTGACCAAACAAGGCATCCCGGCGGGAGTCCTTGTCCAAGCAGTAATGGGCTGTGAAGGTATGTACCGAGGCCCAAGTGGCTGCTCGACAGATCTGATCTATGGATACAGAGTGGAGATGAGCCATAGAAGTGGCCATGGCTCTCACATTGTGAGCTGTGACATGGCCTTCCAGAGATATGTTCTTACTCTGGTAAGCAAAGGAAATACACTGAGCAATCCAGTTGGAAAGTGTGCGTTTGGTGACTGGAAGTCCCAAATGAGAAGGATCAAAAGCCACGAAAAGCTGAGAAGACTTTCGATGTGGCTGAGTTCGATTGAGGTAAAAGGCGAGAGCTCTTTTACAGTCAAGAGTATGAAGGTTCCTCTCTGCACTGGATGCATGAGGAGCCGGAAAAAAGACAGGTAGATATACCTCTTGATTAAGATGAAAAGGCGAGACCACTTTAGGCATAAAGTGGGGATTCGTCCTAAGGACCACCTTATCCTGATGAAATCTGGTATAAGGTGGATTTGCCACCAAAGCCTGCAGTTCACTGATGCGGCGAGCCGAAGTGACCGCAATAAGGAAAAGGACCTTCCAAGAAAGAAATTTCAGGGAGGTAGATACCAATGGCTCAAAGGGTGGCTTCATAAGTTGACCCAGAACTAAATTCAAGTCCCATGCTACCGGAGGAGGCCGGATGGGAGGCTTAGTGAGGGTTAGGCCTCTCATGAATCTTGCAATAAGAGGATGAGAGGAAACAGATTGTCCATTTATAGGTTTTAAGGATGCTGTAATAGCACTTAAATGGACTCGTACTGAATTCGTCTTGAGGCCTGCATTGGAAATATGCAGGAGATAGTCTAGTAGAGAATTCAAAGGAAGTGCCAGAGGGTCAAGACCCTGTTGAGCACACCAAATGGAAAAACGTTTCCATTTGAAAGCATAGGAATGCCTGGTAGAGGGTTTCCTAGAGGCATAAAGGATATCTTTCACTGGTTGAGAAAGATTAAACTCTTGAAGGCTTAAGCCTTCAGTAACCAAGCTCGGAGATGTAGGGACTTGGGGTTTGGATGCCACAAAGTCCCCTGCTCCTGAGACAGAAGGTCTGGTGCAGCTCCCAGGTCCAGGGAGGAGCCCTGGGAGAGCTGTAGAAGGAGAGGGAACCACACTTGGCGTGGCCAGCGTGGAGCAATGAGGATCATGGATCCGTGATCCCTCTGAATTTTGAACAGAGTCTTGGGAATCAAAGGAATGGGTGGAAAAGCGTACAGGAACTCCTGACCCCAATGCAGGAGAAAGGCATCGTTGGCCTGAGCTCCCTGACACGGAGTCCTGGAACAGAACCGGGGAAGTTTGGCATTCCACGGACTTGCAAAGAGGTCTATGTCCGGGGTCCCCCATTCCTGAAAGATTCTGCGTATCTGGTCCATATGTAGGGACCATTCGTGTGGAAGCAGAACTCGACTGAGTCTGTCTGCCCGAGAGTTTTGAACTCCTGGAAGATATACTGCCAGAAGATGAATTTGGTGCTCTCTGGCGAAGGCCCATAATCTGAGAGCTTCGTTGCAAAGCGACAGAGAGCCCGTCCCTCCTTGTTTGTTGATATAAAACATGGCCACCTGATTGTCTGTCTGAACTAGGACAGTTAGGTTGGCAAGGAGGGTATGGAAGACTGTGAGGGCAAGGAAGATTGCTCGCAGTTCCAGAAGATTGATATGAAGGGTGGTCTCTTGGGGAGACCAGATTCCCTGAGTGGAGAGATGTTGAAGATGAGCTCCCCACCCTGTTTGGGAGGCATCTGTTGTGAGGGTTGCTTGGGGCAACGAAGGTTGGAAGGGGGTCCCCAACAACAGATTTTTGGAGGATGTCCACCACTGGAGAGACCAAAACAGACGTTTTGAGGTGAGTACCTGGTCTGACAGCAGTCCCGATGCTTGAGACCACTGGGTGGCCAATGTCCATTGAGCTGCTCTCATATGGAGACGAGCATAGGGCACCACATGAACCGTGGAGGCCATGTGGCCCAGAAGTTGCAGCATTTCTCTGGCTGACAAGTGACTTCTGGACTGAGCTTGGGAGGCCAAGCTTATTAGCCTTTGGCCTCGGACCAGAGGGAGGTAGGCCCTTGCAGTGGTGGAGTCCAATTGGGCCCCTATGAATTCCAGAGACTGAGTAGGGATGAGTTGGGATTTGGGAATGTTTATCACAAGTCCCAGATATTGAAGAATACGCCTTGTGCGGTCCAGAGAAATCTGGGCTTCTGACTGAGATGGAGCTCGGATGAGCCAGTCGTCCAGATATGGGAAGACAAAGATTCCCATGCCTCTGAGAAATGCGGCTACGACTGCCATGCATTTTGTGAAGACTCTTGGAGCAGAGGCCAGACCGAAGGGTAGTACTCTGTACTGGAAATGTTTTCCCTGGAACAGAAATCTTAGATACTTTCTGTGGGATGGATGGATGAGTATATGAGTGTACGCATCCTTGAGATCTAGAGAACAAAGCCAATCTTGACTGTGAAGGTATGGAAGGAGAAGGCCCAGAGAGAGCATTTTGAATTTCTCCTTGAATAGAAACCTGTTCAATTCTCTCAGATCTAGGATAGGTCTGAAGCCCCCTGTCTTCTTTGTTATGAGAAAGTAAGGGGAGTAGAAACCTAACCCCTGTTGTGGAGGAGGAACCTCCTCTATTGCCCCTTGGGCAAGAAGAGAAGAGACTTCCTGACCTAACAGGGTCAGAAGAGATGGGGGAGAACTGAATTGCCTCACCATGGTATGGGGAGGAAGGCTGGAGAAATGAAGTTTGTAGCCTTCTCGGATAATAGAGAGGGTCCATTGCTCTGATGTTATTTGCTCCCATCTGGGAGCAAAGTGAGCTAGCCTTCCAGGAATGGTGAGGGGCTCTGGCTGTGCTAGAGCCAGAAACGGCAAGTTCTCTAGAGGGAAGTCAAAACCCCTGAGGGGGTTGAGCCTGCTGGGATGTAGCAGACACTGCAGGCTTTGACTTTACCTGCTTAGATTGTTGACGCTTAGCCGCAAGGCGAGGCTGAGCAGATTGCTGGCCAGTATTTGTGGGAAATCTGGTCTTTTTATAATAAGGCCTTTTAAAAGGCTTCTTTTTGGTAGGGGTAGAAGTAGACTTGGAAAGTCTATCTAGAGTGGCATTTTCTGCATCCATTTGAGCAGCTTTAATCTGCCAGTCTTCCCCAAATAAGTTCTCACCGGTACAGGGCAGATTCCTGAGGCCTTCTACAACCCAGGGTTCTAGGTTAGAAGCCTGGAGCCAAGCGAGACGTCGGGCTGCAATAGCAATTCCCGAAGCTCTGCCTGCAACCTCGAAGGAATCAAAGGCTGCCCTGTTGGAGAACTTGGAGACCTCTGAAAGTTGTGTCACCATAGAAAAGAAGTCCGCCCTTTGATCATCAGGGATAAAGGGGGCAAAATTCTGTATTTGTAGGGCAAGTTGCCCAAGATACATGCCCATATAAAGGCTATAAGAGTTGATCCTGGCTATAAGCATACTAGCCTGGAACATCTTTCTTCCAAAAGAGTCTAGGTTCTTACATTCTCGCCCTGGAGGGGTAGAAGAATGCCTCTTAGGACTCTTTATTTTCTTCATAGCAGACTTCACCACAATGGAGTGGTGAGGCAGCTGAGTTTTTTGGAACCCAGGTGAAGGAGGGACCCGATACATGGTGTCCAACCTGCGGGAATGGGGAGACAGTGTTAAAGGAGTCTCCCACAAATCCATCAAGTGTTCTTGAAGGATTTCATGGACAGGCAGAGTGACTGCCTCTTTAGGAGCTTTTGAGTATCCTAAAATGTCCAATTTTTTTGATCTGGGTTCTCTTTCAGAAGATGTAGTAATAGAAAGTGCTTTAGCTACATCAAGAATGAAATCCTGAAAGGATAAATCCTCTGGAGGAGACATCCTCCTCTTGGGAGAAGAGGGCTCCTCAGGAAGAGTAAGCTCAGCAGAGTCATCAGAGGAATTAAATTCATCAGAAGAATCTGAGTACTCTTTCTGTGCTTCCAATGTACGATACGCATACCGATCGGTATCGACATCGGGCGTATCGGGCATGGGATCGGTACCGGGCGAAAGCCGGAATCCGTCATGTGAAACCGATCGACGTTTAGAAGTCGATGGTCTGGGTTCCGTCGCAGCCTTAATGAAGGCCAGTACGGCCTGCTGCATGGTCTGGACAGTACTGCCCATAGACGCCACTACTGCCTGGATGTCGGTACCGGTATGGGCCGGTACCCCAGAGCAGGCCAACAGGTGATCTGTCGAGGCCGTGCCATCGATGTCAACCTGTGACCCCATGATTGCTTTGGAGGCCGGAACCTCCCGCCGGGGTTTTTTGGCCTGGGCAGAATCCTCGAACTCAGAACTGAGAGCCTCTCGATCTTTAGAAAGAGATTTGCTTTTAGAGGATTTGCCCACAGAAGTTTTGGTTACCTGAGATCCATCCGGAGAGGAAGACCTGGATGACTGTGATGCTTCTGAAGGAAACAGCACATGGAGCTTGTTAGCCCGGTTCTGCAAACCACGTTTAGACATCTGGGTGCAGGATGGGCAGTCCGGTATGGAGTGCTCAGGTCCCAAACATTTGAGACACCATTCATGGGTGTCTGTGACAGAAATAACAGCACTGCATTTGGTACATTTTTTGAAACCAGGGACTGGCTTCTCCATGAGGAGAAATTGTGTAGGCCTTAAGGCCTAACACCGGGTACCAAGCTGTGCTGAAGAAAAATAAAAAAGTCTTTTTTTTTTTTTTTTATAATATAGAAAGAAAGAAAGACCGGCGATACCGGTTTCGGTATGGGGAAGGCAGGTACGCGGTCTAAAGAAATAAACAAAGTAACAAATTCTTCAGCGGTGACAGGAACACGACCTGCTGGCTCCGCGGAAAAAGAAGAACTGAAGAGAGCTGGTCAGGAAGGCGGGAAGGCAGCGCGCATGTGCAGTGGGAGGCCCCAAAAGCTTTTCATTTGAAAAGCTGGGGAGCTTTCCCGCGCAGGCTCCGTCGGTACCGACGTACCCATATGTGATGACTTATTCCTGCTTGTTCCTAGAGATGTTTGATTTGCTGCCCACAAACGTTTCACCTGCAAAGGAACTGATTTACCCAGCACTTGATAACAGAGACAAGTGGGGGAGGGGTAACTCCACTGCAGTGAATGAGCAAAGTAACCAGGCTGAAGCACTCCTGAGAGACTTTAAAGCATTCCTAGAGGAACGTAATATAGTTGAACCAGTACAGAGTCCAGAAGCACCAGTACCATTGGCTCATCCCCTACAGATGCAGGATTTGAGTCAGCCAATGGACTGCTCGACATGCCTTGTAGATAAGAAATAGTCCAAGCAGAGCTTGTGTGGTTATTCTTTATAAAGTGAAAAAGTGCACATTGTCAAAGTTCCTTACCTGAAGAGCTTATGAGAACGATATGAGAATAAGCTAAAGCAGAAGTTGGAAACAGTGCATGAACTTTATTGTTGGTCTTTTGTTTAAGTATTTTCAAGGACAGTTCACATGACTAGAATGTGAAGTGCTGTGAAAAGGACTGTTTTGAAACACAGTGTTGGAAAAGCCTATCTTTTCTTTGTTCTTGTTTTGGCTGTAAAATACTTTGCCTTTACGCCTGTTCCAATTCCACCACAGAGCGGGAGAAATAAAATCCTCATAAAATAAATATTCTTTATACCTGCCTTGTCACTCAATCACCGCAACTACAATATTACCTCAAGGCACAACCCTCCTTAAACCCTCAAGGTCAAGGGGCGGGTGCACGAAATATAAAGTGGCGTAGTATTTAGGATTTCGGCGCAGGCGCAAAAGGAGCCACAGCAGGAGCGGCAGAAGAACTTCTTCCACTGGACCCCGGCCGAAGAGCTGACGAGCCCAGCAGAGGGAGAAGGTCTGCAGAAAGGCTACAGGAGCCTATCCTGAAGTGCTTGAGATACACCTCTGCCAGGTAAAGGGTATCCACCCGGGTTGTGAAGGATACCAGGGCAAGGGGTGTCCCTAGTGGTAACTGGGGAAAGCAAAGAAAAAAAATTTTTTTTTCTAGGAAAACCCAGAGAAACAGTGTTGGGATACCGCACTTGGGTCTGTGTTTTTGTTTCCCTTACAGAGTCCCGAGATGGCGATAGATCCTAAGGAGATTTTCACTTGGATGGCGAAGCAGCTAGAGCGTCAGGCTGACCTCGCGTTGGAAGCACAGCAGAGGGCCACTGCAACCTTAAAGGAGCAGCAGCAACCCCTACTGACTCTGTTGGAGGAGTGCTTGCAGGAGAAAAAACAAGCCGCTGTACCAGCACCTGTTAGTACAAGGACCTTGTTCAACTTTGGACAACTTACCAGTCAGGACGATGTGGACGATTACCTAGAAAGCTTTGAGAGGGTAGCTCGTCTCAGCTTATGGCCGAAAGAGCACTGGGCCTTAAGGCTGGCCGCATCACTCACCGGAGAAGCAATGGCAGCATACCGTGCCATGCCCGCTGAGTTAGCTGGTAGTTACGAAGAGGTGAAAAGAGTGATAAGGGAGAGATTGGGTCTCACTCCACTGATCTATCGCTCTCGCCTGAGGAGCGTGAGACTCAGGCAGAGCGAAACCCCAAAGTCCTTATGCCATAGGATAAGAGGTTTACTTAATAAGTGGCTGACTCCAGAGGGGAGATCAGTAGACTCCATTTTGGATGAGCTAGTGTTAGAGCAATATATGGAGGCTCTACCATCAGAAATCCGTGCTTTCCTGATCCTGCAAAATTGCAAGTCTCCCCAGGAAGCGGTTGCTCTCTCTGAGAGATATGTGGAGGCAGAGTTGATTGCCCAGAGAGGTAGCACCCCTTCCCAGGAATGGAGCACAAGGGGATCAGAAAGGACACGGAGGGTACAAGAAGATCCAGTGAGCATGTGCATGCCTTTCAGGAAAAATGGTGTTTGTAACTTGAAATGTTATAAATGTGGACAGGTAGGACATGTACAGAAGTATTGTCATGTAAAAACTGCTCTAATTGCGGATAGCTATACAGAGGATAGACCAGGATTTATCCTAGCTGTGTCTGTACAAGGGATCACCACACAAGCTTTACTGGACTCAGGAGCAGAGCTGAGTATGATCTCTGAGGAGTTCTGGAAGGCCATAGAAGCCCGACAGGCCCAAGAAGTAATCCCTCTGGTTGAGGCAGTAAAGATCAGGTGTGTTCATGGGGGAACGTCCTCATACCCTGTGTACAATCTGCACGTAGCAGGCTTAGGTGTCCCCAGGACCATTCCATTAGCAGTTGTTCCACGCCTTCCACATGCTGTTATTCTGGGCAGGAACTGGCCTCAGTTCTATAGAGAAATAAAAAGAGAATTGCAAGAGAAAGGTGCAATGGTCTCTACGAGAGCCCAGACCGCAGCCCTAGAGAGCCAAGAGAATGCATCAGAGGATCCTGGTGAAATCCTTCCCTCTGATGATGCCTTAGTGACCAACCCTGACCTTAAAGTAAAGAGGGGTAAGGCAGAACAGCGTAAGGAGCAACAGTCACGCTCTAGAAAAAAGGCCGAAGTACAGGCAGGGCAAGAGCTTCCATGGGTGCCTGAGGAGCTGATGAGCAAGTTCCCCACGTTTCCAAAGGAGCAGCAGGCAGACCCTGCTCTCACTCATGCATTTAAGTGGGCTCAGGACCCTAAGGACACATTGCCTAGATTTCTCCTCACGTCAGGGATACTGTATAGGGAGAGTAGAAACCCTTTCACAGGAGATACTCGAAAACAGCTAGTAGTACCGACTACTTTTAAGAATATTGTGCTACGATTAGCGCATGACCACCCGGTAGGGGGACATAAGGGCAGTCAAGGGACCCTCGACCAGATTTTAGCTAGGTTTTACTGGCCCGGTGTTTTTAAAGAAACGACCCGGTTCTGCGAGGCCTGCCCCACTTGCCAACGTGTCTCCGCGACCCATCCCAAGGATGTTCCCATGATACCGTCTCCGGTGATCAGAGACCCACTCCATAGGGTAGGGATAGATATAGTGGGACCGCTGATTAAAACGCCTAGAGGGTTTCGTTACATTCTGGTGGTAGTGGACCATGCTACACGATTCCCGTGGGCCATGCCACTCCGCTCTACTTCTGCAAGAGTGATAGCTAATGAGCTTATAAAATTATTCTGCGAAGTAGGTTTCCCCAGGGAAGTCCTCACCGACAGGGGGAGCAACTTCCTCTCGAAATACCTCATGCAAGTCTGGGATGCCTTTGGGATCCAGCATATCAAGACAGCGGCATATCACCCTCAGACAAATGGTCTAGTCGAGAGGCAGAACCAGACGCTCAAGAGAATGCTACGGAGAAGTCTGGAGGCTGAGATGGACCAGTGGGATGTGATGCTCCCTTTTGTTCTCTACGCCTGTAGAGAGAGAAAACAAGCCTCATTGGGAACGGCGCCATACGAGTTGTTGTATGGTAGGTCTCCCCGCGGAATCCTGGACATTCTGAAGGAACAGTGGGTGGAACCAGACACCCAGGAGATAGAAGTTCCAGATTTCCTAAGAGACTTGAGGAAGCGGCTACGCCAAACCTCACAGATGGCAGTAGAAAACCTGCAGCGTAGTCAGCACAAGCAAAAGTCCTATTACGATAGGAATACCAGACAACGTCAACTAGCGATAGGAGAGAAGGTGATAATAATGGTGGCAGGGACTGAACCAAAATTCGAGAGCCACTGGAAAGGCCCATGTCGGATTGTACGTCCCGTAGGACCCGTCTCATATTTAGTGGAGAATAAGAAGGGTCGTAGGCAAGTCTACCACATCAATGTGTTAAAGCCATGGCATGATAGGGTAGCCTTGGCCCAGATAGCCACAGTAGTCTCTCCGAAACAAGTACATGCAGTACAACCCTCTAATCCAGAGTCTATAAGATGTATCACGTGCTGTTCGGATTCTCCTCAACCAGCCCGTGATATCTTAAGGGGGGGGATCTGTGACGCTGCAGCAGTACTAGGAGCTATAGAAACAGATAGTGACCCGGTGGAAGGTCCGGGTACTGCAGCTAAAAGCAAGATATTCCCTTCTCAGCACAAGATGGACATAGATAATCAGCCAGCACAACTCACCTCGGGGGAGGGAAGAAGCAGAGTTGCTGATTCGGCACGCCCTAGTAGGAGGCGGGCTCCCCAGAGCAGAAGCAGCTTCTTAAACAGGAAGAAGGAAGAAGGAAGTAGGAGTGAGAAAAGATGTGAGTTGGAGACGCAGATTCACGTGGAGAGAAGGAAGCAGTTGGAGCTTCAGAAGCAGTTGGAGACTGAGAGAAGGAACCAACCGAGGAGGTGGAAGGAAATACTGGAACCAGATGAAGCAGGTGTGTGCTTTAGAGATGAAGTAGCCTTGAATGCCAGAGCCTTTGATTGTGAAGGAGAAACGTTCCCCAGCTGCAATTCCAGGAGAGGGCGTGCAAAGCCAAGAAGCAGGTACCAGGGAGACTCAGTGCACAGCAGAACCTTCTGGGAGAAAGAGAAGGGCGTGGCACGGAGAGACCCAAGGGTAAAGCCTAGGCTTTTGGAGCAGAGAGCTGATCAATGGAATGAATGGCAGACGGCTGACAAACATCCAGGAATTCCTCAGCACAAGGTACAGGATACTTTTAATACTGATAACAGCTTTTATGAGAAGCCAGACTGTGTGAGTGCATATTTTAAACCTCAGGAAAAGCCCAGGTTTTATGAGAGCAGTTGGCTGCAACCAGAAGCTTGTTCAGTCAAACCCTGTGTGTCTCCTCAAACTGCTGACAAGATTAACAAGCAAGCTAGCTATAAGGACATAGCAGAGATATTTGCCAGAGACATTTGCCAGAAAGTTTCAGGAAGCTCTAAGTTTGATTTGCTGCCCACAAACGTTTCACCTGCAAAGGAACTGATTTACCCAGCACTTGATAACAGAGACAAGTGGGGGAGGGGTAACTCCACTGCAGTGAATGAGCAGAGTAACCAGGCTGAAGCACTCCTGAGAGACTTTAAAGCATTCCTAGAGGAACGTAATATAATTGAACCAGTACAGAGTCCAGAAGCACCAGTACCATTGGCTCATCCCCTACAGATGCAGGATTTGAGTCAGCCAATGGACTGCTCGACATGCCTTGTAGATAAGAAATAGTCCAAACAGAGCTTGTGTGGTTATTCTTTATAAAGTGAAAAAGTGCACATTGTCAAAGTTCCTTACCTGAAGAGCTTATGAGAACGATATGAGAATAAGCTAAAGCAGAAGTTGGAAACAGTGCATGAACTTTATTGTTGGTCTTTTGTTTAAGTATTTTCAAGGACAGTTCACATGACTAGAATGTGAAGTGCTGTGAAAAGGACTGTTTTGAAACACAGTGTTGGAAAAGCCTATCTTTTCTTTGTTCTTGTTTTGGCTGTAAAATACTTTGCCTTTACGCCTGTTCCAATTCCACCACGGAGCGGGAGAAATAAAATCCTCATAAAATAAATATTCTTTATACCTGCCTTGTCACTCAATCACCGCAACTACAATGTTACCTCAAGGCACACCCCTCCTTAAACCCTCAAGGTCAAGGGGCGGGTGCACGGTTATACCAGGCTCAACTTAACCTCATCCAGGAACACCTGTGTCCCCATATCGCTTTTAAGGAAGCTTGTTAGAAGATTCCACTTTTGCCTTTCACTTCCTTAACATCAGTAAATCAGAACCAGGCTGAAAATGACCACAACACACCCTTTCTGTGAGGCTGATGAGGTCCTAAACTGAGAAGATGCCTTGTTTCTCTCCAACACACAGAGACAGACGGACATTTACGGAAAGCAGGGCTAAGAAACCGTGAACGCTCTTCAATAATTTCTGGTAAAGGCAGCGGCAGAGTGTGACAGTGACTGATCCTATCACCTTTTCGCTTCCCACACACTGAGCTCATCCTTGTAATCTGTAGGTGGCTTGTAGTTTCGTGGCACGGCACTTACAACTGAGCATCAGTGGGCCAGAGATGGTGGCATGTGGCATCACTAGATCCTGTGCTCTTGGTGTGAGTGGTACACTGGAGGAGTGCGCACCCTACATGGCACCTTTTGCGGCATGGTGGCGTAGCCTAATGTTTAGAATAGAACCAGAGAAGCCAGGGTTCAAAAGCCACTGCTGCTCCTTATGTTTTTAGGCAAGTTATTTCATCCTCCATTGCCTCAGCTACAAACTTAGACTGTAAACCCTTTGGGGACAGGAAAATACCTGCTGTACCTGAATGTAACTCACCTTGAGCTACTCCTGAAAAAGGCACGAGCTAAATGCAAAATGCCCATCTCACCCCTTCCCGTTGCACTCCACGGTACAGCCGTTACTGACGAGCCATAAGGAAAAGCATTGCGCAATGTCTAGGCAATCTGTGGGGTATGTTGACTAAACTGAATAACATGGGATGTGGCTGCAGACAGCCCAGGTTAACCGTGAGCCCGGTTTAGTCAAAGTACCCCTTGTGTGTTCCTGCAACCAGCTCTTCTCTCTTTTGGAGTTCTCCCAGCAACAATGCAGCATTAAGACCTGGTTGGGGGGGGGGGGGTGATCTACATTTTAGCACAGCAAAAAAAAGTCCTCTGGTATTACTTACACAACTTATGTCTCAGGTCAAGCTACTAATGACTTCTGGCACGCAAAGGGAATAGTTTCTTTCCAGGAAATAGAAGATATCATGGAAGTTCTTCATATCTGGTGAAAATGCGGAATACTCACAATTTTGCACATGGCTTTTTTCATACTGTGACTATTTTGCCTGGTTCACTGTTTATTGGCTGTTAATTACTGGACTGTAGCAACAGCTAGGCTTATGCAGGAGCTCTGATGATTTTAGAATTATTGTACTTCAAAACTGCCTGTCTCCATGTTTATCCTTCTGTTCTAATTGTCCTTTTGCTATTGTTATAGTGCTACTACAGTGTAAGTTGTTTATGTCACAGGAGACTTGTTGTACACTGTCTTGGGTGATTCACCGTATAAAAGTAGTTAATAAGCCCTAATACATAAATAAACACAAACATCCCTGCTTTTGATGATTTGCCAGTCATCTCCACTAAAAAGTGTGGTTTCACCTGGAGTTTTTCCCTTACTGTATTTGTAAGGAATCTCAGGTATTAACACAGCTAAAACAGTTGAGCAGCTTCCCGGAGGGCGTTCTTGGAAATACCATCTCTTCCACAACAACAGACCAAGCTGGGACTTCCCAGTTGGAAACATCTGTACAACCCCGAGTGTCACCTGGCACAGGAAGATCTGCAGCTGGGATCCGTTTCTGCTCTGCCCTGGCAAAATCCACACTTCAAGAAAGGCTTCATCCATCTCTCATCAACTCTTCCATATCTCATTACAACCACTGCTTGTGTTCCGATAGGAATAGCCCTGCTTTTCCACCCATAACCTCTGTCTGGCAACGGGATAACATCCCAGAATGCGTTGGAAGAGGAACGGAATGGCCAATCCTAGCTCACCCATTCATTATGATCTCGGTGGATTAAAGGTCACAAACTTCACCTATATCTGACCTGCAAATAGGACAATCAGAATACGCACCTTATGAGTTTGAACTTTTCCCCAAAATAAACAGGAAGAACCGATAAAAGCTCCGGTCGCACCCTGCCAAGAAAACCCAGGGGCTGGGTGGTCAAGAGTCGGCACTGACTAGATGGACACACTTTCACTTTTTTTTCACTGTATTAATGGTGATTTGGACAATTACGACCTCTCCTCCAGCTCCATGAGTTAAGTTTCAGTGAGCTAATTTAGGAAATTGCACCAGCCACTATCCATGTATTTATTTTTGTAAATTAATATCAAAATAAAAACTCAGTAAAAAAATGAGGTGGGATAAAAATGTCACATCTCAGTCAGTGCAGTCCCAGGCTATGTCTTCCACTGGCTCGTTCCAATGCCTATAACCAAAAACACATCAACTCTATAATAAATCCAAGCACACTCCTCAAATAATGCAGGATTCAGCTGCAGGAACACATAGAAACTAATACTCAGCCTGAAAGGAATTTTGTTGGAAAATTACTGTACGGTAACAACAGGGATGACTGACTCCAGCTGAAGTGTGAGTCCCATTTACGGGAGATCACTACATCTGTCTTCTGAATTCTTCAGCGTCAACTACTGTTTTTCTTGTTTCTAGTAAATTCTGAAATTCCTTTCATTGTCGGAAAACAGGCCAAGCCAAGTCACTGACCTTAAGGTTCCTTCCACTACCCACCATCCGTCCTCCATCGCCCCGCTGCCCTGATCCTCAAAACACACACAATCTCCATAGCTGGAAGCGCGAGGGGAATGGATTCTGGGAAGTGTGTGTGTGTGTGTGAGGCAGGAAGAGGCCTGGCAAGCTAGGGAACTCTACAGTCAAATCCAGCACATCTTAAAAGAAACACAGAACAAATGTATCCAAGTCATACTATGCTTATGATGTGTCAAGTTCTATATTTTTATCTAGAAACTAGGAGTGGGTATCTAAGCAATTACTGCGTGCACTTAAATGGCATTTCTCCCTCACGCTTTCGCCAGCCCACCTCACGTCTGCCCTGCAGCAGCCCCTGCTGTTGCAGAACCAAGAACTTACCCCAACATACTGCTCTGCTGATCCACCTCAGTCCTGCCCTGAAACCCGTCTTACTTTCTTTCACACTGCAGTGACGGGTCCGAGTGTCATGTTCTTCATGCTGTATTCCAGCTGTACGCCATGATTGATTTACACGTATTTGCAAAATCTTATCTACTGCAATCGAAAGTTTTGTCTTGACAGTGAACAGGCCTAAATTAAATTTATTAGTTATACACAGAGCAGCTGAATATCGTTGCTGTAAGTTCAGTTAATTGCTCTGCCCTGGCATTATCTAGATAGTGCAAAAGTGGCTAGAGAAACTTTGCTGGCGTAAATTCCACCCAAACAGCCCCCACAATCCAGGGGGGCTAAGCAGGAAAGACGCCTGCATGGCAGTGGTGAAGGCAGAGCGACATTAAATCAAAGACAAACAGCGGAGAGCACAAACCACGGCAACAAACTCATTTTGTAATGTTTGCCATGCTGTCGTCCGCTCCTCTTCCTCTTTGTTGAAGTCTTCAGGCCTAGCAGCCACCACCTCTTGCTTCTGGACCGAAGTCTCACGACAGCAGCAGCAGCTGTTATCGCGAGACTTCGGCCTGGCATCAGGAAGTGCTGGCTGCTGGGCCTGAAAACTTCAATGGAGAGAGAAGAGGAGCAGACGACAGCATGGCAAACATTTTAAAGCAAATTTACCAGGGGGATATGGGGCTGATTCATTTTAAAACAATGGGGGGTCCCTCAACAAAATTTTGCTTGGGGTCCCCTCATCAGAACTGACGCACTGGCTGGTACTATCCAGATAGTGTCACTGAAAATCCAGGGATGTTGTTATTGTTGTTAAGTGCCGTCGAGTCGGAGTCGACTCATGGCGACCCTCTGGATAGCTATCCTAAATTGTGTTCGGTCTTCAGTCAGGTGGCTTATTGTTGACAGACTGGTACCCGTAGCTGCTGTTATTGTATCGATCCATCTCATTGTTGGCCTTCCTCTTTTGCATTGACCTTCTATCTTGCCAAGCATGATGTCTTTCTCTAATGATCTCTCTCTCCGCATGATGTGTCCAAAGTATGAAAGTCGAAGTCTTGTCATCTGAGCTTCTAAAGAAAGCTTAGGTTTGATATCCTCTAGTACAGACTGGTTTGTTCTTCGGGCAGTCCATGGTATACACAGTATTCGCCGCCAGCACCATAATTCAAAGGCATCAATTTTCTTCCTGTCTATCTTTTTCACTGTCCAGCTTTCACATCCATATGATGTTATTGAAAATACCATGGCTTGAACAAGTCGAATCTTTGTATGGAGAGAGACATCTCTGCTCTTGAGAATCTTATCTAGGTCTTTCATAGCCATTCTGCCAAGAGCAATGCGTCGTCTGATTTCTTGACTGCTTGTTGCTTCTTTATTGATAGTTGATCCAAGTAGGTTAAAGTTATCACGATTTCAATTTCTTCTCCTTCGACGATGAACCTGTTGATTATGCCAGTTGTCATGATCTTTGTCTTCTTTACATTAAGGTGCAGGCCCATTTTGAGACTATGTTCTTTGATTGTGAGAAGCAAATGTTTCAGATCATCTTCACTTTCCGCCAATAATGTGGTATCATCAGCATAGCTAAGGTTGTTGATGAGTCTTCCACCAATCTTCACACCTCTGTTGCCTTCATACAATCCTGCTTCTCTGATGATTTGTTCTGCATATAAATTAAACAGGTAGGGGGAAAGTATGCAGCCTTGTCTTACACCTTTGCTTATTTTAAACCATTCTGTTTCTCCTTGTTCTGTTCGAACTGTTGCTTCTTGATCAATGTACAGATTGTGCAAGAGAACGATCAGGTGTTCTGGTATACCCATGCTTCTTAATGTGGCCCAGAGTTTCTCATGGTTTACACAGTCAAAAGCTTTGCTATAGTCGATAAAGCACAAATAGATATCCTTTTGGTATTCTTTAGTCTTTTCAAGGATCCATCTCACATCCGCAATGATGTCTCTCGTTCCTCGCCCTTTTCTGAACCCTGCTTGCACTTCAGGTAGTTCTTGTTCCAGGTATGATTGTAGTCTCTTTTGAATAATCTTCAGTAGAATCTTCCTGGCATGTGGGATCAGAGCGATTGTGCGATAATTTCCACAGTCAGTTGGATCACCTTTCTTTAGTATTGGTATAAACACAGATCTTTTCCAGTCAGTTGGCCATGATGCTGTCTTCCATATTTCTTGGCAGAGCCTTGTAAGTATGGTAACAGCTGCATCAGATTGCTGTAATACTTCTATGGGAATGCAATCAATGCCTGGTTCTTTGTTCTTTGATAAGGCTTTCAATGCTGCTTCAACTTCTTCTTTCATCACCAATGGTTCCAGATCATAAGGTACAGGTTGAAACGGCTGGTGGTCCACTTGATCTTTATCATATAAAAACTCTGTATATTCCTTCCATCTTTTCTTGATCTTCTCAGCATCATTCAACATAGAACCTTGAGCATCTTGTAACATTCCAATTCGAGGCTGGAACTTTTTCTTTAACTCTCGTAGCTTTAGGAAAGCTGATCTTGTTCTTCCTCTAATAGTTTCTGCTTTTATTTCCTTGCATGCGTCATTGTAGTACTTTTCCTTGTCCTGTCTTGCTGCACGTGGAGATCTCTGTTGAGTTCTGTGATTGTCTTTCTTTCTCCTCTGGCTTTAGCTTCTCTGCGTTTCTGGGCAATTTTCAGAGTTTCTTCCGTCATCCATTTTGGCCGTTTTTTCTTTTTTACCTTTTGTAGAGACTTCTCGCTTTCTTCCAACACAACCTTCTTGATGTCAATCCATAACTCTTCTGGAACTCTATCATTTGTATCTAAAGCAGCAAATCGATTTTGCAGGCAGTCTTTAAATTCCAGTGGTATATTCTCAAGGTCATATTTTGCTGCATTCATGAGTGGTTTGCTCTTTTTCAGCTTTAGCTTGAGTTTGCATACTAGTAGTTGATGATCTGTACCACAGTCAGCTCCAGGTTTTGTCTTTGTTGATGTTATAGAGCTTTTCCATCGTTGACTTCCACAGATGTAGTCAATTTGATTTTTATACAATCCATTGGGTGAAGTCCATGTGTACAGTCGCCGCTTGTGTTGCTGGAAGAAGGTGTTCGAGATGAATAGATTGTTGGTCTTGCAGAATTCTATCAGTCTTTCTCCAGCTTCATTTCTGTTGCCAAGTCCATATTTTCCAACTATTTTGTCGTCTTCTTTGTTGCCAACCTTTGCGTTCCAATCACCCATGACTATCAGGATATCCTGTTTGCATGTTCTGTCAATTTCAGCTTGTACTTGTTCATAGAACTCTTCAATTTCATTCTCTTCTGCAGCTGTTGTTGGGGCATATACTTGAATTATAGTTGTGTTGATAGGCATTCCTCGTAGACGAATAGAGATTAAGCGTTCGCTGACTGCATTGTATTTCATTACAGTTCTTGCAAGTTTCTTCTTTATTATAAATGCAACACCATTTCTTCTTTGTCTTTCATTTCCAGCATAGTAGACCATGTGATCATCTGATGCAAAGTGCCCGATGCCAGTCCATTTCAGTTCGCTGACACCCAACAGATCAAGTTGTACACGTTCCATTTCATTCTTGACCACCTCCAACTTCCCTTGGTTCATGCTTCGTACGTTCCATGTTCCAATGTGTAAGACATCTTTACAGCTTCTGACTCTCATTTCATGCGCAGCTACATCAGCAGTCAGACGTCCCGAGGGCTTTGATCCAACTACATCATAAATGCTGGCTTTACTCTGAAAAGTCTTCAGCTCTTCCCCAGTAGCTAGTTGAGTGCCTTCCAACCTGGGGGTCTCATCTTCCAGCACTACAGCACAATTTGTTTTGTTGTAACTATCCATTGGGTTTTCATGGCAAGATACAGAAGTAGATTGCCGGGCCTTTCTTCCGCGCAGTTTAAGTTTGGTGTTGTTGCCGTTGTCACAGAAATGTGATCCTCCGCCGTCAACACTATACCATTCTGCTGCTGTCCAGATGGGTGGTTTGTCTTGGTCTGGCATCTCAGCTGAGACCTGTCCATCTTGGGAGACCCTGCCAGTAGTTAAACTACCGATAGTTTAGCTCTCAGCATCACTGATGCACACAAGCCCTCACAGCACGACAAGCTGCAAACCAAGTGAGGGCCAGGGATAGCAGACATATATATTTTTTTTTACCTGGGAAACATAAGGCCACGGGGAAAAGGATCCAATGAAAGTGACACTGTCTGCTTTTACAAAGAATACAGCACTTAGTTTATGAACGCAGCGGTGCAGCAGCAACACTGGGCCCGAGATTTCAAATGGACATCTACGTTTAGCAAACGCCGTATATTTAGCGGCGTTTGCTAAACGTAAATGTCCATTTGAAATCTCGGGCCCAGTGTTGCTGCTGCACCGCTGCGTTCATAAACTAAGTGCTGTATTCTTTGTAAAAGCAGACAGTGTCACTTTCATTGGATCCTTTTCCCCGTGGCCTTATGTTTCCCAGGTAAAAAAATAAAGACTTTCCAGAAAGGATTTTGTTATTAGTGGGAGTTTGCAGGGGTTAAGAGGATCCTACTCAAAGAGCAACTTCTAATCTCAGTGTGGTATTCCCCTTCAGCACAAAAGGTGAGACTCTGAGAGCAAGGAAAACATTATCTGCCTTAGTGCCGCCAGTCAGCTCAGCAGAGGAGTCGCAGAGGGAGAGGAAGCAGGAGCAGGGGGGCTGCTGCCGGTCCCTCCACCCTCCTGGCCAAAAGAATAAAAACAGACCCTCTCCTACTGCTCCGTTCACACTGCCTGGAGGTTCCTTCAAAAGTTCAAGTTGTTACTTGGATGGGGTAGGGGAGTTTCCACATTTCTCTGGAAGTTGCTGGAGCGCTGGGGGGGGGGGGGGAAGAAGGGGGTTTCTACATTTTGCTAGAAGTTATTGGAGTGCATTAGGCTAGGAAGACGCAGCACTTTCCTACCAACGAATAACAATGCTCATCTTTGCTATAGAAAGTAGACAGTGCTGTATGACACTGCTAAGATTTCACTCCAGTGTCTTCCTTAAAGGGCTTACAGCTAAGTGGCACATGAGGCAATGAGCAAAGTGAAAGAAGCAGAATTTGAACCCCAGTATACCACCTGGTTCCCAGCTCATTCCTATCATCACTAGACCACTTCTCTGCCCATGCCAGCGGGCTACAAAGTAACCTCTCACTAGCAACCGTTCTCAGCTGTCCTCCTCGTTCACCACTAGATAAGGGGGCTCAGTTGCAACTCAGACCCCTAACATCTTCTACTCACTGTGTGGTGTTAAGCGTTTGATAATTTAGAGTTGCCACCTCACCCCGGCTTAATGGAATACGCTGATTCTGGCCAGCTTTTTGTACCATTTATTGTTCTCATTTATTTCCTTAAGAAAATCTGACCTAATAATTCACAGATATGATTAGACAAAACCAGGACTGGATCTGCCTGTTTGATTAATCTGTGATTATGTTTGTTCATGTTTATGTTTATTAAAACTTTTATACCGCCCTGTTAGACGAAGAGCAAGATCAACTCTCCGAAAGCTACGAGAGTTAAAGAGAAAATTCCAGCCTTGTGTTGGAATGCTACAAGATGCCCAGGGATCCATGTTGAACGATACCGAGAAGATCAAAAAAGGTAGAAAGAATAAACCAAGTCATTAAACCATAATGATCAAGTGGATCAACAGCCATTTTAATCTGTACCTTCTGATCAGGAATCATTGGTAATGAAAGAAGTCAACAGAGCATTGAAAGCATTATCAAAGAACAAAGCACCGGGTATTGATGGCATTCTCACTGAAGTATTACAGCAATCAGATGCAGCTGCTACAATACTTAAAAAGGCTCTGCCAGAAAAGTTGGAAAAACAACATCTTGACCAACTGACTGGAAAAGATCTGTGTTCATACTAAAACTGAAGAAAGGTGATCCGACTGACTGTGGAAATTATCACACAATTGCTCTGATCTCACATGCCAGCAAGATTCTACTCAAGATCATTCAGCAGAGACTACATCCATACCTGGAACGCAAACTGCCTGAAGTGCAGGCAGGATTCCGGAAAGAGTGAGGAACAAGAAACATCATCACAGATGTGAGATAGATCCTTGAAAAGACAAAAGAATACCAGAAGGATATTTACATGTGTATCATTGACCACAGCAAGGCCTTTGATTGCATAAATCATGAAAACCCTGGGCCATATTAAGAAGAACACCTGATAATTCTCATGCACAAGTTTTACAATGATGAAGAAGCGACAGTTCATACTGAACAAGGAGAAACAGAATGGTTTAAAATCAGCAAAGGTGTATGATAAGACTAAAATACTTCCCTCATACCTGTTCAATTTATATGCAGAGCAACTCAGAGAAGCAGGACTGTATAAAGACAACAAAGATGTAAATATTCAGCAATCTTTGCTATGCTGATGATACCACATTACTGGCTGAAAGCGAAGATGATCTGGACCATCTGCTTATCAAGATCAATGAACATAATCTTAAAATGGGCTTCACCGTAACATGAAGAAGACAAAGATCCTGACAACTGACAAAATCAATAATTTCATCCTTGATGGAGAAGAAACAGAAATAGTGGACAACTTTAAACTGTTTGGATCAATAATCAATAATGAAACAAGTGGTCAAGAAATTTGACCACATATTGCTCTTGGCAAAATGGCTACGACTGGCCTGGATAAGATTTTCAAGTGCAGAGATATATCTCTACGTACAAAGATTTCACTTGTCCAAGCCGTAGTATTTTTCAACAACATCATATGGATGAGAAAGTTGGACAGTGAAGAAGAAAGATAGGAAGAAAACTGATGCCCTTCAAATTATGGTGCTGGCAAAGAATACTGTGTATACCACGGACAACCCGAAGAACAAACCCGAAGAACTATTCAGAGGAGATCAAACCCGAAGAACAAACCCGAAGAACTACTCAGAGGAGATCAAACCTAAGTTTTCCTTAGAAGCTCAGTTAACAAGACTTTGGCTTTCATACTTTGGACACATCGGGCCCGATATTGGAATGGCATTTACATGGTTTACAGACCTATACACTGTGCAAGTGCTGCTGAGCGGGATATCCCCAACTAACACAGCTATATTCCCCGATGCTAACTGCTTAGCATCAGAGCATGTCATGGGCTTTCCAGGGACAGCCACAGTTGCTAACTGGGTAGTGGTGATATTGCACCGCTATCAGGTTAGCGACCTGTGGGCAAAACTAGGCATAGCAAAAGCTGGCCTAGTTTTACCCATGGGAGCTAACTGGGTAGCGGCACAATATCACTGCTACCCGGGTAGCTTCTGCAGCGTCAGAGGCTGTGTGGTCAACCCTGTATGTTCAATGCCAGAGCCACATATGACCTCAGCTTTGAATATCTGGGGTTAGAGGTCTGTAGCGACGGCTATGTACCGTAGCGGCACATAGCCGTCAGTACAATACTGGGCCCATCGTGTTTAGCAAGGTTCAAGGTCATTGCAAAAAAGGAAGACCCGCAATGCAATGGATTGATACAACAGCAGCAGCTCTTCCGTCGCTCTGAGTGAAGACTGAACACAGTTTAGGAAAACTAGCCATAGGGGTGCCTTGAGTCAACATTAACTCAACGGCATTTAATAGCACATGGCGAGACTCTTATGCAATTAATGGTACCCACAGTACTCGGGCCCTGATGCTGTGAGTCCATTTAAAATGATAACCTGTCTCAACCCTGCTCGAATAAACCTCTCTGGGCACAAAGCACTACAAGACTCACTAGGCCCAGGATGGAGGCTGGTTTGTATGTTTTCTGGAATAATTCAGTGTAAAACTACAAGCTAAATATAAATAAAATTAAATAATCTGATCTATCTGATGGAGCCACAGCTGTGCTAATATGAGCTGCTGTATTTTTTTTACATAAGGCCCTGATTTTCATTCCCTGCTGATTCATGCAAATACGGTTCCATAACAAGTCTGTGCACATGGCCCTACATCCTCTAGAGCAGTGATTCTCAACCTTTTGTGTACCGCGACCCCTTTTACCATTGGTCAACTTGTGATGACCCCCCAATGATAAAATCAAATGCGTCTCTCTTCCTTTAAAGTTAACGCATTTTCGCTGTAATCATTTGTTGAATTATTAATATATTATAGGCCTTTGCAATATGTTTCTATTTATAAAATTTACTTATTTTTCTACCTTTTGTTGTTTGGGCATTTTATTTTTCAATTGCAATTGCTCCAGTCACTTTCTTCTGGTCTCTTCTGTTTTCTGCTATTTCTCCATTGTCTGTTGTCCATTTGTCCTTTCTTCTCTCTTCTAGATTTTTTCCATTCTATCTTCTACATCTGCTTTAACATACTGATCTTTCCCCTTTTGCTCTTTCCCCAATTTCTTTTTTATTCCGTTATCATCCACTCAAATTTCACCCTTCCATTCTCAATCCCCACTTACTCTGCCAATACCCAGCAATTTGTAGATTTTCTTCCCTCCCACACAAAATATCTTTTCCCCCTCCACCCTCATTCCCCCAGCCCCATCCCCTTCTAGTCCTCCCCCAAAATCAGCTCCCTTCTAGTTCCAGCCCCACTCAGCATCCGCTCCCTTCTAATTCCATTCCCCCCACCCCCGCATCAGCCCATTTCTAGTCCAAGCTCCCCCCATCAGCTCATTTGCAATCCTAGGCCCTCCATCAGCCAATACTAGCCCCCCCACCCATAAACCAATTCCAATCCTAGTCCAGTGAGCTGATGGGGGGGCTTGGACTGGAAATTGGGCTGAGTGTGGAGGAGCTTCAGCCCATTTCCAGTCCAAGCTCCCCCACACTCAGTCCATTTCCAGTCCGAGACCCCCCCAACAACTCATTTCCAGTCCAAGCTGCCCCTATCAGCCATTTCTAAATGTAGCCCCCCCCATCAGACATTTCCAATCCTATTCCAGAACTGCATCAGTCCATTTCCAATCCTACCCCCCAAAAGCCCATTTGCAGTCCTAGTCCTCCTCATCAGCTCATTTGTACTCCCTCCCACTCAGCCCAGTTCCATTCCTAGCCCCCCCCCACTAAGCTCATTTCCATTCCTAGCTCCCCCTCAGCCCATTTCCAATCCTAGCCTCCCCCCCATTCAGCCCATTTCCAATTATAGCCCCCCAGCCCAATTCCAAATATAGCCCCCCAGCCCATTTCCAATCCCAGCCTCCCCCCATTCAGCCCATTTCCAATACTAGCCTCCCCCCCATTCAGCCCACTTCCAATTATAGCCCCCCAAGCCCATTTCCAATCCTAGCCTCCCCCATTCAGCCCACTTCCAATTATAGCCCCCCCAGCCCATTTAAAATCCTAGCCTCCCCCCCCCCATTCAGCCCATTTCCAATTATAGGCCCCCCCAGCCCAATTCCAATTTTAGACCCCTGTACAGCCCATTTCAAGCCCAAGCCCTCCTCCCCAAAGAGCCCCGTGGCAGGCTTCAGCGGCTCCTGGAAGGCTCAGCACAGCTCGTTACAGTCGCCGAAGTGAAGAACGTTGTTCCCTTCACTTCAGCAGCTGTATTGTAATGAAGATCGCAGGCACGCTGAGAGCCGGGACACAGGAAGTGTCCTTTGACCTCCAGCACGCCTGCGATCTTCATTACAATACAGCTGCCGAAGTGAAGGGAACAACGCTCTTCAATTCGGTGGCTGTAACAAGCTGTGCTGAGCCTGCCAGGTGCCGTTAAAGAAGGCGACCTCTGGCAAATCCTGAGGCGACCCCCGTGGGGGTCGCGACCCACAGGTTGAGCTGCTGCTCTAGAGTCTGCCCCTGGATACAGCCAAAACCAGAAGGCATCATTAACAAGTAAAGAGCATGTCCTGTCCCGGCCCAGTCCAGCCACCAGACAAACTAGGCAGTCATCTAAAGCGGCAGCTTCTGAGGAGCGGCAACGAGCAGGGCATTCTAAGCTAAACAACAGATTATGACAGCCAGGTGAGGGCATAAGGCTTAAGGTTTGCCTAGGGTGCCAACATCTTGAACCAACTCTGGGGCCGGCCATGGTGCTATCAATGTCACATGCACATTAAGCTGCGGAGGCATGCAAGGTCCTCATAGCTGTATGGATTTCCCCATTAACAAAGAGAGGTTTGGGCATATCCTGTCACTGGGACTTGTGCACTAAGCTGCGGAGGCATGCAAGGAGATATTTTAATCATACCTAATGATTTCCTTTCCTTGAATCCTGCTAGACCAATGCAGTCAAGTGGGTTATGCTCCCCGACTAGCACGTGGAAGCAGACTTGAGCAACTTTCAATAATAACATAAGAACATAAGAAATGCCATACTGGGTCAGACCAAGGTCCATTAAGCCCAGTATCTTGTTTCCAACAGTGGCCAATCCAGATCACAAGTACCTGTCAGTTTCGCAAAAAGGCACAAAGATTCCATAATGCTTATCCCGGGGCAAGCAGTGGATTTCCATGGTTTATGGACCTCTCCTCCAGGAATATGCTCAAACCTTTTATAAACCCAGCTACACTAACAGCTTTTACTACATCCTCCGGTAACGAATTCCAGAGTTTGAATACTCATTGAGTGAAAAAATATTTTCTCTTATAAGTCCTAAATGGGCTACACTGTAGCTTCATTGAGTGTCCCCTAGTCTTTCTACTTTGCATATCCTCTGGTATTGCATTGGGAGACACATTGTTGTCTGCCTCCAGGTGCATGGACTGGTACAGCAGTGATAATAGGCCTGACTCTTCTCACCCACACTATGGTGCAAAGGTCTCAGAGTGAATCTGAAGAGTTCAATGTGGCTCAGAGTATGGACAGCCGCCTCGTGCCTATGCTATTTCCCATGGGTTATTAGTGCTAGTGGGCTGGAAGAGAAGTAGGTGAGCCCCGGGACCCCTGATGGGGGTGCGCAAGTTAGGCCCAGGCCTCTTGCTGTCTTAATCTGATCTTCGCTATTTTTTCCCCCTTTGTTTGTCATTTTAGTGATTTTGTTTTAAGTCCATTCTTCCACATTTAATTCAATGGGAACAACTGGTTCTCTGCTGCTTTGAATAAAAGCAGCTTCAATTTAAAAAAAAACAAAAAAACCTTCCTTAGCCTATGTGGGTATCTGGGGCCTCCTTAACTGTTTTCCATGTCAGCTCGACAGGCCTTGGGATTCCCTTTTTGAGACTCCTATTTTGCCAAATAGAGAGAGATGTAGACATAGCCTTTCACTGGAACTTATACACTAAGATGAAGAAGTATGCAAGGTCTTCATGGATTTCCTCATGAATACCAGAGTTGCCAAGTAACCCAGTTCCAGGAGTGAGATTTTTTGCCTATTCTGGTTCTGCAATGCAGTATGGTATTTGTAGTTTGTGATTTTACCCATTGGAATCAGTGCTGCAGGATCCGTAATGTACAAGGATGAGATTGTCAGAAATCCAGGACCTGCTTAAAACCTCACTCATAGAACTGGGTAACTTGGCAACTCTATGTCATTGGGACCTTTGCGCTAAGCTGAGGAAGTCTTCAAACCTCTATGGATTTCCTCATGAATAGAGAAATACTCATCATATTTCTTCAGTAATTTTTTTAAGTGCCTTCAAGTCAGTGTTGACTCATGGTGACCAGCTATTTCTGGGTTTTCTTGGCAATGTATCACTGGAAGTAGATTACCAGCTGTTTCTTCCAAGGCAATGGAGAATAAAGTGACTTGCCCAAGGTCACAAGGAGTGCCAGTGGGAATTGAACCCTTGATCTTCTGGGTATGAGGCAGTTGCTCTAACCACTAGGCTACCCCTCCACTCAATATTTAGAATGTCCAAAAGTGTCAACATCACCACCCCTAAGGTCCACTTACAGCATATGAGTTCAGTAGTAAACCAGAGTTTTGTCACAGAAAAGACAGGACTTTGCCGCTTTCTGCGTGGATAGCAAAAACCAAGAAATGGTCCATCTATTCTACAGGACAGACTTCAGGCTTGGTTTGTGAGAAAGAGAGATTATCGCAGAACCCATGCACACAGCCACCTCAGGAGTGAACTCATATCTTACAAGCCATTTTATGAAAAAACAACTCTAAAGGACTCTGTATTCTTCAATGCAGAGTAGCTGAGTAATATGACCGCTTACTGCAAGTCAGATTTCTATGAAAAAACACCAAAGCTCTTTAAAAACAGCAAACTGTTTGAAAACATTTTTTTCAGTTCAGACCTAGAGAGTCAGATTAAGACCAACATTTTGTTTACAGGTGGGTCCCAGAGGCACATATGACTGGAACAGATTCTCAGAGTTGGTATGTCAGGCTCCATCTCTGGCCCACCTACTTTTTTGAGGCTGTTTTAGATCCTGACCCCCTATTCTCTTGTTTAATACCCCTTTTTTTAATCATTTCCCTCTATTGAAATCCCCTAGTTCCTTATTTCTTCTGTTTGTCTTGAACAGATTAGAAGCTCTGTCGAGCAGAGACGGTCTCTTACATATATGTACAGTGCTGTGTATGGCTAGTAGCGCTACAAAAATGGTTAATAGTAGTAAAGGGCCTTCTGCCAGGGTCACACAGAGGCAACGGCAAAGGGAAGAGAAGCCTGAACTTATGATCCAGGACCTCTCCTAACTGAGAGTACTCCAAGACACTCACCGCGACCCCACATCTTCCTCCTCTACAGTATTCTCTGCCATAGCAGGTTGCAGCTTTCAAACACACACTAATGTTGGCAAGGAAAAGTGCCTCACCTGAGCTGAGGCCATTAATACTTGCTGCATGCCAGGGAACCAGTGGTGTGTCTTTCATCCTTTCAAACATGTGTAATGGCAGGAGGTATCGGTAGGCAGTGCAATGCACACAGCACACCTGCGGCCCTTCAATGAGAAAGCAAGTCAAAAGCCAAGCTGAAGAACAGCAAAGTCCACTGAGCCCAAAATCTATCTTGAACAATGGCCAGGACCTAGCAGAGCCCAAAACGCCAACCTCATTTCTCACAGCTCATTACGAGAGATCAGCAATATCTTTCTTATCTGGATAATGTGTTATGGACTTTTCCTCCTGGAACTTGTCCAAACATCTGTTGAATCCCACTATGTTTGTTGCCAGAGGAGGTGGTCGAGACAACCGATTCCACAGCTTAGTCTAATAAAAGATTGACCGAGGGAAATAGGGACTGGAGGGCAAGTATTATAGTGGTTCAGTTCTTCTTTGGATGACCTTCAGAAGGTTGTATTAAAAGACAAGTGTTTGCAGGCATGGGAAATACAGTGTGGGAGTTTTCCTTGGCTCTACTTAATATTTTCATCTCCCCTCTTGGTAAAGAATTTGCTGAGCTTGAAATTCCACTTGTTTGCCAGTGATATACAGATTTTTGCACCACAGTTGAGAGAAGATCTATATAAGATTAATTATGGTTTCAAGGTGGTGGCAAATTGAGTGAAGAAAAGGTTGATGAAAGAAACCAGAGGTGGAGGCAGAGCCTGTGGTTGAGACCGGAGGAAAACGGGTCCCAAGGAAAGATTCTACTAGAAATCTAGCAGCATGGTTGGATACAAATGTATCATTTGATACACATATCTAGAAACTGATACAGACGGTATTTATCACTGGTGGATGGTTCAGCAGCAGAAATCATTGTTTAAGCGCAGACAGCTTAAGAATGGCAGCGTACACTTTCACTCAGTCCAGAACAGTCTGTGCAAATGCTTTATTGGTGGATTTACTTAAGAAGTCTATATACATGCTACAGCTCCTACAAAATACAGCAATTCAATCGATAGGGGACTGGCCAAAAGACACTATATTCCTCGAAGTTGAAGAGTCTTTGCTAGTTGCCAGTAGAGCTGATATTAGTCTCTAAGGCTAGGAATGGATTTTGTCCACAGTACTCGCCTGACCAATGGGTTCCATATAATACTGTATGTAATCTGTGACCCCCACAAAAGGATTGGCCGTGCATGCCCTCTGGTAAGATGCTGCCTTTGCAATGCAAGAAAGCGAGCTTTTCCACTGCTAGGACCAAGTTTGGGGAACAAATTGCTTGAATGTTTCCAACAAGATAGGGGCTATTCACACTCCTATAAGGGAGTGAGGGCGTGGTTATGGAGACACGCTTTTGTAGGTGACCCAGAGTGAGGGGTGGATGGGTCAGAGGGCTGCTACGTCCAGTGTTTTACAATAAAGTAATTTGGGGTGGACGTCATATTGATCAATACTGAACATTGTAAATTGCTTCAAGCATATTTGTAGAGGCGATCAACAAGTCTAAATAAATAAAATTATCATTATTTTTTCACACACAATTTGCTTTCACTTGGCTGTTTTTCAGGGGATGGAAGAGAGGCAGACAGACAGCGCTCCCTCATGCTGGCTGCCATGCCCACAGACCAGGACTTATCCCTCATGCTGGCGGCCATACCCACAGGCCAGGATGTCTCCCTGAAGTCACTTCTCAGTCTTTATCTATTACTAACGTTTGCAATGACTCTTCCTCAAACAGAAGAAGTGGGGAAACATTGCTCTGTGGTTTTGAGTTCTGAACTGATTTCCAGGTCATCACCAGTACAAGAGCCATAACTACACGCAAGTAAATCATTCATCACGCACTGATGACTCCGAAGTATGCATGGTTCTGCATCTCTGATCTGGGCATCTATTTATAACATGTCTCAAAGAAAGCCCTGCTGAACTATGTCAGCATAATCCATGACTTGGTATGTTTTTTATTTCTCATTTCGGCATGATGTCAATGGATTGTCTCTGTTCTATAAGTCTAACAACATGCCTTGGGCTTTGTGGGTTCGGCTTTCATACCTCACAGCCTCGGTGGCTGGGAGTAGGTGAGCACAGCCTGTACGCACAAAGTCCGTGCTGTGGGGGTTACCATTTGTATCCACACTGCAGCCTGCCGGCTGTTATCTACTCACTCTCACATGCATTTCTATCTGAGGAGGCTCTTAATAAGCTATCACTGTGCCATCCCTGCACACCAGCACTGACACATATACCATATACAGCTGTGTATAGCAGGCCAGGTCAAAGGTTTGTTATCCTAGGTGAACCTTCAGCAACATCCCCCCCCCCCCCTTCCCCTCTGGTGTGACTCAAGATCCTTCCTACCCCCGTAGTCCTGCAGCTCCCTTTCCTTCCCCTTTCTCTCCCAGTGTCCAGAATCAACCCTTCCCTTCCCTACCCACCCCAGGTGTCAAGATCTCCACTTCTGTTCCCTGTCCGTCCGTCCCCAGATGTCCAGCATCTGTCTCCCCCACTCCGGGTATCCAAAATCTCACTCCCCTATCCCCTGCTACTACTGCCGACACACCTCTATCCTCGAGCCTGCACTGAAAATAAAAGCACTGTGGAAGCAAGCCTTTGAGCACCGCCTATCCAAAAGTATCGAGCCTTGTTGTGTAGCTATAGTACCACAATGGTACTAAGCATGCGGTGACCTAGTTATGTGCTCTGCATATGTAGAGTGTACCGTGCTGCAGCACACCTGTACTTTTTTTAATCACGTGATGTTTGGTAGTATGCAAAAGCAGTTTGTCAGATTTATGATGAGTGAAAAAAATTGAACAGCGAATTTGCATTAAATTCTGCAAGAAATCTGAATAATCGCGCAGAGACTTATGACAAGTTACAGCAAGTGCATGGTGATGAATGCATGAGTCACGCTCGAGTTTATGACTGATACAAACGTTTCCAAGAGGGCCACCAAAGTGTTGACGGTGACAAACGTTCTGGAAGACCATCCACAAGCAGGTATGAAGACAAAGTTGAAGCAATGCATGTTGCAATATGCTCAAATCATCAACTGACTATCAGGGAGCTTGCTGAGGATATGGACATCAGTTTTGGGTCGGCACAGTCCATTCTTACTGTTGATATGGGGATGAGACGTGTGTCTGCAAAATTTGTGCTGAAACTCCTGTTCCTGACCAAAAAGAAGATTAACTGTCTGCAGCCAGGGAGTTGTTGGAATGCATTGAAAATGACTCAGATTTCATCAAAAAGATTATTACTGGTGATAAATCATGGGTTTATGGTTATGATCCAGAAACTAAGGCTCAATCCTCACAGTGGAAGACTCCAAACTCTTCCAGACCCAAGAAAGCCCGTCAGGTGAGGAGCAATGTCTAGGTCATGCTCACAGTTTTCTTTGATTACTAGGGTATTGTTCATCATGAGTATGCTCCAAAAAGCCAAACCATCAATAAGGAGTACTACATCCAAGTTCTGACTCGTTTGAGAGATGCAGTTTATCGTTAGAGGACAGAGCTGTACAGGAATGGTGAATGTTTGCTTCATCACACCTCACATCTTGTCCAGCAGTTCTTGGCCAAACACCAAATCGAGCAAGTCAGTCAGCCTCCATACTCACCTAAGATTGTACCCTGTGAACTTTCCTTGTTTCCAAAACTGAAATTACCACTGAAAGGAAGGCAATTCAATGACTTGGAGACCATTAACCAACCTTTTAACATAGTTAACAGCCCCTTCCATTCCCCTTTGAACTTACCCCGAGTTTGAATGGCATGTTCAGTCATTAGAATTGTAAATAAGTTATATTTCTAGAATTATGTAAATTTTTGATTGCCTTTTTCAGCACCAGTTATATTGTTAAAATGTTTTATGTACCTGTTGTTTTAATTGTAAACCGCTATGATTACCTGAAATAACAGTATATAAAACACACAAATAAATATATAATGCAAAATTTGACATAGCAGCTTCAGAGTATAATGAAAGAGGCATTTCAAAATTGTTTCCAGCAGTGGCAGGAATGCCAGAGACTTTGAAGTGTGTTTTATCGGAAAGGGACTACTTTGAAGGAGACTGAGTGTAATAACTGTCCATCTTATACTTCTTGTGTTATTGTACAAGTCTCAATCCTTTTTGATCGCACTTTGTACACTCATGGTCTGCTGGTCCTACCTCCTGAAACTAACGTCCCGTTGAAGGGGGCAGAAGTGGCAAGTCTTGAGTGTTCAAAGGCCCAGCACTGCGCTGACAGGGTGTCTTGCCAACTCTCCTCGTGCTGTGCTGCCCCCCCCCCTTCCCCAAAGTCTGCCCCCTAGGCAGATGTCTAATCCACCTAGTGGACAGGCCAGCCCTGGTGTTTACAGATATACAGAGAGAGATATGTACGTGTGTCAGGAGTAGGAAATGTTTTTTAAAATGGTGAATGAAAATAAAATAAAATGATTAATATTTAAAGGTACTTACCTGGTTAGCAGCACCTGTTAACTTTTTAAGTGCCAGCGAGAGCAATGTTCAGCAGCACTATCTGGATAGTGTCGATGAATTTTGACTGTCTCGAAACTATCCGGATAATGCCGGAATGTTCTGTGAGCTGGGACAAAACTGAATGTTATCCGGTTAGCAGCAATCTTCAACACTGCTGTCTGGATAGCAGTCTACCTAACTTAGGACAGCCAACAAGCTGACCTAAGTGCTGTGGAGGCCATTCCAGAGAGCGAATAAAGCTTTGTACTTGCGCCGGGGATGTTTTATCGCCTGAAAACTCTACAAGTGTATTCCAGTACATAGCACCCGCGGACATTTATCTGGCTAACACAGGGATCTCAGAACATATCCAGGAGGGGCGGAATGGGGGGTGTGGTTTGTCACAGAGATGTATAAAGTGTATTCAGGAAAAGCCTGTGGACATTTTGGGAAGTCCCCGCAGATGTGCCCGCTATACCTGCTTGAGATATGGAATAAAACCAGTACTTAGAAAATAGTATATGGCAGAGACGAGCAGGATCGGGAACGTGCATCTTTTCAGAATACAATGCGCGCAGGCACATCCATACTATTTGCTGCATATACCCGGGTCTTGTCATAACAGCGTGGCCCTTGTTTCTCCATTGTGGTTTACTCATGCCGCACCAGAAACATCTATGTCTCCCGAGCCCAGAACAACGGGCACATCTATATCTATGAATCAGGTTGAAATCGGGCCCGTTTTCAATTTGGACGTGCCCACAGCCCAGACGTATATTGACCACAAAGTTAATGAAGAGGATAACTACATGATCAAACATTTCAAAACACCCCATATGACAGCTGATAAAGACCATCAAGGTCCATCTGCCCAGCAAGGTGGCAAGAGTAGGTGCTTCTGCCACTCCATGCAGGTCACCCCTCACCGTGCCTTTGCTTAGGGGTGTACCCACCGCTCCGTACAGGTCACCCCTATTTGTTGAGATACTGTAGCAGAGACAGTTAAGGTTATTTTGAATTTATTCTGTTGCTATAAAGGGATCCACTGTGTCTGTCCGATGCCATTTTGAATTCTGTCACTGTATTTACCCCCACCACTTCCATCGGGAGGGCATTCCAAGCATCCACCACCCTTTCAGTGAAAAAGTATTTCCTAACATTGCCTTTCAGTTTACCCCCTTACAGCTTCATGTTATGCCCTCTAGTTTTACAACTTCCCCACCTTTGAAAAAGGTTTGTTTGTTCATTAATATTCCTTAAGTATTTAAAGGTCTGTATCATATCTCCCTTGCCCTCCTCTCCTCTAGAGTATACATATTTAGGTCTTCAAGTCTCTTTTCATATGTCTTCTGGCGCAGGCACCAAATCATTTTGGTTGCCTTCCTCTGAACCGTTTCCAGTCTTTTTATATCCTTTGCGAGATATGGTCTCTAGAATCGAACACAATATTCCAAGTGAGGTCTCACCAGCAACTGGTACCGTGGCATTAGTATCTCCTTCCTTTCAGCTGGTAATTCCTCTCTGTAGGCAACCCAGCATCCTTCTGGCTTTGGCCACTGCCTTGTCACACTGTTTCGCCACCTTGAGATTCTCAGAAATAATCACTCCGAGGTCCTTCTCCTGGTCTGTTCAGTTTATTGATAAGCCTCCTATGAGGAACAGTAGCAAAGGCTTTGCTGAAATCTAGGTAGATCGCATCCATCGCATGACCTTGATCTATTTCTCTGGTCACCCAGTCAAAGAACTCAATCAAACTTGTCTGGCATGATCGTCCTTTGGTAAAACCATGTTTCCTCGAATCATGCAACCTATTGGTGTTGAGAAAGTCCACTATTCTCTTTCAGGAGCACCTCCATTACGTTTCCTGCCACTGAGGTAAAGCTTAATGGCCTGTAGTTTGCCACTTCTTCCCTATTACCACTTTTGTGAAGAGGTACCACTTCAGCCCTTCTCCAGTCTTGTGAAACTTCTCCTGTCTCCAAGGATCTATTAAAAACATCCTTTAAAGGCCCTGCCAGACCAAGGAGTGAACGAGAGTTTTAGTAGTGTGTTTACAGAGGAATGGGCAAATTTTGATAATATTGTAGAGAAAGAAGCGACAAGTTTTAGCCATTGGTTGAATATGTAAGGAGAAAGAAAGGGAGGAGTCAAAGATGACCCCAATGTTGCGGGCAGATGTAACAGGAAGAACATATGACCAAATAAGGTGCCCCAGAATACGGTTCCCAGACCCTATCCTTGGGATGCGATTGCCCACAGAAAAAAACAGGAAAAAAACAATGCCTTTGAATTATGGTGCTGGCAAAGAATACTGTGTATACCATGGACTGCGCAAAGAACAAATCAATCAGTACTAGAGGAGATCAAACCTAAGCTTTCTTTAGAAGTTGAGCTGACAAGACTTTGACTTTCCTATTTTAGGCACATCATGCTAAGAGAAAGATCATTAGAGAAAGACATCATGCTTGATAAGGCTGAAGGTCAATGCAAAAGAGGAAGACCAGCAGTGACATGGATCGATAGAATAACAGCAGCTATGGATGACACTCTATCAACCATGAGCTGCCTGACTGAAGACCGAACACAGTTTAGGACAACCATCCAGTGGGTCGCCATGAGTCAATACTGACTCGACAGCATTTAACAACAACAAAAAACAAATCATATACAGTAGTTTTTAAAAATTTAGCAAGAGGGAGGGTAATTTCCAAAGCCACTTCTGCCAGTAAAACAATGCTTATTAAATGGTAGAAATGTTTTTTTTCTTATTCAACTGTCTATGTGCCAGTAACTGTATGCGCATAACGCCATGTTTACTAAAGCCTGCGCCAGTTATACATGTGTGGACTGCATTCCCAACATGGGGGGCCTGTGCTAACTTCAAAGAGTGTATGCATACATCCCCCTGCAGTTAGCATGCTGCAAAGACGCAGCATTATGCAAACCAGTACATGGGTGAATTTAAGTGGTGTTTAATGCACAATGGGGAGTGGAGGAGTAGCCTAATGGTTAGAACACTGGCTTGGTAACCAAGCAACCAGGGTTCAATTCCCACTAGCACTCCTTGTGGCCTTGGGCAAATCACTTAACCCTCCATTGCCTCAGAAGAAAGGCCTGGCAATCTACTTCCGGTCACACTGCCAAGAAAACCCAGGAGCTTCTGGGTCGCCAGGAGTCAGGACTGACTTGAGGGCACACATTGTGGTTGTAATGCACAATGGCAGCAATCATGGCTAGTGTGAGCTAATTAATGCCTTTGCTGTGAAATGCCACCAATGCCTATGTTCTGCCCCTGTCTCGCCCAGTCCCTCCTCCCCATTGCACGCTACCCAGCTAGCACAGAACTTTTAACACAAAGCCCTACGACGTTTTAGCACAGTGCTCTAACTGCACGCTGAACCCCATGCCACCAAGTAGCACACTTTATTAAACATGCCCCATGCTGCCTTTAAGTGCACAAGTCTTGAAGGACTACCAAAAGGGACTGCTACTGCTGGAAAGAAATCTACACTTATAAATATTTACTTCTGGGAAATTCTCTAAATCTTGGGGAAAATGGGAATTCTTTGGGTTAAAGCTGGTAATCTGTGTATTTTAGAATCCACTGTATATGTTAACTCAATCAGGGCCTAGTATCAGAAGAGGTTTTAATTTACATTGAAAACTCAGCAGAGAGCTTTCAGTTAAGCTTCTAGTTTAAATTCAAAACCCAGCAGAGAGCTTTTACTTTAAATCAAATCAGAGTATAGCTTAGCATAGAAGGAAGAATAGGGTAAATATTATTTGAGTTGAAAGAAATAAATTGTTTTTAGAGACCTTTACAAAAAAAGCTTTCCAGTTAAGAGACAAGAGATCTAGGAATTTGTTTTAATTAGGTGTTAAAGCCAATGGCAGATCAAAGGGGCAATTTGAAAGGCTTCATCTATCAAACCAAGGGCTGTGTGAATCATCCAGGAAATTGTTAACAGATTACCTTAAAGGCACAGGTCTGGGACCTGTGTAGCAAGCCAGTCTTTACTAAGTATTAAATCCCTCCCATACACCTCAACTCCCAGGCATAATCTTAGCTTTATAGGTTCTTCAACCTATTAAAGAGGGAGAGGTGGTCAAATTCACTTTTAGGCTCAGCTGGTTATCCTCACCAGGAATAGATTAATTAAAGACCCTGAAATTAAATAGCCTTGCAGTGAAGAAAGTCCCTTAAACTTAATTGATATAGTTGTATCAGTGCAAGTATCCTTAGCAACTTTGGGTAAACTAAGATGCAGACAGTAGTCCAGCAGCGAGATGAGGGCTATCCAGTCTTTTCCACTGTATGTCACATGTATAATTTTCTCCCAGTTGGCGAGGGGTCTTATGTGTGCAGTAGGTGCAAGAAGCTCTTTGCCCTCAGGGAACGAGTCCAAACTCTGGAGGCTAGAGTAGCAGACTTGGAGGACATAAGGAAGACAGAGAGGTATACAGATGAGACCTACAAGGACGTAGTACTGAAGTCCCACCTCCAGTCTGACAGCCTATCAGTTGCCATGGAGGAGAGACTTCATGTGAAAGGAGAGCATCACCTTGGTGTGGCAGGAAGTGATCCTGTTGCTAGGCCCTGCCTGCCAGGAGATATAAAACCCTCTCACACCAAGGAGGTTTCTTCAATGCCATGTGCCCAGGAGGGAAGGGTTAGGACAGCTGTTATAGTTGACGATTTGATCATTAGACCTATAAATAGCTGGGTGGCTGGTGGATGTGAGGATGCCTGCCTGGTGTGAAGGTAGCAGACCTCAAGCACCACCTAGACAAGATTTTAGACAGTGCTAGGGAGGAATCTGCTGTCCTGGTACATGTTGGCACCAATGACATAGGAAAGTGTGGGAGGGAGGTTCTGGAGGACAAATTTAGGCTTTTAGGTAGGAAATTAAAAACCAGAGCTTCTGGGCAGTATTCTCTGGGAAACATTTCAGACAGGCAGAGCTTCGGAGTCTCAATGCATGGATGAAACGATGGTGCAAAGAAGAGGGTTTTGGATTTGTTAGGAACTGGGCAACATTCTGGGGAAGGGAGGGGCTTTTCTGAAAGGATGGACTCCATCTTAACTGAGATGGAACCAGGCTGCTGGCATTAACCTTTAAAAAGGAGATAGAGCAGCTTTCAAACTAGATAATAGGGGAAAGCCGACTGTCGCCCATGAGTGCATGGTTCAAACAAATGTATCCTTGAAGGATACTAGCAAAAGAGGGAAGTTACGGCATCCCGACAAAGAGATTCCAATAAAGATAAAAGTAACCTAGATGCCCTTAAGTACAAAGCTGAAAGATTCCAAATTTATTTATTTATTTAACAGGTTTTCTATACCGCCTTTTCCTTAAATCAAAGCGGTTACCAAGACACAAGAAGGGAGAACAGAGACAGGGGGGCATACACTGACTAAACTAAAGAGTGAAGGTAAAATTGGGATACACAACATCAAGGAACCGTTGCAGTAAAACAAGTTACATGCAGGCTATAATAATAGAGACTATTAGATGTCTGTGCCATAGTACTCAGTGAAGAGTACAAATTTCAGTTGTTTTCTGAACTCCTTTAAATCATCCATGGATCGCACATCGGGAGGGAGAGAGTTCCATATAAGTGGGGCCGATAAGGAAATTGCCCTTTGTGTAGTACATTTACACGCTTTTCTGAAACTACTTGGGGTGCTGAGGGTGTTTGATGTAGTTATTCGTCTTGGCCTGTTGTTATTCTGGAGTAAGAGATTATGAAGGCTAAAAGCAGAGCATTTATGTCTGATCTTGAATATATTAATTACCATCTTGTATTTGACGCGCTGGCTTATTGGAAGCCAGTGGAGCTCTTTGAGAGTAGGGGTAATGTGATCTTGAGATGCTGAGCCAGCAATAATTCTGGCTGCCGTGTTCTGAGCCATCTGAAGAGGTTTAAGTGAGTGTTTTGAAAGACCGTAGTAAATTACCTCTATTAGCTGATAACCAGATCAATATGAAAAAATACAACCTCTAAAATGCCTGTATGCACATGCTAGAAGTCTAAAAAATAAGATGGGAGAGCTAGAATATAGAGACACTGTAGCATCAGTGTCCTGGCTCACAGCACCCACATCTTCCCTTCGCCTGCAAGTAATATATTATAAGTGGCATTTTAGAAAGGACGTCCAAGTCAAATGTCCAGGGTGGAACGTGCAAAAATACGCCAGGGACGTCTGTCTCCAGACAATTTTAGGAACATACACATCCCCAGTATGGACATCCCTGCTGGCACCCACATAGATGCACCCTTAGCAAAGCGTGGGGCTGGGATTTACATCTCATGCAAGCTAGCGTAAGGGAATGTCCAGTGGCGTAGCAAAACAAAAACATGAGCTCCCCATTCCCCTATACCCTGCAGATGTTTGCCTGACAAATCAAGCATTTTTCAGATGCTTGTTTAAGCTTGGAACAGGTATAACTTTAGGCGCGACTCCGGACGCCCAGCTTCTAAAAATGACTCTGGAGACGTCTCTGTGCTTTGGATGTCTCTAATAACTCTCCTAAATGTGTATATTTTGTATGTGTGCAGTGCAGTGCAGTGTAGATACTAGGGGACGCTCTTCAGGAGCTACAGATAAATTCCCAACTTTGACGGTAACCTAAAAGTCTATCTGTTCTAGAAACTGAGGTGGCAAGATACGGAGACACCAACTAATGGTTAGAGCAATGGACTGAGAACCAGAGAAGTCAGGGTTCAAATCCTACCAATGTGCCTGGTGACCTTGAATAAGTCACTTCACCCTCCTTTGCCTCAGATACACACTTAGGGACTTGTTTACAAAGCTGCGGTAGCGGTTCGCGATCGTTATCGGAGCCGCGACCCCATTGATTTCAATGGGGCCGCGGCTCCGATAGCAATCGCGAACCGCTACCGCAGCTTTGTAAACAAGCCCCTTAGATTATAAGCCCTCTGAGGACTGGGAAATACCTACTGTACCTGAATGTAACTCGGCTTAGCTGTATATAAAATAAAAACATAAATTCAAGAGAGAGACATATACACATTTACTTACCAAATACTTTGAATGAACCTTGATCCTACAACTACCAAAAAGAGACAGACCAGGACACAACCTGAACACTGCAAATATTAAGCAAACTCCTTCACCATGCCCAGGGAGGGGTAATTTTTGGAGTTCGAACCTCCAATCATTTCAAAACTTTGGCTCCTATGCATACCACTGCAAGACTTATCAAGGTATGACGCATGGCCCAAGTCAACAGCTGGTGGCTACACATATTACTGGGCCAACCACCTACAGCACTGCTAAAGCTTTTGACCATACAAATCCGCTCCCCTAAAAATCCTTCCTCCCCTTCCCCATCTCAGTTCCCTAGCAAAAATGACTTACAAATCAGTTTACTACAAAAATGAGTCAAGCAGTGAAACTGTAACAGACTCGTAAAGCCACAGATGCCTCCCCTGGAACACAGGAAGTGCTATCAGCAGCTTGCCTGCCCCTCACTTCAGTTCTGTCGAGCCACATCTGAGGCACTTCTGAAACCATCCCATTTTGTGATCACAGCTCTCTGCAATACCACTGCTGCTTTGACCGTTCCCGGGGTCCCTGAGTCACATCAGATTCAAAGAAAGCAATGACAGGAGTTGGCAAGCACTAGGGGTAAAAATAAAAGAGAAAAATCTTCTGCCGCAAGTGAGTCATTCTGTGTTCTGCTGCATGTAGTATCACGTCCTTGCACTCAGTATTGGAAATGTGCAGACCTGCTGCCTGAGCACTCACCTGTTTCAGCTTGATGGGAACGTTCAGATACGGGCTAGGATGAAACACGACCAGAAGCCCATCTTCTTCTGACTGCTGACAGCTCTCTCTATGCGGTAATCCAGGGGAAGGTCAAAACATGCTCTGCAGTTGTAGCTAATTCTGCAGCGATGAAATAGATCTTTGTTCTCCGTTTCTCACATTTTTTTAGGGTAAAACATAAAATAATCTTTAGAAGGACCAGCCCAACCCAGTACTATGCATTGCCATGAGATTGATTCAGCTACACTTCCCAGGTCAGGGCTTCAGTTTCTTCGGCCAACTGAGACAACATTCCCAGCCTCCGAGGTAGAGAGGCTCTTAGTCCTCATGCGCCAGCAATATCTCGTGGCTGAATTTAGGGCCCCTGAATGCAGCATTTGGGAAAGAGCCCCCAGGCGTGGTCCCTGGCTAAAGTCTGTTATTGCAGTGAGTCGGGAGGGAATATAGCATGGGGCAGGAAGGAATCCACGGGTAATTGTGAATGAAGGTTTATAGCACCATAGTGCAGAGGTTCCCACTGAGTTCAAGGAGAAGAAGAAGAGAATACTATAGAGGACAGAAAAGAGCCTCAACAGCATTAAACGTCACCGGACCTTTCTCCCATTTCCACAGGTCTCACAGACTGTTACCCTTTCTGCCAAAGAAGCCTGAAGTGCCAGCAGGTTAACGCATGTGTCAGTGCAGGGAAACTCGCCAAAAAAAGAGACAGCTACATCTCTCAGCATCTCCTCCCATTCCCAGTCTACCCTTAGAGATAGTCTGATCAGTCAAGGAGGCCCAGGTCCCTTGCTGAGACAGACTGGCGCAGTGTCAAAGGGCAACATGACAACATTGGGGAAATACCTCTGTTACCAAGGTGAGCAACATTTCACCTTTATATTTATCCTTGCTTAGGACACCACCTGTCTCACAACAACCCTGAAAGATTCAGCCAGTCCTGGGGGTTTACCTGACTCTATCTACAGAGTCTTCCTAGGTCAGGCTGTAGCTCTGCCGATAATTAACTGGGTTTCTTATGTCAGTGCAATAATGTTATTTCCATAGAAACCGAATTCTGGTGGTGACCGAAGAAGCCCAGTTCCTGCCACAAAAATGTGGTGCCATATGTGGAACTTCAGAGATGTCACTGGATGAATGAAGTTGCCATACAGTATGCGGAACTGCAGGGATGCCACAGGAGGAACGTGGTGCCATACACGGAACTGCAGGGATGCCACAGGAGGAACGCGGTGCCATACGCGGAACTGCAGGAATGCCACAGGAGGAATGCGGTGCCATACGCGGAACTGCAGGAATGCCACAGGAGGAATGCGGCGCCATACACGGAACTGCAGGGATGCCACAGGAGGAACACAGCGCCATACGCAGAACTGCAGGAATGTCACAGGAGGAACGTGGCGCCATACGCAGAACTGCAGGGATGCCACAGGAGGAACACGGCACCATATGCGGAACTGCAGGAATGTCACAGGAGGAATGTGGTGCCATACACGGAACTGCAGGAATGTCACAGGAGGAACACGGCGCCATATGCGGAACTGCAGGAATGTCACAGGAGGAACACGGCGCCATATGCGGAACTGCAGGAATGTCACAGGAGGAATGTGGTGCCATACACGGAACTGCAGGAATGTCACAGGAGGAATGTGGCGCCATACAAGGAACTACAGGGATGTCACAGGAGGAACGCAGCGCCATACGCGGAATTGCAGGAATGTCACAGGAGGAATGCGGCGCCATACACGGAACTGCAGGGATGCCACTAGAGGAACACGGCACCATACACGGAACTGTGGGATGCCACAGGAGGAACGCGGCGCCATACATGTAACTGCAGGGACGTCACAGGAGGAACGCGGTGCCATATACGGAACTGCAGGGATGCCACAGGAGGAACGCGGTGCCATATACGGAACTGCAGGGATGCCACAGGAGGAACACGGCACCATACATGGAATTGCAGGGATGTCACAGGAGGAACGCGGTGCCATACATGGAATGTGGCAGCATGCGTGAAACTGCAGGGATGCTAACGGGAAAATGTGGCAACATATGCAGTAATTTTGATCTGTCTTCCTTGTTACGTTCTCTCTCTCTCTAGCCTTCCTCCAATGACAGATCACTCTCCCTTTTGTTCTCTCTCTCCCTGTCATGCACAAATCTTGCTATGGCTGTGACAGAAGCAAGCTGGTTGCAGGTAGAATTTTGGGCAGATGGTGTTATCCTCTTGCTTTTGTGACCCAGGGCTTCTTCTGAGAAGATATCACACTTTTTGACAGACATCTACAGCTTCCGTATGGATCTCAGCAATCTACTGTACCACCACAATGCAACAGGCTGGCTGGTTTGGCTGAATTACAGTTGATGTGTGTTACTAAAGCACCAATAAACCTCAATTAATAGTTTATGTTAAAACATTCTTTTAACACTATTAAGAATGAATCATAAACATAACAATACTACAGCAGCTCCGTAATTTTCTGTGTGGTGCCCACTGCCACCAACAAACTTTCAATAGTTGTTAATACTAATATCCCAACAAGCCATCTGCTTCCCAGTAACCCCAATTCAGTCCTCACAGCCCCACCCTTCCCCTGGTAAATCCCAATGAATAGTTTAATAAGTAAGTAAACCTTGCAACGTGTGATATTCCGAGGCGCCAGTATCCCCAGATATCAAATTGGCCCAGAGGTAGTGAAATAAAACCATAAAGGAGTCGACAAGTTATGATGTCTCTTTGTGTTAACCACTGTGTTATGATTACATGTAGCGTAGCTCACCCTGTGGTTCGGACGAGAAAATAAATGTAATCGAAGACACTGGGTCAGCAAGCAGAGAGAGCGAGCCAGCGAGAGACTGGGAATCTAGGTTTGGCAGGAAACGTGCCAACTCCACTGCCTTAGTGCGCAGGATGTACCAGCTTCCATAAGGAGCAGGCCATAATACTGGAAGTACTGCCCAGTGGTCTGTTCTGCTGGACCCGGGGCCTGGCTGCTTATCAGCTTGTTGACAATGTGTAGATATGGCAGTTCCCCGTGTAGAAGTGATGAGTGCTGGGGCAGTGTGGAGAATGAGGCCTTACCAGCTGCAAGAGCTGCTGAGATGTCCACTCTCGCAGCCAGTGCTAACACCTGGAGGGAGATTTCCTCCAAAACAAACAAGAGAGTGACGAACTACCCAAAACATGTCAAAACAGAAGCCAAAAATCCAGGGTAAAAGATATATGTGAATATGCTAAACGCTCCAACAGTTCACATCAACTGGCACGCAGCTCACTTCAGACTGCTGTGAAAAGAAAGAAATCAAGTTTATGGATAATAAACAAATAAGTCTTTCAACCTATAGTTCCATTGCAGCATCAGATCCTAACTCCTGAAGCTTCCACCAAGAACTAATCCATAATCATAGGAATGGTGCTTCCTATAGACACTATCCCTAGGCCCATATATATATATCTATTGCAAAGTCATAGCAAAATTTAAATAAATTTCTATTATAAATTATAGCAATAAAGTTCATAAGGATATTAAAACCTGTACGTGCAATAGAAGAAAACAGGTGTAGGAAGAAAGCTGGCACTGCCATATCTAGAGACCAGTCCGCTTAGCCACGAGAATGATCTGCATTTTGACTTCAGCCACAAGGGTCTGTATCAAAAGGAAACTGGACGTCCTAATGGTCAAATCCATCTTACCAACTAACATCATACTGGCTGTGGCTCCCAGCTTGTAAAGTATCATTTTCACAGGCGGGAAACAAACCATTCAGATGGCCAAGAACATGCAATAGATTCACTCTTATAGTTCTAAATATTCCCTGACTTCAGTGCCTTTAAAAGGAGAAATTTTCCATTCCTATTAATTCCCTTTCCTTGATTCCTGCTAGATCAGTCCAGACAAATTGATTATGCTCCCCAGCCAGCAGACGGAGGCAGACCTAAGCAACTTTCAGCGATTTCATCACCAGCAAATGTGCCAGTGCAGCACTAAGAATTGCCAGTATGACACTTCCCAAGCAGAACAGTGTGACTGAAAAATTCCGGTAAAAATATTAAACCAGAACAATAACGTTTTACAAGAAATTCAATTCTCTTATCACACTAGACTCTGCATAAGGCACCGATACTGAAAATAGTGATAAAAGGCAGCAGTCTCCCCAACCTATAGGCAAAGTCTTTCCAGGGAGGATTCTGGACTGATCAAGCAGAAATCAAGGAAAGGAAGTTAACAGGTATGGAAAATGTCTCCTTCCTTATCATCCTGTCAAACTAGTCCAGAAGAATGGGATATACCCAAGTAGTCAGGACCCTGGGTGGGGGGAGGAAGATGATGCTCCAGACAGAATTGTTCTGCCAAAGGCGCCAGCCACGTCAGCTCCTACATGCAACCTGTAGTGACAGCAATGTTCAAGAACGACCAGGTAGCCACCTTACAGATGTCTTCCAGAGACACCAAGGCAGATTCAGCCTAGGAGGAGGCTCGTGCCCTGGTGGAAGTAGCTCCGACTCCCTCCAGTGCCTGACTCACACACAGGAGGTAAGCTGAATAGCCACCTTAATCCAGCAGAAAATAGACAACCTCAAGCAGAAAATAGACAACCTCAAGCTAAGTACTATCTTTGAAAATCATTAATCATTGGTTGGTATTGAGGGTTATGGTCCCTCGATCCTTTATTAGGGGTAAATCCCTAAATTTTAACAAAAGATAAAAACGGAACAACACGCTACGAGAAGAGGAGGTTTCTTCCTTCCTTCAAGGCGTGCGTTCCAACAAAAATTTGTAGATTAATTGGTTTCTCTTTCTTTTTGAAAGTAATATTGTATGGGGGAAACGAATAGGTTTTGGGTTTAGTTATACCTTAATCCAGCAGGCAACTGAGGATTTGACCACTGCCTGCCCCTTCTTTGGAACACTGAATAGGACAAAAAGATGATCTGACTGACAGAAGGGATTAGTAATCCCGAAATGCTTCACCAATGTCCTCCACACTTCCAACACTCTGCAGATCCTCCTCTGAGAAGGAGAGCAGGATCACCGTCTGATAAAACACCACTTTCAGGAGACAGACACTGTCAAGATGATCAGAAAAGGCTCCTTACAGGGCAATGCCTGTAGCTCCAACACCCGCCTAGCAGATGCAATAACGATTAGTAGGACCACCTTCAGGGTCAAATCCTTAAGTGAGGCCTTCTGGAGAGGCTCAAATGGGGGGGGGGGCCTTTCACCACCGCCAACACCAGAGAAAAACTCGACTCTGGCATAATCAGACACAAGGGCGGCAGATCTGCTTTACCCCTTTAAGAAAACAAGATACATAAGGGTGTGCCATCAGAGCCACCCCTGAACTCTTCTCCAGTAGCATGCAAAGGTCACCACCTGAACCTTGAGAGAGTTTAGTGCTAGACCCTACTCAAAACTGGTCTCTAAGAAGGCTAAAATTGGACTATGTCCTCCTTCCTGGCTTCTAAGGTCTGGGTGACACACCGCCTCTCAAAGAACCCTAACAGAGGCCAAGGAAGTAGAGGCCCTTCTGGCCTTAAGGAGGGTGTTGGCTACTACCCCAGAATATCCTTTCTTACAGAGCTTTTACCTCTCAAAGGCCAGGCCATAAGCGAAAAGGGAATGGGATCCTCCATAACCAGAGGATCCTCACACAGTAGTCCTGTCTCCTGAGGTAAGAATAGGGATAACCCCGCCAGCAGGCTTAAAAGATCTATGTACCATGGCCTGTGTGGCCAGTCCTACACCACAAGAATAACCAAGCCCACATGAGACTGAATTTGGCACAGAAACCGGCTCACCAAGGGCCATGGGGAAAAGACATACAGAGACTATCCTTGTCTCACTATTCAGCAAAGTTCACAGCTTACTTGACCAAGACAATATCACCCATGCTGTCTCTCTTGATCTTTCTTCTGAGTTTGACCCAGTCAACCACTCATCTTTATGATATTAGCTTGCATGGTTCTGTCCTCCAATGGTTTCACTCTTTTCTTATGGATCGTTCCTTCTCTGTCACATTCAGATCTACTACTGCTGCTAGGTATCCTCATCTCGCTCCACTGTTATTTAATATCTTCATTACCCCTCTAATAATTATCATCCAGCAGTTTGGTACCTCAACATATTACTATGCTGATTACATCTTTCTTATCCTTTATACACATCCCACTTCCCCTGATCTTACTCCCATCGATGACTTATTTTCTCAAATCAACTGGTTAAGGATCAACTTAGTTAAACTATAATGTTCGGAAAACGTCTGTTTCCGTAGCTCCGGTTGTTTCACCTGTACTTGACAACATTCCTCCTACGCTCCCTTCTTCTTTTAAATATCTTGGCATTATACTATACTTTGCACGCTCCTTTCAAGACCACATCAGTTCTGTTGCAAAAAGCTCCTTCTACGCATTATGTCAAGTAAGAGCTAATCATCCATTTCTTTCTTTATCCACCCTAACCACTCTGATCCTTAGCAGCCATATCTTAACTAGACTATCGTAACATTATCTGTGCTGGCCTCCCTGACTATGATTTTAAAAGACTACAAACTACCCAGAATACTGCTGTTAGGATACTCACTCATGCGTCTAATATAAATATGACCACATTATATCCCTGCTAACTTATTTTCACTGCCTACCCATTCACTACAACATCCTTGCCCTTGTCCATAAAAGCCTGCACCCTGGTATTCCCACCTACCTCTCCTCATTAATCATTCTCCATGCCCCCCACCATGCACTCTGCTGTATTCATGTCAATCATCTCTTCCCCCCCCCCCCCACCCCAATCTTCATCAAGAACACTCCTAATCAAACATTCAAAGCTGTCCTCAAAACGCACATTTTCCAAAAAGCAATTAATCTCTCCCTGCAATGAAGCAATAATTGACTTGCCCTGCTCCCCCCCCCCCCCGTCCTTTTCCCTTGTTTTCTATTGCTTTCCATGTACAACTTTATCAGAGTTCTTCTCTGTTTGTCTTCACCCCTCCTCTCCCCTTGCATTGTGCATTGAGTCTATCTCTCTCTCTCTATAATTTTATTGGTGTTCCTTTCTGCTCTTTTAATAATTGTGCTTTTATGTAAACTGCTCTGATGCCCCCAAAGGATGGTGTATCAAAGTTTAAACCATGAGCCTTCCCTGGGGCCACGTCACTCTCCCCACTCATGGGTGCTTCCTGTGGTTGAAAATGGTTACCACCTTGGCATTCTCCTGGGTGCCATCAGATCGAACGCTGGATGGCCCCATCTCTAAACAATGGGGTTGAATGCATGAAAACGTGGCTCCTATTGACTGGGATCCATTTATTTATTTATTTATTTGAAAACTTTTATATACTGCCCCTTCCAGAGATCAGGGGCGGTTTACAATGAACAACAGTAACCATACATTAAACCTCTGAACATTAAAACATTACAAGAACAGTTGAACATGGTTGAGACATTAACTATTTACACTACTGTGGCTGAACATAGCAATGTTTTACAACTCGGGTCCCCGCAAAGGGAGCTACGGAATGTATTTACACTACTGTGGCTGAACATAGTAACTATTTACAACGCGGGTCCTCACAAGGGGGCTCCGGAATGTATATACAGAGTTATATGCATTTGTGTGCAGTGTGAGAGTGCAATTGTCTGTGCTGAAGTAGATTATGGCTAAGGTTCTAAAGGATGGTGGTCATTAGAATGGTCAGTCTGAGTCTGTGTGGCTCTTTCGGTGGAATGGTCGAGGTTATAATAGTGCTGTGTAAATAAGTATGTTTTCAGATCCTTTTGAAAACCTTGGAGGTCTTTAGTCTCCCTTAGCTGAACTGGCAGATTGTTCCATTGTATCAGTGTAACAGGGAGGGAGGAGTAGCCTAGTGGTTGGGGCAAGGTACTTCAGGTCAGAAGGTCAGGGGTTCAAATCCCACTAGAGGACAGCAACCTTGGGCTGGAAGGACTGTGGTTTCTAGTCCCACAGATGCTCCTTGTGGTCTTGGGCAAGCTGCTTAACCCTCCATTGCCCATGTTCCCTGTAAGTATTAGTGTATGTGTCTCATATCCCCATGTATTAAATGTATCCCCCAATTGTGTTGTGACCACTTTGATTGAAGGATAAGGCGGTATACAAAACTGTCTAAATAAAATAAATAAATAAACATAGGAAAAGGCACTTTTACTTATTATCTGCTTTGATTTTCTGATGTCATCAGGTACTAGGATAGAGTTGAGGTTCCTCTTTCTTCTCATTCTGTTTTCCGGGGGACTTTTTATCCTGGTAGCAAGATGTGATGGTGCAATTTTGTTGATTAATTTGAAGGTGGTAACTATGGTTTTATATTGGATCCTGCTGGCAACAAGGAGCCAATGGAGGTTGTAGAGGATGGGGGAAATATGATCAGATAGCTTGGCTTTGGCGATTATTCGGGCTGCAACATTCTGAGCCATTTGGAGTGTGTTAAGGGTTTTTTTTGTTATGCCTTGATAAATCCCATTGCAATAGTCCAGATGAGGCATTATTAGTGCTTGGGCAACAGTCCTGAAGTCGTCCTTGTCTAATAGTGATCTAAGATGTTGTAATGACCTGAGTTTGTAGAAGATTGCTCTGGAAGTTTGTTTTATGTGCGAAGATAGGCTAAGAGTCTTGTCTAGTGTGACTCCTAAGTATTTTATCTCCTGCTTCACTGGGAGGGTGAAATTCTGAAGCTTGATAACTGATGGTGGGGTGAAATTGTGGTTTCTTGAGGTGAATAGTACTCCCGTCTTTTTGAAATTGATGTATATATTCTTTGAACGTAGCCATAGCTCTGCTTCAGAGAGGCATGTTGCTAGTTTGTCATAATTGGGGTCTGATATGTTCAGTGGGGTAAACAACATGATGTCGTCCGTGTAAATGTGGTAGTTTATGTTGTGTTTCTTGAATATGGAGCATATCGGTTGAAGGTACAGGTTAAATAGGAGGGCGGACAGTGCTGAGCCCTGCGGGATTCCTTGTTCCTGTGGGAAGGGTGTTGAAGCAATTTCATTGATTTGTACAAATTGAGCATGGTCAGATATGTATGATTTAAACCAGTCAAGGGCTACTTCTTTGATGCCTATTTGACTGAGTCTAGATATGAGAAAGTCATGATTTACACAGTCGAAAGCAGATGATATGTCAAGAAACACCAAAATGAAAGCTTGCTTGATGTTGTCCATGCCTCTGATGAGAGAGTCAAAAAGGACAAGGAGGAGGGTTTCCACATCATGGAAAGGGCGAACCCCATACTGATGCTTGTCAAGTGTTGCAGTTGTGTCTATGAAATCCTGTAGTTGGAGCTGAACAACTTTTTCAATTTAGTCAGGAAGGGGATGCTAGCGATGGGTTGGTAGGATGATGGGTCGCTGTTGTTTAAAGCTTTGTTTTTGAGTAAGAGGCGAATAGCTGAGAGTTTGAGTTCTTTTGGTAGGAAGCCTTGATGTAATGACTGGTTCACTATGCCTAAGATGAATGGACTCAGGTCTTGCTTCATTTTCTTGATCCAGGCTACAGGGCACGGATCCAAGAGGGATGTGGTTGTATTGAGCTTTGAAATTATCTGGAGCAGTTGTTTTCTGTCAATGTGGCTAAAGGATTTCCATTCATTGAGGTTCATCATTGCTGGTTGAGTGGGGTCAGGCGCAGGGAGGATACTTTGTTTAAGTTGACCTGCGAAATAGGTAGCTATGATTTGAGGCTCAATTGGAATTTTGGGGCTGTCGCTAGAGGGGACTTTAGCTAATGATTTCATTATCTCAAATAGCTCCCTTGGACGGTTGATGGCTTTGGATAGTATTCTCGTGTGGTGTTGTTTTTTGGCATTATTTATTGCTTCTTTGTAAGAGTTAAGCATTGCCAAATATTGTGCTCTATATTCAGGTGTTTTTTTTTGTTCACCACATAAATTCTATCTTTCTGAGTTCCTTTCTTAGTTTAGTTAGTTCGACCGTATACCATTTTTCAGATGGTTTTCACTGAGCTTTTTTGGTTGTTGGAATTGGTTCGGAAGCTTTCTGTTCCAGGTCGTTTCCACTCAGGATGTCGCTTTGCACGTTGTTGACTCCCGCAGTGCAAGCTGCTGACACCAGATGAATCTCCACCAAGGGCAGAACCTGTGATCTGTGCCTGAGGAGTCAAGCCTGTCTGCACTGCTGAACCAGTTCACACACCCTGCCACCTGCTGGAGGCAGATAATACTGAAAGTGATGACATTATTGAAAGTTTGCTCTGGTCTACCTCCATCTGCTTGCCGGGGTGCAGAATTCGCTTGTCTGGATTGGGCTAGCAGGATGATAAGGCAAAGATATTTTAATGTACCTAGACTCCTCCTATGCTATCTCTGTCTATAGCAGTGCTTCTCAACTCAGTCCTCGGGGCATCCATAGGCCCATTGGGTTTTCAGAATTCCCACAATGAATATGCATGAGATACATTTGCATATACTACCTTCACTGTATCCAGACCTATCTCATGCATATTCATTGTGGGAATCCTGAAAACTTGACGGGTCTAGGTGTGCCCCAAGGACTAGCTTGAGAAGCACTGGTCTATAGCTTTGTGGCTCACAAGGAAGACTTGAGCAAGAAAGAGAGCGTGGGAGAGAAAAGGGGAATGCATTCTACCATCAGAGCTTTAGTCTGGTCATACTTCCTCCGACTTACAGATCACAGCTGTTCTACTTACTGGTTAACTCACAGTGCTCTTTTATATTGCTGCCTAGCTAATCCCAAACATTGCCACTAGGTTTCATTCTTCATTAAAAGAGCATCAAAGAGACCTGGAACAAGTCTTCGTAGCGAGTGTACCTTCAGAGGCTGGCTGTGCTTGCCCTGAGATACAAGGCTGCCCTCAGATGCAATTTCAGAGACAAATTACTTTGGTTATTGAGAAGACCGCTTTAATCCCTGGACTTGCATCTCCTGAGTCATCTGATCGGAGGAACAGAGCTCCTGCAGATCAAATATTAAACACATCGAACACAATACCCAGAGTTCTGCAAGGAGTTTGGGCACAGAGGGGTGATTATACAGTCATTTTATTAAGCGACTTCTGTTTCCTCCTCTCTTTTCCTTTGCTATCCCGAAATCTGAGCAGGAAGAACACTATGTCCTGAACCCAACTGTACAGTGGGCTCTTTGCCACAGCGCCACAGAGGAAGCATAAGTAATACTAGCCCTGCAAAAAATATAAATATCGGGGTGGCCCCATAGCTCAGGCTGCAGCACAAGAGAAATGGGCACAAATATCCCACCCGCCTATAGCAGCCAGGTCCGTGCAGAGGTAGTGTGGAGGAGGAGGGAGATTGGCCTGCAGACACAGCTGAAAAGTGGCACTATGGGTGCACATCCATGTGGAAGCAACTCCCAGTCCTTAGACCAACAAGAGTTCTTTGCAACCATCAATGCACGCTGTCTGCGGATGTAGGTTTAAAGATGAACTAAAGATACTGGTCCTTTTTCATCCCATTAGCTCCTTACCAAAGCATTTTGGGATACGTAGTTGATTTTTCCCAATGAACAGGAAAACAAATCATTCCCCAAAAATTTGAAGGCGTTTGAAAAACGTAAGACTGGACAAAAATAATTCAGAATGACACGCATTCAGCCTTGCATGTAAATTGTCCACTCCAGTTTGCCAGATATTAACCAAGAGTGTTCAAGCTGAGAAAGGCCTATGTAGCTAACAGTACCCACAGCTCTCTGAGTCTGCATACGTAAACACACATATACAGTAGGCCCCAGTGCCTGAATTAACTCGTGCATTACCACCTGCCTTTCCTCACAATAGGCGACAACACACAGGTTTCCTTAACCTGACTTCCCCTGACTCACCATTGAAACTTTCTATCACACTCACCCTTGGGTGGCTACTTGCCTCACACTTCCTTGTTTTGGGCCAGCAAATGAGTGGCATGTTCCCATAGCCATCTAGAGAAAGCCAGTCCTGAACCTAGAGTAATGTAACAAGGCCCTTTAAAGAAGGTGCAGAAAATAAATTGGGTTCTGACAAAGACGTCATCACAGGGAAATGAGGACAAAACGTGACCAGTATTCAGCTGACGGTGGCCTGGATAGTTTCTAATTATACATATATTCAAAGTCGCTAAACATATGAAGTGGCATTTTAAAAAGGGCATCCAAGTGTAAATCTGGAACGTCCAGGGCCGGATGTTAGAAATACAGACGCCCCCAATGTGAATATCCATTCTGGCTGCCATACAGACGTCCCCGCTATGAACCCAAAGGGCAGGGACGTCCATCTAAAGCAAGGTTGCATATGGGGATGCCCAGTGGCATAGCAAAACGAAACATGAGCCTCATTCCCTGTCAGTGTTCACTGTCAAATTGTAAACTACTAGAGACGTGTGTGTACCTCCTTCTTCACACCCTTCAGCACATTTCAGAAGCGAGTTCATGCCCGGAGTACGTATAACCTTTGATGGGGCACGGGACATTCAGGACTTTTGTGAAATCGGGTGAGAACATCCAAGTTCTTGGGAAACAGCCCAACCACACCTACACCATACTCCTGTCCTGACTTGGACGTCCCTGTGCTGGGGACGTCCACAGACCCGGCTTCTCAAATGGCTCTGGGGACACCTCTGTGCTTTTGGATGTCTCTAGGCCTGTTTTCAAACATCCAAAGCATAAATAGGGCTTCTAAAAAAAAGCCTTAGGCAACACCGCTGAATACACACGTATAACTCAAGATGTCTAAATTAGGCAGTTCAAGTTATATCTCCTATTTGGGCAACCTCTCAAGAAGTTTCATTCAGATATTTAGCAGCTGAATATTACCAGTCAGACACTACCGCCCCCTTTTTGGATACATAATTTGCCAGAAAACCATTTATAATTTATATGTCTGAAATTATCTGTTCAAGTAGCTGAAATTTTTTTTAAAAAATCTTATGCACATACATGCTTTTGAGTCTTGGATTGAACATTTCTCTCTTATCCATCTTTCCCCTGGTGTGTTCAAGGTGTGGCATAACAAGATGAGAATAAAGTTTCAATAGAAATCCATCATACAGAAACGAATGATAAAACACAGTCAATCAGTGTTCACTCATGTAGGAATGCAGCACGCCACAGTCACTATCTACTTAACACCCACTAAGCTTGCTACAAGCACAGCGGCCCCCTAACTCAAGATCAAAGAGTGAGGCTCTCTGAGCCAGTCCTGGGGTGGATCTCAATTGCCCTTCACTACTGCTCTGTACTGACAAAAAACACCCAGAACACTTCCAAAAGAGAGCATCAACCCTCCCCCCTCCGACTGGCTAAATGTGTCTCCAGCCCCTCAGTACTGCCAGAATCCCAAGGGATGTGCAGATTCAGCAGAGAGATGCCTAAGGTGCAAGGCTCAGGGAGGACTAACCTCCTCTCTCCTTCAGGAAAGGCTGCTGAGGCGACGAGGGGGAAGGTTATTCTCCAGTAACTAGCATGCTGCCCTCTGCATCCTCCCCAAGGGGCTGACACGGAGGTTTTCTGGAGAAGCGTACTGCTAGCAGGAACAGGATGGACCTGCCGGGTTTCTCCGCCCTGAAGAGCCAATGAACTGAAGTGTGTTAACATTTATTTATGTACTCATTCAGTCAACACATTTCTAAAACTAGCTGTGCTGTTTGCAAAATGATAGCTCATGCTCAAAATAAAACAAAAAAGGAAGAAAGAGAAGAAAAAGAAATACGTTAGTAAAAGAAACGGAGAAAGGACAACCTAGCAGGCAGAGTGCTGTAGCTGCAAACCCCAGCCCCCACTATGATCACATCCACAGCCATCAGGACGGAGAAGCCAACTGGAAGAAATACGTCTTAAATCCAGCTCTGAATTTTTGGAATGAGGCTTCCAGTGTAAAATCATAGGGAAGGTCATTCCGAAGAGTGGGTGCAAGGGAGCATAACGACCCAGTTAGGATATAGGGAATTATTCGACTGGCTAGAAAACTTGGGAGACCAGTGCAAAATATCCTATGGGTCAGGACTGGAATTGGAAACCCCATTCTATGTCACTTAGCACCGTGTGTTTTTTCCTGTGCCCGACCAGCCAGTGACAAAGAAAAGTTCAGGGGGCATGTGTTATCATGGATGGTAAGGGACTTACCATAATACAAAATGTAAGGTGAAAACCACTCAAGAAGTATTCAACCTTCTGGCATTAATGCGCCTGCACTGAATTTTTTGCAGAGTCTGTGCTGTTTTGCATCTCATTACCATAGAGTTTGCATAAATTATTGCTAACATAAGCTAATTATCCTTCCATTACTGTTAATGGGGGTTAGTGAAGCCAGGGTTCAAAGCCTGGCAATGCTCACCATGACCCTGGGCACTGTTTACTAAGCATGTTATTCATGTTATTTGGTTTTGAGGGATGTCCAGGTTTTATTATTTTCTAATGTATATAGATAAGTGATGTTTCAGATATTTTCTGTTTATTGTTTTTCTTACTTTTTAATATTTTTATCATGGGAACAAACATTTCTCTGTGATGTTTGGTCTTTGGAATGTTTCTTTGTTGTCTGCTTTTATGACCTATATGTATTATGATGCTGTATGTTACTCTGCTGAGTGGGGGGAATTTCCACACAGGTTATAGCGTCTGCTCAAGATGAGTTACATTCAGGTACAGGTGGCAATTTCTCTGTCCCCCAGATGCTCACAATCTAAGGGGCCCTTTTACTAAAGTGCACTAAGCAGGTAGCATGCGTTTTAGCTTGCAGTAACTGTTAGTTTGGATCCGCAATAGCTGTTACCGTGCAGGCATAACAATAATGGAGCGCTAATTCCCGTGCAAACTTCGCATCGCATGATGGGATGGGGAACAAACAGGTTATGGGCAGTAAGTAGACCTGGAGAGCACATTGCGATTAGCGTGGGGGTACATATCACACACTGTCAATGTGGCCACCTCAATGGGTGGTGTTAACTGCACCTCCGTTAATTGCGAATGCTGCCGCCGCATGTTAGGATACATTTCCATACGGTAATTGCTCGGAACATGTTTGATATGCCGCGACAGCGCAATACTTTTGCACTTAGTTTTTATGCAACGCGCGTGATAGTTCTCATCTTTCAGTAATTTCTTTAGTAGTATTGTAGCTTGCGCCTTTCCAGTAGTAGTTAAAGACGAGTTACAGTCAGGTACAGTGGGGATTTCCCTGTCCCCAGAGGGCATAGAATCTAAGTTTCGACCTGTCTTCCATGCAAGGTTGGAATCCTTCCGTCAGTCTGCTTTTTGCTTCGTGGCACCTTCCCTTTGGAGTTCTCTGTCTGCTTACATCCGTCTCAAATCTTCTTTGAAGTCTTTATCTCTTGAAGCAGCTTTTTTAGTCCCATACAGGCTGAGCGTGGCAGCGTCACCCTGCGACTGCAATACGAAGCCTGTGATGCCTAGAATTTCTGTATTTCTGTATCTCTGGTACTTTAATTTTTCTTCCCGCTGTTTTGTCTTTTATTTTTCTTGCTGTTCTATTCTGTCCTTTATTTTATTGGCATTTCTTTCCATCCTCAGGAGAAGGGCAATCTTCACTGGTCTACCAAGTTTTTAATAAATACAAACAATTTACCACCCCTTAAGGACATGTTTACTAAACTGGGCTAACGCTTAGCATGGGCTATCAGAGAAATGTTTGTTCCCATGATAAAAATATTAAAAAGTAAGAAAAACAATAAACGGAAAATATCTGAAACATCACTTATCTATATACATTAGAAAACAATAAAACCTGGACATCCCTCTCATCCCTCAAAACCAAAGGGCAGGGCATTCCATAGAAAGGCCAAATTCGGAGAAAGCCCATGCCAGAGAAATCCACGGGCCAATGAATTGTCGTTTGCTAAATCTAAAATACTGGAAATCGAGTTTTTACTACACTGGCCCCAAATCGGTATTAATCCCCGACTCTGTGCAAGAAGTCTGTACTTTTCCACTCTGGCTCTCCTCTCCAGTGACCAAAGATTTCGTAAGTGCCCAAGATGCCGGTTGCTTTTAGGGAACAGAGGGCTCAGTGCTTTACTGGAGATTCTCAGAAACAACGGGAGCAGTGGACAGAGAGTACGGGCATTTCCTTTCCCCAGGCCCTGCTCTTCCACCGATTCTCAGCAAGCTCCAAAAGCAGCAGTGATGGGGTGGGAGGGAACCAGCAGAGACATCACTGGTCTCCAGTAAGGCAATCTCATTTTCAATTCCTCTTCTCTGGAATGCCAATCAACTGCACTTAGCACCACTCCGTACTCAACCGCCACCACGCGATTTCTGCTCCATTAACGTGTTGTTTTGATAACATCAGAAAAATAACAGCCTTGCAATTATATAGATTTAAAGCAGTAACATGGAGGATATTTTCATTTTCTCAGCTGTTCAACAAGCAATATTAATAAAATAGAGCCCCTGGGGGCCTTTCATTCTCTGTGTCATCAGAGATTAGATATTTCCTGCCCCCGGCTCTCTGTCCTGCACAGAGTTTATGTCCAGAAAGCCTTTAAAGCTCCTTCCATCCCCAAAGCAATAGCTCTCGTTGTGCAGTGGCACCATTTGCTGTTCATCATCAGGTATGTATCATTACTGTCCCATTGGAAACGGCCCATGAACTGACCTCAAAAGAAAGCTTTAAAAAATGAAATAAAAAAGGCACAGTCATGAAGCTATCAACTGCAAATTCAAATCTAGGTAACAAAAAAACGTTTATAAAGAGCTGGGGAGAGATGAAAAAATGAAATAAAACTGAGACAGAGAATGGAAAAGCACAAAAAAAGAATGTATAAATGAATCAGTCATCTTTGCGTGGGTTTCCGAGCATTAAACTGTCAAATTCTTTGAGATCCTCTTGGAACGGGGTTTAAATTTAATAGGAGCACAGCAGGTACAGGCCTAGCCACCTTACTGGGCAGACTAGATGGGCCAGCTGGTCTTTTGCTGCCATCATTTGCTATGCTACTATGAATATTGCTTTAGCGAGGCCCATGTTGGAGCACTTTGTGGCTCAGCTGTGGTGCAGGAGATTTAGGTTCAAATCTCCTGCTCGATGGAGCCAGTGGGGCTCAGGCACAATGCAAGGGCTTGAGAGCCCCAAGGATGGGAAACGGTTGCCGATACCACAGCAAGCACCTGCTGACAGGAGGGCAATGCTGAAACTTCGTTCCACAGGTTCCTGTTATCCCACAAGGACTCCTATGTCACTAAGATATGCTGTCTGAAGAAGAAAATACAAACTTAGAGTCCACTTTGCACCATAATAGTACGAGCACAACATTAAACAAAACTGAGATTCGGGTTCTGGTCCCACCACCAGCATTCATTGCGCAACTGAGTATGGCTCAACCTTCAAATGATTCCTGGGACCAGGACCTTTGTATGCAGGTGTGTGCCGGCAGCGCTCAGTATAAAATAATAATAAATATGAAAAATAAACACACAATTCTGTACTATTGCTTGTCTTTCACTACAGTGAGTCACAGGCCCCGAAACCAGCGCTGGCCAGAATTACCCAGCAGCCAAATTCTATACTTGTTCTTCAGGCTGCACACGCCCTTCAGTTGCACTAGAGCAGTGCATACCTTTCCCTCAGAAACAGGCAGAAAATCTGTATTTGCACTTCCTTGTGCCACAACATCCTGCTTTACAGAGAGCAGCGCAGAAACAGGAAACGAAGGCGCTGTGCGACCGGGAAATTTCTGGCCAGCCTCTTCCTAAGCATGAGGGACAGCCAGCTTCAGGGCTCTCATACCGGGACTGCAGAGCCATCAGCTCGGTGCACCTCGGAATGAAAGCCATGAGTAGCTCAAGCTGCCCTGCGACATGGAAAAACTTTGCAAAACCTACTGGCCATCCTGCAGAAATCACACCTATACTAGCAGAGTGACAGATAAACAGCAAGACAGTACAATAAGCCAGATCACAGTTGCCAACCCATGAAAATGAGTTTTTCTTGACACGCAGTTCACGTTACAATTCTGAGCACCGCTGAAGGTACTATAGTGACATTCACTCCTTTGTGCACAGACAGAATTCCCCATATTTCGCAGGGCTGAATCAACAGCAAGAGAGAAACAGGCATCATCTCTCATATTATTTTTAAGCACCTCATTTCTCCCAAACCTGTCCTGGGGGCTCCCCAGCCAGTCAAGTTTCAGGATATCCACTATGAATATTCATGAGAGAGATTTGCCTCCACTGCATGCAAATCTACCTCCTGAATATTCATAGTGGATATCCTGAAAACCCGACTGGCTGGGGAGCCCCCAAGACAGGTTTGGGAACCACTGTTTATGCAGACAGTAAACCGGGTCCAGAGCCCTGATTATAAGGGTATCATATAAACCCAATTCTCACCCGAACCACAGCAGGAATTCCGCACCCACTAAATGCCAACATATTGCTTGCACCTCAGGACTTTGGTAATGGAGCACTTTAAAATGAGAATCCTAGCTACGCCCTGGTTAACAAATGCACAAAACAAGCCAGATTCCTGAGGATATGCAAGTTCAACACGGGAACTGATTGCAAGGAATGCTGAATCAGACAAATAAAACCAGCTTAACCAATGCAAAATAAGAGAGAAGTATTTTAATGTTTATTGCCAGGCCCTTTTAGCCAGTGAAAGCCTGATATGGTAAATTAAGAGAAGTTCTGAGACTGGGTGGGTGAGGGGATTTTGGCAGAGCATGGATACTGAGCATCCTGAGTGAGAGGGAGGCCCTGTACTGCAGGAGTCTTCTTTCCTGGTAACAAAAAAGCCCTAAGGAAACATTCAAGTGCAAAATAGAGGCAGGAGGCTTGTGGGAGCTGGGCAGGTGGGTAACCACAGGCTCCAGTCAACCCAGGAATCCAAGCAGCTCTGCTAGTGCAATAACGGATCCCTTATTTGAGGAAAACACGGTAAGATTTCAGCTCCGTTTTACTTAAACAGTACAATGTGTGTATGGAAAGACAGTGGCCGGGTCAGACATGCTACACCCTGGAGCAGATTTCCTGAGCCAATATGTCATGCTCCTTCTCTGATCCTATGCAAATCCAGGCTAAAAGCCAACGATTTTGAGGCTGCCTTCAAATCCTAAACCCCTTATTCTCCTGTTTAATACCCATGTTGTTTTTAATCATTTCTCATAATAAATGTGGCTCACTCATTTCTTATTTTCGACATTTTTGTTAGTGATATTGTGGAAGGGTTGCAGGTAAGGTTTGCCTTTTTGCAGATGACACCTGAAGTAGACACCCAGGAAGGAGTAGATAACATGAGGAAGGATCTAGCAAAGCTTGAAGAATGGTCAAGAATTTGGCAGCTGAAATTTAACACTAAAAAATGCAGGGTCGTGCATTTGGGCTGCAAAAATCCAAGAAAGCAATACAGGATAGAGAGTGAAGTACTTCTGTCCACGAAAGAAGAACCGGACCTGGGTATGATTGTTTCTGCTGATTTTAAGGTAGCTAAACCGGTAGAAAAGGTGACAGCGAAAGCCAAAAGGATGCTTGGGTGCATAGGGAGAGCAATGGCCAGCAGGAAGAAGGAGGTGATAGGGCCTCTGTATAAGTCTTTGGTAAGACCTCGTTTGGAGTATTGTGTGCAATTCTGGAGAGCGCACCTTCAAAAGGATATAAAACAGGCTGGAATCGGTACAGAGGGTGGCTACTAAAATGGTCAGAGTTTCGTCATAAGACAGACTTAAAGATCTAAATATGTATACTTTGGAAGAAAGATGGGAGAGGGGAGATATGACAGAGACATTTACAGTAGATATTTCTGTGACATAAATGCACAGGAGAGTCTCATTCAATTGAAAGAAAGCTCTGCAACAAATGGGGCCTAGGATGTGGGTGAGAGAGGATAGATTCAGGAGCAATATGCAGAAATATTTCTTTACGGAAAGAGTGGTAGATACATGGAATGGTCTCCCAGTGGAGGCAGTAGAGACGAGGAGAGTATCTGAATTCAAGAAAGCATGGGACGAACACAGAAGATAAAAAAAGGGACTATAGTAGTTGGTATGGAAGGGCAGACTGGACAGGCCTTATGGTCTTTCTCTACCGTGATGTTTCTGTTTGTCGGTCTTGAATAGATTGTACGTTTTGTGGAGCAGGGGCAGTCTTGCGTGTACATGTAGAGTGTCGTCTATGTCTAGTAGCGCTATAGAAGTAGGAGTAGCGCTTACTATAAGATGTGCCTGACTTGCAGTTGGGTTGGAGGTGGAGTTAGATATAAAAATGTGCCCAATATTGTCTCCTCCAGATCTCCATCAAGGATCTTCCAACAGAAGCAGGTGGATTTTGTGCCCGAACAAATAAACAAAGCAGTCCAGGAGTTTGAAAGACAGAGAAAACAGGTGTTCCCTTCCTACCAGTTCACCTCATCACATTAGTTCCTACTGGCCCACAGCCAGCCGCCCCTCACCCTCTGCTTCCAGAGTACAATGCCAATCATATCACATACTGCCACAGTAGCAGAGAGTAGCAGAGAGGGAGGCGCATCTGGAATGATGAAAGCACGGGCGCAACGGACTGCATGAACTTTACATCTCTTCTACAGCATCCCCTATGCTGGCTTCTAGCCCCCACTGCACTTCAAACTGGGTGAAAAACTGCACTACATATCCCAGGATGCTTTGGGTTAAAGTTTAATGAATAAAACCAACATAGTCAGCATGCCCCAGTGTTCAAAGAGCTATGGATTACGCCCTGGTGCATGCTGTTTTTCTGGTCACCCTTTCGGTGCCCCTCGCTGACCTCCACCATCACAGCTCTGGCTCTGCCAAGCTCTGCTAGGCCTCCAATTGCAGGCCCCAGTTTGACCACCCTTACCTAGTAACACAGTAACTGATGGCAGACAAAGACCAGCATGATCCTTCCAGTCAGCCCAGTAAAGTAATTAGGGTTGTAACTGTCACTCCGTGCCTTTTATGAACTTTAGCTTTAAATTGAAATGCTCTACACTTGGACTCCATCCTCTGTGTTTACCCCATGCAGACTCCAGGCCTGCTGGAATCTAATTAACTCTGATGTGTATAAATAATAATGATCAACTCAAGGCAAATAAACAGAAGCAAAAGACATAGGGAAAGGAGTCCTGTGCTAAAGGCTTAGGCCTAGGAGGCTTGAAGGTCACCAGTGACCTTGAGCAAGATACTGTTCACCTTCCCTTTGCACAGTTTAACCTCTTGAACTTGGTAATAACAGTGTAAATGCAATCATTACTATAAAGTGCTGGAAGACGGCCTGAAATAATTAAATGCATCACAAATCCCACATTACTGCAACAGAACTCATCTAACTAAGACTCCGAGTGAGAAAGCAACATTGCTGCCACTAATTAGATTTACCTCTTTCTTGGCTATGATGCAGCAACATTTGGTCTTATTCCTAGGTCTCCTGCATCTGTTGCCTTGATAGATTTTCTCTCTTTTTCCTTGTTACTTATAAAAAACATCTGCACCTTCTTTTGGTGGCCGCTCTCCCAAGTTTAAAATAAATTGTCTTGACTCAGTGCGCTTGTCGGCATTCCCGCTTCCTTCAGGTCTGGGTGATACCTGTGGAGGATTCGGATAGGGGTCAACGGAGTAGAGCGCTGAGTTACTTACATTCAGAATGGTGGGAGTAATAAGCAGGAAAGAGGCTTTCAAAAGCTTCGGACATTAAATATCCCCTTGGGAAGAAAAAAAAAAAAACTCAGAATGAAAGTGAGGGAGCCGTACAAAAAAGTTTAATTAGAACATTTTCTTAGTTTCTGATTGCTTCTCTTAGTACCGGAGGATCTTATTTATTTATTAATATTCAGCGCACACCTTTCCAGGTGAGCTAGATTCAGGTGCAGTGGGTATTTCCCTGTCCACAGAGAGCTTACAACCTAATAGGACGATGTAGAAACAGCACGCTAGAGCCCAGTGCTTAAAGCTGCAATGCTGTATGCAAATTAACCAGTGCGCAAAAAGTCTGCATTAAAACTGGGAGAGCAAGCCAAACTCATTCAGACTGGAGTCCGCGTTAGCAGCACCTGTGGGCTGCTGTCCTGGAAAAACAAGGTCATCGGAGGCAAAGTTTGACACTTCACTTCAGATGATCCAGACATCAGGGAAAGCCTCTGATGCGATCAGCACAATGGTAGGCCCCGATCCCTCCTCCCACCTCTTAAAAATCATTGGTGGCCCTGTGAGCCCTGATTGCAACCCCCCCCCCCCCAAAACTTCGCTAAAATCATTAATGGCTGTAGGGCTCCATTAAACCTCCCCCCCATCCAGCAGTACCTTTAAATAGAACAGGGAGTAGGAGGGGAGATTGGGGCTCAACAGGCCACCAACGCTTTTACTTCTATCCCTTCACCTCAGATGATCGTTTTGCTCCTGGCTGGATCTTTACATCTGCCCAAAGCGGGCTAAAGATCGAGAATTCAAAATAATGCAAAAAACTTTGCTAAGCTTCAGCGCAGTTTTTTTTACATCAGGTGCAATTAAACATGCAGCACTTTGCATACTCACTGCACTGCAGTTTAGCATGGTAGTCTTTTGGCGCTACGTTGATTTCGGCACTGGAGAGCCAGCCTAGCACAAGAAAAGCACCTGAAAAATGCTGCACTAAGGTTTGCTACATCGGCTCCCAAGTTTGTACCTGAGGCAATGGAGGGTTAAGTGATTTGCTCAAGGCCACAAGGAGTGCCGGTGGGATCTGAACCAATCTCTTTGGTCACAGGACATTGGTCTAACCGCTAGGCTACTCCTCCACGGCTGTCTCTTCACACGTTACACAGTCACTAGTAATGCTGTGCTTGTGTTTTTCCTCTTTACCACAACATCCCGTTTTCTAGGCTTATGGGACTACGAATGTCCCAGGTAATCACGTCTTCATTCTCTACAATCCTGTGTGAGTCGTGATCCCACTGGTTTTCTGCTACAGCAATGTTATAACGTTTAATGGTTTCTAACTTTTGTTCCGTTTAAAGATTTATAACCCGCTTATCTGTGAAGTATTAAGTGGTTTACATAATAAAAACATACATAATTGAAATACAATTGCAGTTTCCAACGGATCAGCCATGCTACCTTATAGCACCTTTCTGTGTTCAGGCTGTCTGACATCGGCACGTCTTACCCATGACTAGGTGTGTAAACATTTCCAGTTTAGCACTGCAGTGTCTCCTTTCATTTGTCTTGTTGGTCTTTTTCTATACTGGCTGCTTGCTAGTGGGCTCTCATTCATTCCTTCTACTCTTTGAAATGCTTAATCAAATTTAAGAACGGAGATTGCTTCAGATTGTCTTACGGTTTGCATAACTGGATCTGCTGATGCTATATTTATGTCCAGAAGCCCATGGTAGTAGCTATGAAAATCTATTTCCATAAGATTCATGTGTCCTTCGGCTCTTGGGATGTGCAGTCTTAGCATACACTAGCTCTCACAGATAGCTGGTAGGACTGGAGATTTCTTCTAGGTTGTTCTGGGGCCAGTCTCTGATCCTAAACTAGGAAAATGAAGGGATCACAAGATGACTGATGGTTTGTATCTTATTCCATGCTGTAGTACTCTTTGCTAATCTTTCCTCCCATCAGATGCACTGAAACCACATGGTGACAATGAGTTCCTGATGTCTCTGATGAACCGATGGCTGTGGTGGGAGCCTCTTGGAAAGAGCTAGCGGTTACGAAGTGCGGTAATCGCTGGGAAGCAGATAGCAGCACTTCTCTGAAGATGAAGGTGTCATTCAGGCAGATGCCTGGTTACGTAGCAGCTGCTCGCAATCCAAGGCCTTTAGAAGAAATAAAATGTCGGGGGCTAAAGTCTTGCCACTGACCCCAGCCCCACAACAAATAAATACGTCAGTAAACGAGGAAGTATGTCTTTTTGAGTTGTAATCATCTTTCCCTCAGTGCATATCTTAATAATGTTTTAGTTATTCCAAAGATGTCTTTAATCTGTCCATTCTATTCACGGGATTTGTGCAGTGCTGTAGAGCAGTAAACTGGTGTGTCTTCAGACCTGATACGGTGTATTATGGCAAGGCATCACAAGCCGATGTTCATGCCCAGATCCGCATATGGGCTCTGCTCTCAGTACCTTGCAGCAACACCGGGCATCAGTGGTGGCCCTTAAATATGCAGAAGCTCCTTTCTGAGCAGCGCTGGAGTAGCCTAGTGGTCAGAGCAGCAGGCGGCAATCCCGGGTTCAAGTCCTGCTCCCCTCTGATGCTCCTTGAAATAACTTGTGTACCTGAATGTAACTTACTTTGAGCTTGAATTTTGCAAAGACATAATTAACTCTAATATCAATATTCAAATGTTTAGTCACATGTGCCTCTCTTTCTTAGCACCAGTATGAGCCTTGGGGTAAGGAATGAATAGGCAGCATGTAGGGCGCAGATAGCCACGCCCTGCTTTTGGCAGCACACGCAGTACCGCCCCCTTTCCCCCCTCCTGAGCCACCTCCTTTGTCCTTTCAGCCTCTCGAAACGTTTCATTACTTTCCCAGCTCGTCTTTGGCCGTACGAGTTCCCTCCCACGCCCACATTCCCTGCTCCTTAGAGGATGGAGTACCGCACATTTTTGTTAATGTAGGTATGGCATGGGCTTCAAATGTTTGGGAAACACTGCTCGAGAACTCCTGGGATGAAGTTTAAAACATTTGAGCTGAGTACACGTAACCAAGCAAGACGGGTTCTGCCAATAAGCCCATGGCACACATCTTACTCACTGCAGGTCTTCCTTACAGAATTCAGACCCAGACCTACCAGGTTCCAGGAGGGAGATTTTAGGCCTGCTCTCTCATCCAAATGCATTAAAGAACCTGCAAGCTTGATTTCAATAGTAGAATCGAGGACTACGCATACCAAACAACTTTGGGATAAGTTCAAAATCTCCCTCTTGGGACTGGGCAACATGGCACCTCTACTGACCCCAAGAAACTCCAGGATGTGAGCTCTAGTCCCCTTTCCAATACCATGCGACACTGGGCCTGTCACTCCACCTCTGTGTTTCATAGGCAACATAACACACGCTGCCCTTTCTCAGCTCTCATCTCTGCAAGCTGTTATGCAGCTCAGCATCAGAACCATGCTGCCAGGCAATTCACCCTGGAAGTAACTCCGCAGTGCACATGAATCCAGTCCAAATGCTTATGACTTGATTTTGAAGCTACAAACCCTTGGATGTAGATATAGCCAATGAATTCCGGAATTCTCAGACAACGTCACCTAGACCAGCATCGAGCTCCTATTCTGAGGTCCATGGTTGAGGGGCAGGTGAGAGAGGCACGAGAGAGCCTTCACAGCATAAGAGAAAGGAGGATTTACGGTGCCATCATTCTCCTGAAGCTGCTGGATATACTTACATCAGCTAAGAAACAACTCGTGTGCCTGGCTTGTAACACGCCTTCAGCTCAGATTTAATCACTTACCTTTTTTAAATGTAACATCCAAACCAATTTGGAAATCAGAAGAAATAATGGGCCGCCACACTTGGTTCACATACTGATCCCCGGGGCTATCGTACCACAGAACCGAAGTCAGCAGAGTAAACGAATGGAGCGTCTCCACCCCATCGCGGCCGATTACAAGAAACGGCAGCTTCTAGCTTCTCCCTTGGTTAAAAACGCCTCACGACTCAGCTTTTGTGGTTACTGAGAAAAGCAATTACACCATTTTTCTGGAAACATGCATCCGGCCTCTGCGATTTTCGCCTGGCATTGGTTCAGTTCCTTATGGAGAATCATAAAGAAAGGCCATCCCTGAAGACATGTACTGCATAAAGCAATTAAAAGATTCCAGTACGAATGTTCTCATATGGTAATTCTTAAGCTATCCTTAGATCCCAGCATATGCTGGTGGAGGACTGGCTAAAATCCTGTGCCTAATCCACATCAGTATTCCAATAAGCTGTCCTCACCATGTCAGATTTAACAGCCCCGTCCACCCTAAATCGAGTGGGTTTTACCTTCTGTTCCGCGTGCAAGTACCTCGGGGCTCTCACACAATTAACAAACCAACGTGTGGCTGAGTATCAAAATGAGGGGAAAGCGTTTTGTCTCTTCATTGCAGTGAGCCACTGTTGCTCAGACTGTGAAGAAAGGATCCGATGCCCTCTCAATGAAACAGAAACAAAAGAGACTGATCTGGGATACAAACACAAGATCTTACACCTGTATTACTGTGCTCACAGAAGTAAGGGTCTCAGATTTTAGCCGGGCTGCATTGAGCTAAATGGTAGGGAAAAGCTAAACACTGAAACAAATCACCCGGGAGGAATTTCCATCATTGGAAATCTACGAGAACAGGTGTTCAGTGAACCTCAGTCTAGGTCAGGGCTTCTGAACCCAGCCCTCAGTAGACACCTAGCCAGTCAGATTTTCAGGATAACGGAAAAGAATATGCATGAGAGAGATTTGCATATATTGGAGGCAGTGCGTGCAAATCTTTTCCATGCATATTCATTGTGGTTATTCTGAAAATCTGAGTTGCTGTGTGTGCTCTGAGGACTGGGTGAAAACCCCTGGTCCAGACTAGTCAGATATAAGGATCCTGGTTGCAGGCAGGTGATGGACTGGCTGACATAGGAACATAAGAAAAGCTGTGCTGAGTCAGACCAAAATCCATCAAACACACCATACTGTCTCCAACAGCGACCAGTCCAGGTCACAACTAGCCACCAGTTCCTACTGGAGGTTCCTTCCAAACCTGTCATTCTTTGATTCACCTCAACAGCACAAGGGGAGCACAATTCTAATAGTATACAGCTAGGTGCGTGAGGACGCCATGCTGTAGAACATCACTGACTGAAGAGATATGCCTTCAAAGCTAAAAAAAAGTTACTTTCCTGTAGCAGGTGTTCTCTGTGTACAGTAGGATAAGTCCTCACACGTGGGTGGTGTCACCGACACAGCCCTGCAGAGGAACTGCTCTCAGATCTTTCTAGCGGCTTTTAGAGTATGCCCGCCTGCCACTGGCATACATCACCTCCTCAATCAGGTAACCAGCTCAGCAGAAAACAACTCCAAGGGGAGGTGGGAGGGTCATGAAGACTTATCCTGCTGTTTAAAGAGAGCCCCTGTTACAGGTGAGGAACTCTGTTTTCTCCGTAGACAAGCAGAGAAAGTGCCACACATGGGATTCCCCAGCTACCAGCTAACTCCAAAAGTGAGAGGGTAAGTCGGAATGTCACAACTGGCAGACACTAACTAACAAAACAGCTTTTTGTTTTTACAACAGGCTCTTAAGTAGGTACAGTAAGAACGAAGCAGCATGAAACAAATTTAAAAAATGGGCCTAGAGGGGAATGTATTCTAATTTCCAGATTTCTGACCAAAGCTGCTATAAGGTTAGGAATGTCTTTCCAAGCAATAGTGTGATGTGAATGTGTGCACTGAAGTCCAAGTTGCAGCCTTGCAAATCTCTTTCATGGAGGCTGGGCGACACAACCATGCTTCAGACATTGTGAGCTATGACATGACTCTCAAAGTCCTGCCTAGGCATAAGTGAAAGAGATGCAATCTGCAAATCAAATTGAAAGAGTATGTTTGTTGACAACAACCCCCAACTTGGAGTGCAAAGAAACAAAAAGCTGGGTAGACTTTCTATGGGATTTAGTCTGTTCCAAATAAAAGGCCAAGGCTGTCTTGCAGTCCAATGTGTGCGACATGCTCTCCTCTTTCTGAGCATGAGGTCTAGGAAAAAATGTAGGAAGGACTATTAGTTGATTAAAGTGGAAGTCCAACACCACTTTATGAAGGAATTTAGGATCAGTATGCAATACCGCACTATGGCTGAAAAACTTTGTAAAGGGCATGTCCACTAATAGAGCCTGGAGCTCACTAATTCTATATGCTGAAGTTATTGCCACCAAAAATAAGACCTTCCAGGTCAAGCATTTCAGTCCACAGGTCTCTAGTGGCATGAAAGGAGCCTTCATCAGCTAAATCAAAACAACGTTGAGTTTCAAGACACTGTGGGAGGCTTTGTAAGAAGCAAGACCCCCTTTAAGTGAACAACTAAAAGCTGTAGAGAGATGGGTTTACCTTCTTCATGATGGTGGTAGGCGCTGACTGCACAGCGGTGAACCCTGACAGAGTTGATCTTTAAACATGACTCAGACAAATATGGAAGGTATTCAAGCAATTTTTGCGTGGGACATGAGAAATAGTCTAGGACTCATTTCTCAAACCGATGGCAAAGCTCCTGTTTGAATTCATATGGCCTCCATGGGGAATCTCTTCTGGAGGCCAGAGGTAACACCAACTGGCAGGTTCAGATGACACAAAGTTATCCCCTCAACATCCAAGCTATGAGGGCTAGGGACTTGATGTTGAGCTGCAACAGAGTTCCTTGATCCTGTGTAATCAGAGCTGCTGAATCACCCAGGTGAACTGGCTCTTTAATGTAATGCCCCTCCAAAAGAGGAAACCACAGCCGCCTGGGCCAATAAAGCAAAATGAAAATTAGCGTGCGCCTGTTGTCTGAGTTTCAGGAGAGCTTTTGCTATCAGAGTGTGCAGCGACTGCCAAGAAAGCAAATAGAATGCTAGGAATCATAAGGAAAGGAGAGGAATGGAGAATAAAATCAAGGATATTATAATGCCTCTGTATCGTTCCATGGTACGACCACATCTTGAATACTGTGTGCAATTCTGGTCATCAAATCTTAAAAAGAATATAGCAGAATTAGAAAAGATACAGAGAAGAGACATCAAAATGGTAAAGGGGATGGAAGGATACCCCTATGAGGAGAGGCTTAAAAGGTTAGGGCTCTTCAACCTGGAAAAGAGGCGGCTGAGGGGAGATATGATAGAAGTCTATAAATTTATGAATGGAGTGGAACGGGTAAATGTAGACCGGTTGTTTACTCCATCGAGAAGTAGAAAGACTAGGGGACATGCAATGAAGCTACAATGTAACCCATTTAAGAGTAGAGTAATAAGAGAAAGAGTAGTTACTCACCTGTAACAGGTGTTCTCCAGGAGCAGCAGGAATCAGTCCTCACATATGGGTGACATCGACGTCGATGGAGCCCCCTGCGGAGCATTTCCCCAGCTTTCTAAGAAAGCCTTTTGGAATGCAGGCACGCATGCGCGGTCCCCTTCCCGCCTAAAGGTGCCATCTTTGCCAGTCAAATGACATAGCTAATAACAGCACTTAAAAAGCCAAACAATAAACTACGTAAAACTGCAACTCCAAGGGGAGGAGGGAGGGTTGTGAGGACTGATTCCTGCTGCTCCTGGAGAACACCTGTTACAGGTGAGTAACTACTCTTTCTCCAGGACCAAGCAGGAAGTCAGTCCTCACATATGGGACTCCCCAGCTTCAGGATACCGGGGACCCCAGAGCTGAAAAAAGAGCTCCCTCTAGCCACAGCATCAGAGAAAAGGATTTCACTGGACTACATCTCCACCGGTAGCCCAACCAGAGGGCTGGAGGGTAGGAGTTGCCTAAACCTCGAAGAGATTCCGGAGCACTGCCTGACCGAAAGCACTGTCCCTACGGGACTCCCTCTCCAGGCAGTAATGAGCTGCAAAAGTCTGGCTTGAGGACCAAGTTGCAGCCCTGCAGATGTCTGCCAACGGTACAGAGCGGAGATGAGCTACTGAAGCAGCCATTGCCCTGACACGGTGGGCCGTGACCCGACCCTGCAAAGGAGGGTCAGCCGCCCTGTAAGCCCAGGTGATACAGTCAGCCACCCAGATGGACAAGGTATGCTTGGACACAGGCACCCCCAAGTTATTGGGGTCAAAAGATACGAAGAGCTGAGTAGCCCTCCTATGTCCCTGCGTACACTCAAGGTAGAAGGATAAGGCCCTCCTACAGTCCAGGGTATGCAGGACTGTCTCAGCCCGGCTAGCATGGGGACTAGGGAAGAATGTTGGAAGAACCACCTCCTGGTTGAGACTGAAGGAGGAGACAACCTTAGGGAGGAACTTAGGATGAGTCCTAAGGACTACCCTGTTCCAATAGAAGCGAGTGTAAGGCCTATCACATACTAAGGCCTGAAGTTCACTTACTCGCCTGGCCGAGGTTAAGGCCACTAGAAAGAGTCTTCCAAGAAAGGAAGCGAAGATGGCATGTAGCCATCGGTTCAAAAGGTGGGCGAGTTAATTGCTGCAAGACCACATTCAACTCCCACTCAGGGGCTGGTGGACGGATAGGAGGCTTGAGCAGAAGCAAGCCTCTGAGGAACCTGGACACCAATGGGTGAACCGACAAGGAGTGTCCCTCCACCAGTGAGTGGTGAGCTGCTAGAGCAGAGAGGTGTACCCGAAAAGAATTAGACTTAAGGCCCTGATTGGACAAATGAAAGAGATACTGAAGCACCACTGGCATAGTGCAGGAGAAGGGATCTGCCTGGTGTTTTTGACACCACAAGGAGAATCTCTTCCATTTCAGGGCATAGGTTTTCCTGGTGGATTGCTTTCTAGAGGCTAATACCACCTCTTCCACTTCCTGAGGCAGGCCCCAGGGAGCTAACACTACCCTTGCAGCCTCCAGGCCATCAAATTGAGAGATTTGAGATTGGGGTGTAGAAGGAAACCCTGATCCTGAGATAGGAGATCGGGCTGTAACCCCAGAGGCAGTGGGGTGTCCACTGCCAGTTGAAGCAGAAGGGGGAACCAGGGTTGCCTCGGCCATCTGGAAGCTACCAGAAGCACCGAGGCATTGTCCCTTACAATCTTGAACAAAGTTCGGGCAACCAAAGGCATGGGAGGAAATGCATAGAGAAGGCCCTGGTTCCAGGAAATGAGAAAGGCATCTGCTGCTACTCTTAGGGGATGCGGTTGCCTGGAACAGAACCTGGGTAACTGGTGGTTCAGGGGACTGGCAAAGAGATCTATGGTTGGAAATCCCCATTTCAGAAAGATTTGTTGAACCACTAATGGGTGCAGCTGCCACTCGTGGGGCTGCAGAATCCTGCTCAACCTGTCTGCTAGGAAGTTCTCTTGACCTGGCAGGTAGACCGCCTTGGGCACCCTGCTGTGTTCAAGCGCAAAAGAGCAAAGGGCCTGTGCTTCCTGACACAGGAGTCTGGATCCAGTGCCCCCTTGTTTGTTCACATAAAACATGGCCACCTGATTGTCCGTCTGTACCAGAACAGACTGGTGAGCCAAGGTGTGAGAGAAGGCCTTGAGGGCTAAGCGAATTGCTCAAAGCTCTAATAGGTTGATCTGCTGAGTGGCCTCCGCAGGAGACCACAGGCCCTGGGTGCACGTGTCTGCACAATGAGCACCCCAGCCCTGCAGAGAGGCATCCGTGGTCAACACCACAGTGGGGACAGGAACTTGAAAGGACACCCCCTGTAGTAAGTTGGGGGGGGTGTAACCACCACTGAAGGGAGTCCAGGAATAGCATTGACACCCGCACTCTGTCCGTGAGGTGTCCTGTGGCCTGCTGCCACCGAGTCCTGAGGCACCACTGGGCCGGCCGCATATAAAGACAAGCATTGGGGGTCACATGCACTGTTGATGCCATGTGGCCCAGAAGCTGTAGGCAACGCTTGGCAGACACCCTTGGCCCAGTGAGAAAGTGGTGTGCCAAGGTGATGAGCCTCTGTGCTCTGTCCTCTGGCAAGAAGGCCTTCGCCTCCTTGGAGTCCAGCCTTGCTCCTATGAACTCTAGGTTCTGGGAGGGGAGCAAAGTGGACTTTGCAAAGTTTATGACAAAGCCGAGGTGTTGCAGGAGGGACACCACTCTGGAGGTGGCCTGTCTGGCTTCCTGGTAAGTCTGACCCCTGATAAGCCAGTCGTCAAGGTAGGGGAAGAAAAATACCCCCTGATTCCTGAGGTAGGCTGCTACTACAGCCAGGCACTTTGAGAAGACTCTTGGTGCGGAGGTGAGGCCAAAGGGCAGTACCCTGTACTGGTAATGGTTTCCTCCCACAATGAACCTGATATACTTTCTGTGGTCTGGGTGAATGAGGATGTGAGTGTACGCATCCTTTAGATCCAAAGAGCATAGCCAATCTCCCTGCTGGAGGTAGGGCAGAAGTGTTCCAAGAATAAGCATCTTGAACTTTTCTTTCACTAAGAACTTGTTGAGATTCCTGAGGTCGAGAATGGGCCGGAGGCCCCCTGTTCTCTTTGGTACCAGGAAGTACCTGGAGTAGAACCCTTGCCCTTTCAGGTGTGGAGGGACAGGCTCCACCACCTTGTCCAGAAGCAGGCCTTGAAGCTCCTGAAGGAGAAGGTCTGTGTCTAAGGGAGGCCTTGGAGGCTCTCCTGGGAAGTAAGCAGGAGGGAACTGTTGGAAATGGAGCATATAGCCCTTGTGGACTATGCTCAAAACCCATGCGTCTCCTGTTACTGGTGGCCACCTGTGGGCAAACAGGGCCAGACGACCTCCTGTGCAGAGAGGGGACAGCAAAGGAGGAAAGGCTATGCTTAGGGAGTCAAAATCTCCCTCCCTGCTGTGTAGGAGCAGGAGCCGGAGGCTTGGGGGTTGGCTGCCTACAGGGCCCACGTCCCTGCCCCTTGGCCTGCTGCTCCTGTTGGGGAGCTGGGGAGGCCTGGTAATGAGGAAAGTTTTGTAGGCAGCCGCCTTCCTCGGGTAAAAGGACTTCTTACCCAAGCCCTTCTTTTTCTGAGAAGGGGCAGAGGTCTTTCTGGACAGTCTGGTCTGAGTAAGGTGCTCGGTCTCAAGCTCAGCAGCCTTCTCGGCCAGGGGTTTGCCAAAAAGGTTCTCACCTCGGCAAGGGACATCGACCAATTTGTCCTGAACCCAAGGCTCGAGGTCCGATGACTGCAGCCATGCCTGGCGTCGGGCGGCGATGCCGGCTGCTGCTGCTCGGGCTGAAGCCTTGAAGCCATTGTAGGCCGCTTGGGACATGAACTTAGAGCAGTCCTGGATACCCGTAGACAATGACTGGAACCTCTGCAAAGGTTCCCCAGAGAGGCCAGCCGCGAACCCGGACATTTCCTTGGCCAGGTCCCGAAGGTACATGCCCATGTACAGCTGGTAAGACTGGACACGGCAAGCAAGCATCGAGCCCTGGAAGCACTTTCTGCCGAAAGCATCCAGGTTCCGGGCCTCCCTACCGGGAGGCACCGCAGAGTGCATCTTCTGGCTTTTCAGACGATGCATGGCCGATTCCACCACCATGGAATGGTGCGGCAGCTGCTCCTTCTGGAATCCAGGGCTCTTTCTGAGTCGATAGATGGAATCGACCCTCTTGCTCAAAACCGGCGCCGAGGCCGGTGCCTCCCACATCCTGAAGAGGAGCCGTTCCAGCATCGGAGGAACCGGCACAGTAAAAGCCTCCTTCAGAGGAGAGTCATATTGGAGGGCCTCGAGCTCTTCGGCTCGAGGCTCCTCCTCGGGGTCCGCGGGAAAGGCCAAGGCCTTAGCCATATCCTTGACGAACTCCGAGAACCGGGTATCCTCCGGAGGGGACCTACTCCGGGGTTCGGACTGCGGTGAGTCCGATGGGACGCACCGAGTCCGGAAGGTATCGGGGACTCCTCGTCCTCCATCTCCCAAGCAGATTCATCCGAGGAGGAGTCGGGGGACTCCGACCACATGTGTCTCGGTGGCACCCGCCCTGACGCCGAAGGCACCAGCGTCAACGCCCTCGGTTCCGAACGGGAGGTCGAGGGTGACCGCGACCAAGGACGACCTCAAGCCTTCATGGTCGAGTATTGGCTCAGTCTCCGGGGTCGACTTCGACGTCGATGTCCCGGTGGTCGGGGCAGATGCACCAGCGAGGCTGGTCATCAGTACCCGCTGCTGCTCCATGAAGGCAGACAATCTGCGCTCCAAGGCTGTCAGCCTGAGTCCCAGCTCAGGAGATGCAGCAGCCCCCGACTCGGGCCCCAGCGGTGCTGGGCCCGACGTCGGCTCCCTCGGAGGAGAGTCCACGAGGACTACAGGACTTACGTGTCCAACGGACTCCGGCTCCACACAAGGCATTTTGGTCGGTTTCTCTGGCTCCAAAGGCCTGGGGCGGCGGTCAGGGGTCTGAGACCTGGCCCTCGAGGAGCCAGGGACCTCTTCCGACGCCGCCTTCGCGAGCCGCTTCTTCCTCTTGCGTTCCCGGTCGAGGGACCCCCTGTCCGAGGAATCCCGGCGATGCTCGAGATCCGACTCCCGAGACGTCGAGGCCTCAGACGAGGTCCGGGCCCGGCAGGAGGCAGAATCTGAAAAAATCCTTTCCTTTTGATGCTGTCGGCTGCGTAGTGCCTTGGTAGACATTTTACCACATGGGCCACAGGACTGAGGACCGTGGTCTGGGCCCAGGCACCGAAGACAGCAGTCATGTGTGTCAGTGAGAGACATGAGTTTTACACCGATCACACTTTTTGAAACCACTGGAAGCCATCGGGGAAAAAAGGGCCCCCGCAAGGTCAAAGGACCAGCTATCCAGGGAAACAGAAAAAAAGGCACGAACGCCAGCCACGAAGGGCATAACCCAAAAAATAGAAAACGGGCTCGATACCGTTGTACCGAACCCGGCGGGAAGGGGAACCGGCGTCGAACCGGGGAAAAAAACGAAGAATCGCTGAAGAAGAAAGTCAACTTTTCCGGGCGACTAGGACAAGCGTCCGACGGGCTCCACGGAAAAAGAGAGACTGGCAAAGATGGCACCTTTAGGTGGGAAGGGGACCGCGCAGGCGTGCCTGCATTCCCAAAGCTTTCTTAGAAAGCTGGGGAAATGCTCCGCAGGGGGCTCCATCGACGTCGATGTCACCCATATGTGAGGACTGACTTCCTGCTTGGTCCTGGAGAAAATATGTTTTCACTCAGCATGTAATCAAACTCTGGAATTCGTTACTGGAGGATGTAGTAAAAGCTGTTAGTGTAACTGGGTTTAAAAAAAAGGTTTGGACAAGTTCCTGGAGGAAAGGTCCATGAACCATTATTAAAGAGGACTCGGGAAATCCACTGCTTATCCCAGAACAAGCACTCTGGAACATGTGTAACTTTTGAGAACCTGCAGGGTACTTGTAACCTGAATTGGCCCCTGTTGGAAACAGAATACTGGGCTTGATGGACCTTGGTCTGACCCAGTATCCCATTTCTTATGTTCTTATGTAGGAAGATACGAAGACCCTCTCCCCAATGTAGAAAGAAGGCATCCAAGCTAGTTTGCCATATGTCTGGAGCAGAATTGAGGCACTTGCCTATTCCAAGGAATGGCAAACAAGTCTATCGAGTGGATGCCCCACTCTCAAAAGCAGGATAGAGCCACTTTCCGGTTCTGGGTCCATTCGTGAGATTGAAGGACGTGGCTCAGCCTGTCTCCCAAGATGTTCTCTTTGCCTGGCAGGTATGTGGCTCTGAGCGTCATTCCATGAGAGATACATTTCCATAACCTGACTGCTTCCCAACACAGGAGGTAGGAGCCAGTTCCTCCCTACTTGTTAATCACAAGCTGACTATCCATCTGAATCCTAATAATTTGAATGGCTACCAATCTTGAAAACCTTTAGAGCATTCAATATTGCTCTCAATTTCAGGAAATTGATTTGGTGAAGGCTTTCCTAGGTGGACCCCAGGCCCGAGATATGGAACCCATCTAAATGAACTCCTCAGCCCAGTTTAGACATGTCTGTGATCAGTAAAGTTTGGTAGGGGAAAATTTGAAAGAGGAGACCTTTCGCCAGATTGGAATCATCCAACCACAAGGACAGGGAGGAGAAATGACAGAGACAAGAACATAAGAACATAAGATATGCCATACTGGGTCAGACCAAGGTCCATCAAGCCCAGTATTCTGTTTCCAACAGTGGCCAATCTAGGTCATATGTACCTAGCAGTTTCTCCAAAAGACACAGGTTCCACAATGCTTGTACTGGGTCAAGCATTGATATCCTGGGTCCCTTAAATCCTTGAATCTGTGAATGTGTGCTCAGGGTCCATTGAGCTTGTCTCATATACAGACACGTCAAGGAAGTTACATGAACCATCAAAGCATGTTGGCTGACATTCCCAACATGTTTCTCGCTGATGTCTGCTGACTCGATTGTACTCCTTCCACTAAAGCTGCCAATCGGGTGAACTGTCTTGAAAAAGGAAGGTTTTCACCAGCGGCAGCGGAACATCTTTTTGGTTAGAGGAGCCAAACAAAACATACTTCAGCCTCACCTCCAAACTTTCTAATTGCTGATATTATGTTGGGTGAAATAATGGTGGGACTAAGGTCCTTGTGGCCCACTCTGTTCTGCTGCTTATGGCTTTCACCCGAGTCATGTCTCGCAGGGCTCTGATGAATTCTAATTGGCAGGATGAGCTGAGGTTCAATGTGGGATAATTGATGACAACCCCTGATAGATCTATTACCCAGGTGGTAAGGCATATGGATTCTTGAATCCTTTCCAAAGTGGTATTCTTGATCAGCCAATTGTTCACATAAGTAAGCACATGTATGCCCACTCTGCATAGAAATGCTGTGACAAACTCAAGGCATTTCATGAGAGGACAGGAGGCAAAGGCAAAGCCAAAGGGCAGCATATGGAACTGGATGTAGTGTGTCCCTACAATGAATCGTAGATACTTCCTGTGACTGGAATGTATCTTTATGTGGGTGTAGGTATCTTTTAGATCCAGAGAACATAGCCAATCTCCTCTTTGGAGGAAGGAAAGTAAGGCACCCAGGGAAATCATTCTGAACTTTTCCCTGATAAGTAATTTGTTCAGATTCCTTAAGTCTAGGACAAGACAGTATCCCCCTGTTTTCTTAGGCACCAGGAAATGCCTCAAATAGAATTCTAGCCCTTCCTTCCCTGGAAGGGCAGAGAGTTTCTGTGGAAGTATCTCCCGATGCTGAGGGCTGCCTGAATGGACTCTCGGTGGGCAATTTGGCAGAAGCTCGAATAGGTGCAGTCTATACCCCTCTTGGACTACTTTTAGGACCTAGAGTCATAGGTTACAAGAGGCCAGTAGTCTGCAAGAGAGCAAGCCTCCCTCCACCAGGTAGATTGTCCAGGAGTAGCCAGTTAAAATACCACCTCCGGTTACGCCTGGCACACTAACTAGGGCTTCTGAATCTTTGGCTGCTGAGGGCAGGAGTGTGAAGATTGTCTGCTCTGGGAGGAGTAGGAGAGAGGAGGATACCTGTACCTATGAGAGTTGTACGATCTCTGCTTCACCACATAGTGGAACCTTCTAGATGAAAAGATTGGGTCTGAAATAGGCCTGAAGAGTATTTTCAAGGTGTCTGGTGCTGCTTGATCATGGTTGCGGCTTCTCGAATCTTCTTTCCGCAGAGACAGTCTCCATGGCTCGGCACATCAGAGCGTTGCTCATATACAGCACGTCAGAAAGTTGTTCCTTTACATTAGGCTATTAAGTTTGAAGCCTGGAGCGATGAGAGTCTTCAAGCGCCAGTACTCATTAAGAAGGCCCTCGATGCCATATCAAAAATATCATATGATGCTCACACACTCCTTCCTTTATGCCACTTGCAAGCGGAATTAGTCAACTTCCTCTGGAGGGAGAAAGTCAGTCAATTCCTCCAAGTTGCAAATGATGTTCTGCAAGTTCATGTCCATGAAGAGCTGGTAGGATGCTATGTGGGACATTAGCAGTGTTCTGAAAAAATTTCTCCCAAAAGAGTTCAAGGTCCTATCCTCCCTCCCCAGGGCACTGAAGAATAAGACTTGGAACGCTTGTCCCTTTTGAGAGCAGATTCAAAGGCCATGAATTAGGTGCAAACTCCCTGAGCTGCTATTGCAGCTTGTGCAACCTCTCCAGAGTGAAAAATACTTTGCTTAAAAGATTGCTGAACCGATCCCTAAGATATTACAAGTCCTGGGAGGGAGCGAGACTGCTCTTGGGATGGTTGATCACCAATCCAAGTTGTTTCAGCCAGCAAACTTCCAGAACAGTATCTTCTCTGGACATCTCCAAGGAGTCAGACCAAATCAGCTAATTACTCATGTACAGATGACCTGGAATACAGGAATGCAACCATCATCACCTTGACCTTCAAGAAGGTGCAAAGTGCTGTGGCCAGGTCAAAAGGTGGAGGAATCTGATGTTGCTCCTGGATGGGAATATAGAAGTGCACTTTGGAAAGGTCCATGGAGGTCAGAGCTCCCCTTTACAGACTGACACAATATCTGATCTAACAAAGTAACATAGTAAATGACCGCTGATAAAGACCTGCATGGTCCATCTAGTCTGCCCAGTGAAGTGGCCAGAGTTGTACCCACTACTCTGTGCAGATTATCCCCTCTATGCCTTTGTTTAGAGTTGTTCCTACTGCTCCATGCAGGCTATCTACCTCTATTTTCTAAAGTGTAAAAGTTATTTAAGTTTGCTTTGATTCCATCCTCTTGCTATCAAGGGATCCTATGTGTCTATCCCATGCTTTTTTGAATTCTGTCACTGTTTTTGCACCCACCATCGCCACTAGGACAGCATTCCAAGCATCCCCACTTTTTCTGTGAAAAAGTATTTTCTGATGTTGCTTTTGAGTTTACATCCTTGCAGCTTCATTTTATGTCCTCGAGTTCTACAGCTTTCCTGGACTTTGAAAAGGTTTTGCTGGTTTATTAATACCCCTTAACTATTTAAACACTTGTATCATCCCTCCTCTCCTCCGTCCCTCCTCTCCTCCAGGGTATATATATTTAGGTCTTCAAGTCTCTTCTTATACATCTTTGGCACAGGCCCCATATCATTTTGGTCAGCTTCCTCTGAACCCTCTCTTTTATATTCTTTGCAGGGTACGGCCTCCAAAACTGACAATAGTACAAGTGAGGCCCCCTGATGATCTCTCCATGCAAAAGTGAGGCATTTGAAGCTTGGCATTGACTATTTTCAGACCCAGAATGGGTCAGAAGGACCCTCCTTTCTTGGGTACCATGAAATAGATGGAATACACCCCTGACCTCGCTCTATAGAGGCATGGATACAATAGCCTGCAAATGCAGGAGACACTGCAAAGTATCCTCATAAGAATATAAGAAATGTCATACTGGGTCAGACCAAGGTCCATCAAGTCCAGTATCCTGCTTCGAACAGTGCCAATCCAGGTCACAAGTACCTGGCAGGTTCCCAAAGTCCACAGCTTTGCACCTTGACTGCCACCCACTTGAGCAGAGTCAAAGGGAGACTCCACAAAAGTGCACTGAAGAGGCTCCACAAACTGCAGCACATACCTTTGATTTAAGACCTCAAGAACCCACTTATCTGTCATATGGGTCCATGCCAAATAAAACAGCCAGAGACTCCCCCCGATCAGTTGTACCTTGGAAGGGACCCATCAGATCTCATTACAGGGGCTTATTGACTACAGAGGGAGCTGTTCCCAAGTCTCGAGAATGCTGGGAACCACTGACCCTTCTTGGGTTTAGACCGTGCCCAAACTCTTACCAGTCCAAGGCCATCTCCAGGTTGCATGCAAAGCCCTACTTGAGGCACTCCTGGGCTCTCTGAGCCTATATTCTGGGTCCTCTGAGGGCAAGATTCTCCAAGGTCTTTCATCTACTTCTCCAGGTCTCCAAAAAGCAATCTGCTCTAAAGGGGAACTTGCTCAGCTGCATTCTGGAGGCAACATCAGCCGACCAATTCTGGAGCCACCGCCATGGATTTGGAGTAAATTCCGATTAAGCTGTGGAATGCATCTGTCATATTAGAAGCTCCATACTCCAATCTCGCAACCTCCGGACTGTCTGGGAACTGTTGGATCCAGCATAAAAGAACTCTGGCCACTAGGTCTGCACAGAGTGCCACTTGAGTAACCAAACCTGAGGCATAAAGGCATCTTTAAGGAGGGCTTCCATTCTCCTATCACGAGATTCCTTCAGCACAATGCCCCCTTCCACTGGGATGGTTGCGTGCTTTGTTACTGCTGTGACCAGGACATCCATCCGAGGGAGCCCAAAAAGCTGTTCCAGGGTATACAGCCGAGCCAGAACCTTGGATCCCCTCAGGCCCAGCTTTGGTGTCTCCCACTGAGAGACCACAAGCTTTCGCACAGGCTGAAGGAGGAGGGAAAGGTCTAGAAGGATGCTGCAAGCCCTTCAGAACAGGGCGCATTTTCATAATCTCCACAGGGTGGGTTCCGAAAGGCATAATCCCACCATAGCGTCAACATAAGTGAAATGAGAATCTCAATCAGCCGGCAGATGTGCTGAGGAGGGAGGGGAGGAAGCAGGGGAAGAGTGGGGTTAATCTTGCCTTGTGATTTTAACTCCAGCAATCAGACTATTCTGAGAATGAAAGTTAGTGGAAGCTGTGCTGGCTTGTGCAGAAATACTTCAACAGCGTTAATTATCAACAGAGTTGTTTTATTTGCAGGACAGAGGGATCAGCTATCCCATATGGCTTTTCTTTTTCCTTCTGCATGCCACCAACGTTAGCTGATCCCTTCCACCTCCATCCGCCCCCACTCCTACCCATTGAACCCTGGACTTTGTCCCTCACAGTTCCAACATAGGGCAGCTGCAACCAAATTCATTCCACAATGGCAGGGGTTGCAATTGAGCAATAAACCTGGAAACTACAAGCTCAGGTCAGCTGGTTTGATCTTTGCATCTATTTAGCTTATTCAGTGCCACCTTAAGATATCCTGGGATGAGTGAAGTCCTGGAATGCAGATTAAGGAACAAGATTTACTGCCGTTTTTACTCATGTTGGTTGCACATAACTGATGTCGCTTGATTTGCTAGAAATCCATACACCCTTGCTGCCGTGCCAGTCCCTTTTAAAATCTCAGTCTCCCTGGTTTCAAGCCAAGCTGTTTTCTGTTTAATGTAAACCGCGCTGATGTCTAATAGTGCGGTATATAAGAATTGTTAATAAAATAAATAAATAAATAAATAATAAATAAGCTATAACATTTCCAAACTATTGACCTACATAGTTGGTAATGAGTCAATATTCAAACTCACTGATCGCTGTATTTTTTTTTTAACGTCTGCTGCAGTGTTTAGAAAACTACATATATTCAGTTCCTCTAGCTGGATAGATGGGGGAGAACTAAATATATGTAGAACACGCTGATCGCCAGTAACTATGCTTATAAGGGCGATATTAAGCCACTAGATGGATAGCTACACAATTTGCTTTAGGACTACTTTTAGGTCGTTATACGTATAGTTAGGTGCTATCTATCGCCCATGACCCCTGAACGCCCTTAACATTCTGCTTCTTTCTCCCCATACTCAGGATCGCCTTATTTCACCTGTCTGGCACCTCTAAAAGAGCATCACCATTCAAAACTGCTCCAGTTGGTCTAGTCATAGTTTCCAAGCTAGCAGCACATTCCTTAATCACAGATTTGAAAAAACAAATTATAAGAGAGAGGTTGTGCTCCTTCACACTGGGTGACTATTTTTGCAGAATCAGAGAGACAGCATTCTGCAGAGGGAAAGGAGACACAGGGGTTTCTCCCATTTTCCCTTGGACAAGGAAAAGGGGGGCTGCAAATGTCGGTTCTGCATCTCGACGACGGCCGACACGCTGGTGTAATATTTTCCAGATGTGGCCGGGGAAGGAAGACAGAAGCGGCTCTGTTTCCCTGCTGGGGAAGCTGGAAATGGGTTGGAGATAATGGAGAATTCCTGAACGCATGCCAACAGTCTCTGCCTGGGCCGAGCGCAACACATTCCACAGCCAGACCGAGATCCCTCCCTTCTCTCCAAGCATGTGCCTTAGGGGTTTTATTTCAGGCACCTCAGAAGCCTTGCATCTGGCCATGGTGACGGATGAAGCTCCTGCCGCAAAACTGACTCCATCAGTGAAGAAGCCATTATGTTCTGAACGACAAAGAAAAGTAAATATAAAAAGTTTAGTCCAAAGAATCGGAGAAGACTAGATTTCCTACATCTGTAATAAATACATGGCTTAACTCACTTCTCTTCCTTCACCTCCCCCAGGTCAGAAAGATAAAACAAATCGAAAACCCGAGAGTTAAAAAAGGAAGCCCGGGAAAAGCTGGGCTAAAAACTGAGGTGGTAACCCTCACCATCGCAACGCTCTAAAGAGTCATATCTGGGTGAGGAAAGAAGCCCCCAGCCCCCTGGTATAAATATCCTGGGGGAAGGGGGAGCTTTCTCAAGGAAAGGTGCATGGAAATGGTTAAGTACTGTAATTAAATTTTTCACTTTGATACCCCCTTAACAATACAAATTGTGCTATTCAGATCATTGTATCTGAATAAGGAACTTAGTCGATTTGACAAAAAGCTTATTGACATTCTGCTTTCCATTGCAATCCACCATGTCAGGCAGTGTTGGAAAGATACCTCATCATTAAATGTTACTTTCTGATGGCACGCTGTCTGCCAGACCCGGAAGCTTGAAGGGACAGCCTCGGTTTCAAATTGTATAGAGAAGATTGAAGAATATGCTCATGATTTCATGGTGTTTAGACTTCTGTTTTTTTGTTTTGTTTTGTTTTTTAAGTGGGGGGGGGGTTATAAATACTTAATTTGATAATTTTGGAAGATTGTATTGTATTGTTCTTTGTTGAAAAATAAACCTGGAAAAAAAAAAGGAAAGGAAAGGAAGATATTCTCCACCACTTCTCCCCACAGCCCTGCTCAGCTAACTTCACCCACAACTTAATCTCAGAAGGAAAACATGGTAGAAAGACTAAGGCCTGCACAGTCACATTGAAATATTGAACTGCCTCCTCCTTACCTGCTCAGAAAATCCTCCAGAAAATCAATACCCAACAGCACTGAAGCCTTCGGATAGGTACAGCCTAGGCAGGTCACACATGTTCAGGAAGCAGGAGGAATTTATGCTGTGGCTTAGAAATACGCACCGAGGAGTGAGATGGTGTCATGAGAAAAATGTAAGAGAGACAGTAGAAGAGCAGAAAGAGACTCGGCGTTATTGTGGGGGAAGGCACAGCTTGCTCCACCATATGCTAATTGGGTTTACAGATTAGACTTTGTTCAGTTTAAGCAAATCCATCAACCACTCTAAACAGCATATGCTCTACGGCCCCGTTTCAGTCACACTCACAAGACTGGAAGCATGAAGCGTGCAACAAAGGAAGAAAAAAGCAAGCTAAACCCGATCAAACAAATCTGACCTTCAGCCTCCAAAGCAACCAAAAAAACAGCAGAGACTAACAGCAAAACACCACTGCTGCTAACTTAAAGTTCAATCGGGGGTTTGACTATGCCACCCTCTCACTAATTTTCCAATGACCATCGAGCAGTTTCCATAGAGTGTTAATTTCCTGCCAGACTTCAAGCCCAAGGGGCATACAGAAGGGAATCAATGAAGTAATCAGACCCTATTTACTGATCACAATCCTTGCTACTTTCTGATTATCTGCCTCTGATAAGAGCAAAGGCTGCCCACAACTATTTCCTTCACAGTTCAGGCTTTCCGTGTTTGAACAGCCTACTTCTGATGGAGGGCCAGCACAGCTGGAGAGAATGGACTCTCCGACATAAGCTCATCAAATGAATATTACAAGCTGGAGTGCTGCCCGCCAAAGACATCCTGCAGACAGCGCAAGGAGGCAACAGAGCACCTCGGTACAGGGAAGAAAATGTGGAATGTTCCCATCAAAAGAGGAGGGGAGGGGAAGGGAGTTCTGGAATACAAGGAGATGATCGGGTCCCATGCTGAGGAATGCAATAGGTATGGACCCCTTATGTAAGAAATTGAGTATATATACGAAGATCTCATAATAGGTATAGTAGTAGGGGATGAAATGCATGATGACGTCCCAACAACTGAGGGCAAGAGAGGCAATGGAGACCAATGAGGGAAAGACAACCCAAAGATGAAGGGATTCATAGAAGGGAGAGCTAGAAAGGCAGTTGGAGTTCAAAATGCTGGAAGAGATACAGATGTAAAGAGGGTTACAAGGGAGAGAGAAACACATAGATAAAGGAGGTTACAAGAGGTGGGAAGATAAAGAGGTAAAGGGGCTTAGGGGAGTGTGAGGGGACCATGGTATAGGTGATACAGGGCAGGAAGGGAGAAACAGAGGTAATGAGATAAAGGCTGTTACAAGAGTCGGGAGAGATGGGTAAAGGAAAATCTCATGACAGGGAAGGTAAGGAGAATGTGAAGAGAAATTATATTTCATGGGGCAGCTAAGAAGCCCTCGCCACTGAAACATAGACAACTATGGCAGATAAAGACCATACGGCCTAGCCAGTTGGCCCATCCATGAGAACTATTAAGTTATACAATCCTTTCCTCTCCCTCAGAGATCGTCTGTATTTGACCTGTGCTTTCTTGAATTCAGATACATTTCTTATCTTCACCACCTTGAGAGACTGTTCTAAGCATCCACCACCCTTTCCATACAGAAATATTTCCTCAGATTACTCCTGAGTCTATCCCCTTTCACTTTCATTGTATGACTCCTTGTTCCAGTGCTTCCTTTCAACTAGAAGGGGACCTCCTCCTGTGCATTTACACCATGAAGGTATTTAAATGTCTCTATCATATCACCCCTCTCCCACCTTTCCTCCAAAGTATACATATTGAGCTCTTTAAGTCTATCCCCATATGATGAAGATCACTGTCCATTTTAGCAGCCACCCACTAGACTGACCCCATTCTGTTTATATTCTTTTGAAGATGAGGTCTCCAGAATTGTATACAGTACTCCAAGTGAGGTCTCACTAGAGCAGTGCTTCTCAACATGACTGGCTAGGTGTGTCCCGAGGACTGGGCTGAGAATCCCTGCACTAGAGACTTATACTTATCACCTCCTTTTTCCAAGTGGCCATTTCTTGCCCTATACACCCAAACATCCTTCTGGCTTTTGCTGACAGATCACCCCCAAGTCCTTCTTTCATGCACTGAAGTACTACAACCCCTATACCGTATTGCTCCCTTGGGCTTCTGCAACCTAAATTCATGGCCTTACATTTTTTAGCATTAAATCTTAACTGCTAAATTCTTGACCATTCCTTAAGCTTCATTATTTATTTAACAGGTTTTTTATATCACTCCATCATGTCAACGCAGTTTACATTGTACTTAAACTTGGTAATGTATATTCAACAGGGACGTCAGTAACTTGGTTTTTTCTGAAGTAATGGAGGGTTAAGTGACTTGCCCAAGGCGACAAGGAGTGCTAGTGAGAACTGAACCTTGGTCTCTTGGTGCCCAAGCCAATGCTCTAACCATTAGGCTACTCCTCCGCTCTGCTCTACTAGATCCCTCCTCTCGTTATCTACATCTTCCAGTGTTTCTATTGTCTTGCAGATTTTGGTGTCATCTGCAGAGAGGTCTACTTTTCCTTTCCCAACAGACATTCCACGATATTGCTTACAAAAATATTAAAAAGAACAGAACCAAGGACTAATCACTGCATTATGCTACTGTTAATGCCCTATCTTCAGTGAACTCCATTTACTACTACCTCCTGATGCGTCCTACTCAACCACTTTCTTACCAGTCACTCACTTTAGAGTCCATCCCAAGAGCACAGTTGATTTATAAGTCACTGATGAGGAACAATGGTGTCCCAGTAACATAGTATATGAAAGCAGATAAACACTAGTATGGCCCATCTAGTCTGCCCAGTAAGGTGGCTAGATTAGATGTACCCGCCACTCTGTGCACGTTACTCCCTCTCTATGCCATTGATTAGGGTTGTACCCGTCGTTCCATGCTGGTCAACTCTATTTGTTGAAATATAAGAAATAGTTAAGTTTATTTTGATTTTATCCTCTTGCTATAAAAATATTCCACTGGGTCTGTGCCATGCCATGTTGAATTCCATCACTGTATTTGCCCCCATCTAAAAAATGATATAGTGGAATTAAAAATGGTAGAGAGAAGAGCTTTCCCCTACGAGGAAAGGCTTAAAAGGTTAGGGCTCCAACTTGGAAAAGAGACAGCTGAAGAGAGATATGATAGAGGTCTATAAAATAATGAATGGAGTGTCAAAAGCCTTGTTAAAATCTAAGTGCTCCCCCCATTCCAATTCTCTGGTCATGTAGTCAAAGAAATTAATCAGATTAGTTTATGAAGACCTACCCCTAGTAAAACCATGCTGTCTCAGATCCTGTAATCCTTTCGATTACAGAAACTGCACCATCCTCTGTGTTTCCAACGTTTCCCTTAATTTGCTTACTACAAAGGTCAGACTAAATGGTCCATAATTAGCAACCTCTTCTTTACTTTGCTTTTGTGGACAGAAACCACATTTGCCCAGCCCTCCGAGATCACTCCTGACTCTAAAGCAGGATTGAAAAGGGTCAATCAATGGAGCCACCAGTACTTCCCTAAGTTTCTTCAATATCCTCAGATGAATCCCATCCTGCTCCATTACTTTGTCCACTTTCAGTTTAGCTAGCTCCTCACAAACAGTCTTCTCAAAACAGTTTCAGTTCTACCTCACTTCAATTCCTACTTGTGTGGGTGTTCTCTGAGGTCCTGCTCCTGGCCCTTCATCTGTGAACACAGAACAGAAATATTTATTAAGCAATTCCGCTTTATCCTCATCAGCCTCTACATATTCGCACCCTTCATCCTTGAGTCTCACAGTGCCATCTTTGCACTTTTCTTCTCATCAACATACCTAAAAAAAAAAGTCTTGTCCTCAGGGCCAGACCAATCTCTAGATAAACTAGGCGGTTGCCTAGGGCAGCAACCTCTGGAGGGAAGCAAAAGCAGGGCATTCAAAGCTAAATAATAGTTTTTGACAGCCAGAGGGTGTGTAAAGCTTGAGGTCTGTCTAGGGCTCCAACACTTTGGACCAACTCTAGGGCCAGCACTGTTGTCTCTGGGGTTTACTGTATTCGCTATCTTTTCTCCCATTTGCATTTCAGCTTCTCCAACTGCTTCACCGGATTCCAATAGCGTCCCAGCCTGTGACTAGCAGCTTCACAAATATAAGAGCGAGTTTCCCCATTTTTCAACTGGGCAAAAACTTAACATCCTGTGATTAGTCAAAAATGCAAGTTTTGCATTTATTTTATTCACAGTATTTGGAATCAGCTCAGCAGTAGCTCAAAGCAAGATCTAGGATTATAAAGCAGATTGTCATTAGCAGCCTAGCAATCACTGACAGAAGTTCAAATTACGTTCCCCCGTGCAAAATATTGGAAAGGACCCCCCAGAGTGGGAGGGAGGACCTACCTCAGAAGATACAGGAGTTGCCATTAGTGGCCCCCCTCTTCCCAGACAGACTGTTTGTGGTGCATGTGCATCACTATTATGTGCCCCAGTCCATTCACAGTCCCTCCTATGCAATGACAGAGGTTTAAATGCTGCCCAGATAACGGTCACTAAACCTCCTTCAAACAGGAGTGGGAGAGGAAGGACAAAAATCCATTATAATTAAGAACTCTTAGCATCTCTTCGGAAGCACATATTCTACAGGTTTTTATGTCCCTTCTATCTTGTTTCTGCAACTGTGAATTCTGTGTATTTGGTATATGCAATTCGATTGCAGAAAAGATTTCCTTAAAAATGATGTGTCATTAAACCAGGCCAAGGACTTATGTCCCCCTGAAAGGCACCAAAATAGAACATAAAGGAATCACCATACAATCAGCAAGTATCCCCAATCTGCGTTTTGCTATCTATCAAGTCAGACTGAACGACAGAACCTGCCAGCTAATGAAAATATAGCATTATGAGAAGGCCAGCTGGTAGACAACATGCTAGCCACAGGGCCTAAACCTTCATGCGGAGGCTTCCAGCCCAGACAGACGTCCTCAATTGCCATACTGCTCTGAAGTGTTAATCAGGTTACCCTGACTAAAGGACACACTTCTTAAAAGCTAAGGGCTGAATGACGAGATATTCTGTATCCTCAACAAGGAACCTGTGTTAAGCTAATGCAATCTAGGAAGAAAATGCTAACCTGGCCTGCTTACTGGAGAGAGAATCAGCACAGGAGCAAAACACTACCACCGGTTGCTTATAGGTCAGCGTTACCAGATGGCTCCATATCACTGTCTTCATATAAATATTACAATAATGAGCCCACAATGCAACAGCAGAAAACCAGGCCTCACTCGCCCTGTCTCCAAAGACCTGGAACCATGAATTAACCCAGTACCCCTTTGATGATCTTACAGTGAGATCGGCTTTTGCTTCTCCTTGAGAAATGTCTTATCGTCCCCAATGGCAGAGAGGCACAAACACACAAACAAACCTCCCCACAACACAAAACAAAAGGAAAATGTTATAATTAATGGTCTCTAACAGATCCCGAGCTTACCCTTTTAACCTCTTTAAGAGAGCTTAAATGCCTGAATTACACAGCTGAACAAGTCCAACTTTCCTGAGAGCACTTCCCATTGACCTCTCACATTATTAGGCAGTCTCTCCCCCTCCCTCCCCTCCTACCAACCACTTGCCCTTTGCTATTCAGCCAAATCGGCCCATCTCCAGACATCAGCTCTGCCACCGTAGCCAGAAAGCAGACAAGCCAGTCACGGATACAAAATCCACAGCCATGCTCCCAGGCCTGGTGGGGGAGGAAGCCTGCCTGCGTGCTCCAAGAGAAAGAAAGGGACAGAAATGCACTGAGCCAGCCAGCAGCCCTGCGAAAGAACAGACAGTGCATCTGTTGCCAAAGCATTAAATGAACTGAAAGCCTTACAACAGGCATTTCATTTGCTTGTCAGAAAGTCTGTAGGCAAATCTCGGAATGTCACATCTTCAACAGCATCTTCAAAGTCAGCCGTGGCAGCAATACTATCAGAGACACTGCATGTATTCAGGGTTCAGGGATATTCCTATACAGACGACAAGTCGCCGGCCCTTGGGAGAGAGAAAATAAATACCTGCAAGCAAGCGCAATCCTGGGGCCTACGTCCTCACTTTGCCCTGTCAGAATGAATACCCCAAAAGCTAAAAGGAAAAGAGATACACTGGGGAGACCAGATTCTGATCTGATACATGCTATAGGTGGGAAAATCCAGTCAGGAACAATTTTTCTTTTTAGAAATAATTGGGGATGACAGTCTGCACTGAAGCAGGGCATAGCTTTCCAGCAGCCGAGAGAATCATTTTGCTAGAAGGTGGGGTTCTAAACCTCTGTGGTTTGAACAGATGATATCAGAAAAACACAGGCTATTTTTTCCATTGTCAATTTAACATTTTTTATCCCAAGGTTTTGGGGCTTTTGCATTCCCATGCTCCCAGGATGCATACAATTCCAAATCCCAAAGTACTTTGTGGGAGTGCCCAAAAAAATATCAAGCTGGCAATGAGCAGAATGTCATTGGAAGAAACGTTAGAAAAAGCGCCCCAGTCATGCTGAAAGGTAAATACAGTCATCTCCCTAGCTCAGCCCTAGGGATGTGGCTTTCGTTCTGAAACGAAAGCAGCAATAGTGCGCCCAATTGCATAACAACATGCACTGGTCCAGGGCCGTACCGAGGTTGAATCGCGCCCTGTGCGACTTGTACAATGGGCACGCACCCCGCTCCCCTTCCCCCACCACGGGAGAGAAGAGGCGCGCCCGCTGTGTAAGTTGCCGGCGCACTAAGCAGATCTGTCCCTCCCTTCTCTGACATTGCGTCATAGCAGGGAGGGACAGATCTGCTTAGCAGGCCACGAGAAGGCTTAAGTGGCGGCGGCAGGCAACGGCAGACAGCCGAAATGTGCCCCTTAAGCCTTTGTGCCCTGTGCGGCAACACCGCTCGCACAGGGCTAGGTACAGTCCTGCACTGGTCTGCAGGCCTCAAGGATCAGAGGTCCCTCACCCTTGCATTATATGGCATCTCATGCCCTCAGAATTGAGAAGCTAATCAAAATGAAACTTTGAGGGCTGAATATACTAAAGACTCCTGCAAAATACAGACTTCAACTAATTATGTAAACCGCTCAGTGATTCATCGATAGGCAGTATATCAAAAAAACCTTAAAGTACAGTTTCAAGGAAAAGAGAGATTTTAGCGGTTCTGGGGTTGGGAAATGCTTCTTTGCCTTCAAAACTCGGAATGTATCCCTGGCATATTGTAACAATTAACTAAAGCAGAATCATAAGAACTTAACTATCACACTGTCATCTTAGATGCATTGTCATGATGGATGACTCGGACCCATGCCTTCTCCTAAGGTTTCATATTGTTTGTATTATCTTTATAGCATTTTATTTATTTTGATGTAACTGTTCTTTTATCATTTTGCAAACTGCTTTCAATGGCTCTCTCAGGAAAGCCGTATGCAATATTTTATATATATAAATAAAATTCACACAAAGGGACCTGCACAGCCTCACTGCATCCAACATGAATATTCTCAGTAGCAACTTGGCTGCATCTAGTCATTTGCCACCGTGTGAGCGGCCAAAAGCCAGGAGGCCTCCAATCTACATCACTGAATGCCCAATAGATGACTTAGCCCATGGTGAAATCAGATGAGAAGTCGGCATATAAGAAAGAAAACAAGAAAACATGTAAGGCAGAGAAAGGGCAATTCAATTATTCTGTCTTGAGCTTCCAAGCAAAACAGAAACACGTCACCCAGACATGGGAAGCACCGTTTGGAGGCATTGATTTCTCCTCCAAGAGGCTATCAGCAATGGCGGCATTCCGGCCTGCTCACCGCAAATCTCCAACAATGACTGCTCTGCATCTTGCTTTCTCAAAGGTTCCGAGTGCAGGGTCGCATTTAAGAAAAGCATTGTCACAAAAAATCCCACTGTGCATGTACAACAACACGTCCCCAGCTACAACACTCTGACTGAGACTGATCCCTACAAACCTTGGAGGATAATCAGCAGGGTCAGGCTTAGAGGGGTTAGGATTTGGATGGTGAAACCATCCAGGAACAGCAGGTGCACTGGACTGCAAAGACAATGACAAACTATTCGCAGCATCTTGCCAAGCATGTGTCGCAGCCACGTGGGGTGGGGCCGTAATCCCCACAGTCCATAGTAGCACACATGAACTGTGATTGGATGACAGCTCTGGGATATTATGTTGGTCCATTACTATCTTATGTAGTAGCCTTTATGAATTCTATTGGCAATGTTATATTGTTCCCTGCCCAAAACTATGGATGGGTGTGATATTAAAATAAAAATAAATATCAACTGTATTTGGGCTTTGAAGCCAGCAGTTTGCAGAGCCGGGACTGAAGACTCCTCTACAGCTTCCTTTTTCAGGATATCCACAAAGAATACTCATGAGACACAGTTGCAGACATTCTGCTAAAAAGCAGATTAAGCATTTTGACTTATGTTATCGCCTCTGATGTAAAATTTCTTTTTGAATTGGGCCTCCTCCTAAGCTGCAGATTTGTGAGGGTTACAAGCAGCTTTGATTGTCCTGTGAAATTGAAGTGATTGTACTGGTATTTTGGGGGGCTTATTGTAGGTCTTGAAATAAAATTGATATTAAATGGAACACTCCCCCCCCCCCCCAATTAATGTGCAATTATGAGCTTATGGTAATTAAGAGGAACATCAACAGATCATACTTACTGATACAAAATTTCCCTTCTGACTTGGAAATGACCATGGGAAGAAATCATTGGTTCACCATCTACCTACCAATCACATTACTACAAGTTATAACCTGGTAATATCATAGGAATTCTTTTAGGCTAATGGCACAAATGTCAACCATCTCCACCATACAATAACATAGATACTCAAAGCACAGTCCTCGAGTGTTCTCTCTCTCTCAAAAGAAGTAGTAGTACAACTTCCCAGACCTAATAGTCCAACGTTGCATACAGTTTTTTTCATATTGTACCTGTAGGTGGAGAAGCCCATCAAGGTTGGATTGAAGATGTTGGTGCCCACAGACAGAACTGGAGAGCATAGGGAAAGGAAGTTTCTCCTTACAGAGCGCATTCCTAGAGCAGAATCAGACTCTTGTTCAGCCCAGGTATTTGGTGCCTTCAAAAATGTGGCACCCTAGGAAGTAGGCTATGCCTAAATCGAACATGTGAAAGCTATTTTGCATGGCATTAGCTGGGGCCATAAAAAGAAAAACAAGCCATTAAAGCCAGCTCAACCAACTTTTTATAATCACAATGACACAGAAAAAGTTAATTGCCTAATCTATTTGAGACACATACCAGATACAAGAACCCAACTGGTAGAACCAAATCCATTGATGTAACACATAGACTAGTTGGATCCCTGTAGATTGGCAGAAGGGCTCTGGAATGATTTGAAGGAGCATATGGAAAAAACAGCTGAGGATTCCCCCCCCCCCCAAATGAATGGTGACATCTCAAATCAAGAAAGCTGCCAATAGCAGAAGCAGAGCAGTGAGAACATCATCCTCATTTTCCCTCACAACCTAAGATGAGCTTTGGGATCCAAAGCCACTTCACTTTTGCATTCTTCAAAATATTTTGTGGCAATAGGAGACCCTGTTGTCCCAAAGTGAAAAGCGAGACTGGCTTAGAATCACACAGCTGACTGTGGCATCAATTATAGTTGTGGTCAACATTATTGGCACCATTACATTTTAAGTGTACAACATCTTGAGAAATAATTGGAAATATTCCAACTATATGTCATCATAACATTTTACTAGTATGTTCAAAGGTATACAACAAAAAAAAGATGTCCTTGCAACTTAGACGTAGTAATTTCTGAGAAAAAAAACAAAATATGACCTGGACACGATTAATGGCACCCTTCACTAATACTTGGTTGCACAACCCTTGGCAGTGATGACAGCTTCTAAACATTTCTGGTTGTTGTTGTTGTTAAGTGCCATCAAGTCGGTTTCAACTCATGGTGACCTCTGGATAGTTGTCCTAAATTGTGTTCGGTTTTCAGTCAGGCAGCTCATTGTAGATAGACTGGCACACAAAGCTGATGTTATTGTATCAATCCATCTCATTGCTGGCCTTCCTCTTTTGCAGTGACCTTCTACCTTGCCAAGCATGATGTCTTTTTCTAATGATCTCTCTCTTTGCATGATGTGTCCAAAGTATGAAAGTCAAAGTCTTCTCATCTGAGCTTCTCAAGAAAGCTTAGGTTTGATTTCCTCTAATACTGACTGGTTTGTTCTTCGGGCAGTCCATGGTATACGCAGTATTCATCGCCAGCACCATAATTCAAAGGCATCAATTTTCTTCCTCTCTATCTTTTTCACTGTCCAACTTTCACATCCATATGATGTTATTGAAAATGGATGGCTTGAATAAGTAAAATCTTTGTATGGAGAGAGACATCTCTGCTCTTGAGAATCTTGCCTAGGTCCTTCATAGCCATTCTGCCAAGAGCAATGCATCATCAGATTTCTTGACTGCTTGCTTGTTGCTTCTTTATTGATAGTTGATTCAAGTAGGTTAAAATTGTCAACTATTTCAATTTCTTCTCCATCAACGATGAACTTATTCATTTTGCCAGTTGTCAGAATCTGTCTTCTTAATGTTAAGGTGCAAACCCATTTTAAGACTATCTTCCTTGAACTTGAAAAGCAAATGTTTCGAATCGTCTTCACTTTCAGCCAGTAATGTGGTATCATCAGCATAGCGAAGGTTGTTGATGAATCTTCCACCAATCTTCACACCTCGGTTGTCTTCATACAGTCCTGCTTCTCTGATGATTTGTTCTGCATATAGACTAAACAGGTAGGGGAAAAGTATGCAGCCTTGTCATACACCTTTGCTGATTTTAAACCATTCTGTTTCTTTTAGTTCCGTTCAAACTGTTGCTTCTTGATCAATGTAAAGTTTTTGCAATAGAACGATCAGGTGTTCTGGTATACCCATGCTTCTTAATGTGGCTCAGAATTTCTCATGGTTTATACAATCAAAGGCCTCGCTGTAGTCAAAAAACACATATCCTTTTGGTATTCTTTTGTCTTTTCAAGGATGCATCTCAAATCCACGATAATGTCTCTCGTTCCTCTCCCTTTCCTGAACCCTACTTGCACTTCAAGCAGTTCTCATTCTAGATATGGTTGTAGTCTCTGCTGAATGATCTTGAGCAGAATCTTGCTGGCGTGTGGGATCAGAGTGATTGTGCGATAATTTCCACAGTCAGTCGGGTCACCTTTCTTCAGTACTGGTATAAACACAGTTTCCAGTCAGTTGGCCATGGATTTGTCTTCCAAATTTCCTGGCAGAGCCTTGTAAGTATGATAACAGCTTCATCTGATTGCTGTAATACCTCAATGAGAATGCCATCAATGCCCGGTGCTTTGTTCTTTGATAAGGCTTTCAATGCTGCTTCAACTTCTTCTTTCATCACCAATGGTTCCTGTTCATAAGGTATAGGTTGAAACTGCTGTTGGTCCAATTGATCTTTATGGTATAATGACTCTGTATATTCTTTCCACCTTTTTAAATATCATTGCAACCTATAGACACAAGCATCCCAAGATCTTTGGAGACATCCTTGTACCCCTTTAAAGTTTGATGTTTGGTGATAATGGCTTTTCTGACCGTCTCAGGCAGCTCTCTTGTCGTCACCATTGTGAAAATGGAACAGGGAGTGAATTTGGCCTTTTTAAACATTAGAGCCATCACTGGTTTATGTTTATGTTTATGTTTATTACATTTGATATACCGCTCAGGCCAAGAAGCATCAGAGCGGTTTACAATCCTACATTTATGTTATGGAAAATAAGAAAAGAACGCCATTAATAAGATAGGACAGAGTAGGAGAAACAGATAAACAAAGTGATAGCACAGATAGGAGAAAACAGAACAGCAGACTACCTTCACAAACTACAGGCATGACAAATAGACTCACAATTTCTGTATGATTTTAATGGTTGATTCAAGTCATGTGAGTACTGACAATTGATCACAGGTGTGTCTAATTTTAATGCAGTGGGAATGTGATTCTTCTGTTTAAAAAGATTTGAATTGTTTATAAGGGTGCCAATAATCATGTCCTCAATAAAAGGAGAGACAAACCTCATACCCTCTATGTGTCCCAATAATTCTGTGTTAATTTTTTGTCGGATTATTTGCCTTGAGAGGGTTAACCCTCTCTCGTGGCAAATCTTCCTTTTTATTATATTTTAAAAGGGAAACTCGAGATCACGTGAGCACATGAGCGGGTGAGGAGCGTTCCTCGTCGCGCTCCCGGGCTGCCCGCAGAAACCTGCTATTTACTCGGCATTTATAATTGTTAGAGGGGCATTGCCCACTGGATCTGGTGTATTAGCTGCAAAGCTTGAGTGCTGTGCTTTTTGGGCGCCCTAACTTGTACCGGGAAGGCTATGAGAGCGGCATCAAAGAAAGAGAAGCCTCCGAGCACGAGGGAATCTAAAATGGCGGCTGCGGCCCGCTGTGGAAGTCTGCCAGGATCACCGGGTACTGAGAGCGGAGACTCTAGCCCGGAGGAGGTAGCGCATGAAGTGGTGAAATTACTTGACCCCAAATTTGACAATGTGCTAAAAAAGCTGGAAGAGATGGGAGAAACGTTTGCAGACCTCACGAGGCGCGTGGATGAAGTGAAGCATAGGGTGACTGTGCTAGAGGAGGGCGAATTGGCCCTGGAAAGGAGCACCACTATGCAGCAAAAACAGATTGAGGCACTGCTTCAGAAAGTGGATGACCTTGAAAATCGATCCCGATGGAATAATTTACGACTGGTGGGGGTGCCCGAAACTTGGGCGGACACACAACTCATTCAGCTCTTTGAGGAATGGCTGCCGAAGGAGCTCGGCCTTCTGGACTTGATGGGTCAGATAAAGGTGGAAAGGGCCCATCGGCTGGGGCAGCGACTTGAGGGCAGAGGCAGGCCACGACCAGTGTTGGCGCGACTTTTGAACTTCCAGCATAAAACTGCTCTCCTGCAGGCCTACCGCAAGTGAAGAGAGCTGAAGCTAGACAATGTAGCTGTGCTCTCGTTCCAGGACTACTCCGCCTCGCTTGCTGCTAAACGTAAAGAATTTTCACCTATCTGTACCACGCTGGTGCAAAAGGGCATTCTCGGTTTGCCCTATTATACCCGTCGATTTTGAAGGTCTTCCACATGGGCGCCGCTCACTCCTTTGAGAAACCGGAGGAAGCCCGTAAGTTCCTGGCGAAAATGAATCCGCCTTTGTCACCGACTGCGGCCAAACGAGGAACCTCTGGGGACATAGAGCGGTGAGGAGCATAATGGAGACCATGCTCGGGGGTGTAAACATCCTACAGATGAACGTATCCTACAGGCTTGCAGTGTTCAAAACTTGTGTGCATATTGACTGCAGGCTTTGAGCCTTCCTGGTCTCTGGGATCTGTATGTGGTGCCCTAGGATATCTTTCAACCATTTGATGATATCATCTGTTTGTGGGTGGCCCAGAGGTGCCATGAACAGTGATCTGTCTCCCTTTGGGAGGGCCTTGCCTTGCAAGACCACAGGTCCGAAGGGATGTTGAGATATGGGGGGGTGCGGGGAGGGAGAGGGGATGTTGCTGTTTTTGATATTGTTGCTCTATTATATATCTGTATGTGTGTTGGTATGTGTGGGGGCTTGATTGAGGTCTTTTCGTGGGGGTGGGGAGGGTGTGAGGCAGGAAGATTGCGTGTGATGGATGTTGTGGGATACGTGGCCCTCTTTGCCAATGAAGCTTGTGCATTCAAGGGGGGAGTGCTGCATGGGGGGGTGGTGGGTGGGGAGAGGGGAGAGTGATGTTTAGGTGGGAGGGTGGGGTGGGGGAGGAGTGGAGGAGGGGGAAGGGAAGGGGGGGATTTTGCAGGTGGGATAGCACGGGCTTTTGGAGTGTCTGGTGGGTGGCTTGGGATACAAGTCTGTTTGTTAAGAGATATAGCATGGGGGCAGTATTATGCTTGAGCTCTGGGGGTGAGGCTGGGCACCCTTGGAGGCGCATACAGTTGTATCAACTGCTGATCTTTGATGTGATTTGGTGCCATGCCTGAGGTTAAGATAGTTTCGTGGAATGTGGGAGGGATAGGCTCTCCAATTAAACGCACAAACATTTTGCAGACATTGAAGAGAAAGGGTGTACATATAGCCATGTTGCAGAAGACACACTTGAGTGCCTTGGAACATCGCAAGCTCGCTAGAGATTGGTTGGCAACGGCACACGGGGCGGCTTCGGGCACCAAAAAAGCGGGAGTTGTGATTTTAATAAAAAAGGGTGTGCCATGTGAAGTGAGCAATGTGGAGGCTGAACCCCATGGCCGTTACATTTTACTCCTTGCTAAGTTATACAATGAACCAGTGTGGTTCGTGAATCTATATGCCCTGAATGTTTATGATCATGAGTTCTTCAAAAAGATATTGAGATTAGTAGCCAACCCTGGAAAGAATAAATTGATTGTTGCGGGAGATTTTAATTGCCCGCACGACCCGGGTCTGGATAAATCCCAACAGAGTAGTGCGGGTTCATGGACACGAAAGGGGGTTGGGTATCTGTGCCGAATGGGAGATCTCATAGATGTGTGGAGAGTTCTCAATCCCGGGGCGCGCAAATATACCCACCAGTCGCGTGCGCATCACACGTGGTCTCGCATAGACTACATTTTAGTCAACGAAGGAGGGCTTACCAGGGTATTGCAAGCGGGAATAGACCCTATCGTGGTCTCAGACCATGGGCTGATTTGGATTCTTTGGGACTCTCAGGGACCATCGCGGATGGGGTGGCGGTTCCCCGCCTATTTGTGGGAAGACGAGGCCTTTCGGCATTACCTCGAAAAACAGTGGGATGATTATGTCCGCTTCAATGACACTCCCCAATGCTCATCAATTTTATTCTGGGAGGCCAGTAAAGCGGTGATAAGGGGTGCAATTATCTCATATGTTGCGTCGCGTCGCCAACATATGGATCGTAGTTTGCTTGTATTGGAACGTAATCTACAAGACCTCCAGCGTAGGCTGGGTAGAGGGGGAGATAAGACCCTGCAGCGGGAATACACACGCTTGCAGGCAACACTGAATGATATGCTCGGAAGCAGGGCATGCTTGTCAATGTACTACTACAGACATCGCCTTTATCGCTATGGAAATCGTTCGGGTACCTTGCTGGCCCGACTTGTTCGGGATCCCCGGGGGGCCCACTTTATTCCTGTGATCCGAGGGGAGTCAGGCACTTTGCACCATCAGCCGGCCCGAATAGCTGAGATTTTTAGAGCGTTCTACGCCCGGGTGTACAGTGAGGAGGAGAGAGATTACACGAAGAGAGTCAACTTCATGGCCGCCGTATCCCTACCACAAGTGACGGTGGACGAACTGCAGGTGTTGAATGCACCGCTAACGATACGGGAGATTCTCCAGGGCATTAAAAGGGGTAAACCGCATCGTGCCCCCAGTCCAGATGGGTTCAGTATTGAATATTATAAAATGCTGGCGCCTCGGTTGGCCCCGTCCATGGTGGTGATGTATGAAGATGCCCGTATAGCGGGGATTTTCCCTAGAGATCTGCGATGTGCAGATATCACAGTCATTCCAAAACCAGGAAAGGATACGGTAGACCCGGCCTCTTATAGACCCATATCCCTTATTAACTGTGATATGAAAATTATGGCGTCAATTTTGGCAGACCGGCTCAACCCTATCTTGCCACGGCTTATCGACGAACGACAGGTGGGCTTTGTACAGGGCAGGGAGGCATCCCGTAATATTACCAAATTGTTGTTGGGCATGGAGCATTGCCTAAGAAAAGATGAAGCCTTACTACTGGTGAGTCTGGATGCAGAAAAGGCATTCGATAGAGTTGCCTGGGAGTATCTATGGGATGTGTTGACGAGTTTCAGCTTCCACGGGCACTTTGTACATTGGATTCGAGCGCTCTATGAACAACCTTCGGCTAGAGTGGGAGTTAATGGGATCTTCTCGGAACCTTTCACTCTGGAGAGAGGCACGCGCCATGGGTGTCCGCTGTCGCCCCTGTTGTTTGTCCTTGCGCTGGAGCCTTTACTCCGGGCCATTCAGCAGGATGAGGGGATAGCGGGCATACGGATGGGCGGGGAGGAACTCAAAATCTGCGCTTTTGCCGATGACATGCTGCTCTGCTTAACTGACTTGCCCACCTCCCTGCAGCGGTTACTCCAACTGATACGGGAGTATGGCAGCTTCTCCGGTTTAAAAATTAACGCACTGAAATCTGTTGTGTTGGACGTGGGGGGCAAGGTGAAACTGGCATGGAAGGGGGAGTTTCCATTAGTTTGGGCAAATGGGGCTATTAAGTACCTCGGGATACAACTACCAGACCGACCAGACTATCCATATCAAGCGAATGTTCCTGGCCGCTTAGCTCGCAGCCTGCAAACCCTTCAGGGTTGGCGGCGTCTGCCTTTGTCCCTTAGGTGGAGGATTGCGCTCTATGTTATGGTAGAGTTTCCTCGATGGCTGTATGTTCTGCGTATGTTACCACTGTGGATTTCGAATGAAGACTGGAAGCGTCTTGAAACAGGTCTGCGGGGGTTTTTGTGGAAGGGTAAGCGCTCTAGAATCCCATTGCAGGCCCTAATGAGTAGAAGGGAAGGAGGCTTGGAGATGCCCTCATTACGAAATTATAACCTTCGGTATTTAGCCTTTCATGTAGGAGCCTTATTGGGAGGAACTGGGGGCTGCGCGAACCTTGACGAAGCTTTCGACCCTTACCACCGCCTCTATGTTCTGCAGATGGGCAAGCTATCCTCGAATATTAGGAAGGGGGTGGGGGGGAGTTATATGGGTGCCCTGCGAACCGCGTGGCAAGTACTCTGCCAGCGTTTCGGGTGGCACTGCTTCCCCTGGTGGGCAAGGTTCGGCACTGCTTCCCCTGGTGGGCAATCCAGACTTTGTCCCTGGCTTCTCCAGAGCGAATGTGTTTCAGGGTTGGCTAGAAAAGAAGGTGGTCTGCGTGGGGGACCTCTATATGGCGGATGGTCGGACTATAGATAGTTTTCAGAATTTGCAGCGGCGATACACTCTTCCGAAACAGGATTTTTATGGGTACTTGCAAGTGCGCCATTATCTGCGGGGCCTGACTTTGACACAGCACGACGGGAGAGCGAAGGATACACCACGCTCTGTACTGGGGAGGTTAGTTGACAATCAAAGGGGGGATGCGGCTTGTAGGACGTTGATTCGGCCAAGTAGGGGAGATGTGTTTCTCACGGAGTTGACCGCGCGGTGGCGGCGGGATGAAGCGGAGGCTTTGACGACGGAATTACTCCAGGCGGCTTTTCTAGGGATTGGGAAAGGGCCGGAATGGGTATATCTGCAGGAGCTTCAATATAAGTTTTTGTGGCGGGCATATACCAGTGACAAATGGGCCTCTCAGGTGGGGCTTAAGGACTCGGCTCTTTGTGGCTGGTGTGGCAGTGAATCAGGCATCCTCCTGCACAAATTTTGGGCATGCCGAATGGTCCGGGATCTCTGGATGCAAGTCTGTCGAAAGCTTGCCGGTTGGTTGGGCATAAGCTTTATGGCTCACAGAGAGATTTGCCTCTTCCACAGTTGGGAGTTGTGCGCTGCTGGGCCGACGGCTGGGCATCGGGCATTGTTGGAATGCGTTTTTTTGGTAGTAAAGAAGTCCCTGCTGCACCGCTGGATTGAGACCTCCTCTCCTGGTATTGTGATCTGGGAATCTGCTATGTTTGATTTGCTTCGCCTGGAAAAAACGACGGCGAAACAAAAAGGGGGTAAAAGTTGGGATGCGTTCATGGCACTGTGGTCACCTATGATCTTTCACTTGTCCCCTAAGGAACGGGCTCTTGTCCTGAATGTCTAGGTTGGCCGGCTTCCCACCGCTTGACTCACTGATTGTAGAATCTGTGTTACTTGGGAATGGTGCTGCCCTGGGAGATCCGAAGCCGCCTCTGGTGGATGGATGGGAGAGGACCTGTGCATTGTTATCCTGCCGGGCTATTGCCACCTTGCTCGTGCTAGGGGGAGAGGGGGGGGAGGGGAAGGGAGAAGGGTGGGGGGGTAGGTGTAATAGTTGGGGTGTCCTCTGGGATGCATGCCCTGGACAATGTAGTTTTGCAGCTATCTTTACGATATGAAGCAGTGTACATCAGCTCACTCATTAGGGGGTTATATTATTCTTCTCATGTGTATGTATCTTCTTCCCTTATTGGGGATTATCCACTGCTTAGAGCATACTGTCTGTATTGTGTGGGTTGTTTAATTATACTACCCCGTTAGCTAATTGGGAAGTACTCATTGGTTAGTTTAGATGGTATTAATATGTTTGTTAATGTATTTGTTATCTATACTGGCCTGTATAAGTGCACTCCTTTTATTATAGCAATGTGAGTTCTCGTACTGCTTGTTCTGTGGCTATTTCGACAGATGAGATTGTGTACTTTATACTTTCTCACTTTCTGTACCTGTCTGTATTGGCCTATTTTGAAAAACCTAATAAAAATGATTTGAAATAAAAGGGAAACTTCCCACTCACAACCAAACCAAGGGATAATACCACAATTATCCTTAGAAGTACTTAACTGAAGTAAGTGTTCCGCGTCTGCCAACTGGCAACAAAGATGCTATAGCAAAGCTCCATCTACCGATTGCAAATGCAATCTCTACTGCATCTTGTAGTCTTCGGTGTATTCTTCAGTTGGAGCCGTCACGTACGTCAAGCAGATTCTCCAGTCATCTACAAACAACGCTAATGGTCTTAATCCAATGACATTGATAAATATGTACACAACGTCGTGTTTCAGGCCTTGAACCTCCCGGCCCTTCTTACCGCATAGTACATCATACCTTTACTTCCTTTTCCTCTTCTTTTTATGGTCAAACCCTAATCCCATGACCACTGATCTGGGCTACTATTGGCTATGGTCTGAACAACCAGAACAAATTATTTTCTAACAATTAGCCAAACTCCACCAATCCAAGGCAAGATTTAAACCCTCTGGGGCTGTTGTCTGCAAGCGGTAGATCCATGATTGTTCTTTAAATTGCAAATGGGACAAATGATCCCCCCCTCGAGAGTGCTCAGGAATGAAATCAAAAATGCACCATTTCAAATCCTGAGCACTCTCGTTGTGTACATATTTATCAATGTCACTGGATTAAGACCATTAGCATTGTTTGCAGATGACTGGAGAATCTGCTTGACGTACGTGACGGCTCCAATTGAAGAATACACCGAAGACTACAAGATGCAGTAGAGATTGCATTTGCAGTCGGTAGATGGAGCATCGTTATAGCATCTTTATTGGCAGATGTGGGACACTTACTTCAGTTAAGTACTTCTAAGGATAATTGTGGTATTATCCCTTGGTTTGGTTGTGAGTGGGATGTTTCCCTTTTAAAATAGAATAAAAAGGAAGATTTGCCACGAGGGAAGGTTATCCCTCTCAAGACAAATAATCTGACAAAAAATTAACACAGAATTATTGGGACATATAGAGGGTATGAGATTTGTCTCTCCTTTTATTGATGATATCTTATGTGAGATGAACGGCGGTGTTATTGAATAGAATAATCATGTCCTGGCAATATCCCAATTTTTATACTATTTTCTTTTTTAATTGATCTTGTTTTATTTGATTCTTTTGTGTGTCAAATATGTGTACATATTTAATCCAAAGCCATTTCACTAGCCACTTTTCTTTAGGAGACATTGAACATTAAGGAGCTGAACTGCAAGGGTGCCAATAATGTTGACCGCAACTGTGTGCCTCTACTCCAGACATAGTTAACAAGAAGTTAAAACAAAAAAGGGAGAGAATTTCGTTTTTTATGGTTGCCAGTCCCCCTTTTAATAAAAATAAAGTATTTTTATTTCACACATCCCCAGCCAAGAGCTCTTGAAGCTGTTAACCCAAAGATCCACTTCAAAACCTAAGGAACCATATTAAAAATATATTAGGAGGCAGGCAATTAGCATTTCAAAACTAAGCTGTTTAGTCTAATTGAAAAGTGCTGCAACGGAAGCCACACTCCATAAGCACAGACACGGCAGGTAATTACTATTATGCAACGAATACTCTCTCCGACAAGGGAATGTAATTAGGATGTAACCCTTGTTGAGGTAACATCTTTTACATAGCAAGACCTTGTCAAAACAAAGAGGGTTAATGCAGGATAATTAATTGGGTCTGCAGAACAGGCTGCTTGACCCAAGTGTAAACATTGCAGAGTTAAACTTCAACCTGCATCACATCAGAGCATGACGTCTCCCTTTCCAGATTGCCCAATTCCAAAGGGAACAAGCCAGATAGTGTCCTGATGCCCTGTCTTCTTTTAGTTAGCATAGCCCAGTACACATTACAGATTTGAAATGAAAGGATAGGAATGGATACCAAACATCTCCTAAATGATCTCCAAAACTAACCCTTCCCAGTCCCAAACAGGTCTGGTTTTGCAAGAGATAAACATACCCTATGTCATTTAAAAGTAAAATTATTAGCATCCTTCTGGAGAATTACACTTGATAATCCTATGACTTAGAAAGCAATGACTGACATTCAGAGTTGGGGAAATAGTTAACTAGAGACCTGGCCGTATTTAAATCCACGCTCAAACCCCACCTCTTTAAAGCTGCTTTTGGATCCTGATCCTCCACATTCTGTTTACCACCCAATGTGTTATAACCATTTCCATAGTTTCTACCTCAATCCCTGTTTGTTCGATTTAACAGTCTTGCACAGACTGTGAGCTTTATTGAGCAGAGAATGTCTTACGTGTGCATTACAGTGCTGCGTATGCCTCTTTAGCACTATACAAATGATAAATAGTAGTGGAAGACCTATTCCAAGGCTGGTACTGTTACCATACAACATGAACAAGCTTTCCGAATTCTGGGCTGTAGCGGCTCAACCAATCAGTCATCAGCTAATGCACTCCATGAAAGACACTGAAGGGTGACCGGCAGTGTAAGCAGTCTTTAACCTACCAACTGCTCTATGCTTTGTTAGGAGATGTGTCAACCATGAATATTCCAATCATGGACCAAGTAACATATCTGACTCTCCACAGAATGGAATAATACAGTAAGAGGGGCCCCAAGCCTTCATTCTTCTTCACCTGGCCCTTTCCTGGAAGATCTTTGCCTGCTACCTCCAAGCATACAGCATTAACAGGTGAATTTTAGGAGTTTTAAGATGTTTGCAGTTTCAGTAATTATCAGGGTGACGCCAATGAAGTGTGTCCAGAAATGAGGGATGTGGTTATAAAGTGATGCACTAGTGGGAAGATATAAAAAGGAAAATCTGCAACCAGTCAAGTAGCTGAGGTGACGTTTTGGAGAACAGCAAGAAGGCTGAAAAAAAATAAAGCAAGAAGCGTCTTCCCAAATGCAGTGAAAATGAAGTTCACCATCCACGGGGTGCAATAAGGCCAGTCCACCTGCCAAATATCTGACATGATACTACAGCTGGAACACACTCCCCATGGAATAATTCTCCCATCAGTGATTCCACTCAACTTCTCCTCAAAAAGAAGAAGAATCATTCTGCTCTTGGCCCTTGGCCGAAAGTAAACTCAAGTCTGTCTACCACTGTCTGAAAGGTTTCAAGATCAGGGCAGCCCGAGAGATGATTCCATGCAAGAGCAAAGTGGCTATAAGAACTAGGTCATTCCCTGGGAAAGATGGTCGTCTCCTGCTCTTTAAAGGGCATCAATCATAAGCCCGGCCAGGCCTGGATTTGTTCTTTGATGTGCACAGACCTTCAGATCAGTTTCATTCACTAGGCAAAGAAATACTACAAGTTCAGATATGCTATGAGAAAGGAGGACTGGAACCAAGGTCATGACCCACAGCCATCTGGTAACCCTGAATGCAGATGACCACAAAGAAAGCTACTGGTGGTTACACAAGCACCGGGGTGTATTTCATTAACAAGTGTTTGTGCTGAATTCCCTGATGAAAAGCTGAGAGGCCTTTGTTTGAGCTGCCCTCAGAGGACGATAATGAGCAGAGGTGAAGGTGGGATGGGGCCATATGAGGAATAGTCAAGAGGAATTCATACTGGGGTACTCTTTGACGTCAATGCATGGTTAACTAGGAAGTATACCAGAACTCTGGGATCCCCACTTAAAGCAGGCTAAAGTCATACCCCCAGGCAGTGTCCATGACAGCAATGGAATGCTATAGCAAATATCCTTTCGAACTGGATAGTATTGACTTCCCAGGCCTTTGCTTCACCTGTTCCACAAATATTTCTGGTTCTATGTTCAGGTATGCTGAGTGTGCACACAAAATCTAGGAGATACCACAAGGCAGCTGTTATACAATGAAAACATAAAACCATAAAAGGGCAGTTACTCCTCTTCACAAAACAACGAGTTTGATATTCTCACCAGTAAACATAGGATCTCCTCTATACTGCTAGCAGGCAAAGCTTAAGTCAGGGAACCCCAAACTATAGCCCTTGGTACAGATGCATCCTACACAGATAATTTTTCCCGTCCTTCAAACTTTTCCTGCCTGCAGCTGGTTCTGGTCCGCAGAGGAAGTAATGCATGACAACGACAAAGGCAACATGGCCGACAGAGTTCCCAGGCTGCAGCAGTTAAAGGCAGCAATGGTATTACAGCAAGGTGACAGCCCAGCAGCTTCAAGGAGGGACCCACGTTTCACTCTCCTCAGAAAACTCTGATATGGAACCTCTCCCCACACCTCTTCCCCCTCACCCCCCCCCCCCGCCCCCCGCAAGTCTCTCAGTAATTTGAAATATCTTATGTGGCCCTTATTTTGATAACTTTGGACAGCCAGTGAACTAGTCTCAATATTCAACCACAGAATAACACACACAGACATATGAACTAACTTGAAATCTAATGTTGTTTGTTCCTTTGACATTTCTGAAAGCTAATTCAGGTCACGAAACTAGAGTCTGTCTCTTTAAACCTGTCCCTGACAAGCAGGCGCAGCAGAGTAGCCTGACAAGGCTGCTCCCTGCCAGTCAGCACTCTGGGATAATTAAATATTCATTAACAAGAGCAGATAAGCTTTAATATCTCCCCCTCAATGAAGGAGGGCCACGGGGCAGCGTTTAAACTGCGATTTAATTTTCTAATTGCGGCCACATCATAAAAGAAACAGCTTACACACCTGCAAGAAGAAAGCTTTCTCTCTCTCTCGTTCTCTCAGGTGCACCTAAGCTGCAGTATTGAAACCACTCATGTAATATTGATGCACCAAAGATGGAAGGTAATACAGCTCACTTCCCCCTGACTGAATCTCCACTCTCCCACAGACATCTGGCATGGAGGCTCGCTGCGTTAACACAATCATCGTCATCATTTTTCAGGTGGGAGCCACATTGGCAAAATCCTTTCCAATAATGTGATCAGCCCAGCTGCTCGGGTGCAGAGTGACTTGTGTAACTAAAACAAAGGCTGCTCCCCCACATATCTCACACACACACACTCTGGGGGGGTAATCTTATAAGCCATTTTTACAGAGTCATTAGGAGTGGAAGAGTAGCCTAGTGGCTAAGAGCACTGGCTTGGTAACCAAGAGGCCAGGGTTTGATTCCCACTAGCACTCCTGGTGACCTTGGGCAAGTCACTTAACCCTCCATTGTCTCAAAAGAAAAGCCTGGCAATCTACTGCCAAGAAAACCCAGGAGCTGCTGGGTGACCAGGAGTCAGCTTTGACTTGAAGGCACATTTTTTTTTTTTTAACAGAGTTATATAGGCATACATCACCTCAAGAAATTACGCTGCATGCACGTGAGTAGAGAGTATGCAGAGGAGTCAAATTCATGCATTTGGAAACTTACAATTCTGGCGGTGGAGATAGGCAGTGCTTGGAATATGCACACACACTTTCCATTTGGTAAATTGCACGCCTAGCGGGCATAATTTGTGTATCAGGCTTTAGTAACCACATGTACACTTTTATCTACTTTATATAGGAAAATATTTGCATACATTCCCATACAGAATAGGCATCAATTAGGCACGGACCTCTTGGGAAGATCTAGCCGCCTACTTATAAAATTATCGTTCCTCTTTCCAAACTACACACTCTCCTCCAATCCCCATCAGTCAGCCTCCACCACCCCCTGCAAGCTGGCTCTCCTAATTTTATTTACACCTCCCCAGTCTTTCTCCGGAGGCTTGCTCGCAGATCACTTCTGGAATACATATCCGTTTTCTCTCAGGGAGTTGAAACCGCATGGCGCTTGAGCTCCTATAAGGCTCAAAATTTACAAACAGCTGTGCAGCGCAGGGGGGGAAACAGAAGAGCTGTTATGGAGGTGATGCTAGAAGAAAGTTTCTGGAGAAGGTGGAGGGGGGGTTACATTGGGGGAAAAAAGTTAAGAGGGCCATACTTAGGGTCCACCATGGTTTGCTCCCCTTCTCGGGCCTTACGATGACAAACACTGCTGTAAAGTGAGCCGATGCCCCATCATACTTGGTGACTGTCACAGAACTACATTGTCCCTTCTTCTGCTACTCTGCATTATCTTGTCCGGTGTCACTCCCTGTTCTACTCAAACTGGAACACTATTCCAAGGTTACAAGGTGGGGCGGGTCATCTTTAGACATGCAATGCCAAAGTACATGGGGGGGATGATTCAATCTGACTATCTAGAGGCAAAATAAAAGTGTCCACTCCAAGTCTGAAGCCAGTCCATATGGTTTTCCTATTGAAGATGCTCTGGATCTGATGAGAGGCACGGTTCTTTTCAAGAGGATCCAGTTCCAAAGCACCCCAAATTCCTGCCTGTGCGGCGTTTGTTCTCCCCTGCTTTCATGTGGTCACACTTATCTCAGATTTTGTCTTGTATTACTCCAGAAACTAACTCAGAAGCAACCTTCATTAGCAAGATTACGTACTGCAGGTCTACTGTGAGGCTTTTTCCTTCTAGCATGAGCACAAGCAGCGCGTATTTATATTCAGAGAAAGTCATGCGTGTGAAGTAGCTTCTCACGCACACAGAGGGTCCCTCTCTCGCTCTGTCTCTTGCCCAGTGACAGCTGTCTCACTCTGAAGCTGATATATGTCACCTGCTTATTTTGTGACCTTGAACGTCACTTAAAAACCTCTTTGCTGCTTGTTGGTCTGCGCTATGATACGCAGCCCCGTTGGCCCTGGGGAGGTGGAGGGGGGGCTCTGAACAGAGAGAGGTTTAAGTTTCCGTCCTTCCCCTCTTCTCCATCTGGCTAATTCTGTGAAAAGTGCCCTTAAAGCCGCCCGTGGTCACATCTCAGAAGGATTAGTACTTAAAGCTGGTCGCTGTTCACATAATGTACGCTTTTTACTACTTTTCTTTTTTGCCTTAATTTATCAAATGTTACCTTGGTAGTATAGAGCCATCACTGGCTGGAGCTGGTTTACACTTCAGTTTCTCTCCTTCCTCCTCACTGGTCTGCTGGTATTTTCAGATCAGAAGTGTTTTATCACTCCTGAAAAGGCAAAGCATGAGAAGATAGTAGAGACAAGTATTATCTAACACACAGAGACAGGTAAGAGACCGACTCTCCATCAGAGCCAGTATTAGAACTGCCAGGGCAGAAATTAGGGAGGAGGCCCTAAGGCTCATCAGCAAGCCAAATCTCCTTCAGTTTAAGGCAGACTGGGGCAATCCGTAGCAAGGGAGTTTAGAGGAATTGCTCTGGTTGTACCCCCTCCCCCCCACACCCCAGTACCAGCCCCTTCCTCCATCCTATTCCTACCATTTCACATCTTTTTCTCCATATTTCCCCGCCATCTCTAGTGCTTTTCTCCTGGTTTCTTTCATCACTGCGATTTCCCACTTCTTGTTAACAATGAAACTTTTCTCATTAGCAATTGGACTTCCTTCCTGGTATTCCCTTCACAGTTACATTCTCTATAAAACCTTTCCCTTCCTTCCTCTTCGCTCCACAGATTATTTCAAATTATACAGTGTAAAATCTCTTAAGTATCTCCTGATAAACTGTCCAGACACTGAGCCCGCACCGACCTCTCTTCCAGGCTCATCACCTCTATCTCTCTCAGGCACTGCTCAATCTCACAGCCAGTAATTTGTCATAGCCCATATGCAGACAGAGCATGTGCCACATCGATAAACACTTCCTTTGGTTCTCCGTTATTCTAGGGAAGAATCTGAAATTTTAAAAAAAATTGAGCCTCCTAAAGGCCAGTGACTCTTCTATGCTGTTTCAATGTCTAGACCCAGTTGCAAGATGGGGTGCACAGAGCAACAGATAAACGTATTACGAACCGCAAAACTGCATCCAAAAGACAAGGTGTGTAGAGCTTCCCGAAATTATCACCAAAAAAACCCACCAAAGTGTGGAATACACCAAGAGCTAAGCAGAGATTCGACATCTACACTCTGCATTTAAACAGCTATTGGGATGAGTCAGAACAGGTAACCAACAACTACCATAGAGCTCACTGTATCTTAGACATCTAACTTTAAGGTGGGCATCTAGGTGCGCAACCCAAAGACCTGGTTTCACTTTCAACATCCAGGTGTGATTTAAAAACACTGCCCTAGCCCCCTCCCTTCCCCTCATCCTGAGAGAACGTTTGCCCTCTGTTCTGCCTTAAAACCTTGTGTGCTATGGAGGTCCACATGCACTTTTCATCAAACTGGGTGAGGGCAATCTTCAAACAGCCGATTTACCTGCATTTATTTATTTAATATCTTTTTTATACCATCTTTCTACAAGTTGAGACGGTTTACAGGGAACTCAGTGCATTCAGACATACAATTAACAGGTGCTATTTACATAAAACATTAAGACTGTTAGGTTGAGGAAAAGAGTAACAGTACAGAGTGAGAACACAAGAAATGTGGTGAAGAAGGTTAACTAAACTTGTGTACAATAAAGTGAGCAGCGATGACAGTGACTGGCATGTGAGAGGTGGGTCCTGATGGGGGTCTGCACCAGAGAATTCAAGGAAAAGATGAGTTTTCAGCTTCTTTCGAAAGTCTCCCGGAGATTCAATAGCCCCTAGCTGGGGTGGTAGAGCGTTCCATAAGGTAGGGGCATAGAGGGAGAATGCCCCATTTGTTCTTTGACTTTTGGAAAACCTTTCGGGATGTAGATCCAGGACGTTGAACATATTATTTTATTTATTTATGTTTATTTTATTTATTTAACAGGTTTTCTGTCCTGCATTATCTTGAATCTTCTAGGTCTGTTGTTGGTGGGTCTTCTTAATAAGGCTTGGAGGCACTCTGCTGATTGGTGGTTCAGCACCTTGTGTGTGTAAATAATGATTGTGAACTTTATTCTGGGCATGATGGGTAGCCAGTGAAGTTCCTTGAGGATTGGGGAGATATGCGTCTGGCGTGAGGCCCCATGTATAATTCTTGCTGTGTTTTCAGCGAGTTATAGAGGATACAGTTGTGTTTGGGCAGGCCCTGGTAGACTGAGTTGGTGTAGTCTAATAGTAGGGTGATGATTGCCTGGCACACTGTGCGGAGGTCCATGGGGTCTTGGAGGAGGTTCTTTAGAATTCTGAGCTTGTAAATAGATGGTGGTTTGCTTTATATGTGCTTGTAGGTTTAGGCATTGATCAAGAGTGATTCCAAGATAACCGACCTCCGTGTTGACTGTGAGATCTTTATTATTCATCTTGATAGTTACTGGTGGGTCTCTTGTCACGTGGAGAACTTCAGTTTTGTTATAGTTGATGCTGAGGTTGTGATTCTTTTAGCCATTGAGTGATTGCTGAGAAGCGTTTGGATAGTATTTATTTATTTTATTTAGACGGATTTGATATATCGCTTTCTCGCTAAATCAAAGTGGTTAGAACAGCAAACAATCAATATAATTGTGTGGTCAGAAACATGCAGTGGGTAAGTCGAGAAGAGTAGTGTGGGATGTAGTGTGCTAGATTTGCTGGTGAACTATATACATGGTGAGCTATATACATACATTCAAGGCTAGATCTATGTTCAAAGATGAGCTTTGAGCACGACCTACAGAAAGTTGTAGGGCTGCGGGTGTTGGGGAAAGTTGATATCCAGTTCAGGTGAAATCCTTTTAGTGTTCTGTAAAGAGAGTTGTTTTAAGCAGCTTTCTGAAGTCCTTGAGGTCGGTGGTTGATCTCAGATTGTCGGAGAGTTCCATAGGGCGGGCACTGCCAGGGAAAGTGCCCTTCTTGATGTGTCCTGTCTAGTATGGAGTAGTCGGGTGTTGGAGTGGAAAATGAAGTGTATATCATGATGTCATCTGCATATATTTGGAAACTGACATTAAAGCTTTGTATGATGTCACACAATGGCTGGATGTATATGTTGAACAGAATGGATGCGAGTATGGAACCTTGTGGACCCCTTGGTGCAGGTAGAAAGGGATGGAGTTGTAGGTTCCCACTTTTATTTGTTGCTTGCGGTCAGAGAGATATAAATGAAACCATTTAATAGTTGTTCCTTAGAGTCTATTTTCATGGAGTCTGTTAAGTAGTAGTTCTAAGCTCTCCGCTAAGAGTGCATCACCTTATTAGAGGGGGTACTCAACATATAACTGTCTAGGGCTTAGAAGAAATTAATTCTCTTTCACAGCTCTAAACACTTATATGTCCGCCCAAAAGATTTAGATACATTAATGTTTAGATCTATAAATGTTTAGATCTGTGAAAGAGACTTATTTTTTTCTAAGGGCTAGATAGTTGTGTATCTAAATCTTTTGGGCGGAATTTTACACACTAAAACTCAATGTATAACTGTGAATTCTGAAAATGTTGGCCCAGTAATCCAGTTTCTGGAGAAACATTTAGCCATTCCTGGGTTGTAAATTACATTTCAGTGTATATGGGATCTGTAGTCCCTATGCCTCCCATTTAAAATTAAGCCATAAGAGGCCCACAGTCCCTCCAGAAAGTTGATCGCTTAACAGATCTGCTAAAGTTGGCGTTTTCAAGGAGCATTATAGTTGGTCAATGAGCCCTTGTGTGAGCTGTGCCTCTGCAGCAAGAATCCAGTTGGACAGGCTAGATGGACCATGGGCTCCTTCTCTGCCACCAACTTCTATGTCTCTCTTCCAGGCTGCTTTTGGATCATGACTTCCTGTCTACATCCATGGGTATTTGAATAATTTCCCTTAAGAATTTCCTAGTCCCCTGTTTGTTCTGTTGGCCAGTTTTAATAGATTGTGAGCTCTGTGGCACAGGGACTGTCTTTTATGCATATGTGTATAGAGTTGAATATGCCTAGCGGTTCTATAGAAATGATAAGTAGTGGTAATAGTTTCTGTATCTGTGAAAAGGCAATGGACATGCTGGAATATATCACAAAATCTGAATTAATGGTGGGCAAGTTATCACTCTAAATTAACTACAAATACTTCAACCCCAGGGCCAGCAGGACCATTAGGTGAACTAGGCTGTTTGCTTCTACCCCACCGACGCCCGATGCCTACTTTCTCCACCCCCATCCAAAATGGTGGCTCTTCTCTGTATGTTTTCAAAATGCTGCTATATCCTTTTTAAAATATGGTGACCAGAAATACATACAATATTCAAGGTCCGGGTTCCATGCTGGTCATAGCACTGAGACCGTACTCCTCTCCCTGCTAAATGAGCTGTATGTCGCACATGATCGCGGGGATATTACGTTGGTCGTCTCTGGCATAGGCTCCAAATCATTTTGGTCGCCTTCCTCCGAACAGTTTCCAGTCTTTTATATCCTTTGTGAGATATGGTCTCCAAAACTGAACACAATATTCCAAGTGACGCCTCACCAGCGACTTGTACAGTGGCATTAGCACCTCCTCCTTTCTGCTGGTAATTCCTCTCTGTATGTAACCCAGCATCCTTCTGGCTTTGGCCACCGCCTTGTCACACTGTTTCACCACTGAGATCCTCAAAAAACAATCAATCCAAGGTCCTTCTCCTTGTCCATGCACACTAACCTATTGCCCTCTATCTCATACAATTCTCTTGGATTTCTGCATCCCAAGTGCATGACACTGCACTTCTTCACATTAAAATTAACTGTTAAGCATTAGATCATTCTTCCAGCTTTTACAGATCTTTCCTGACCCTTCAGTCCCCATCGCGCCATCTGCAAACGCAAATTGCAGGCTGCGGGCTGATGATCGGTTACAAGGCACTGTAAATACCAATTGTGCCGGTCAGTGACTGAGATGATCCTGCCACACTTGGTGCATTACTTGAAGCCACCAGCTGGCTTAGACAAACCAAAAAATACCGCCTCAGCCAAATTAAACTCAATAATTACCGCAGATGGGAAAAAATCCCCAGAGCGGACAAAACGCCAAGAAGCGAGAAAAAAAGAGAAAAAGAGTAAAAAAGAAAAAAAAGAAAAAGAACCTAAGTCTTGGGGCCTCTTGGCAATAGTGATCACAGCATGATCGTGTTTGATTTAATAAATGGAGAAAGGACAGTAAGGAAATCCACAGTACTACCTTTTAACTTTCAAAAGGGAGACTATGATAAACTGAGGAAAATAGTTAAGAAAGAACTAAAAGGAGCAGTTGCAAAGGTTATAGATTTACATCAAACATGGATGTTGTTTAAAAATACTATCTTGGAAGCCCAGACCAGCTGTATTCCATGCTTTAAGAAAAGTGGAAGGAAGTCCAAAAAAGCTGGCCGGCATGGTTTAAAGGTGAGGTCAGAGAGGCTGCTGTTGCCAGAGAAGCATCTTTCAGGAAATGGAAAAAGGAGCCAAATGACGAAAACTGTAAACAACATAAGCACTGGCAAGTTAGATGCAAGGCACTGATAAGGCAGGCAAAGAGAGAATTTGAGAAGAAGCTTGCTGTGAAAGCAAGAACGTGTAATAAAGACTTTTTCAAAAACATTTGTATAGCAAAAAATCTGTGAGAGAGTCAGAGTCAGATGATAGAGGGGTAAAAAGGGTACTAAGAGGGGAAAAGGCCATAGCAGACACTGAACAAATACTTTGCTTAGATCTTTACCGAGGAAGATGTAGGGATGTTACTCATGACTGAAATGGTATTTAACAGTGATGCCGCAGAAGACTTGAAAGAAATATCGATACTCCAGTAAGATTTATTACAACTATTTGATAAACTGAAGAGTAGCAAATCACCTGGACCGGATGATATACATCCAAGGGTGTTGAAAGAACTGAAATATGAAATATGAGATTGCAGACCTGCGACTAGTAATCTGTGAACTATCATTAAAATCATCTGTAATACCTGAAGATTGAAGGATGGCCAATGTAACGCCAATTTTTAAAAAGGGTTCCAGGGATGATCCGGGAAACTACAGACCGGTGACCCTGACGTCAGTACCGGGAAAAATGGTAGAAACCATTATAAAGAACAAAATTACTAAATATGTAGACAGTCATAGCTTAATGGGAGACAGCCAAGATGGATTTAACCAAGGAAGGTCTTGTTTTACTAATCTGTTATGTTTTTTTGAAGGTGTGAATAAACTAGTAGACAATAGTGTATCTGGATTTTCAGAAAGCCTTTGACAAGGTCCCTCATAAGAGACTTTTGACAAAATTAAAAAATCATGGGATAGGAGGCAGTGTACATTTGTGGATCAGGAACTGGTTAAAAGATAGAAAGCAGGGAGTAGGGTTAAATGGCCAATTTCTCCAATGGAGAAAGATGAACAGTGTACCCCAGGGATCTCTGCTAGGTCCTCTGCTTTTAAACATATTCGTAAATGACCTGGAAATGGGAATAACGAGGTAATAAAATCTGCAGATGACACAAAATAATTCAAAGTTGTTAAAACCCATTAGGATTGTGGAAAACTGCAAGAGGATAAATTGGAAGATTGGGCATCCAAATGGCAGATGAAATTTAATGTGGACAAGTGCCAAGTTATGCACCTAGGAAAGAACAACCCAACCTACGGTTACACGATGCAAGGTTCCACATTAGGAACCACCACTCAGGAAAAAGATTTAGGCGTCGTCATGGATAACACATTGAAACCCTCCACCCAGTGTACAGCGGCGGCCAAGAGAGCAATTGGAATGCTAGGTGTCGCAAGGAAAGGAATGGAGAATAAAACAAAGGATATTATAATGTCTCTGTATCATTCCGTGGTACAACTGCACCTTGAATATTGTGTGCAATTCTGGTTGCCGTATCTTAAAAAGGATATAGCGTTATTAGAAAAAGTACAGAGAAGAGCCACCAAAGAGGTAAAGGGGATGGAGGGATACTCCTATGAAGAGAGGCTGAAAAGGTTAGGGCTCTTCAACCTGGAAAAGAGACGGCTGAGGGGAAATATGATAGAAGTCTATAAACTAATGAATGGAGTGGAACGAGTAAACATAGATCGATTGTTTACGTCATCAGAATATTAAAAGACTAGGGGACATGCAATGAAGCTACAGGGTAACCTATTTAAGACTAATAAGAGAAAATATTTTTCACTCAATGCGTAATCAAACTCTGGAATTTGTTACCAGAGGATGTAGTAAGGGCTGTTGGTGTAGATGGGTTTAAAAATGGTTTGGACAAATTCCTGGAGGAAAGGTCCATAAATCATTATTAAAAGGGACCCGGGATATCACTGCTTGACCCAATACAAGCATTGAGGAACCTGTGTCTTTTGGGGAGACTACTAGGTATTTATGACCTAGATTGGCCACTGTTGGAAACAGGATACTGGGCTTGATGGACCTTGGTCTGACCCAGTATGGCATATCTTATGTTCTTATGTTGATCTTTCCTCCACTTTTGACTTAGTGGATCACTCTACATTGCTTTCCTGTCTGCACGATTCTGGGGTTCGGGGTACTGTGCTGCAATGGTTTTGTTCCTTCCTCACTATCCACTCCTTTTCTGTGCACCTCAATGTTGTGTCCCCACTGCTCTTTAACATCTTTCTTGCCCCTCTGCCACTCATCATCCAGCAATACCTGGTGTCAGCATATTTCTACACTGATGACATAATTCCTCTCTACCACACCTTCCCCATTGCTATTGATTTATCACCTCTTAATGACTGTCTCTCCCTCATTGTCACATGGGTCTCAACTAACTACCTCCACCTTAACCCTTCCAAGTCCACAGCCACGTAGGTCTCCTTCAACACCCCCTGTACTACCATTGCCCCACAGCTTAGTTCCACTCCTATCCCCTTGGTTTCTTCCTTCCATTACCTGGGCGTCACACTAGACTCCGCACTTTCCTTCCAGGAGAATCTGTCCATCCTCATTCGTCGTTCCTTTTGTGCACTCCGTCAGATCAGAACAGTCCATCCCTTTTTGCCGCCCTCTTCAATCACCACGCTGCTGTTTGCACTGGTAATGAGCAGGTTAGACTACTGCAATGTGGCCCTTGCAAACCTGCCTCAATATCAGCTCCAGTGTTTATAACTATTGCAAAATACTGCGGCACATATTATCACTCACACTAGGCGTTCGGACCATGTCACCCCACTTCTTATTCATCTCCATTGACTTCCTCTCCACTACAGAATCCAGTACATGTTTCTGATTCTGACCCATAAAGTCATTTACACCTCCACAACTCGGTACCTGGCTAATCTCATATCACTGCACACCCCCTACCGTCAGCTCTGGTCCCTCCATGCCAATCGGCTTTCTCTCCCATCTCCATCTCAGGCTCACTTAGAGCTTACCTGCCATGCTGCATTTTTCTTTCTTAGTCCTGTACTCTGGAATGCACTGCCATCTTCACTTTGCCTTGAATCCTCCTATCAGAAGTTTAAGACGCATCTCAAAACACATTTGTTCCATCAAGTCTATGACATCCCATATACCAGTCCTCTTTAGTTCTTCTATCTGTTGGCTGTTGCTGTATCTGTTCCTTCTCTCCTGTCACTGAATGGTGTTCCTTTCTATTTCCTGCTGCAGCATTAATGTTTTATTGTAAACTGCCCTAATGCCATGGCCTGGACGGTATATCAAATATGAAATAAAGATAAAAATAAAAGATAAAGGTGTGGTTGCGCCATCGAGCGATACAGAGGCATTATAAACATCCTTCATTTCATTCTCCATTCCATTTATGTTTATGTTTCCTAGCATTCTATCTGGTTTCTTGGCCACGGTTGCACACTGGGGAGAGGGTTTCAACGTATTCCACGATGATGCCTAAATTCTTTTCCTTGTGATGGTTCCTAATGTGGAACCTTGCATCGTGTAACTGGAGTTTGGATTGCTGTTTCCTAAGTGCATCACTTTGCACTTCTCACATTATCCTCCCCAGCTCTCCATTATCCTGAGGCACTTCTTCGTCTCGGGTTTTCTCCGTCCAGCCATTATCTCTTCCTATATGTTTCCCCCTTGATTCATTCTGACCTCTGGGACTCCCTCTTCCTTACCCTGTCTGAAGTCTCCTCCACTTATTCACACCTTACAATTTTGGGTGACCTGAACATCCACGTCGACTCTCCCTCCCAACCCAGAGACAAGGTCTTCATTTCACTTCTCTCTGATTTTCCCTTCGTCAGCACGTATACTCCCCAAGCATGCAGCCGGTCACACTCTCGACCTGCTTCTTACTGCTCCTTTGTCGTCTGTGGTCCCCTCTATGATCATGACTTTGTCTCTCCTCTGGATGGATCACCTCTGTGTGTTCTTCTCCTTGTCCCTCCCAACCGCCCGCCCCTCTTCCCCCTCAATCTATCTCTGCATCCATACACTTGAAGCAGCGCATCACTCCTAACACCCTTCTTCACTTCCCCTCTGGAGACTCCATCTTTTCTTCCAATTTTGTCTCCTCATCTACCGATGTCCAGGTTCAGTCCTGGCATTCCACTCTCTCTACTCACATCGACAGGCTGGCCCCCCTTGAATCATGCACTATTCAACCTATCCTTTGTCGGCAACCCTGTTTCATACATGATCTCTCCCTTCTCTGAGCTCAGCTCCGCAGAGCTGAGTGTCTCTGATGGCGTCAACATACCCCCACTAGCCTTCTTCGCGTCCGTCTTTCCCGCTGCCACTACAAAGCCAAAATCTCCTCAACTAAAAAGACCTATTACACCACCATTATTTCATCTGCCTCAAATTCCTCCAGGAAACGTTTTTCAGTGTTTCGCTCTCTTTCAAAGGTCATCGACAGCTCAGCACCCTCAGCCCACCACCCTCTGCCAGACCCCTCTCATCTTGCCAGCTACTTCTCTGAGAAGATTGCTATGCACCGTTCCAAGTTTCCCCCTCTCTATCCCCCCTGTAACAGAAGTTTCATCTTCCCTCCCCACCCTTGGTTTAGTGCCTTCACCATCATCCTCCCCCTCCCTACCCACCCCTACCTTCCCTCATCTTTGGTCTTCCTTCCAGCCTGTCACTGCCACTACCCTACTCAAGGTTATCAATTCATCCCGTAAGACTACATGCCCCTCTGACCCAATCCCTTCCCCTTGGATCACGGAACCTTCCCTTGCCTCCCCTTCCTTTTGTACTCTCCATCTTTAATTCCAGTCTCGCTTCGGATATCTTTTCCTCTCGATGGAAGCATGCCCTTGTCTGTCCCATCCTTAAAAAGTCTTCCCCTGCCCCAGACACTCTGGCTAACCGGCGTCCAATTTCTAATCTTCCCTTCCTTTCCAAGGTCCTTGAGAAACTAGTCTTCTCGCAACTCTCTTCACACTTGGATTGCACTCACTTCTTGCATCCATGCCAATCTGGTTTCCTCACTGGCCATAGCACAGACACTATCTTTCTTTCCCTGCTCAGCGAAACACACACTGCTCATGAACAAGGCAACATCTCTCTTGCAATTTCCTTGGATCTTTCTGCAACCTTTGATTTGGTAGATCACCCTCTTTTACTTTCTCGTCTCTCTAACTGTGGACTTCAAGACACAACCCTTCACTGGTTTCAGTCTTTCCTGTCCTCACGTTCCTTCCCAGTGCTTTGCAGTTTTACCTCATCTCCTCCCCCCCCCCCCCCCATCCCACTAACCTGTGGTGTCCCCCAGAGCTCAGTTCTGGCCCCTCTCCTCTTCAACATTTTCTTAGCCCCCCTTGCACAACTTGGTATCTCTGCCTACTTTTATGCAGATGATATCCTCCTTCTCTTTCACACAAACACTCGTTCCCCGGATATAACCCCCTTAAATGCTTGTTTATCCTCTGTCTCTGACTGGCTTCATTCCATTCGTCTCTCTCTCAATCCCTCCAAATGTTCTGCAATATTGCTCACCCTTAATATCCCACGACCCACAATAGCCCCTTCTCTGTCCAACTCCCCAGTCCCCCTTGTTCACTCCCTCCGCTATCTTGGGGTCATTCTAGATTCCTCTCTGTCATTTCATGGCCGCATTTCCTCACTTGTCCATCAGTCTTTCTTCTTCCTCCATCAGATCTATGCTCTTCGTTCTTCTCTCAACCAACACCCCCTTACTACCCTCCTTCTATCACTAGTAATTTCTAGAATAGATTATTGCAACAGTGCCCTTGCCAGTCTTCCCAACTACCAACTTTGTCGATTGAAACGTCTCCAAAATACAGCAGCCTGGATTATACTTACACCTCGCATCATGATCACTTCACTCCCAACCTGATCAGATTTCACTGGCTTCCCATAAAATTTCGCACAAATTACAAAATTCTCATATTTGCTCACAAGGCAATCCACACAGGCATACCGCAATATTTGGCTGACCTTCTTCATTTTCACTCCCCCCACCATCTCCTCAGATCCCTCCACACTCACCGCTTGGCCCTTCCCTCAGTTTCCCATGCGCATTTGGAACAAACGTGTCATTCCGGTTTCTTTTTACTTGCTCCTGCCTTATGGAATTCCCTATTTGCCTCATTACATGCAGAGACCTCCTTTCTCCGGTTCAAATCTCATCTCAAAACACACCTGTTTCAGATGGCTTATGACCTTCCCTCTCCTTCCCCTGAGCAGTCTTCCCCTTGGCTCGCTCCCTTCTTAGTCTAAGTTCTTCTCCTCCCCTCCCCGTCTGCCCATTGCTCTTCTTCATTCTCTTTCTTTTCTGTCCTGTCCTATATATGATTGGCGTTCTTTTCCTTTTCCTTATTTTTAATTTAGATTTTTGTAAACCGCCCTGATGCCTTGCTACCTAGGGCGGTATATCAAATGACAATAAAGATAAAGAAAAAGATTAAATTTCATCTGCCATATTGATGCCCAGTCTCCCAAAGTATTAAGATCCTCTTGTAATTTTTTACAATCCTCTTGTGCTTTAACAACTTCAAATAATTTTGTATCATCTGCAAATGTGATCACCTCACTGATTCTTTCTATTTCCAGGTCATTTATAAATGTTAAAAAGCAGCGGGCCCAGCACAGATCCCTGGGGTACTCCACTATTCACCTTTCTCCACTGAGAAAATTGGCTGGACTGGCCTGGAAGGATGATAAGGAACTGGCCATTTAGCCCTGCCCTCTGTTTTCTATCTTTCAACCAGTTCCTGATTCACAATAGTACACTGCCTCCTATCCCGTGACTTTTTAATTTTCCCAAGAGTCTCTCAAGGGACCTTATCAAAGGCTTTCTGAAAATTCAGACATACTAAATCAACCGGCTCACATTTAGCTGTTTATTCACACCTTCAAAAAACTGTAAGAAATTAGAGAGACAAGACCTTCCTTGACTAAATCCATGTTGGCTTTCTGGCATTAAACCAGGACTATCTACATGTTCAGTAATTTTGTTTTTTATAATGATTTCTATCATTTTGCCCAGTCTATCCCCAGAACAACAAAGGGGAATGCCCTACCTTCCCCTCCCCCCCCCCCGAATCCTACCTACCCTCTCCAGAACACCCATATACTGAATCCCTTCACCCGAAAGGGTCACCTCCACTTTCATTCCCCCTGCAGTATGCCTGTATTACTGTGCTATGCGTTCCTGTGTTTTTTCCCCTAAACCATACACTCTTTCAAAGAGCTTCCAAATCAAAACAAATTGCTCCCTTCCAAACTTGTGCACCACAATTGCATGCTCCATACTATAGGTCTCCTATATACGCACCAACCATGCTCTCAATGCCAGAGGTCACTTGCTTCCAAGCAGAGGCCATATTGAGCCTAGCCACATTCAACAGTGCCTCGAGCGCTTCAGGCCCTTCGATGATAAATTAAACAAGACAATCCCAGGGTCCAATGGTATATTCCATCCCACAAGCCTCTGAATCCTATATTGTATTCCCCTCCAATATCCATGAAGTCGAGGGCACCCCCACCACACATGCGCTAGCATTCCTTTCATACCACACCGTCTCCTGCACTCCGCTGAAGCACCCGGGAAAGCCCTGACCAAGCGATCCAGGGTCATATACCACCTGTACAGAATTTTATAAAAATTCTGCTGAACATTCACTTCCATGGAAACCTTTCCCAGTCTGCGTTCAATCTGCTCCCACTGCCCCTCAGAGTATTTGAACTGCAGCTCCCTCACCCAATATGCCCTCTGTTGCTGATGTGAATACAGGGCCAATATTAAACGTTTGGTTCCCATCCTCTCTTCACATAAATATTCCAAACTGGTGTTTTCCCTGGCCACCTGAGTCTTTACTATCACTTGCCCCCCCAATGGACCAGCTGGGCATAATAATACACATGTGTCTGAAGAAGCCCGCATCCCTCCTGCAGATCCATAAAGGACCAAAGCCGGCCATCCTCAAATAGCTGCCCCAACTGCTGCAACACCCCCCAATATCTAAAGACCCTTCTCCTACCCCTTGCTCAAAGGCAGCATTATCCACAGTAGGGGATAACGAAGACAAATCATTTTCTTATGTCAAAAACTACCTCTTCCAGCATTTAATAGTGTGGTCCATAAGCAAATTCCACCCCTCCCCCCCATACACTGTGATGGAGCTGAAGCCATTGAAGCGATGGACGTAGAAAAAAACTCTCTTTCTTATGAAGCAAATGAGTTACAGAGGGTGCAATTACCTAGAAGTGCAGCTAGAGGGAGCAGGCACGAGGCTGCAGAAGTTAAGCTGACACACCCAGGTTGTAGCAATGCAGTACCTAATCAAAGGCACCTGGGTAGAAAGCCAGGAAACTCAGTTGGAGAACGCCTTTTTAAGCAGTGCTCACAAGGAAGCAGAGAGAGAGGATCTAAGGGGGAACTCGAGAGAGGATCTAAGGGGGAACTCGAGAGAGGATCTGAGAAGGAACTCGAGGGAGGACCTTTGAGAGAGAAAGAGAAAGGATCTTTGAAGGAAGGACCTGAGGAAGGAACCTCATACACTGCAAGGCAGAGAAGCTTGGATACATGGAAAAGCAGAGCTAAGTTCCAGGGAGAACAAGCCCAGCTTAGAAAGCTCCAGAAGCCAGTCTTCAAGGAAGACGGTGACAAAGGGAGAGTCTCTGGTGGAGAGAACACCAGCAGCAAACGCTACAGAGATCCAAGGTACAGTGCTACTTCATTTATTAAATGGATGCCAGGTCCTAGGAAGGCTGATAACCTAAAAAGCCATTCTGAGAAGAAACAAAGCTGGAGGAAGTTTTGTAATCCTGTACAGAGAGGTATAGGGAAAAGCCCTAATAGTTATCTGCTAAACCCAGGCCAGCAAGGCTGGAAAGTGGGGGAAAGAAATACTGAACTGCAACCTGTGTTAACCAGGGAAAGCTCAGGATTAGAAGACACCACGAGTGAGCTAGAACCCATGCAAATTGAGTTTGCAGAACCAGAACCGTTAATGCTTGAATCAATGGACTGTTCTCTGTGTATTACCGAGAGCCTGGAATCTCTTACCGAGATATAACAGCAGCACATGTTTTAAAGTACCTTTTGCTTCTGTTAAAACTGAAGGAAGAAGTTTTGTCTTGTTTTTCTTGCTGTTTGAGAAACTTGCTTGGATACAGAGAACTGTGAAGCATTTGTAACAGTTGCTGACCTTTTGTAAATATTCTTGGCACTAAACCTGAAGTAAGGTAATTCTACTTTGTTTCCTGAAGAACCTTTTGCGTAACAAGGGAATAAAAACCTTTTTGTTTCACCCTGCTCAAGGCTCACACATCTATTTTCTTGTGAAGAGGGACTACAAGGACCAGAATGCACTTGGTCTAAAAGTTTTTCTTTCTTCAACAAAATTAAAATGTCCACCCTGACCCTTTGTCACACTGCCACTAGGAGGGGCTGTGACAACACCCTACTCTTCACTGGCAGCTGCAGCTGATCCCCCAGTTCTGGGACCCCCGCAAACTCCCTCTTCAGCAAAATCCAAGGCTTAGTGCTTTCCCCATTCATCCACTTGACCATGGCTCTCCCCTTTGGAGCTGCATAGTACCACCGCAGATTAGGCACGCTCATCATAAGAACATTAACATATGCCATACTGGGTCAGACCAAGGTCCATCAAGCCCAGTATCCTGTTTCCAACAGTGGCCAATCTAGGTCACAGTGTACCTAGCAGTTTCCCCAAAACACACAGGTTCCACAAAGCTTGTACTGGGGCAAGCAGTGGATATTCTGGGTCCACTTTAATAATGGTTTATGGACCTTTCCTCCAGGAATCTGTCCAAACCTTTTTTAAACCCGGCTACACTAACAGCTTTTACTACATCCTCCAGTAGCAAATTCCACACTTCTTATTAGCATATAGGATGTGCTTAGCTAGTCTCTGCCATACCTCCAAACAAACGTCAGCATCTGCCCCTGCAGCCAATCCAACACCTGGTCAGGCACCTCCACAGACAGAACCTGAAACAAGTACAAGAGCTTGGGAAGGACCATCATCTTAACAGTGGCTATTCATCCAAACCAAGAGATGGTGAGCCCCAATCAGACCTCTAAGTCCCAGGCAACCTACCAAAGCAGCGATGGGTAATTAGCTTAATACAAGTCAGATGGCTTAATGATTAGAGTGACCCCTAAATACCGTAAAGAAGAGGCAGCCCACTTGAAAGGGAAATGTGTCTGCAGATTTGCACACATCTCTGCCCCTAGGATGTATTCCTGTACTCCAGAAAAAAAGAAGACTGGCAAATATGGCGCCGTGGCAGTCACAGAAAGCAGGCATGCATGCATAGTGCACCTCCCAGAAGCTTCCAAGATTTGGAAGCTGGGGAGTGTTTTGTGCGGGCCTCCATCGGTGACGTCATCCATATGTGAGGATGTATTTCCTGCTTGTTCACGGAGAACTTGTGGAATCCTATTCTTCAGAATCCTGCTTCTCCCTGGGAGACCATGGCTGAATCCTAACTGCAATTTTAGCATCTCAGTGGTTACCTGCACTTTCTACTCCACTGAAGGAGCCCAGACCTGCTCCTCACACAAATTAGCTCGTTCATCTTCATTAGCCCAGATGACTCATTGAGCCTAGGTCCCTTTACAACTTATTCCACTACTCTGAAAAACTAGAGGCTATATGAAGTCCCTCCAATTGAACACCGTTTTCATTAATTCCTCCATTTGCTGCTCTTATTTTGAGAGGCAGTGTCTTGCTTTTCCTATCCAGATGTAGAGTTTTGAGCCTCTACAATTGCAGTCACAATTGTACAGAGTTCAAGTGTGGCTTTTTTCATTGTGATAACACAGAGACGCCAAGAGTGCACCATCCCAAAGAGTAAGATCTTTCAGGCGGTGTCTGAGGTGTAAATTTAGAAAGCTTTAAATGTCATATTGTTTTGCAAATAAAAAGAACCTATCTGCCTCTCTTTGGTGTCTCTGAAATGATACCAACAGAGAGGAAACAATATGAGGAGAATTTTCAAAGGAATTTGCCCAGGTAAGAAAGCAATTTCCCGAGTAAATGCTCCAGGAAGAAAATCTCTTTCTGCTTTGTGGCTACAAATATGTACACAGGTCCTTTTGTACTTGTAGACTTAGCCAGCCCATTTTTCAAAGGGAAACTATTTATTTGAGTCCATCTCCACCAGAGAAAGGCACACACAGAACAGCAATGGAGGAAGAAAAAAACATATTCACAAAGATATAGGATTTGTTGTTGTTTGCCATCAAGTTAATGTTGATTCCTGGCTACCCGGTGGATAGTTGTCCATGTTGTGATTATTCCCCAGGTTTTCTTGGAAAGGTACAAGCAGAAGTAGATTGCCAGGCCTTTCTTCTGCGCACTAAGGGCTCATTTGAAAAGCCTTCATGCATGCGGATGTCCAAATCACAGAGACATTTAAATGGCTTTTAAAGATGTCTCCGGTGCAGGGATGGCCAAGTAGGCAGGGGGCTTGGCAGAGGCGTGTCTGGGGCGGTACAATGGACTTAGACATCCCCACTCGATTTCAGAATCATCAGGGACATTTGTGACCCCGTTCAAGTTTAAACCTTCTCCAGGTATGAATAGGCTTCAGGAAAGTGCTAGTTTTGACATCCAGAGGGTATAGAGAAGTTGTCACCGCCATCAACAGTACTGTGCACAATCACAATGATAGCAGCAATGCAATGTGTATCATCAAGCCAATGCTGATTCAGACCTCGGCTTCCCTAGTCTTAGTCCACTATTCTAAACCATTCGGCTATTCCTAGACATCCCCAGTTTTGAATACTACAAAATTAGATTGCAAGCCCTCCAGGGAACAGGACAATATCTACAGTACCTGATTGTAATTTGTCTTGAATTGGAAAGGTGTGAGCTAAATACTAAAATAAAAAGAAAATACTATTCCACGGATGTCTATGTAGACAACCCCACAGACACCTATATTGGGCACGTCAACATTTCCGAAATCATGCCTGAACTTGGAAGTGCCTGCTTTTTTTTCAGATGTTCTGGCTTGGACATCCCAGATTGCACTTGGACGTCATTTGTAAAATGTGCCTTCAGCACCTGGTATTTCAAGGTGATCTCTCATCCAAGTACTAACCAGGCTGTACCCTGCTTTAGCTTCCAAAATCAGGCACACTCAGAACGGCGTGGCCATAGCCCCAGAGAAATAAAGTCCCTCCAAAAAATGGCCCAATGCATTTTTATAGGAGAAACAGTTCCAGCCTCTGCAGCATAGAGGTTAGGGAATTGCTCTTTTCACACAGGACAGGCACACAAATGGAAAGAGACACAGGCAGATACCTATACAGGTGGATAGGGAGAGGCACACAGATGGAAACAGATATACAAATGCACACAGATGTCTCCTGTGTGCTGCTCATATGCTCATTCAATTTATTTATAAGCATTTATATGCTGCCTTTCAAAGATGCTTACAATGAATACTAGATAAATTCACAATAAAATACAATGACCTTAAAACAACATTCAATATAAAATAGAATAAACAATAGAGCAAAGAAGCCCACACAAAAAAAAATAAACATAATGCTGATTTCATCTGGAGAGTGGCTAACATTCCATTCTATTTTTCTTATATCTTCACATCTTGAAAGAGAAAGGCTTTCAACTTTTTCCTAAAGGTTTAAAATATTTAATTCTGGTTGAATTTTGTAAGACATTTGATGCATCCTCATGTGAAGTGGCATTTTAGAAAGGGCGTCCAAGTGCAATCTACAAGCATTGCAGAACCTGTGTCTTTTGGGGAAACTGCTAGGTACGTATGACCTAGATTGGCCACTGTTGGAAACAGGATACTGGGCTTGATGGACCTTGGTCTGACCCAGTATGGCATATCTTATGTTCTTATGTTCTCCAGGGCAGAATGAACAGAAAAACACCAGGGACACCCATGATTTTAGCCTGATTTTAGAAACACAGACACCCCCAATGTGGACACCCATGCTGACATCCATCTAGATGTCCCCACTAAGAAACTGTGGGGCAGGGACATGCAGCTCAAGCAAGGCTGCATACGAGGAAGTCCAGTGACGTGGCAAAATGAAAACATGAACTCCCACTCCCTGTCAGTGTTCACTGTCAACTCGTCCAATAAAGGAGACATGAGTGTACCTCCTTCTCTACACACTCCAGAAATTTGTCTGACAAAATGAGCACTTTTCAGATGCTTATTCTTTCCTGGAGCAGATATAACTTTTGACATGGCTCGGAACGTCCAGGACATTTCAGAGGTCGGGCAAGGACATCCAAGTTCTTGGGAATACCGCAGCCACGCCAACACTATGCCCTCATTCTGACTGGGACATCCTCACGCTGAGACATCTACAGACAGCTTCTAAAATAGCTCTGGGACATCTCTGTGCATTGGTTGTCTCTCTGCTCATTTTCAGACATCCAAAGCATGAATAGTTGCAGAAACCCCACACACTTCTTCCCCCATTCGTATTCCTTTTGGGGCATCCAGGTTCGCCATGACACTCACTGTCTCCACTTGCTCTGTCCATGGCCCAGCAGCAAAAGCGTAGTTACTCACCTGTAACAAGTATTCTCTGGAAACAGCAGGAATCAGTCCTCACATATGGGGTGACATCGGCGCTGGTGGAGCATTTCCCCAGCTTTCAAAGAAAGCCTAATATGCTACCATGAATGTGTGGTCCCCTTCCCACCCAAGGGTGTCATCTTGCTCAGTCAGATGACATATCTAGGATGGTAGTTAAAACTAAAACAAGGTAGGGAGGTAACTCTCAGAGGAGGGAGGATTGTGAGAACTGATTCCTGCTATTCCCAGAGAACACCTGTTACAGGTGAGTAACTACACTTTCTCCAGGAATAAGCAGGAAGTCAGTCCTCACAAATGGGACTCTAACTCCAGACTGCTGAGGACCGAACCACGACAGCACTAACAGCAGCCAAGTCAGATAGCTGTGAGTTGCAGAAGATGAGTTCTTACCAAGAGACCCTGCAAGACCCTAGCGTCTAGCGACACTACACTACAGTAACCTGAACACAGAAGGGTCAGAGGGTACAAAAGTGACATTGAAAAAGAGACAATGCTAAACAAATACTTCTACTTTGTTGTCACTAGAGAAAATCCTGGAGAAGGACCACCTGTGATTGACAAATATACAAATGGGAATGGAGTAGATATCACACCATTCACAAAAGATGATGTGTTAGAACAGCTTGCAAAACTGAAAGTGGACAAGTCTATGGGACCAGATGGAATACATCCCAGGATACTGAAAGAGCTCAGAGAGGTTCTTGCAGTGCCTTTAAAGAATGTTTTTAATAGATTCTTGGAGACAGGAGAAGGTCCACAGGATTGGAGAAGGGCTGATGTGGTACCTCTCCACAAAAGTGGTAATAGGGAAGAAGTGACAAACTAGAGGCCAGTCAGCCTTACCTCGGTGGTGGGAAAAGTAATGGAGGCACTTCTGAAAGAGAGAATAGTGGAATTCCTCGAAACCAACAGGTTGCATGATCCAAGGCAACATGGTTTTACGAAAGGACGATCTTGCCAAGCAAATCTGATTGAGTTCTTTGACTGGGTGACCAGAGAACTAGATTAAGGGTATGCGATAGATGTGATCTACCTAGATTTCAGCAAAGTTTTTGATACTGTTCCCCATAGGAGGCTTATCAATAAACTCAACAGCTTGGGGATGGGTCCCAAGATGGTGAACTGGATCAGAAATTGGTTGACTGATAGACGACAGAAGGTGACGGTAAATGGAAGAAGTAATTAGACCTTACCTGCTAATTAATGTTCCTGAAGGAACGACAGTCCAGTCCCTTTACCTCTGGGTTGCGTAACCCTTCCAGAAGCTTGGAGGCTGAGCCCATCCTTTTTGAGGATGGTGCGGTATAAATACCACTGGCACCACCCACAGATCCCAGTAATCTAATGAAAAAGCAGACTTAACGAAAATTCAATTAATAGCCTATATAAAAATAACAACACCAACCACACAACTAACTCTCCCAATGTTTTGTTTTGTTTTTTTTAAAGGGTCAAGGAGGAAAAAAGGGGGGGAGGGAGGAGGAGGTTTACCTGAGTCTGACCGAGCCATCCTTCACCCCGGCCCGCCGGACCTGCACCAAGGGACCCCTCCACTTTGTCCTGGCCCTGAATTCGGTCCGCTGATCCTCACATATCCACTAGACCATTACGCCAATCGAAGAACCGGGTGGGATCAGGGACTGGACTGTCGTTCCTTCAGGAACATTAATTAGCAGGTAAGGTCTAATTACTTCTTCCTTATCGTCACTCCAGTCCAGTCCCTTTACTTCTGGGATGTAACAGAGCAGTTCAAGCTTGGGTGGGATCCGTTATCCCAGACCGAAGAACCATGTTCCCAAACCGAGAGTCAGCTGAATTCTGAAGTCCAGTCTGTAGTGTCTGGTAAAGGTATGCAGCGAGGACCACGTAGCCGCCCTACAAATGTCCAGCGGCGGAACTAAGCTATATTCTGCCCAAGAGGTAGCCTGCGCCCGAGTCGAATGAGCGCGCAGCCCCCCTGGAACCTGCTTCCCCTTGAGGATATAGGCGGAAGCAATAGCTTCCCTGATCCACCTGGAGATGGAAGCCTTGGCCGCCGCCTCCCCCTTGTGCGGCCCTCCAAACTGAATGAACAGACGGTCGGACTTTCGAAAAGGCGCGGTGCGGGAGAGGTAACGCTTCAAGACTCTCTGAACGTCCAGAAAGCGCAGCTTCCTGTCCCTCCCCTCTTGCCCCTCCGCTGAAAACGACGGGAGCGTAACTGTCTGGTTCACATGAAAGGGGGAGATGACCTTGGGCAAGAAAGAAGGTACCGTCCGTAAGACCACTTTATCCTTGAAGAATGAAAGGGGGGCTGGGAGGACAGCGCTTGAAGTTCGGAGACACGTCTGGCCGAGCAAATAGCGACCAGAAAAACCGTCTTCAGTGTCAAATCCTTTAAAGAGGCTTCCTTTGCCGGCTCAAAAGGTTCCTTGGTCAAGGCATTTAGCACCAGGTTGAGATCCCAAGGGGGAATGACCGATCTCTGCTGAGGACGTAGACGCCTAATCGCTCTTAGGAACCTGGACACGTCCGCGTGGGCCCCTAATGACTTTCCGCGGACCTTACCTCTATAGCAAGAGATGGCTGCCAATGGGACTCGTAAGGAACTATGCGCAAGTCCTTTGTCAAAACCCGCTTGCAAGAACTCCAGAACCTCCGGAACAGAGGCCGAAAGAGGTTTCCTCCGGTGCTCCGCACACCATGCTTCGAAGATGCGCCAAACTCTTACATAGGAGAGACAGGTCGAGCGCTTTCTAGCACTCAACAGAGTCGAGATTACCAATCCCGAATAACCCCGCTTCAGGAGCCGCGCCCTTTCAATAGCCAGGCCGTAAGCGAGAATCGATCCACGTGAGGCATCCGAACCGGACCCTGCCTCAGCAGATCCCTTCTGCAGGGAAGCCGCCAAGGCTGGTCGGCGATCAACCTCACCAGGTCCGCATACCAGGGGCGGCGAGGCCAATCCGGAGCTATGAGGATTATCAAACCTTGGTGAGCCTCCACCCGCTGAAGAACCTTTCCGATGACAGCCCATGGGGGGGAACACATACAGGAGACCCTCCGAAGGCCACTTCTGGGCCAGAGCATCTAAGCCTTCGGACATCCTTTCCTTCCTTCGACTGAAAAATCGGCTTACCTTGGCGGAAGAATACCGTGCCATGAGATCCATGACTGGTGGGCCCCAAAGGGCTACTATCTGGTCGAAGACCTCCTGCTCCAGCTCCCACTCCCCGTGGTCTATCTTGAACCTGCTGAGGTAATCGGCCGTAATGTTGTCCATGCCGGCCATGTGCTGAGCTGAAAGAGCCTTCAACCGGACCTCGGCCCATAGGAATAGGCCGTCCGTTTTCTTCTCCAAGGCGGGACTGCTTGTGCCGCCCTGGCAGTTGATGTAAGCCACCGCGGTGACATTGTCGGAGAGGACGTGAATTGCTCTTTGTAGCACTAAGGACTCGAGTGCCCTGAGCGCAAGGGCTACCGCCCATAATTCCAGTCTGTTGATGGACCATTGTGACTCCAACGACGTCCAGCGTCCCTGGACGAACTGGTCCTCGCAATGAGCTCCCAAGCCTGTTAGACTGGCATCCGTCGTCAATAGTAACCACTGCGGAGGCTCGAGAGGCATCCCGCACTCCAGATTCCTTGGGCACTGCCATCACTGGAGGGCCTTCTTGGTTCGAGGCGCGCAGGGCAGCTGCATGGACAAAGGATGATGCTGATGGGACCAACGACGCAACAGGGCCCGCTGCAAGGGCCGCATGTGAGCCCTGGCCCACAGCACTACCTCTATTGCTGCAGCCATGGTTCCCAGCAATTGAAGGTAATGCCACGCCGTAGGACTACGCCTGCTCAGAAATTGCGTGACCAAGATCCTTAGTTCCTTGATCTCGTCTTGGACAGAAAAACCCTGCCTCTGTTGGTGTCGAACCTCGCTCCAAGATACTCGAGCTCCTGGGAGGGCATCAACCTGCTCTTTACCCGATTGATGACCCACCCTAACTCTTCCAGAACTTGTACCACTCTGGTAGTGGCCGAGCGACTTTCCTCTTCTGACTTTGCCCGAATCAGCCAATCGTCCAGATAGAGATGTACTAGTATTCCCTCTCTTCGTAGGGCCGCAGCCACCACCACCGTCACCTTGGTGAAAGTCCTTGGAGCCGTAGCTAGGCCGAAGGGCAGAGCCTGGAATTGAAAATGACCTCTTGGCACCGCGAATCTCAGGAACTGTTGATGGGACTTTCTGACCGGTATATGCAAATAGGCTTCCATCAAATCCAATAAAGTCAGGAACTCCCCGCTCCTTACGGCAACAATGACCATTCTTAGAGCTTCCATCCGGAAATGAGGCATTTTGAGACAGCGATTGACTTGCTTTAGATCCAGGATCGGGCGATAGGAGCCTTCCTTCTTTGGTACCACAAAATAAATCGAGTACCGACCGGAACCGCATTGGTCTGGCGGAACAGGGACCACAGCTCTGAGCGCTATGAGCCGTGAAAGAGTTGCCTCTATCGCCGCCCTCTTTACTGGAGAACCGCAGGGAGACTGAATAAAGGCTGGAAGCATTTGCTTTGCAAATTCGAGAGCATAACCCTCTCGGATCACCTCCAGGACCCATTGATCGGACGTGACCCGGGACCAGGTGGGAAGAAACTGCCTTAATCGACCCCCCACCGGCAGTCCGCCCTCCTGGACCCCCGTTATCTCATTGCGGTTTTTTAGGTCCCGAGGAGGAGGAAGAGGTCCCAAAACCTCTACCTGCTCCTCGAAACCCTCTGAAGCTTTGACCCCTTGAAGGGAAACGGCCCCTAGGAAAGGGGTTCGACCTGGCTGGACGAAACCTCCGAGCATCCCTTGGTTGGTTCCGCACCGGAGCTAGGGAGCGCCCTTGTTTCGGTCTGTCTTCCGAAAGCCTGCCTCCCTTAGATTCGCCAAGGTCCTTTACCAACTTATCTAAGTCCTCACCAAATAACAGTTTCCCTTTAAAAAGGAAGACGACTCAGGCGTGCCTTTGAAGAGGCATCGGCCGCCCAATTACGTAGCCACAAATAACGCCTAACTGCTACCACAGAGGCCATGTTCTTTGCCAGGCTCCGGATGAGGTCATACTGACTATCCGCCAGGTAGGCCGCCCCGGACTCCAACCTAGCTGTAGTAGCTTGTGTGTCCTCTGCGGTACCTTCCGCTAGCTGAAGTTGCTGGGACCACCTCAAACAGGCCCGAGCCACCCAAGCACCCGACACCAAGGCCTGTAAGGCAAGAGCACTCACATCAAAGGCTTGCTTCAGCAGCGTATCCAATTTTCTATCTTGAGAGTCCCTCAGGGCCGCGCTGCCCTCGACCGGGATAGTTGTCTTTTTTGTCAAAGCTGATACCGCCGCATCCACCCTGGGTGACTTCAGCAGTTCTTTGTCTGGTTCCGGCAAAGGGTATAGATGAGCCATAGACCGGACACCCCTCAAACTTGATTCTGGTTGATCCCATTCCTCCTGGATCATCTGACGCACCACCCTGTGGACAGGAAACACCTTCTGAGACCTCCTAATGGCTTGGATTAAAGGATCCTCCAATGCCTCCTCCTCTGCTGGAGTGTCCGAGGCCACATTGAGCACTTTCAGGGACTCATTGATCAATGCTGGGAGCTCCTCGCGACGAAAAACTCGAATTATGCGTGACTGATCCTCCGCAGGGATCTCCCCCTCTTCAAGCTCCTCCTCATCTTCACCTAATTCTTTATCCGAGCCCTCCTCTTCCGGAGTGCCCTGTGAAAGGGACGCGAGAGGCTCCTCGCTCATCAGCCTTGCGCGCTTGAGCAGTACCCCAGAGTCCTGGGTGCTTGCCCTCATTGGTCTGGCCAATCTGCCTTCCATCGTCGTGCCCGACTCTCCTGCCCCAAGCCCCTGCTTGCGCATACAATAGGCCTTGTGTAGCAAAAGGACGAAATCAGGAGAGAAGAGGTCCCCGGCACCCCCCTCCCCAATGGAAGTGGAGGGGAGGGGCAAAGGCGGAGCGGGCAAATCCGAGGTAGCAGGCGGAGGGAAATGGGACCCTCCTTCCCCCTTTAGAGGGTCTCCTGACCCCTGAGAAGCTTGAGCCATGGACAAGTGAATTTCTTGTTCCACGGAAGTAGCCACTGCAGCACAACCCCTGCAGATCCCTGCTTCCGAGGAAGTACCCCTACGAGTGCCACAGGATGGGCACCGTGGCTTGCCAGTCATGTCCTTTTGAGGCAAAAAACCTAGAATTACTGCTTCAATAACAGAATTAATAAAATTGCATTAACTTAATTCAAAAACTGCAGAAATTCAAATCGGGGAGGCAAATCAGTGTTCAATGCGCCCTCCCCTCCCCCAATCTGTTAAACCCCCACAGCAAGGATTAGCAAAGAAAAACTTAAATTAAATTAAAAGTAAAGTAAATTAAAATTAACACCAAAACCAGCGTTTTAGTTCCTCCCCAGTACTTGCTGTTTAGATGCTCCTTCAGCGCGTTGTCCAGGCCAGAGGAAGCCAAACGCTCTCCGTTGGCTCACACGTGATAGGCCGCAACCATGTGGAGCCTTAACCGGCGGTCGGCGCCTCAGCACTCCGCCGGTTAAGACTTTGAGGCCGCCGCTTGACTCAGCGCTGGATTCTGGGCTCCGGAGATGCCTACACCACCCCGCCGCTCCGGGAGCTGCAGCGCGAGGCCGTAAGATCGTGGGGAAGTCGTGGCGCCGCCTCAAGCGCTCAGCCACCCGGAGGGCTTCGGTGCGAGGCAGGGCAGGCCTTCGGGAAGGGTCTCGGGGTGCCGGCCGGCCTAGCAAGCGAGAGGAGATCTCCCCGGTCCTCCTCGCTGCTACAGGCAAACCACCTCCTCCGGGTCTGAGGGCTCCGACGCTGAGGAGCGAGAGAAGGAAGGAGGAAGGGGGGGGGAGAAAAATTTAAAGGCACAGCATCCAAAACGCTCAAATGCAATAGCAAAATAAATTAAAGTAAAGCAAATTAAGTTAATTAAATTAAATTAAATAAAGGAATCAAAACAAATAGAAGACTCCAGTAACCCTTGGCTTACGGAACCCTCCAGCTGCTTGGAGGCTGAGAATACTGGGATCTGTGGGTGGTGCCAGTGGTATTTATACCGCACCATCCTCAAAAAGGATGGGCTCAGCCTCCAAGCTGCTGGAAGGGTTACGCAACCCAGAAGTAAAGGGACTGGACTGGAGTGACAATAAGGAACTCACTCGGATGAAATGAAGGTGATTAGCAGTGTGCCCCAGGGTTCGGTCTTGGGACCAGTACTGTTCAATATATTTGTGAGTGATATTGCCTAAGGGCTGAATGGAAAAGTCTGTCTTTTTGCAGATGACACCAAAATTTGCAATAGAGTGGACCCCCCTCAGGGAATGGGAAACATGAGGAAAGATCTACAAAAGCTGGAAAAATGGTCTAATGCTTGGCAGTTAAGATTTAATGTGAAGAAGTACAGTATCATGCACTTGGGAAGCAGAAATCCAAGGGAATTGTATGTGATAGGGGGTAAGAGATTGGTGTGCACAGACCAGGAGAGGGACCTCAGTGTGTGTTTCTGACGATCTCAAGGTAGCGAAACAGTGTGACAAGGCGGTGGCAAAACCAGAAGGTTGCTGGGTTGCATAGAGAGAGGAATTACTAGCAGAAAGAAAGAGGTACTAATGCCACTGTACAAGTCGCTGGTGAGGCCTCACTTGGAATACTGTCTTCAGTTCTGGAGACCGTATCTCGCAAGGGATATAAAAAGACTAGAAGCAGTTCAGAGGAAGGCGACCAAAATGATTTGGAACCTACGTCAGAAGACTTATGAAAAGAGACTTGAAGACCTAAATATGTACACTCTTAAAGAGTATTAATTGACAAACAAATCTCTTCCAAAGACGGGGAAGCTGTAAAACTTGAGGGCATAACATGAAGTTGCAAGGGGGTAAACTGAAAGGCAATGTCAGGAAATACTTTTCACTAAATGGATGATGGATGCTTGGAATGCCTTCCCGATGGAAGTGGCGGGGGAAAACACAGTGACAGAATTCAAAATGGCATAGGACAGACACAGTGGATCCCTTTATAGCAACAGGATAAAATCAAAACAAACATAAATATCTTACATCTGACCAAATAGAGGTGACCTACACGGAGCAGTGGGTACACCCCTAAACAATGGCATGGGGAGGGGTTACCTGCACGGAGCAGCAGATGCACCAGCTCTTGCCGCCTTGCTGGGCAGACTAGATAGACCATACTGGTCTTTATCTGCCATCATATACTATGTTACTATGTTATTAACAGTTGCCCTGAGAATATTATGGAATACTGCCTATCCAGCAGCACTGTCTCTGCGGGACTCGCTCTCCAGGCAGTAGTGAGCTGCGAACGTATAAACTGAAGACCATGTGTCAGCCTTGCAGATCTCCATCACTGGCACCGAGTGGAGGTTGGTCACCAATGTGGCCATCGCACTCACGCTATGCACTATGATCCGGTGCTCAAGGGAGAGGCCTACTTGCTGAAAGGCGAGGGCAATACAGTCCGCCACCCAAGTGGACAGAGTTCTCTTAGTTACAAGGAGTCTCAGTCTACTGGGGTCATAAGACAAAAAAAGTTGAGGAACTTTGCAATGGGTCTGAATCTGTTGTAATTAGAAGAACAATGCCTATTTGCAATCCAGTGTATGAAGCACTAGTTCCTCTCTGCCGGCTTGTGGAAAGAAGGTGGGGAGGACCTCCTCTTGGTTGAGGCGAGAAGGAGATACCACCTTCGGGAGGAATTTGGGGTGTGTGCGGAGCACGACCCTGTTCTTATAGAACCTTGTATAGGGTGGATCTGCCACCAGGGCCTGGAATTCACTCACTCTTTGAACGGACATGAGAGCCACCAGAAAGGCCACTTTCCAAGACAGGTATCGCAAGTGGCTAGGGGCTCGAATGGCGGTTTAGTGAGCTGGGAGAGCACCACGTTGAGGTCCCACTCTGCCACCAAAGGGCGGAGATGGGGGCTTGGATAACAGGAGGCCCCGGAGAAACCTGGAGACCTGGGGCTGGCTTGAGAGGGGTCTTCCCTTGATATGGTGGTGATGAGCGGCTATGGTGCTCAAGTGCAACCTCACTGAGTTAGATTTCAGTCTGGTGTGTGACAGGTTCAGTAGGTACTGAAGTACCAGTTGCATATGGCAGGAGAAGAGATTCTCCTTCTCCGCACACCAGGTGGAGAACCTTCTTCCACTTAGAAGCATAAGCCCATATAGTAGAGGGTTTTCGGGAGGCCAGCATAAGAACATAAGAGATGCCATACTGGGTCAGACCAAGGTCCATCAAGCCCAATATTCTGTTTCCAACAGTGGCCAATCTAGGTTATACGTACCTAGCAGTTTCCCCAAAAGACACAGCTTCCGCAATGCTTGTACTGGGTCAAGCATTGATATCTTGGGTCCCTTCTTAATAATGGTTTATGGACCTTTCCTCCAGGAACTTGTCCAAACCTTTTTTAAACCCAGCTACACTAACAGCCTTTACTACATCCTCCGGTAACAAATTCCAGAGTTTAATTACACGTTGAGTGAAAAAATATTTTCTTTTATTAGTCTTAAATAGTTTACCCATTAGCTTCATTGCATGTCCCCTAATCTTTCTATATTCTGATAACGTAGACAATCGATCTACGTTTACCTGTTCTACTCTGTTCATTAATTTATAGACTTCTATCATATCTCCCCTCAGCCGTCTCTTTTCCAGGTTAAAGAGCCCTAACCTTTTTAGCCTTTCTTCATAGGAGTATCCTTCCATCCCCTTTAACATTTTGGTGGCTCTTCTCTGAACCTTTTCTAATAACGCTATATCCTTTTTAAGATATGGCGACCAGAATTGCACACAATATTCAAGGTGCGGTCTCATCATGGAACGATATAGAGGCATTATAATATCTTTTGTTTTATTTTCTGTTCCATTCCTTATGATACCTAGCATTCTATTTGCTCTCTTGACCGCCGCTGCACACTGGGCCAAGGGTTTTAACATGTTATCCACAATGACGCCTAAATCTTTTTCCTGAGTGGTGGTTCCTAATGTGGAACCTTGCATCTTGTAACCATAGTTTGGGTTGTTCTTCCCTAGGTGCATAACTTTGCACTTGTCCACATTAAATTTAAACTGCCATTTTTATGCCTAGTTTTCCAATTTATCAAGATCCTCTTGCAATTTTCCACAATCCTCTTGGGTTTTAATAACGTAAATAGTTTTGTGTCATCTGCAAATTTGATAACCTCACTCGTTATTCCACTTTCCAGGTCATTTATTAATATGTCAAAAAGCAGCGGACCCAGCACAGATCCCTGGGGTACACCACTATTCACCTTTCTCCATTGGGAAAACTGGCCATTTAGCCCTACCCTCTGCTTTCTTTTAACCAGTTCCTGATCCAAAATAGTACACTGCCTCCTATCCCATGACTCTTTAGTTTTGCCAAAAGTCTCTGATGAGGGACCTTGTCAAAGGCTTTCTGAAAGTCCAGATACACTATATCAACCAACTCACCTTTGTCCACCTGTTTATTCACACCTTCAAAAAAACATAACAGGTTAGTAAGACAAGATCTTCCTTGTCTGAAGCCATGTTGGATGTCTCCCATTAGGCCATGACTATCTACATGCTGAGTAATTTTGTTCTTTATGATGGTTTCTACCATTTTTCCCGGTACTGACGTCAGGCTCACTGGTCTGTAGTTTCCCGGATCACCCCTGGAACCCTTTTTAAACATTGGCGTTACATTGGCGATCCTCCAATCTTCAGGTATTACAGATGATTTTAATGAAAATTCACAGATTACTAATAGCAGGTCTGCAATCTCATATTTCAGTTCTTTCAACACCCTTGGATGTATACCATCCAGCCCAGATGATTTGCTACTCTTCAGTTTATCTAATAGTTGTAATACATCTTCCCGATGTATCGATATTTCCTTCAATTCTTCCGCACCTTTAAATACCACGTCAGTCATGGGTAACATCCCTACATCTTCCTCAGTAAAGACTGAAGCAAAGAATTCATTCAGTCTCTCCGCTATCGCCTTGTCGCCTCTTAGTGCCCCTTTAACCCCTCTATCATCTAATGGACCAACTGACTCTCTCACAGGTTTTTTGCTACGAATGTACTTGAAAAAGTCTTTATTTCGCGTTTTTGCTTCCACAGCAAGCTTTTTCTCAAATTCTCCCTTTGCCTGACTTATCAATGCCTTGCATTTGACTTGCCAGTGCTTGTTCTGTTTCCAGGTTTTGTCGTTTGGCTCCTTTTTCCATTTCCTGAAAGATGCTTTTTTGGCAACAACAGCCTCTCTGACCTCACCTTTAAACCATGCTGGCAGTTTTTTGGACTTCCTTCCACTTTTCTTAAAGCGTGGAATACAGCTGGTCTGGGCTTCCAAGATAGTAGTTTTCAACAACACCCAAGCTTGATGTAAGTCTTTAACCTTTGCAACTGCTCCATTTAGTTTTTTCTTAACTATTTTCCTCATTTTATCATAGTCTCCCTTTCGAAAGTTAAAAGGTAGTACTGTGGATTTCCTTACTATCCCTCCTCCAATAATTAAATCAAATGCGATCATGCTATGATCACTATTGCCAAGTGGCCCCAACACCCTTATCTCTTGCACAAGATCTGGTGTTCCACTAAGGACTAGGTCTAATATGGCTTCCCCTCTGGTCGGTTCATGAACCAGCTGCTCCAAGAAGCAGTCATTTATTTCATCTACGAACTTTATCTCCCTAGCATGTCCTGCCATGACATTGACCCAGTCGATACCGGGGTAATTGATATCATCCATTATTGAAAGACTCCTTCTATCCAAGCAAGGACTGTTAATCACTCAGGAAGTTGGTCACAGCTTACCTCAGCAGCACAGGCATAAATAGCTCAATCAGAGCTCTGTGATCCTCAGTCTTGAAGGACTAGAAAAAGGGACTGCTACTTCTGGAGAGAGATCTGCAATTGTGAGTATATACGTCTGGGAATTTTCTGAAAGGACTTCTTTGTGTTAAAGCTAATTAATCTGTGAACCCAGTTAAATCAGTCAGGGCCTAGTAGCAGCAGTTTAAGTTTAAATTTAAAACACAGAAGAGAGCTTTCTGGTTAAATCTGGAACCCAGCAGAGAGCTTGTAGTATAAATGTAATAGTCACTCAGGGCCTAGTATCAGCAAAGTACTTTTAGTTTACATTTAAAACACAGAAGAGAGCTTTCTGGTTAAATTTGGAACCCAGCAGAGAGCTTGTAGTTTAAATTTAATAGTCACTCAGGGCCTAGTATCAGCAAAGTACTTTTAGTTTACATTTAAAACACAGAAGAGAGCTTTCTGGTTAAATTTGGAACCCAGCAGAGAGCTTGTAGTTTAAATTTCATAATAAGTCAGAGCCTAGCAGCAGCAAAGAGCTGTAATTTAAATCAAATCAGAATATAACTTAGCATAAAAGGCAAAACAGGGTCAGTACTCTTTGAGCAACAAATAAAGTCTTCTAGAGACCTTTACAAAGAGGCCTTCTACCTAGGGGGCAAGAGACCTGTAAAACTTTTTCAATAGGCGTTAACACCAGGTGGCAGGTCAAAAGGCCATTTTTAAAGACTCCTATCCAAGCAAGGACTGTTAATCACCCAGGAAGTTGGTCACAGCTTACCTCAGCAGCACAGGACAGGGTACTGTGTAGCAGCCCTCTTTTAATAAGTGTTATTTCCCTCCCTCCCCAACACCCACCCACCCCTGGGATAATCGTAGCTTTATAGGTATTTACACATTTTAAAGGAAAGGAGGTGCTCTCGGGTGAAGCTCGTTATCCAAATCAGTCATACACTAAGGGCCTGAGATTAATTAAGCTTCAGGTGAACAAGGTATATTAAACGTATTAGGTACAGTTTTATTAGTATAAATATCCATAGCAACCCTTAGTAAGTAAAGAACTTAGATCTAAACACAAGCTTAAAACTAAGATGCAGACAGAAGTCCAGCAGCGAGATGAGGGCTTTCCAGTCTTTTGCATTGAGTATCACATGTATGATTTTCTCCCAGTTGGTGAGAGGTCTTACGTGTGCACTAGGTGCAAGGAGCTCTTTGCTTTCAGGGAATGAGTCCGTTCTCTAGAGGCTAGAGTAGCAGACTTGGAAAACATAAGAAAGACAGAGAGGTACATAGACGAGACCTACAGGGATATAGTCCTGAAGTCCCACCTCCAGTCTGGCAGCATTCCTGTTGCCATGGAGGAGAGAGGTCACGTGACAGGAGAGCATCACCCTGGTGTGGCAGGAAGTGATCCTGTAACTAGGACCTGTCCGCCAGGTGATGTAAAACCCTCTCGCACCGAGGAAGTTTCTCCAGGGCCATGTGCCCATGAGGGAAGGGTTAGGACAGCCGTTATAGTTGATGATTCGATCATTAGGTATTTAGATAGCTGGGTGGCTGGTGGACGTGAGGATCGCCTGGTAACATGCCTGCCTGGTGCGAAGGTAGCGGACCTCACGCGCCACCTAGATAAGGTCTTAGATAGTGCTGGGGAGGAGTCTGCTGTCTTGGTACATGTCGATACCAATGATATAGGAAAATGTGGTAGGGAGGTTCTGGAGGCTAAATTTCAGGATCTCCTCTACTTCTCCTGGAAGACTGAAAAGGGCCAACGCTACCCTTTCAGCAGCCACACTGTTAGCATTAGCAACCCTAGATCAGGATGCAGGAGCGAGCCCTCCTCCTAGGACAGGAGGTCTGGAGCCCAACCCAGTGGGACTGGGAAGGCCACCGACAGGGAAAGCAACAGAGGGAATCAAGGTTTCCTGGGCCACATGGCGGCGATCAGTATAACTGACACCTTCTTGCTCTGGACCTTGAAGAGGGTCTTGGCGACCAGGGGGGAGTCGGTGGGTAGAGTAGGCCCTCGGATCACAAGATCAGAAAGGCATCTGTCGCCACTCTCCCCGGGTACGGTTGGCATGAGCAGAAGTTAGGCAGCTGCGCGTTGTCCTTGGAGGCAAATAGGTCCATCACGGGCTTGCCCCAGAGGTGGAAGAGTTGCTTTGTTAACCTGGGGTTTAGCGCCACTCATGTGGACGAATGACTCTGCTCAGCCTGTCTGCTAGGCAGTTGTCCTGGCCCAGGAGGTACACCACTCACAGAAGCATGCTGTTGTGTGCTGTAAAGGAGAGGAGGACCACGGCTTCTTGGTAAAGGGAGTACGAGCCCATGCCCTCCTGTTTATTGATATAAAACATGGCAATGTGGTTGTCTGTCTGGATCAGCACAGTCGTTGTCATAGGCGGTGATGGAACTCTCATAGGGCCAAGAAGATTGCCCTGAGCTCTAGGAGAATGACTCCTTCTGAGACTAGCTGACCTGTGTGCTGCAGTCCCCACAATACCCCCCCAACCCAGGAGGGAGAATCTGTTGTCAGGGTCCTCTGTGGTGCGGGTGCCTGGAAGGGCATTCCCACCTAAAGGAAGCTCACGTTTTGCCACCAGTTGAGGGACCCTGCCAGGTGGTGGTTAACCCTAACCCTGTCCCTGTCCTATAGCCTGCCCGTGGCTTGAGTCCACTGAGAGCAGAGGCACCATTGGGCCGTCCGCATGTATAAGTGAGCTGAGGGCGTGACATGGACCATCAAAGCCATATGGCCCAGCAGGCGGAGGAGGAGGTGAGCAAGTACTGACCAGCGGTGTTAAACCTCTCCTGCCAGTTGTTTGAGGCATTCTGCCCTCTCTCTTGGGAGAATGGCCTTGACTTGTAACATGTCCAACTGAGCACCTAAGAACTCCAGACTTTGGGCTGGAGAGAGATGGGATTCGGGGTAATTGATGACGAACCCCAGGTGCTGCAGTAGGAGGGTTGCACGCTCTGCGGCCTGACTGATCTCTGAGGCCGTACCAACCTTGATTAGCCAGTCGTCCAGATAGGGAAAGACGAAAGCTCCTTGTAGGTGCAGGTAGGCGGCTACCACTGCCAGGCACTTGGTAAAGACCCTTGACAAGGAGGCCAGGCCGAAGGGAAGCACCCTGTACTGGTAGTGCCCTCCTCCCACCACAAACCGTAGGTACTGCCTGTGGGAGGGGTGGATCAGGATGTGAGTATATGCATCCTTTAGATCCAATGAGCACAGCCAATATCCCTGGTGGAGGTATGGCAGCAGTGTTCCAAGGGAGAGCATCTTGAACTTCTTCCTCACCAGAAACTTGTTTAAGTTTCTCGTCTAGTATGGGCCTGAGGCCCCCAGTTCTCTTTGGGACAAGGAAGTAACTGGAGTAGAAGTCTTTTCCCCATAGATGTTTGGGTACAGGTTCGACTACATTGTCCCTGAGCAGACCTGCAAGCTCTGAGAGCCAAAGGGTCTGGTGAAGGCGAGGTCGCACTGGCTCTCTTGGGAAGAACTTGGGTGTTGCCTGCTGTAGCTAGAGGAGGTATTCCTCCCTTACAACCTGCAATATCTACTGGTCTGAGGTGACCTTGGCCCACCTGTTCGCAAAGTGCCAGGCGGCCCCCTGTGGGTTGGTGAAGGTCTCCCAGGGGAGAGGAGGCCCTGCCCTGTGAGTCAAAAGTACCACCCTCCCCCCCACAGGTTGGGCTGGAGCCGGGGCTTGGGGCTTCTGAGCTCCCTGGCCTTGTCTCTTAGTCTCAAGTGACCCTGTTGGAAGTGTCCCTTTTTCCCTGGAAACGGGGGCCTTTTCCCGGAGGGTTTCTTACAGGGAAAGGAAGAGGTCTTTTTCAAGAGCTTCTGGCGGGTCACCACCTTGGCCTCTATCTCAGCTGCCTTGTCGGCCATAGGTTTGCCTAACAGATTCTCTCCAGTGCAGGGGACATCGAGCAGTTTGTCTTGGACCCAGTGCTCAAGATCCAAAGACTGTAGCCAAGCTTGGCCTCAGGCCCCAATGCCGGCCACTGTACTCGAGCTGCTGACTCAAAGCCATTGTAGGTGACCCGGGAGAGGAACTTTGAGCAGTCCTTGATCCCAGAGTTCAGAGCTTGGAACAGTTGGAGGGGTTCCCTGGTAAGCCCCGCTGAGAACCCGGACAACTCCCGAGTTAGGGTCTTCAGATACATGCCTATGTAAAGCTCATAGGCCTGGATTCGACACCCCAGCATTGAGCCCTGGTAGCACTTGTGCCCAAGAGCATCGAGGGCCCTAGCATCCTTTCCAGGGGGGACAGAAGAGTAGGTCTTCTGGCTTTTGAGGTTTTGCATGGTTGACTCAACAATCATGGAGTTCTGTGGGAGTTGAGGCTTGTGGAACCCCGGCCCATTCCTGACACAGTGCATGGTGTCGAGGTGCCGGCTGACCACAGGTACCGACACCAGATATCCCACATTGCTCAAGGATTGGCTGCACCGGCACAGTGAGAGTTTCCTTGGGTGGAGACTCATACTGGAGAATCTCCAGCTCTTCGGTGCGTAGATCCTCCTCCACCTCAGTTTGCACCAAGAGGGCCCTGGCCATATCCTTGACAAAGTTGTGGAAGGCCATGTCTTCTGGAGGAGAATGGCGCCGGGGCACCGGAGGAGATGGTCTGAGGGAATGTCTTGATGCTGTCTGGTTTCCAGGGATGCCTCCTTGTCAGTCTCCCACTGAGCCGAAGGGTGACGATGAATCAGAGGCCCTGTGACTTCTTGCCTCGAGGCCAGTGCCAAGGGGATGGGGGCCTCCTGAGGATCTGGGATCCGAGTCGCAGAAACTGGCCAGGGAGAATCGGATGTCCGAGGAACGGGACCAGGTTCTCGACTGGCACCGAGGGCTTACCCAAGGTCGGTGGTGCTTGGAGCTTGGCTCGACAACCGGGGACTCCCTCGCAGTCGGGGGCTCAGTTGTCAGGGCAGATAATGCAGATGAACCAGCCATCATTGCCTACTGCAAGGCCAGGATAGCAAAGATGTTCTGCTCCAGAGCCGTCATACTGATTTCCGAGCCAGGAGGCTCCGTAGCTTTTTGCATGGGCACCGAGGATCTCAGGCCCGACACCAGCATTCTAGCGAGTGCATCCGACGATGACTACTGTCTCAAGGAATCTGGCGCAGTCTCCACTGGCCGAGGAATCCTCTTTGAGGACCTTGGTAGGGCACTGCTCAGAGCCGCACGAGTCCCTCCGAGCAGTTTTACAGAGTTTCTCCGGTGGAACCTCGACGGACTTCGAGGATTTTTCTTCTTTCTCTCAGGGTCCAGGGTCTTCTCAGAGGAGTCGCCACCGCGAACTCCAAGGACACTTGGGCCTCACAGGAAGTGCTGTGCTTGGAGCTCGGCATTGGGGAGGGCGGTGCCTAGTCGAACCTTGGGAACAGTTTCTCCTGTAACTCTGACCTGTTTTTATTGGTCTTCAGAATCATGGCCTGGCACAGGTCACAGGAGGTGCTGTAATGGTCCAGGTCCCAGGCAGCGAAAGCAGTAGTCATGGGTATCGGTGACTGACATGGTTAGACTGCAGCGGTCACATTTTTTGAACCCACTGGGGGACATGGTAGGAAACACCAGGCTGGGATCAACGACCCCTAGGCGAAAAAAGGCACAAATGCCGGTCAAGGCAAGCCTCGATCGAAAAAAGGGAAAAGAGCTGACTCAAGAAAGGAAGAGGAACCGGTAAGCAAACTGGGAAAAGACTAACTTTTAAGGGTATAGCAAGGATTTTTTCCGGGGAAACGGGACAGAAGTCCGTTTGGCTCCACGGAAAAAAGGAGACTGAGCAAGATGGCACCCTTGGGGGGGAAAGGGGACCACACATGCGTGGTAGCATATCCCAAAGGCTTTCTTTGAAAGCTGGGGAAATGCTCCGCACGGGCTCCGTCAGTGCCGACATCACTCCATATGTGAGGACCGACTTCCTGCTTGTTCCTGGAGAACAAGGAAGCTTCACTAGCATGGCATGGCACTGCGTCACCCTATCCCTTGTGTCTGTGGGTGCTTTCCCATTAGCTGAATGCTACTCACAGTCTCCTGACTCCTTGATCCTTCCCAAATAGGACGGCTCCTAGAAATTGGAATGTCATTGGGACATTGACAGGATCTAGTTGCTGCTTAAACAACTCTGCTTGCCATTATGCCTAACATAACATTGCCATCTTGGCTTACTACCTGCCTGTTTAAATAATATAAGGCAATTTCAGAACAAGATGCCTATGTGAAATGCCAAGAAAGCGCCAATTGTAGCTTATTTTCTAAAGGCAAGGAAAGAAAAGTATTGGAAAAAAACAGGGAAAGGCAATCAACAATTGCAGCTGACTGATTTCTTTACTAAAGTGGATAAAAATGGGAACAATTTTTGTGTAAAAAATATTCACCAATTTGTGATAAAGGATCAATAGCAATATGTAAAAATATAAAAAGACAAAAATAATAACTTTACTAACCTTTAAAATAGTAAATACAGATGCCTAAATACAGCTCCTGATCTTCAAGGAAATGATAAGTACTAAAGTTACCCGTAGAATTTAAGGAGTTCGAAACATGACGATATGTCGGAGTCGTGAAATGGACTATATTACATTTTCTTAAGATGAACGTTTAGTGCACTACTGAATTCAGTAAAGATTCAAGGTTGAATGAAGGACCTATAATAATTCAATTAAGAGTTTTCATCTAACTAAATAAGTAAAAAGGACCACGAGGTAGATAAGAATTAGCTTGTGTGCTGGTTTTCAGGAATAATTGGTCTGATAAAAAAATCTTTTTGCTCTATATTTGGGATGAGAGAATGTGCAGAGTAGATTTGTTTATTCCTAAATATGACCTTGGAGAGAAAATCCTATTTTGTAAAGGCAGCAAAGGCACCCATGTGACATAGGCTCTTATAATGATGCTTTGCAGCGCAGAAATTCTCGTGCACAAATTCACACCTGCTCCAAAAGTGTAAATAGTGCATGTACTCTCAATGTGTATACTCGTAGTTTATAAAATGCACATGTACAATTCAGCTTTGCCTCAGCTTCTCCTACACTACAGCCTCAGAAATGCTTACACACAGATCACGTGAAAGCAAGCGCAACACTGCTGTGCATCTACTTTTTACACAAGTATACTCCATCACATTTCTATAATAGCCACTTCCTATGTATAAATATGCTTTAGACATGGGAAAATCTTTATAAAATTACCTCTAATGAGGGGACGGTTTGCAAAACTTTAAGCAGCTATCAGAGACAGACAACTTACTACTCTCAAAAGACAACAGCTCTCAGATCCTCCTATATACAGCACAACAGTTCCCAAATTGCTGGGAACAATATGTTGTTCCAAGAGATCTCTTTCTGTGAGCCCTGAGGTCTAATCCGACTCCTCAGGAGTAGGGCTGCAGGACTGAGCTTCAGATTGCTCATCTACAACTTTTCAGAGCCATCCATTGGCTTCAGAGCCATCCATTGTACTATCTGAATACAGACAATGATACTGCAGTCAGCATCGCAGTCTCCGAACAGCCCCTTTCAATATTGGGCTACCTGAAAATCAGCCCCATTCTAACCAGATCAAAAATGCTGATAGGGACAGGAAGGCGAGTGTGTGTAGGGAGGAGACAGAAAGGAAGAGAGAGAGAGAAGAGGGCAAAGAAGAGAGAGAGAAATAAACTCAGTCTGATGTTGAGACCCTATCATAGCATAACAGCACTAACCCGCAAGTATTCCATCTCTGAAAAATATCAGTGAGGCTCATTCCTGTCAGACTTTGTGCAAAACAAACACATTCTAAGTAATGACCCCATGGGAGGCCCTAAAACGAACCCAGCTTTCACTAGGAAAGAAAAACAAGCCAGTCTGCTGCGTATCTCTATACAGAGTCTATACCCTAACACAATACCTCGCTGTGGTCACACAAATCCGACGAGCTAGGCCAGGGGTATATATGAGTAATGGCAGGCTGTCACCTTTTCTTTCTAAGGGATTAAGCAGGACGGGCTCATTAAAGCATATTTGTAAATTATTTCTCATATGTCTAGTCTATGTCAAGTTTTCATGTCTTATTGTCAATTATAATCTATTCCCTCGGTCAATATGACGTTCTAGGTCAATTATCTAAGTATCCTGCAATCCCAAGACTAGGATTACCAAATTGTATAAAAAAAACCACTCAAAAACATTCCCAAGCCGTATATACGTTTCAACATCATTTCCAGTCCATTTTACTTTAATAGATCTTTGGATATTACTATTCACCACTAAAGCACAGTTACTTACCTGTAACAGGTGATCTCTGGGAACAGCAGGAATTAGTCCTCACATATGGGTACGTCGGTACCGACGGAGCCTGCGCGGGAATGCTCCCCAGCTTCCCAGAAAGAAAGCTTTTGGGGCATCCCACAGCGCATGCGCGCTGCCTTCCCGCCTTTCCTACCAACTCTCCTCAGTTCAAGTTTAAAGATGAGACAATAGAGAGAGAGAGGAAAGGAAAGAGAAAGAGAGATACAACTCCTAGGGGAGGTGGGAGGGTTGTGAGGACTAATTCCTGCTGTTCCCAGAGATCACCTGTTACAGGTAAGTAACTGTGCTATCTCCAGGAACAAGCAGGAATAAGTCCTCACATATGGGGACTCCCTAGCTGAGATGCCTGGGAGATCCCCAAGGGTATGAGACCCTGAAGGGTTCCTCGTCTTCCTATGGATCTCAGGCATCCATTCAGGGAAGGAGGGCAGGAGTTGTTCAAGAATGGAACAGGTGTCTGAGGACAGCTTGACCAAACAAGGCATCCCGGCGGGAGTCCTTGTCCAAACAGTAATGGGCTGTGAAGGTATGAACCGAGGCCCAGGTGGCTGCTCGACAGATCTGGTCGATGGACACAGAATGAAGATGAGCCATAGAGGTGGCCATGGCCCTCACATTGTGAGCTGTGACATGGTCCTCCAGAGAAAGGTTCTTACTCTGGTAGACAAAAGAAATACACTGAGCAATCCAATTGGACAGTGTTCTCTTAGAGACTGGAAGTCCTAAATGAGAAGGATCAAAAGCAACAAAAAGCTGAGAAGACTTTCTATGTTGCTGTGTCCTGTGTAAGTAAAAAGCAAGAGCTCTTTTACAATCTAGAGTATGAAGGTTCCTCTCTGCACTGGATGCATGAGGAGCTGGAAAAAAGACAGGTAAATATACCTCTTGATTAAGATGAAAAGGTGAGACCACTTTAGGCATAAAGTGAGGATTTGTCCTAAGGACTACCTTATCATGATGGAACCTTGTATAAGGTGGATTAGCCACTAAGGCCTGCAGTTCACTGATGCGGCGAGCAGAAGTGATTGCAATAAGGAAAATAACCTTCCAGGAAAGAAATTTCAAGGAGGTAGTGGCTAAGGGTTCAAAAGGAGGCTTCATAAGCTGACCAAGAACCAAATTTAAGTCCCATGCCACCGGAGGAGGTCGAATGGGAGGTTTAGTTAAAGTTAGGCCTCTCATGAATCTTGCAATAAGAGGATGAGAGGAAACAGGTTGTCCATTGATAGGCTTAAGGGATGCTGCAATAGCACTTAAATGGACCCTTACTGAATTCGTCTTAAGGCCTGCATTGGAAAGATGCAGGAGATATTCCAATAGAGAATTCACAGGAAGTGCCAGAGGGTCAAGACCCTTTTGAGCACACCAAATGGAAAATCTTTTCCACTTAAAAGCATAGGAACGCCTAGTGGAAGGTTTCCTGGAAGCATGGAGGATATCCTTCACTTGCTGAGAAAGATTGAAGTCTTGAAGGTCTAGGCCTTCAGTAACCAAGCTCTGAGGTGAAGGGACTTGGGGTTTGGATGCCACAAAGTCCCTCCTCCTGGGACAGAAGGTCTGGCGCAGCTCCCAAGTCCAGGGAGGGGGCTTGGGAGAGATGCAGAAGTAGAGGGTACCACACTTGGTGTGGCCAGCGTGGAGCTATGAGGATCATAGATCCTTGATCCCTCTGGAGTTTGAACAGAGTCTTGGGAATCAAAGGAATGGGTGGAAAGGCATACAGGAAGCCTTGACCCCAATGAAGGAGGAAGGCATCCTTGGCCTGAACTCCCTGACACGGAATTCTGGAACAGAACCGGGGAAGTTTGGCATTCCACGGACTTGCAAAGAGGTCTATGTCCGGGGTTCCCCATTCCTGGAAGATTCTGAGTACCTGATCCATGTGCAGGGACCATTCGTGTGGAAGCAGAACTCGACTGAGTCTGTCTGCCCAAGAGTTTTGGATTCCTGGGAGGTATACTGCCAGGAGATGGATTTGATGGTCTCTGGCGAAGGCCCATAATCTTAAAGCTTTATTGCAAAGCGACAGAGAGCCAGTTCCTCCTTGCTTGTTTATGTAAAACATGGCTACCTGATTGTCCGTTTGAATGAGGACTGTCTGGTAGCTGAGGAGGGTATGAAAGACCTTGAGAGCTAGGAACACTGCTCGAAGTTCCAAGAGGTTGATATGAAGAGAGATCTCCTGTGGGGACCAAGTGCCTTGGGTGGAGAGGTCTTGTAGATGAGCTCCCCAACCTGTTTGGGAGCATCTGTTGTGAGGATTGCTTGGGGCAACAAAGGTTGGAAGGGGGACCCCAGCAACAGATTTTGAGTGGACATCCACCATTGGAGAGACCAAAAGAGACGTTTGGAGTTTGCTATTTGGTCTGAGAGAGCTCCTGAAGCTTGAGTCCACTGGGTGGACAAAGTCCATTGAGCTGCTCTCATGTGTAGGCGAGCATAGGGCACCACATGTACTGTGGAAGCCATATGGCCTAGCAGCTGTAGCATCTCCCTGGCAGTTAAGTGGCTCTTTGACTGAATCTGGGAGGCTAACTGCACTAAATGTTGACAACGGGCCTGGGGAAGGTAGGCCCTTGCAGAAGTGGTGTCCAACCAGGCCCCTATGAATTCCAGAGACTGAGTAGGGGTGAGCTGGGACTTTGGGAGGTTTACCACAAGTCCTAGGTATTGCAGAATGCGCCTGGTGCGGTTCAGGGAGATCTGAGCCTCCGACTGGGTTGGAGCTCGGATGAGCCAGTCGTCCAGATATGGGAAGACAAAAATTCCCAGAGTGCGTAGAAATGCAGCAACTATTGCCATGCATTTGGTGAACACTCTTGGAGCAGAGGCTAGACCGAAAGGAAGGACTCTGTATTGGTAATGTTTTCCCTGGAACAGAAAACGTAGGAATTTTCTGTGAGATGGATGGATGAGGACATGAGTGTACGCATCCTTGAGATCTAGAGAACAAAGCCAATCCTGACTCTGTAGTTATGGAAGGAGAGTGCCTAGAGAAAGCATCTTGAACTTCTCCTTGCATAGAAATTTGTTCAATTCTCTGCGATCTAGAATGGGTCTGTATCCCCCTGTTTTCTTTGGAATGAGAAAGTAGGGGGAGTAAAACCCTGACCCCTGTTGAAGAAGAGGAACTTCTTCTATGGCCCTCTGGGCCAGAAGGGTGGTTACCTCCTGATCCAGAAGGTCGAGGAGAGATGTGGGAGAATTGAAATGTCTCACCATGGTGTAGGGAGGAAGGTCTGAGAAATGAAGTTTGTAGCCCTCTCTTATGATGGAGAGGGTCCACTGCTCTGATGTGATTTGCTCCCATCTGGGAGCAAAATGAGCTAACCTTCCTGGAATGGTGAGAGGTTCTGGCTGTTGTAGAGCCAGAAAGGTTAAGTTCTCTAGTATCAAGTCAAAAACCCTGAGGGGGTTGGGACTGCTGAGTTGTAGCAGCCCCTGCAGGTTTAGGCCTGGCCTGTTTAGGTTGCTGACGCTTAGTAGCAAAGCGACCTGTAGAAGATTGTTGGCCAGAAGTGGAAGGAAATCTGCTCCTTTTGTAAAAAGGCTTTTTGAAAGGTTTTTTTCTTGGCTGGAACAGAGGTTGACTTAGAAAGTCTATCCAGAGCAGAATTCTCTGCATCCATTTGAGTGGCTTTTATTTGCCACTCTTTGCCAAAGAGATTTTCACCAGTACAGGGCAGATTTCCCAAGCCATCCTGAACCCAGGGTTCTAGATCAGAAGCCTGGAGCCAAGCAATTCTGCGAGCAGCTATGGCAATGCCTGAGGCTCTGCTGGCACCTTCAAAGGAGTCAAAGGCTGCCCTATTGGAAAACTTTGAAATGTCTTGAGTATGCTTAAGCCAAAGAAGGAATTCATCCCTTTTATCTTCTGGAATAAAAGGGAGAAAGTTGTGCAGCTTTAGTGCAACTTCCTTTAGAAACATACCCATATAAAGGCTATATTTATTTATTTATTTATTTATTTATTTATTTATTTTACAGTTTTTATATACCGCGCTCTTTGGTATCAGCGCGGTTTACAGATAACAAATTTCGCATTAGAACAGTCCTTTGCTTACATTATAACAGGGTCTTTTGCTTACATTATAACAGGGTCAGTAACTTGGAGACAACATGGTAAACTATATACAAGCTATATACAGAAAGATATATTACCTCTGGAAATTTACAGTTAAATTGGGTCGTAACTTAGGGTGTGCAGTACCTATGGCGCCGCCAGTTGATTCTGGCAATAAGCATGCTGGCTTGGAAGATTTTCCTACCAAAAGCATCCAAGGTCCTGCATTCTCTTCCTGGAGGAGCAGAAGTGTGTCTCTTTGTACTCTTTATCCTTTTCATAGCTGACTGCAGCACAATGGAGTGGTGAGGAAGCTGAGTTTTCTGAAATCCAGGACAAGGAGAGACACGGTACATAGTGTCCAATCTACGAGAATGAGGAGAAAGGGTGAGAGGAGTCTCCCATAAGTCAATCATATGTTCATGAAGAATTTCATGAATTGGCAAGGTGACTGCCTCTCTAGGAGCCTTAGAGTATCCTAAAATATCTAATTTTTTTGCTCTAGGCTCTGCTTCAGAGGTTACTGAAATAGAGAGTCCTTTAGCCACTTCTATTATGAAGTCTTGAAAGGACAAATCCTCTGGAGGAGACATTCTCCTTTTTGGAGAAGTAGGTTCCTCAGGAAGGGTAATGGATACTTCAGGAGACTCATCTGATGAATCAGAATCATCAGAGGAATCGAAGTATCGTCTGTCCCCTTCCAACGATCGATACGCGTATCGATCGGTACCGACATCGGGCATCCCCGGTACCGGATCGGTACCGAGAAATAGCCCTGGACAGGGAACCTGGGTCGGTATCCTGTCCGATGTCGATGCAGTCGGTACCGGTATCGGTGCTGGTACCGGTACCAGCACTGGTACCGACAACGAGCCTCGTTGCGGTACCGTCGGCGTCGCAGCCTTAATAAAAGCCATTATAGCCTGCTGCATGGATTGAACAGTGTGATCCATGGACTGCCTGGATGTCGGTACCGGGAGATTGTGCCGGTACCCCAGAGCAGTCTAACAGGTGATCGGTCGAGGCTGTGCCATCGATGTCAACCTGTAACCCCATAGGAGGAGCTTTGGAAGCCGGAGCTTCCCGCCGGGGTTGTTTGGCTGGGGCAGGATCCTCAAGGGCAAGTCCGGAGGCATCTCGATGCTTAGAGGGAGATTTGCCCTTCGAGGACCTGCTAGGATGATGTTTGGTTACCTGAGACCCATCGGGAGAGGAAGACCTGGAAGATGTCGATGCCACCGCCGGTGCATCCGTGGGAAACAGCACATGGAGCTTGGCTGCTCGGTTCTGTAACCCTCGTTTAGACATTAGGGAGCAGGCCTGGCAATCCGGGATGGAGTGTTCAGGCCCCAAACATTTAAGACACCATTCATGGGTGTCTGTAACAGAAATTGTACCGCTACACTTAGTGCATTTTTTGAAACCAGAGGCTGGTTTATCCATGAGGGAAAAATTCCTGGAGGCCTGGAGGCCTAAGAAGAGAAATACACTAAGGGGCTTGTTTACAAAGCCGCAGTAGTGGTTCGCGATCGCGATCGCAGCCGCGGCCCCATTGAAATCAATGGGGCCGCGGCTCCGATTACGATCGCAAACCGCTACCGTGGCTTTGTAAACAAGCCCCTAAGTGAGGAAAAAGTATATATATATATTTTTTTTTTTTTAAAGAAAAGAAAAGAAAAGACCGGCGGTACCAGTCCGGCATCGGGGAAGGCAGACACGCGACCAAAGAAATAAATTAAAATAAAGAACTTCTTCAGCGGTGACAGGAACACGACCTGCTGGCTCCGCGGAAAAGAAGAACTGAGGAGAGTTGGTAGGAAAGGCGGGAAGGCAGCGCGCATGCGCTGTGGGATGCCCCAAAAGCTTTCTTTCTGGGAAGCTGGGGAGCATTCCCGCGCAGGCTCCGTCGGTACCGACGTACCCACATGTGAGGACTTATTCCTGCTTGTTCCTGGAGATAAGTATAACCTATTAAAAGTCCAATAAACAAACCATCCAGACGCAGCACTATGTTTCAAACTTACGACAATTTAACAAGTTCTACCTCAGGGCACTTAACTTGCAATATGAGTTCAGGTCCCAAAATTTAATTTCTTCTTTTCTCAGACAGTCAAATGGGAATCTCTCATATTTCAAAGGCGATGGCATCTTCCGTCCATAAAGAGGCTCTGTTCTGTTTGAGCCCTCCTGAACACAAACCGCCGATCACAGCATCCTAGCAAGTGGCAGGTGATTGGAGACAGTGCGACAGAGAAAAGTTTTCAAACTTTCGTGAACAGTACTGGATTTTTGGTTGGATACTGAGGAGCCGAATGGCTTGAACACAAAGATGGAGTACATACCTGATCGTAACTTGCCTTAACAACCACTGGAAAGGCATGGGCTAAATACTAAAGAAAGAAAGGTCACTTATTTGAAACTTGCCTGTATGCTGTGATTGGTGGATCGCGGTCACGAGGACTCATAAAGAACCGAGCCTCTTTATGGATTGAAGATGCCGCCACCATTGAAATAGAAGAGATCGCCATTTGACTGTCGAAGAGAAGAAGAAATTAAATATCTTGCAATATCATTCCATGTCCCGAAATGTAAGTGCCCTGATGCAGAACTTCTTAAATTGTCATAAGTTCGAAACACTGCACTGTGTCGGGATAGTTTGTTTATTGGACTTTTAACAGGTTACGCTTTCAGCTGTGAATAGCAATATACAAAGATTTATTAAAGTAAAATGGACTGGAAACAATATTCAAGCGGATATATAGTTTGCGGAGCATTTTTGAAGGTCAAACAAAAAATTTATTTTACGTGTATAAACCAAATTAAGAACTACAATGGTATTATATGTGAAGTTGCATTTTAGAAAAGGTGTCCAAGTGCAATCTCGGACATCCAAGAATCAGGACCCCCAGTGTAAATAAGATGTAGATATGTTATACAATGTACATAGTTCCCCCCAGTTACTTCCAAGTTGATCTCCTGTTTATTGTAAATGCAACTCAGGGTTCCTGTGTTGTATGGTTGATGTTGAATGTAAACCGCTCTGATCTAAAATAGAGCGGTATAGAAGAACTGTTAAATAAATAAATAAAATAAATAAATAAAACATACAGAAAAATGCCGGGGAAATCTATGCTGCGGCCTGATTATAAAAACATAGACATCCCCGATGGTGTCCTCATAGACTTCCCCTCTACATCAACTTGGTGTGGGAACGTCTATCCAATGTTAGTTTGCATTTAGGGACATCCATTGGTGTGGTAAATTGAAAACAACAGCCCCAATTCCTCATCAGTGTTCGTTGTTAACATGGAAAATATAGAGGATATAAGTGTACCTCCTTCTCCACACTCTCCGATGTTTGGCTGGTACTTTTCTGATGCCTATTCATGCCTGAAAGCAGGTATAAACTTTGACACCGTTCGGGACATGCAGGATGTTTCTGAAATCTGACAAGGACATTCAAGTTCTTGGGTACACCCGACATGCCTACCCCACACCCCCGTTCTGCACGATGTCTTTAAAACCGCTTTCTAAAATGGCTCTGGGACCATATCCGTGCTTTGGACATCTGTATCGCCATTGCTGGACATCCAAAGCACGAATAGAGCTTCTAAAATAACCCCCATAATTTGGTAATCTGGGCTCAATCTTGGGATTGCAATACATATGTCAGACAAACCAACCCTCACTAAATACAGAATAAGTCACTACAAATTAGAAACAAAAGCGAGCAGGCAAAATCTAATTGGAAACTGCCAAAAGCTATACTCTGCATGCAGTGCAGTGCAACACCAGAGAAACAGAAATATATTTCCTCCTGTACAACACAAGATAAAAAAACAACAAGCAGGAAACTTTCTATGCAATACTGGGGGAAACAGGAGAAACAACAGCTACAGCAGCAAAATCTACTACATCCTGCTACCTGACCGGGTACAATATGGGCCACCAGCAAAACTCAGGAAATGTCCCTGTTGCTGTTTTTCTGCACTTTGTAATTCTTCCTTTTCACCACTTACTTGTTACTTTGGCAACACAGGTACAAAATGTCAAGCCAAAAGTGGTTCTTGAATCTGAATGTGCAACAGACAGAAAGGGCAAGGGGGACGGAAAGGAGAGAGAATATTAAAAAGCTAAATTCTGGGTGAAATCACAAAATGCCTGCAGCATTTCATAAATCCTTTCCTTTCCCACTCTACCCAGAGACCCTCCTCTGCTTGTTTTCCTTCAAAGCAGCTGACCCAGATTTAGCAATCCGGCATTGCAAACACTTAACATTTTTTCCCAGTCATACATTATGCATCCATAGTGATAATATAAAGCGCATGTGAACTGCCACTGCATCAGATGCGCCAGCAAGGAAAATGCATTAAAGCAGGGGTGTCAAACTCAAATACACAGTGGGCCAAAATGTAAAACTTGAACAAAGTCGCGGGCCAGCATTGAACAAATGAACCTTTTAATATGGACCCAAACAAGATTTGCTTTAACATTGAATATGAAGCAACACTTATTACTATACAATTTATAACTTAATAGTTCAGATATGCAAAAACCAATTTCAAATAAAAAAAAACATCAATGACATTCATTTATTAAATAAGATTTAAATAATAATAAATAATAATTTTTAAAATAAAATAACAATAATAAAATTAATCAACCATTCAAGCCCATGTCTTGGAGTAGCAAGAAAAAGTGCATAAAGAAAACGTTAATTATTGCTCAGTTTGCTGCACACTGATCTAATCTGATGTGCCCAAGCCAGATACCTGGCATCTCTTCTTGGATGATAGTTCATCAATGTCTGGGCTCAGGCTTTGAGCTGAGGAAATCCTCAGTATCGAGCGAAGGTGTTCATCAGTCAGACGTCTCCTGTGAGATGTTTTGGTCATCTTCATCGAGGAGAAAAGTTGCTCACATAGATAAGTGCTGCCGAACATGGAGAGCATCTGAGCAGCTTGGGTGCGGAGCTGAGGCATTGTGTCAGGGATGAACTGTGGAAACTGGGCGGCGCCCACAGCATCATACTTTGACTTCAGCGTGTCATTACACTGGAGTTCAATTAGCTCCATTTGGAGGTTGGTTGGTGCGTTTTCCACATTAACTGCAAAGGGATTACTGAGCAGTTCAAACCTACATTTCTGGACATCAAAGTCGGCAAATCGCCGGCTAAACTCAGCGCCGAGTACACTGAGTTTTTCAGCAAACTGTGCGCATGGGAACAAGTTGGTAAAGAACTGCGTTTTCATGGTTTGGCAACAGGGAAAATGGCCAAGGTTTCCTTGCAGCATCTGATTCTCCCACAGGCACAGTTTAGTTTTAAAAGCCCTCACTGCAGCGTACATGTCTGTGATGATGCGCCCCCGCCCCTGAAGCTGCAGGTTCAGCGCATCGAGATGGCTCGAGATGTCACACAGAAAGGCCAGCTCACACAGAAACTTTTTCTCCCGAAGCTCTGCTGTGTCCTTCCCTTTGCTTTCCAGAAACTGACATATTTCCTCATGCAGCTCAAAACATCTATTCAGTACTTTTCCTCGGCTTAACCATCTCACCTCTGTGTGATACGGCACGTCTGCGTATTCCGAACCACACTCCTCCAGAAAAGACTTAAACTGGCGGTGATTCAGACCTTTGGCTCTTATAAAGTTAACTACTTGTGTTACTGTGGTCATAACATGTTCCATCTTTAGGGCTTTGCCACACAATGATTCCTGATGTATGATGCAGTGATAAACAGTTAGTTCACCTGCACAGTTCTCTTCCTGCATCTTCTCCCGGACCCTGCCCACCAGTCCACTTGTTTTACCGCACATCGCTGGCGCACCATCTGTCGTTAATCCCATGAGTTTATCCCACGGCAGCTTTATTTCAGTTACGCATTTGGAAACCTCCTCAAAAATTTCCTTTCCTGTGGTTGTGCCATGCATTGATTTGAATCCCAATAGCTCCTCCGTAACACACATATTTGAGTCCACTCCACGGATGAAGACTGACAGCTGAGCAGTATCAGATGCGTCGCTGCTCTCATCCACAGCAAGGGAGAATGCAATGAAATCTTTTCCCTTTTCCAAAAGCTGGTCATACAGATTGGTGGCAAGATCACATGTGCGATCAGCTACTGTGTTTCTGCTCAGGCTCATGTTTGAAAAGGCTTGCTTTTTCTCTGGGCACACGATGTCACAAACTTTCAACATGCACTTTTTCACAAACTCTCCCTCATTAAAGGGCCGGGCTGATTTTGCGATCTCTGCTGCCACAATATAACTAGCCTTTACAGCAGCCTCACTTTGTGATGTGGCTTTTTTGAACATATTCTGTTGTGAAACCAAACTTCTTTTCATCTCCTCCACTTTCTGGCTCCTTTGAGTCATGTCCAGGTCCTTGTACTTGTCATAGTGTTTTGTTTCATAGTGTCGTCGAATGTTATACTCCTTAGTTATAGCCACGTTGACTCCACAAATCAGACAAACAGGTCTGTCTTTTACATATGTAAACAAATATTCTGTCTCCCACCTGTCCAGAAAGTTCCTGTTGTCTGCCTTTCTTTTTGCCATTTTTGGGAAGGGGTTCCACAGTGACAGTTGTAGCTTGAGATCGCTATGACTTCTGTCACACAGGAGAGGGCGTTTCTGGGACCTGTCCTGATTGACGCGCCAAAACAACAGCAAGGCATTATGGGATTTGTAGTATTAGCGATGAATGAATGCGCTGTATAATACCGGCGGGCTAGCTCTAGTAGTCATTTGGTATAGCCTCGCGGGCCAAATATAATTACACTACGGGCCAAATTTGGCCCGCGGGCCAGAGTTTGACACCTATGCATTAAAGCATAGCTCCCTGCAGGGTTCATAGATTTTGGAAGAAGAAAGGAAATCACAAGTCAACAATAACCCCCATCAGTCATCTTGGGGGAAATTTCTCCAAACGGGTTAGTTTCGCGCATATCATGACAGTCATAAACCTCACTCCTAAGCCTCAGTATGTAGAGCATGGCCTCACTCTCTCAAATTGACTGCTAGCGCACACCGTAGTATTTGCTTTGTGCCAAAGAGCGCCTCCTTCTGGAGTTCATAAGATGTATGGGTAATTTATCAAGGTGCGATTGGAAATTCTGCCTGAGCAGACCTGTGGCTCCCAATGCAATGGGAAATATTTCTGTATCTTTCTGCCACATTTTCTTACTCTCTGACTGCAGGATCTTCTCCTCTCCGTGCAATTCACAGAATAATCGCTTCAAACCAGTACTTCAATGCCGCTCTGATGTTTTTCTCTTTTACCACTACAGTGGTGTGCAAAAGTCTGGAATCACTTGTGAGTTTTGCGTTTTTCGTACTCTCTAACTTTTTTTTTTTTTAAGTTTTGCATTAGCCCAGCATATTCATCTTTCTACCACGTTAAAAGGGATACATTTGGCTATTAGAGTTGATTTTTTTGCATTCCTTGCTTCCAATTTAAATACTTTACAGACACTGGGAGATAGCTACTGCGATTTTTGTGGATCCTACATCAAAACTGGATCGAGATTATCCAATATGCACACGTTATTTCTGACCAATCAGGAGGCTGGTTTCACTAACCAATCACAATGCAGATATCTAGCCAACAGTGCAGCTATAAAAACGCGCGTAATTTTTGGATTTCATACGCTTTCTGGATCGACCATGAAGATGACTCGGACCCTGATGTTGGAGGAGCGTGTTCGTGTGTCCTTTATAAGCCGTCAGATAGCCAGGAAAGTTGGCTGCAGTCAGAGCGCTGTTGTTAAGATTGTACAGAAGAAGAAAGAAACGGGTTCAGTGGTGGACAAGCCTCGTTCAGGTCGTCCACATGCATCAACATCATGCCAGGACCGTGCACTATGACACATTTCACTGACCTCTCCTCAGCTACTTCGAGAGTGGTCAGACAAGAGTGAGGTCAGTATCAACTCATCAACAGTTCGTCGCCGGTGCCTGCAGTTTGGTCTCCGGGGCTGCAAAGCATGGAATAAGCCACTGATGACTGACATACAAAGGCACAACCGGATCGTGAGGGTGAGAAAGCACTCAACCTGGTTGACTGAAATGTGGGAAAAGGTGCTATTCAGCGATGAAAACACCTTCTGCCTGTTTGGTAGCCAGGCCCACACCTATGTGAGGAGATTTCCTGGAGAGGAATTCAAGCCTGAGTGTCTCAACCTCACTGTGAAGCATCCTTTGGAGGTCATGGTCTGGGGCTGCATGGCTGCCAGTGGCGTTGGACGTCTTCACAACGTCAATGGAATGGTCAACGGAGCCAAGTACATCACCATACTGCAAAAGTGCATGGTGCCATCAGCACACCAGCTGTTTCCTGGCCATTTCCTGTTCCAAGATGACAATGCACCCTGCCATTGCTCCAGACAGGTGATCAGCTGGAAGCAGCGGAACATCATCAAGTCAATGGACTGGCCTGCCCAATCTCCAGATCTGAATCCAATTGAGAACCTGTGTTCTTAATCTAATCCTCTAGCCACCCAATCAAAAAATGTAATTGGATCCATTTGACATGATCTGTCTCTAGCAAAGCCGCACAGCTTGGACTGAAGATGTTCATTGTTGTTTCTATCAATAGAATCTCCATTAATTTTCCCGTCCCTAAAGTAAGACTAATTGACCTGTGGTTTCCAACATCCTGTCTGTTACCACTTTTATAAGGAGAGACTATTTCTGCTCTTCTTCACTTGTGTGGAACCACTTTAGTTTCCAAAGACATACTGAAGAGATCTTTCAGCCAGGGCTGGTCCAACCATTACGCAAGCCTAAGCAGACCAGTATTAGGGTTTGGCAAACAGGGTAATTGCCCTTGGCCGCCTTATGATTTCCTACCCTGAAGAGCAGCAACTGTCAAAGCAAACAATAGATTCTGACAGACAGACAAATTCACAGAGCCCTCAACTCATTCTTTTACCTGCAGGAAGAGCGGGCACACATATGCATATAAAGCAAAGTTTAGTATTTAAAAGTACGATGTCCAATTACGCATTTTTATACAGGCTTGTTGTAGGAGGGTGGTGTTGCACGGTTATGGGTGGGGGGCCCTGAGGTTGAAGATTCACTTTGGGCGTCCAATATCCTAGCACTGGTCTTCCCTTCAGCAGATGCAACAGAACCTCTCCGAGGTTCCTAGGGCGCATCCCATCTCGCAACATGGCTTTTGTCCATTTCCAGTTCTGCCAATTCCAGACAAACATTCCTTTTCCATAGATGGTGTCAAATCCACCCCACGTCCATGGATACCCTTACCAACAATCAGAGATCCTTCTCGAAAGTAACAGTTTCGCATTTCTGCGTTTTTCCTCGTGCCTCTGCACATACGGCGTTTCACTGCCTTTCAGTCTTACAATTCCACCTTTCTCTTTGATGAACACACCTGAAAAGTGTCATCACCTCATCTGACCTTGTTAGCAGTCTTGCTTTGTATGCCCATTTCTGCCCGTCTCTTTCGGCTTCACCAGTATTCTTCTCCGAGTTCTTCTTTCTGATATCCTTTGTACTTTTTAAATGCTTTAGGCTTTATGTCAAAAAAATAACTAAAAGTAAGAGTTAAATGAGGCTGATATGGCTTTCCAAAGAAGTGGCAGAATAAATAAATATTTGTTACGGTTCCTTTTAGTTTCACACACTGTTCTGCCACTTCACCTACCAACCTCTCCTAAACATATTATATCAAAGTCAGTACCTCTGAATTCCAAACTTTGAACTGTGTGCGGGTTGTCTCCATACCATCAGGTGATCACTGGTGCTCAGGTGGAGACAGGATCTCTATTTGCAGGGACCAGGTCTAATATCACTCCTGCCCTCAGGGGTTCAATCACAAAAACAGGTTCACAGCAGGTCCAGAAATGCACCCATGATAAAGAGTGGTGCGGGCCGTGTTTAGGCGTTCTCAGCACCTACAGAGGAACACTGGTGTCAACTCTTTCTCCAGTTTGAGACATTAGAATTCATTTGAACCTGGCTCCAGGCCCAGGATTTGACCAAAGAGATACAAACGCAGCTCCCCTTTCTGTATCAGTCTAGTTCTCTAGTAGCTATTTTTGAAAACCGGTTTCAGTTACACTGTGTATTTATTTTATATCCATATTTTTTTATTTCCGCTTCTATACTGCACAACCAAGGTGCTCAGTGCAGTTTACAACAGTAAAATTAACGATACAGTTCAAAGCCCCTTTCCCACTCTAACCTAATAAGCCTACTACCCTTCTGAAAATAATAATCAACCCCTCTCCCCGGAAATTGCAAACCACTCAATCAGCCCTAAGATAGGGCAGGCTCAGGGCAGTCATCAGCCCACTAACTGCCCTGTCAGGAAACGAGTCTGCAAGCGCCTTCCGAAATAGTTTTAGGACATCCATTAACTGCCATTCCCTAGGAACAGCATTCCACAAAAGGGAAGTAGCATCCAAGAAAACCCTCCACGTAACTTTCTCAGTGAGAATGGAAAACAACCATTCATGCTGCAGGCGTAAGGGCCTGGCTGGAACATAGGGAGTTAGTTTACCAGACAAATAAACTAGGGCCAACCCATGTACTATATGAAAGACCAAAATGAGGATTTTAAAGGTCACTTTACTTTTTACTGGAGGCCATTGTGTATGTGCTTGGGAGTGATGCAGAAAAAGGGGAAATTTTCTTCTCATGAGGAGTTAATAGAACAGGAAGTCAACCGTCAAGACCAGTGGGTATTAATGCTCGAAGTGCTGGGTCGCCAGGAGTCAGCATGGACTCGAAGGCACACATTGCATTGCATTGCAAGTGTAGGCAAGATTAGGAGCTCCAAAACAGAAGTTGCATCACTTCCTGTCCCTCCTCTTCCTGCAGGACCCTCCCTAGCCATTTTTCCATTGATCTGGGGCAGGGAAGGACTACAAGAGCAGCAGCTGACATGGTAACCTCAGAAGTTCCGAAGCTTGAACCCCAGTTAGACTGACAGTTCTTCTGGCAGTCAAGAGGGGGAACTCTACAAGCAGGGGGCCAGCAGCCTCCACCTTGCCAGGTGAACCACATAACCGAGCAAACATGTGTGCTGTTTTGGACTCGGGTCCTATAAATTACAAAATTAAATAAAAATTCACAGAGGCCAGGAATTTTGTGGACGGAAGGACCGGATGTCTTGCAAATCAGGTCTTCGAAGCCTAAACAGGAAGAAATGGAACAAAATGTGCTGTGACACAATTTTCTTTGCGAAGCTACTGCTTTCAGCAGTAATCCCTGAGCCACAGAACATACAGACCCTAACTTCTGGGGAATATAAGTGAAATGCAATTGTACATAAGTATGTTATTGAGAATAGCTCTTCCATTCCAGATCCTCGGTAACAGAAAGAGTATAGCAAGAGTCAACATGACACAGTCAATGTGCCATCAGCAGCTCTCTGCTACTATATCTGAATTCAACCAATCAGAGGGCTGGAAGCAATTATCTCCTTTCAGCAGCTGAGATAATGCCTCATCTATATTTAAATGAATACGGACTATTTAAACACCCGGCCGCACCTGCTCCCCTTTCTTCACCTTTCAGTTTATCTGTTATTTTTCAACAGCAAAGGCTAATTTTTCGAACAAAGGAAAGGTAACTAGGGCCCACTGAAATCCACACTTATTATTCTGCACTAGCCAAAAATAATCCCAAGCGGATTATAAAACAAATACGACAAAACATAATGCCAAGCAAATTAATACAAATAAACACAATAACAATAAATTAATAGCCTAACTACCATAATACACACAACAACCCCTCCCCAATATATCTATATCGCATAAGATATTTTAAATAAAAATCCAGGTCTTAAGCATGCGATAAAATTTCACATAGATTTCCTTCAGCCTTAATTTCTACTGGAATCATTCCAATGATAGGCGGCACGATAACTAAACACCTTTTCATATGATCTTCTATGTATCAAAACTGGAGGAGATGGAAATTAATCTTGATATCCTCAAAGACCTTGAAGACCGTCCAAGGGTAACCAAAGGCAACGTATAAGAAAGTGTTAACCCATACCTAATTTTAAAAGTTAAACAAAAAAAATCTGAAAAGAATTCTCAAGCAAACTGACAGCCAAATGTAATTTTAAACAAAAACAGGGGTAGAGCAATCCCCGTGCTCAATTCGTAAAATCAATTTAGTAGACGTATTTTGCAGTGAGTAAGCTGATTGCTGGTAATCCCCAAATATGCTATATTACAATAGTCCTCATGAAAGGGGGGACCAATGATTGGATGATGAATATTTTGATTTTGGTACACAGACTGGTCCGACATGAGAGAGAGTCAGTCAGATGGAGAGACTGGTATTAGGATCAACAACCAAGTTCATATCCCCTGGAAAGGTTGATCCAGACAGAGCTGATGGTGCTGTAACTAAGCAGTCTGAATAGATCTAACTATCCCATTCTGGCACGGAGAGGTTTGAGCAAAGCTCTTAGCTAGGCTGCCACTACAAATAAACTGGAATGAAGAGGGACTACTCCCAGAAACATGTGGGACATGCTAGAAGCTTGAACTGTCTCCAACCTGTCTAATCCTAGAGAGGCAATGGTGCTCAGAGCAGAGATTCACAGTGGACGACTAACACATATTTCCATGTATGTCTGTCCCATACCAAAAATTTAGATTCTTTCACAAGAATGAGAAAAGAACCCGAAGCCAAAGCCTCTGTACTGTACCAGTTTGGCTACCGTCTAACATTCCCCAGTCCTGTCAACGCATTCAAACAGAGGCTTGCTTGCCCAGGATATCATGATTACAAGTGCAGACAAGTTGGGAGATTTGTAAAAAAAAGCTCTTGTTCCCTAGACGGTTCCTGCAGTTCTATTCATAATTACAAGGATATGGATTCCACTGAAGACGAAAGTTAGGAAACCACTTTCCTAACAAACAGCTTCTAATTAAAGTGTGTAAATGACTTCATGTGCCCCAGGTTGTCTTTGCCTAGTCCTGGCCTTCCATTTTCAGTGTATCTGTCAAACTCTGCAGTATTGCACTTCCACATGGAAGCAGGGTTACAAATCTCTGAAAACCCTGGGATGAATGCTGAAAAAGTCTCCAATTTATTTAACAATATCTGAAAGTAAATGGAGCACCCTCTTCTCCAATTGCTTTGCATTTAACTCTTGCAAAAGGGTTCATGACAAAGAGAGAAGACGTTAATCATGACAAATTCCAAATCAGGCCAAGGAACACCTCCCCCTCCCTCCCAAAAAAAGTAAAACAAAACAAAAAGATTAGGAACCCAACCTCCAGGAGTCTGCCTTTACTGCAGGGTCAGTGCAATGTGCTGGCGGCCTAGGCAATCCCGAACCTTAAGCCCCCTAACAAAGATTTTGCTAATTCAACAAATATGATCATCTGAACATCACCTTTGCAACGACAACCCCGTAAAAAATGCAGGACTGGACATCATGGGCTAGATATCTAAGTGGGGATGGCTAGCTGTCGCTGCTGAACCCTAGACCTGGATAGCGAAATTCAGCTGCTTCCTAGTTCGCTTCAGTGGCGAAAGATAGGCCAGCCTTTGCTGAATATCCTGCCCTGTTATCCCCAGGTGCCGACCCTGAAATGTCCCAATGCTAACCGGTTGCAACGGCGATGGCACCCACAGATATTCAGCTGCACTAACCACGTTAATGTCACTGAATATCCCAGACAAGGGGATTAACAGGGTTAGCAGGTCCGCTAACCGTGTTAATCCTTCTGAATATCAGGCCCCACATTTTTAAATATTAAATATTTGTATGCATAGGTGCCCTCTCTCCCTGTAGGTAAAAGAATGTGCTGATGGCTCTTTGAGTTTAAGTGACTTTCAGAATTTTAACGTTTTGCTTTAACTCCTGCTACTCTTTGGTGCCCCCCATGCCCAGACTCTGCTGCCCTAGGCGGCCACCTAGTCTGCCTGATGGTTGGACCAGCCCTGCTCGACTGGCTTATCTAAGATAAGAAGCACAGACAATAGTCTTGCCCACAGAAAGCACAGTTACTTACCTGTAACAGGTGATCTCTGGGAACAGCAGGAATAAGTCTTCACATATGGGTACGTCGGTACCGACGGAGTCCGCGCGGGAACGCTTCCCAGCGTCCAATCAGAAAGCTTTTGGAAGCATCCCAACACGCCTGCGCACTGCCTTCCTGCCTTCCCAACTGCCTCTCCTCAGTTAAGTTTTAAAGCTGAGACAAAGAGAGAGAGAGAGCAAGGAAGGGAAAGATAGAGATAGAGAAATGCAACTCCTAGGGGAGGTGGGTGGGTTGTGAAGACTTATTCCTGCTGTTCCCAGAGATCACCTGTTACAGGTAAGTAACTATGCTATCTCCAGGAACAAGCAGGAATGAGTCTTCACATATGGGGACTCCCAAGCTCAGATGCCCGGAGGGAGTCCTAGCATGTTGCAAGTCTAGAACGAGCCATGCTATTCCTCAGGACCTCAGGCATCCTGGGGATGGAGGGTAGGAGTTGAATACAGAAAAGGAGCTGTGGAACAGCTGGCTAGAACAGGGCTTCAAAAGGAGAAGACCCTGTATCGAGGGCATTTGGTAGTAAAATATTGTGATCTGGGCCTCCCTTGTTGGCACTGCACAGGTGCACTGAGCTACATATGGATCTGATAGAAGAGCCCGTGAATGTGCTCAAGGGGTACCTCACTGAGAAGTAGAGGTAATAAAGTAGAACAAAAACAAGTGGAGGTCAGAACCCTTCAGGGTGAGAAATAGCCCCAAGGGGAAAACTGGGGTAGTATAAGAGGTAGAGCTTCAGCGGAGACGCAGAAGTTACTATTAAAGAAAGCTTAAGCTGTTTTGGTCCAAGAGAAAAAATGAGTCTGACCCAACTGGACTGGGGTTGGATCAGTCCATGTAGGGGAGAAAGGGTATGGAGACCCTTGTATCTGATAAGAAAGTAAAGACAGACTCAGGAGCGCTAAGCTTTAGAGCAACTGAAGCTCTGCAAAGTCTTTCCTAAATGGGGTCAATTAGGAAAGAAAAAAGGTACATGGAGAGCTTCAGGAGTACCTAACCTGAAAAGGTTATGGTAAAGATAAAGGTTGTTAATTACCACAGGAAGTGGTTATAGGTGTAGCCCCCTAAGTATGCTGACACAGCATTGATAGGGGTAGTGCCCATCTGTCAGGATCATATAGGAATGTAAGGATATCTGAACCTAACAGACAGATAGATAAGTAGATGGATACAGATCTATCTAAAAATATATCTCATTATATCTGTAAATATATATGTATATGAATATATATATATATATATATATATACACATATAGGGTATATATGCATATATCTATAAAGAGATATATATGGGCAGAAGACAGATAGATATAGATAAGTATATATCTGTATCTATATATATCTATATATACCTAGATGAATAGGCAGGCATATAGAGACATGTCTCCAGGTATATGGATGGAGAGATGTCCGGAGAACCCCATCCCCCCTTATAGGGAGAGAGGAAGATTCATCTGACAGCAAGAAGGTTGATATCTGCTTGAGTAGATAAATAGAAAAAATCCTCATCTCCTGGTTATGACTGGCATAGTCAGAGGAGGGTGTCCCTGACAAGAAGGCGACTTAATTCTTTGCAGAATTTGAGCTCTTGAATAACCAGGATGGCCTACGTGAAAATGGCAGAGGATAACGCCAGTCTGCAGACAGGAAGTCCAGATATCTCCAGAATTGTAGTATGGAGATTGGATAGAGGAGGCCTCTGGAGGAAGATACCCTAGTGATCGGCCGATGAGGGCAAGATGGGTATTAGGTGTCCTCTACTTGCCAGTGAAGAATTTATCCCTGACGGGAAAACCCAAGGCGATATGGGCCAAGCCAGGGAATTGGCCCTTCTTTTAGGCTTTCACGTAATAAAAAGGCCTGAGGCTTATGCCTCAACAGAGATTTAAGATAAGATGGAAAGGGTAGAGAATACCTGCCAGGCATGAACATGACTGGGGGAAACCCTTTTTAACCATCTGGGGTTATCTGTTAGGCAAGATACTAATGCTCTCTAGCAAGGGCCCATAGTGCAAAGCTACTTTGTAGAGTTGCAGAGAGCATGCTGCAGGTTGGTTAGAAGAAAAAACTGGCTGTGGACGATCCTTGGTGAGGAATGTGGAAAGCCAGTAGGTAACCAACTATTCTGCCAAGGACAAGGGGGCAAAGAATAGAAGTTAACCAACCAAACAGTGATAACAGAGTTTCCCAAACGAGGTTGATAACCTGTTTGGGACTTAGCACTGAGGCTAGGAGGATTGCTAGTGGAGGGGAAGCCCTGGTTGTGTAGTGAAACAAAACCTGTGGCCTAACCACTAGGAATTTTTGCATCTGCAGCAACTATCCAGCATGGAGAGTTTCTTCTCCCTCCTCTTTTTTTTTTTTTTTTTAGATTGGGAAAAAGAAAACAACAGACAAGGTAGGACTTCCTATTGTCTGAGGAGCTGCCCTAAGGTAACAAGGGGGAAGACAACTCCAGAAGGGAGAATCCCCCGGTAGAACAGATAGAAGACCATAGGGGCTTACCCATGTAAAACGTCACTCTTACAAACCAAATGTTGTAGTAAGAGGGGTGTAAGACAGAGTTGCAAGAGACCCACTATGGAGGAAGTCTCTGACAGGTGAGATGATACATGCCAGTATAGGGAAACAACTGTCTATTGATAGTTGTTACCTCTCTTTCCTCCAAGAGGAAGAGGAAAATCTGTTAAGTATGGGCATGATCATCATAAAGACTCTTAGAGAAAAGATGTCTCATGAAGAGATATCTAGGTAGGTTAGGATAAAATTAGTGCAGATACTTCAAGTGAAAAGAAGCAGACTGCCATCCTAACCCCCCAACCGAAAGGGGCAATGATCTATTTGAAACCCTGCGACTGCTGGGTTTGTTGACCCTGCTGAGGTTGTGGATTCCTCAGACCAGGGCGATGTTTCCCCTGTTTGGGAACATCTGAATGATGGGCAGATGATGGGTAAAACCTTCTCCCCTTAGGGGAAGAAAGTTTGGTAGGACATTTCCTACCTAGTGGAAAAGAAGAAGGCGTAGAACAGCCTCTGGAAAAAGGAAAGTCAGTGGAAAACTGAGTAACCTGAAGTAAAGACTCCTTGTTGAAGAGATTTTCTCCAGTGCAAGGAGTATTTCCCAGTCTTTCCTGTGCCCATTTGTCCAAGTCTGAGGCTTGAAGCCAGGCTCTACGTCGTGCCCCTATAGCTATAGCAGAAGTCCTGCTAACAGACTCAAAGGAGTCTAGGGTAGCACGAGTAAGAAACTTAGAGATATTCTGAGTATGACTAACCAGTGAGGAATAGTCTGTACATCTGGGCTCTTGAAGGAGTCAAAAGATGTAATTGCTTTGTGATCTCCTCAAGAGATAGACCCATATAAAAAATATATGAGAGAATCCTTGCTGAAAGCATGGATGTCTGGAAGATTTGACGTCCAAAGGCATCTAGTGTCTTAGACTCACGACCTGGCGGACAAGAAGAGTGCTTTTTATTACTCTTCACTCGCCTCATTGCTGATTCTACCACAATGGAATGATGAGGAAGTCGAGTCTTTTGAAACCCTGGAGAGGGGGGCACCTGATATAGAAGATCAGTTGCTCTAGAAGGTGGGGGTAACTTTAAAGGAGCTTCCCACATTTGTAGAAGGAAATCCTGCAAAGAATGATGCAAAGGAAGCATTATGTTCTCCTTTGCTTTGTTAGGAACAGAGAGGTATTCTGCATTTCCATGTGTAGGATCTTGTCCAGGAATAGGAATGGCAAGTGATTTTGCCATATCCAGGAGGAAAGTCTGGAAAGAAGGATCCCTAGAGGGAACTTCCCCCGAATAGGCTAGATCTGATGAAGAACTAGCGTTGGCACCGAGGGATCTATCTAAGTATATAGGCTTAGATGGTGGTCGCTGGTACTGCAGGTCAGGACCAGCGACAGTCGGTAACAGATCGTCCACGCTAGGGATCGATTCCAAACTCGGCATCGAGGGAAGCGAGCCTGACGAGAGAAGCATGGAGGGTACCGACAACAAAGGTAATGTGGATATCGGTGCCGACTTCGGTATCGTATCTGATACTGGAGGATGAAGGCCAGCCGGTGGCAACTCTAATGGTATCGGAGGAACCGAGAGTTGCGGATCCGAAGTATCGGAACCGAGCCTTCGGTACCGACGGGAGTCGGTACACAAGCGAGTCGGTACCCAGTCCTCCAGAATGGAGATCGATTCCAGACTCGGCATCAAAGGAAGCGAGTCTATCGATGCACGTCTGGAGGGTACCAATGTTGGTACTAGTATCGGTGTCGATACCGATACTGGAAAGTCAGTCTGAAGCGTATCCACCGGGCCCGTAGGTACCAAGGACGCCAGACGACGATCCTTGGTGAGGCATGTTTCATCCAACACCAGTGCCGATGCCGGGGTATCGGTACCGCTCAAAGCGGATGCCACCACCGGGCATGGCTCAGGTATGTTCTGTGAGGGGTGAACCTCAGGAACAACCTGAAACCCCACACAGGCTTTGGAGGCTGAAGACTCCCACCGGGGTTTTGAAACCAGTGAATTCTCGAGGACAAGGCCATAGGCATCTCTATGCTGTGCATGAGAAGTGCCGCTCGAGGACTGGCTAGTCTTAATAGACTGTTTTTGGGTTACCTGATCCTGTATAGAAGATGATATGGTCGGTGCCCTGAAGTTGGAAGGGGACCACGTGTTGAGAGGAACTCGATGTTGAAAAGTGCTTCTCATAGTACTGGTGCCCAAAGGCTCCGGAGGAAAATGGTCAGGACCCAAGCAGGTTAGACACCAATTGTGAGTGTCTAAAAATAAAGTTGTACCGCCACAGTTTGTACATTTCTTAGGGAAAGTGGCTGGCGGTTCCATGAGGAAAAATGGAGAGGCCTAGAAGGCCTGAGAACCGTGAGACACTAAGAAGAAAAAATATATTCCTTAAGGAAAAACTTTTACAAGAAAAGAAGAAAGAAATACCGGCGGTACCGGTGGCGTCGGGGAAGGCAGCCGCGACCACAAGAAAACTAAAAAATAAAAGAAGAATTTTCTGCGGTGACAGGAGGATGTCCTGCCGGCTCCGCGGAAAAACGAAAACTGAGGAGAGGCAGTTAGGAAGGCGGGAAGGCAGCGCGCAGGCGTGTTGGGATGCTTCCTAAAGCTTTCTGATTGGACGCTGGGAAGCGTTCCCGCGCGGACTCCGTCGGTACCGACGTACCCATATGTGAAGACTCATTCCTGCTTGTTCCTGGAGATGTTTACAACCGTTCAAGTCATCAGGACATAGAAGTGAGCGCGGATCACCAGTGCTTATGTTCTCTCTTTCACTCTCGGGAATGGAGTTTTGGAAGCTGCTAAATTTATGTTCTTACTCCGGCCATCTTTCTGGGCAGACTAGATGGAGCATACTGGTCTTTATCTGCCGTCATTTACTATGTTACTATGTTGGCTTGAGGAAGCTTTGAGTTTATAAGAACATCTTCTAATGCAGTTCGGGCTTTTAACGCTTGGATCTTGTATGGGAAAGAAGGAAGACAGCAGCACACTGAGGCAATAAAAGGTTTTTCCATTCTGGGTCTATGGGCAGAGCGACTGGCACATCAGGCCCAGGACAGACAAAGAAAAAGGAAATAAAAAACGCAAAAATTTGTTCTCGGGTTTCTAAGATGCTGACTAATAAACTTAGGACACAAATGTCCAACATTTTAAAATTGTTAGTCAAACTATACTTAGAAAGATTGTGTGAAATGTAATATTTCCTGTTTTGTTTCATTCTGGAAGAGAAATGTGTTGGGAGTTTCTTAAATACCTTTCACGAATCAATCTCTACCACCAGCACTGCTATTCTACACAAAACTGGTCCTTCTGGAAGGATTGGATCATCCTTGGACAGCTAGGCCAGGATCACATCAGAACCTACAACTGCCACAACGCAAGATTGATAGCTGGGGGAGATTATTTTTAAACAGGAAAATGACCATGATACAAAAGGTTCGCCATGTATTGAAAGGAAATAAAAATGATGAGAAATGCAAGTATACAAGGAATGTCATTTTCAAAACTATTTGTGTGGGAGTGATGTGGAGAGGCTTTTCGAAAATGCCCAAAATTACACAGGTAATATCCCTGCAATGTCTGCAGCACTCCTGGGGCCAGTGTGGAGCAGGGTTTGGAAATGCATGCCTAGTTCTGAGTTTTCGAAAGTACATGTGATTTTATTTGGATATAGCACCTGTGCAAAAAAGGGGGCAAAGACAGGTGCAGGTATGTTTTACTGAGGTGCTTTTACAGTGAAAGCACGAGTGGGCTCTGCAGATAAAACTTGTCCTGTTAGAAAGGAGCTCCACAGACGCAGGAAATGATCCAAGAGGCAGAATGATTTTAATGGTGCCTGACTCTTAACCAGAATCTACCCTGAACATTTTAATTTAATCCATTTATTCTACCGGCTTTTCTTCATCATGGTGTGATGGGGTCTATAGAATGTTATCCGTCCCTCTCCATAGAGAGTATCAATAGTTCCCTTTAAGAGAGTCTGCAGTCCAGAGTTTAGGGCTGAGAGGGCATGGCTCACAGGGAGGAGTTAAGAATCCAGCAGGTGGCAGGAGGGAGAGAGGCCCGTGGAGCCAGAAGTCCTTCCAAGGCAAGCCATGCAAAGGAGTTCTGTGGTAGGAACTTTAACTGGGATTGGAAGAAGGGCTGTGAGAACCAGCCTGTGGAAGTTTAACAAGCTGGGACAGAAGTAAAGCTGATTTTGTTTTCTCTGAACTGCTGTCTGGCCTGTGTTTTAAAGAAAACTGCTTTCCACCATCCGCCACACTACCACCCATAACAAATCAGCTTACAGCATGGAATACACTAAGGAAACAACAAAAGGATCCAGGATACCTAACAAATTACAACACAACAAATCTAAAAAAAGAAAAACAGTATAAAAACTTCACACCCACCCTGCAATGCATTCATGAAAAACATACAACTTAGATCAGACAGCCTACTAGCACAATCATGCAACAAAAGATCCTGGGCACCTTAAGGACTGAAAGTTTCAATTTCACTCTGAAATGTGACTAGTTAGCTTCAGCCTTTAACTCAGCAGGCAAAGAATTCCATGACAAAGGGCACCTTAGCAATTAGCAAGCGGCAATTTTCACGTTAACCACCTAATGCAGAAAGGGGTGTAGAATGGGCAGGAAATCTGCCTTCAGGTTATGGCACAATAACTGCACGTTACCTATTAATGCAACAGATGATGTAATGCAGTAGCTACACCTCTTGAGATGGCAATGACTGCAATGCATTATCTGCCATTAAGAGAAAATGCATTAAGGAACTCTCCATGGGAATACTTCCAACATCAATGCAGAGACTCCACAAGTACTGTGCATTAGTTTTGGCCATTAACTCATGGTAACTGCAACATCTTATCACATATTTCTAAATAGGATCTTAAAAACAGGTTGCCTAGTCAACTCTAGATAAAAAGGAAGGGACTGGGCAAAAAAATAAATGCAATTCAGCAGACCTTAACGACCATGAGGCCTAATTATGGCATAAACGGATGACAACGATATCTTGGTTGTTTATTTGAAGTCTTTTGGATGTTGGTTTTCTCTCAAAATCAAAACGGCTCACATAATGTAGCCTCAAAAAATAAAAATAAAATAAGACTTAAACTCGATCGAACAGATTACGAGTCGCCAAAAGTGATGTAACATGACTGAACTTGCAAGAGTAACGGAGCAATTTAATAGCAAGTTCTGAATCAGCATTTTTTTTCTTCTGCAGTCTACAGACTGCATCAAGAATTTGATGAGCAATACAGAAAGAAAATGCAATACAATTAGCCAACATAAGACATTATCATATAAGTGGTCCTAAAATGGTAAGATCCAAGAAGAGAAGCCTGGGAGGCAGGCGGAGTATTCATCTGTCAAAAGAAAGCCAACCTCGCAACCTAATTCCCAGGTTTCTTGCGAGTTCTAAATCAGTTATGACTTATTCATCTCCTCAGTAGTAAGATCATGAGAATATGCATCATTCCCACAATTAATACAGCTAATAACGTATGCATAAGGATAAGGTGATTCGCTCAGTAAGCCGCAAATTATTGGCAATCTGTATCCATCAGGAACTAGCATATAGTATAAAATGGAGCACATTCATGCATTTCTTAGTGCACTGGCTTGGTCCCAGTTAAATGTGGCGAAAAAAGTTAAGGGTGTGCACTGAACGTCTGTGTGAGCGCCGATTCCAAATTAGCAATTTGTATTAGAACAGTATGGTTACAATGTTGGATTCATTTGAATGTGTGCTAATGAAGGTCGGGAAACACAAACACAGACTGATGGACTCCATTTCTTGAATAGTTTTGGGGAGCTAACACCCCTTTCCTTATTTAAAAGTCAACTGCAAGCCCGGAAGAGATTTCTGCCTCTACTAAGAAACTGATCAGTTTTTAGTGTTCTTGTCTTTAAAACTCATTCTTAATAACCGGAAGGATAACTCCTCCCTAGAGGTACACGCTCCCTGGAAAATATCATGATCGACTTACAAATCAGAGGATGCTGCAGCCAAAAAAATACAGCAGACAGAAAATTTCAGGAAATCTGGAAAGCCATAGATCATTCTATACTCCAGGTGCTGTCGTTGCAGCGGTTTCTGCTGTAGGGTTAGATAAACTGGTTTGTAGGATATGGTAGCTCATGAGGAGTTCACGCTAAGTTCACTACATGGAAACTGGGCAAAAAAAATATCTTGTGAACGCAATAAAATTATATATGAACAGAAGGGCCAAAGGAAAAAGCACCAAGCAGCCTTGGGCTCTCTCAGAGTCGGGGGAAAGGGGGTATGTTCACCAGTCCAGACTGTCCATATGCCCCCCCCCCCCCCAATTAAAGACATGGCCAGACCAAACAATTTGATTCATCCTGCACCACCATGACTACCTTTGCCCCTACGGTGGTTTCAGCATTCCTGTGGAATTCCATGGGTGATTAATGATTACTAATCCACAGACCTCACACTGCCCGGTACATGTATTATTGTTTTGCTTCATGTTCGCCAACTCAGCAAAATTTCCGTTTAGTTTCGAACTGACAGCCTGAATAAAATACATCTGGCTGACACTGGGCTATGGAAATGACAGAGATTGTGCACTGCAGTGAGAAAAAAATAAAAAATGGTTCTTGCAATAAAGCTGAAGACCATTGGAGGCACCTGTATTTCTGCTCTGTCCCCTGCCTATCTCCAACCGGGGGGGGAGGGCTGGCACAAGGGTGTTAGGTGCCCAGCAAATCTTCATTCTTGCATCCACCACCCTAATTACACACCTACCGACCGGTGGTAGTTCTGCCATAGCATCTCTCCTCTCTATTCCCTCTCCAGCCCCAATCACTATGCCCTCTTCACTCAGCCCCCAGGAATCCCCTGACCCCTTCCCATACTCCCAGCTCCAGTCCTCTTCTCTCTCTCTGCTCCCCACAAAACAGCACCCTCTGTCTACCCACCTCCCTTCCTTGCAGACTCTCGCTCTCTCTTCCTTCCACCCGCTGTACTGGGGGATCACAGGCTGTCAATGCTGCAAGGATCGGCTACCCCTCCTGGCTCAGTCTTTTATGTAAAGGAGTGAGATTGACATGTTCGTTTTTATAATTTCAAGTAGACTAAGTTAGCAAAAATAAAAACAAAAAGGGAACATAAAAGTGGCATCATTTTATTGGACTAGCTTAATACATTTTATCACTTTCTTTTGGGAAATAAAACCCCCTTCTTCAGGTCAGCATTTTGTCCTGACCTGAAGAAGGGGAGTTTATTTCCCAAAAGAAAGTAATAAAATGTATTAAGTTAGTCCAATAAACAGGTATCACCTTATATTCTATTTTTGCTTTTATTTTTAGTTATTGACCTTTAGCTATTATGTGCATACAGAATGCAGGGGAGCCCAAGAGGGGTGAGGGGCCATGTGCGGAGACTCATTGCGGGGCCTCATTTGCATAACAGGACTTATTTGCATAATGCATAGAGTAATTAGACCTTACCTGCTAATTAGCGTTCCTGAAGAGACTCCAGTCCGGTCCCTTAACTTCTGGGTTGTGCTCCTCTACCAGCAGCCTTGGAGACTGAGCTCTTCAATTGTTTTTCACCTGATGATCCTCCAGTATAAATATCACTGGCTCCTCCCATCAGATCCAGCATTCTATTGACAAAGCAGACTTAATGGAGAGATATTAAAACAACTAACCAGAACCGAATACCCTAACAGAACCGCAAACTGTACGCTGAACTCAAAACAAGAAGACGGAGAAGCGTACTACTGCATGGCCTCTTAAGGGCCCAACTCCTCCCGGCCCCTTGGAGAGAAAGATCTTCCTCCCACACCCCCCAAGAAAAAGATAGAGAAGGAGTCCCTGACCCGAACTTACCCGTAAGTTCAAGAGGCCCATGCCTACGGCATACTGACACTGACAGGTGAATATCCGTCACCACCTTACCTGAAACAACAAAAGTTGGGTCTTCCGTGACCTACCCAAAGCTTCGGGACAATCTGACCCAACTGGGAGGGATCAGGGACCGGACTGGAGTCTCTTCAGGAACGCTAATTAGCAGGTAAGGTCTAATTACTCTTTCCTAGGCGTTCCTCCAGTCCGGTCCCTTAACTTCTGGGATGTAACAGAGCAGTTCACCTCCGGGAGGGCCCTGACAGAGCAGACCGAAACACCGCCGACCCAAACTCCGCATCTGCCAAGGCCATCACATCCAACCGATAGAACTTAGCGAAGGTATGTAACGACGACCAAGTCGCCGCCCTACAAATCTCCCTGGGCGGAACTAAGCTGAACTCCGCCCACGAGGTAGCTAAGCCTCTGGTTGAATGGGCCCGGAACCCTACCAGAACCGGTCTACCCTTCTGAATGTATGCACTGGCAATGGCTTCCCTGATCCATCTGGAAATAGAACCCTTAGCCGCCGCTTCGCCCTTGCGCGGCACTCTGAACAACACAAACAGACGCTCTGACTTTCGGAACGACGCCGTCCGCCTCACGTAATGTCCCAAGATTCTCTTCACGTCCAGCCTGTGTAGAAGCAACTCCTCAGCCCCTTTCCCCACTCCCAGGAATGAGGGAAGGGGAATCGACTGATTTCACATGAAACGGCGAAGCCACCTTGGGCAGAAACGAAGGAACCGTCCGCAAAACCACCTTCTCCTTGAAGAATGACAGAAAGGGAGGGCGACAAGACAACGCCTGCAGTTCCGAAACACGCCTCGCCGAGCAAACGGCCACCAGAAACACCGTCTTAAGGGTCAAATCCTTCAAAGAGGAACGCTTAATCGGCTCGTAAGGTTCGCCCCCTAGGACATTCAACACCAGATTAAGATCCCAGGGAGGAACTGACACCACTCTTTGAGGCATCACGCACCTGACCGCCCTTAGGAATCTAGCTACGTCTGAATGCTGCCCCAGCGCCTTTCCCTTGATCTTGCCTCTATAACAGGAAATGGCCGCTACCTGAACCCAAAGAGAGCTGGCAGCAAGCCCCTTCTCCAACCCTGCTTGCAAGAATTCCAACACCTCTGGCACTGAGGCCCCCAAGGGTCGACTCTTCTGATCCGCGCACAAACTCTCAAAGATGCGCCAAACCCAAACATAAGACAGGCAAGTAGAACGCTTACGAGCTCTCAACAAGGTGGCAATCACTGCTCCTGAATAACCTCGCTTAAGCAGCTGCGCCCTTTCAATATCCAGGCCATAAGTGAGAACCGATCCACCTGCGGCATCCGCAACGGACCCCCTGAAACAATAGATCCGCCCTCGCCGGCAGGCACCACGGCCTGTCGTCCAACAGTCTTATGAGATCGGCATACCACGGACGACGAGGCCAGTCCGGAGCTATAAGGATCACCCACCCCTGGTGGGCCTCCACCCTTTGCAGAACCTTTCCTATCAGCGCCCATGGAGGAAACACATAGAGCAGCCTCTCTGTGGGCCACCTCTGGACCAGAGCATCGAGACCCTCCGACATCCGCTCCCTCCGTCTGCTGAAGAAGCGGCTGACCTTGGCCGACTGGAACCTCGCCATCAGATTCATGATGGGTTGACCCCACCGACGAACCACCAGCTCGAACACTTGTGGGCAGAGCTCCCACTCTCCGGGATCCACTCTGCGCCTGCTCAGGAAGTCCGCTTCCACATTCTCCACTCCGGCCACATGCTGCGCCGACAGCGCCACCAGATGAGCTTCTGCCCAATCCAACAGCCCCGTTGCCTCTTCCTCCACGGGAGCGCTGCTTGTGCCGCCCTGCCGGTTGATATAGGCTACCGTGGTCACATTGTCCGAAAACACCCGGACCGCCTGCTGGCGTACCCACTGCTCGAAGGCATGGAGCGCCAGAACTACAGCTCGCAATTCCAGCCTGTTGATGGACCACTGCGCCTCCTCCGGAGTCCAAGTGCCCTGTGCGAAGTGCCCCTCGCAATGCGCTCCCCAGCCCGATAAGCTGGCATCCGTCGTTAACTGCAACCACTTTGGGACTTCTAAAGGCATACCCCTTTCCAAGGTGCCCGACCGGAGCCACCACAGCAGGGATTCCCTCGCTTCCTGTGTAATGGGGAGCTGCATCGACAGGGGCTGACTCTGATGCGACCACCGACGGAGGAGAGCCCCCTGGAGGGGTCTCATGTGGGTCCTGGCCCACGGTACCATATCAATCGTCGCCGCCATTGGCCCCAGGACCTGCAGGTAATGCCACGCCGTGGGCGAGTTTCTCGCCTGAAACTGACGAACCAACAGCCGCAGCGCCTCTGCCCGCTGAACCGGAAGGAACACCCTTCCTTCCCTTGTGTCGAATCTTGCACCGAGGTGCTCTATCACCAGGGATTGAAATAGCCTGCTCTTTGCCTGGTTGATAACCCACCCCAGACTCTGCAGGAAACCAACTACTCTGTCCGTGACCTTCCGACTCTCCTCCTCGGACTTGGCCCGAATCAACCAGTCGTCGAGGTACGGATGGACTAGGATCCCTTCCTTGCGCAGCGCCGCCGCCACCACTACCATCACCTTGGTGAAGGTGCGTGGCGCCGTCGCCAGACCAAAGGGCAGAGCTTAGAACTGAAAATGTCCCCTTGGCACAGCAAACCACAGGTACTGCTGATGAGACTCCCGGATTGGAATATGTAAATAGGCCTCTGTCAGATCGAGAGATGTCAAAAATTCTCCCTGCCGAACTGCTACTATTACGGACCGCAGGGTTTCCATCCAAAAATGCGGAACTCTGAGACATCGATTGACACGCTTCAAGTCGAGAATTGGACGGAAAATGCCTTCTTTTTTGGGCACCACAAAATAAATGGAGTACCGACCACACCCACACTGGTCGCTGGGCACCGGCACCACCACTTCCAACTCCAGCAGCCTGTCCAGAGTTTCCTCTACTGCCGCCCTCTTTGCTGCGGACCTGCAAGGGGACCGAATGAACGCTGGAGAGATGGTGCTTGAGAATTCGAGAGCATGCCCCTCTCGAATTACCTCCAGCACCCACTGGTCAGACGTGACCTGGGTCCAAACGGGAAGAAACCGCCTCAAACGGCCTCCTATCGGCAGCCCCCCCCCCCCCCATCTGGACCTCCCTCACTTCACTGCGACTTTCTCGGACCCGCAGACGAGGAGGAGGCACCGAAACCCCTTCCGGCACCCCGAAACCCACGGAACCCCTGACCTCGAGAGTTAACACGTCCTCTCTGAAACGGGGCATACCGCGACACCCAAAACTTGCGGGATTCCCGCTGCTGAGTCCTGGCGGGAGTGGAAGAGCGAGACTGCTTCTGACGGTCCTCAGGGAGTCTGCCTCCCTTAGACTCTCCCAATTCCTTCACTAACTTGTCCAAATCCTCGCCAAACAGTAGCTTGCCCTTGAACGGCAACTTACTAAGACGAGTCTGAGGAACCATCCTCAGCCCAACTGCGTAACCAGAGATAACGATGAGCGGCGACCACTGACTCCATGTTCTTAGACAAGCTTCGAACCAGGTCATACTGGCTGTCTGCCAAGTAGGCTGCCCCTGATTCAATCTTGCTCGCTTCTCCCTGCGAAGCACTAGCAGAGTCGCCCGATGGCTGGAGCTGTTGCGACCACCGCAGACAAGCGTGCGCCACCCACGCGCTACACACCGAGGCCTGAAGGGCCAGGGCACTGATGTCAAAGGCCTGTTTCAACAGCATGTCCAACTTTCGGTCCTGCGCATCCCGCAGAGCCGCACTGCCTTCCACTGGGATCGTTGTCTTCTTGTTACTGCTGAGACCGCCGCATCCACTTTTGGCGATCTCAATAGCTCCCTGTCTTGATCCGGTAAAGGGTACAAACGGGCCATGGACCTCACACCCCTCAGGGCTGAATCCGGCTGATCCCATTCCTCCTGGATCATCTGCCTCACCACCCGGTGCACCGGGAAAACTTTCTGAGTCTTCCTAACCGCCTGAATAAGCGAATCTTCGAGGACCTCCTCCTCTACCGGCACACTCTGAGCCATATTGAGAGCCTTTAAGGATTCAGAAATCAAAGCCGGTAACTCCTCCCGGCGAAACACCCGCACAATCCAGGTTCTCTGTTCCTCCTGAATCTCGCCCTCTTCGAGTTCCTCCTCTTCCTCTCCTAGATCCGGCTCGGACAACTCCGTCTCCCGCTCCTCGACCATAGAGAGGGGAGGCGATGCGTCCTCAGCCATCGTTTGCCGCTTCTGCGGTATAACAGAACCCCCCTCACTGGGGTCCAGGCCCCTCTTGGATGGGCCGTCTCCTGCGCCCTGCTTCTGCTCCTGCTTCCTAAGGCAAAAAGCTTTATGCAGAAGCAGCACGAACTCTGGGGAGAAATCACCCAGGCCCATCCCCTCCTGCCCGGCCGGCAATGAGGAAGGACCTGGAATGTGCAGCATAGCGGCCTACCGCTCCACAACTGGGACCAAAGGACCCTCTGGCCCCCCAATTGGGACACCACCTCCCCTGCACTCTGAGGAGTGCCCTCTGCTGCTTCCAGAGCCAAGGAAGCCTGGATTTCCTGTTCCACAGAGGTGGCCTCCATAGCACACCCTCTGCAAATGCCTGCCGCCGATACCGCCCCACGCTTAGCACCACACACTAAGCACTGAGGCCTGGCTGGCATACTGGCCCTGGACTTACTTTCACTAAGTTAACTGCAATCCCCGGATTACTTTCTTCTTTTTTTTTTTTTTTTTTAATGAACTGTAAAATTAAACAATAAAAGTAATTAATAATGTAGCTAATAAAGGGAACCCTCTCTGAGCTCCCCAGAGAGCAGCCCGATATGCGGCCTGCTCTCCTGCGTGCCAAATACGCGCGCGCGAACAAAACTACCGGGGCAATCCCCTCCCCCTTCCAACTTGGCCCTTACCTCTGGCGCTGCCTTCCCAGCCAGCAAGGATCCTCCAGCGAAGATAAAACGGGCTACCGGTACCGCGGTTCAGCGCCACGCGGTCCTCCGCTCCACTCAGCCGCTTCCTTTCTGTGCCGCTGAGCTCCAGCGTGCCGATCAGCTCCCTGCCACGTGCTCAGCCTCCACTAGGGCTTCGGCACGGGCGGGCCCGGGATTTGAAAGCCAGACTCTGCTCAGCCTGATCTCCGCTGCCTCTCGCCGCCGCTCCCCCACCCGACGGCTCGAGAGGCGCCGCTAAGCTTTCCCTTCTGTGCTCGACCCCTCGGGAGCAGCCGCTAAGCTAGACACAGAGAAGAGAGGAGAGAAGAGGGAGGGGAAGGATCTCTCTCGCCAAATCCTACTACTAATCAACTACACTCGCCCCACAAAAACAAACCCAGCACAAAGGTGCCTTCCAAAAACAAATTAAATAAAGCAACCCGAATAAGAAAGAAACTTCCTAGATCTCTCCACTAAGCCTCTCACTGGCTTAGTACTCCTTCCAGACTGAGCTAAACTGGATCTGATGGGAGGAGCCAGTGATATTTATATTGGAGGATCATCAGGTGAAAAAAAATTGAAGAGCTCAGTCTCCAAGGCTGCTGGTAGAGGAGCACAACCCAGAAGTTAAGGGACCGGACTGGAGGAACGCCTAGGAATGCTAATATGCATTAACTTTTAGTAAACATGTCTGGATAAAGAAAGACTACCAGTAAAAAACTATTTGATTTTATTGGCAAATCAAATAAAGTTTTTTACTTATTTTATTCCTTGGTTGTTCCTCACCATGTTCTCTGACTGTGTGCCCCTCAGACGTGGCTCTTTGCTCTGTGTTGGACACAGACTACCAGATTTCTACATTACTATACTCCAGTGCCAACTGCCAAGCATATTAGGAAGTACTATAAACACTGCCCATTTAGAACCCATAGCAAACCCACCAAATCATAACAGCACTACCAGGACTCACAAAGCACCAAACCCTATCTATCAAAAGATAACACTACAAATATTAAACCAATACATCTCAGAGAATACCAATACATCTCCTACTGGGGAAAGAGAACAAGGGGCACTGTCAAATAGAAACTACATAAACAGAATACCTCAGCTCGGTTACACATGCAGAACACAGACCATTACCAAACAAAAAACAAGGGATCACAATTTAGAAATAGGAAGACAATAATTAAACTGGGAACCCCAAAAGACAAACTTGGAATGTACAATAACACTGGAGAAGTAAAACTATAAATTAATTTCCTCTTGTACTAAACAAAACACAGACGTTAACGATACACATTTCCCAAAGCTGACATATTCCAGTTAATAAATTCAAAATAAAAAAGCATTTTTTTACCTTTTGTTGTTTGTGCATTTTATTTTTCAGTTGCAATTGCTCCAGTCACTTTCTTCTGATTTTTTGTGTCTTCGACTAACTCTCCATTGTCTATTGTCCATTTGTCCTTTCTTATCTCTTCTAGTTTTTTTCCATTCTCTCTCTACATCTCCTTTAACATATTGATCTTTCTCCTTTTGCTCTTTCCTTTTTCATGCACTCAAATTTTGCCCCTGCATCCTCAATCAACATTTACTCTCCCAATACCCAGCCAATGGTAGATTTTTCTTCCCTCCCACACAAAATATTTTTCCCCTCTCCATCCTCACTCCCCCAGCCCCATCCCATTCTAGTCCTCCCCCAACATCAACTCCCTTCTAGTTCCATTCTCTCATCCCCTCGTATCAGCCCATTTCCAGTCCTAGGCCCCCCCCCCCATCAGCCATTTCTATTCCTATCCTAGCCCCCCATCAGCCCATTTCCACTCCTAGCTCCCTCCCACTCAGCCAATTTCCAGTCCAAGCCCCCCTCCCCATCAGCTATTTCCAGTCTTAGCCCCCTCCCCCCCCCCTGAAGAGCCCTGCAGCTGTCTGAATGTCTTTAGAGGGAGCCAGAGAGGCCCTGGCTCACCTCTGATAGCCGCCGAAGTGAAGAGCGCCTTTTTCTTCACTTCAGCAGCTGTATTACAGTATAGGATGCTGGCGCGCTCAATGCCCGGAAAAAGGAAGTCCCTTTTCACCTCGGCGCGCTAGTGTCCTATACTGTAATACAGCTGTGGAAGTGAAGAAAAAAGGCGCTATTTACTTTGGCGGCTGTCAGAGGTGAGCCAGGACTTCTCCAGCTCCCTCTAAAGCCGACCTGCCTGCGGGTGCCGAAAGCGAGATGTTGTTGGTGCGGGGCCCCCTGAAGCACGGGGCCCTGTGCGATCAACATTCTCGCACAATGGACGGGCCGATTCTGACAGCATGCTCGGGATTCCCGTGCTCCCCTGTTGACAGTGTGACTGCATTGTTTCATGACCGTTTCTGAACCACGACCCCAAACGAAACCTTCCAGATCGGGCATTCAGGGGTGACGGTACATGACAGGCGACGCTAGGGTGGTGACTGCACTCTTTTCACCTCTGCTCACTGCTTTCCTTGTTTTGGGGCCTTGGGTGCTCTTGTTAGCACATCTACACCACCACTGCCTGCAGTCTGTCTGCAGTACCAAGGTGCAGCCCCCAAAGCTGTACTGCTCTAGGCGGGTATCTAGTCTGCCTATTGCTCGAGCTGGCCCTGGCCATGAGAACGTGTCCGTGACACATGCCTGGAACTTGAGTTCAAAACAGTAGGTCATTTCTCCCTCAGCCAGCATCCTAACAATCGCTCTAATTCTTTTCTTCCCATCCTATTTCTCCAATGACTCCCAACTCTTCTATGGTCTTTGGTTTTGGTTTTGGTTTTGTTTCTTTCAGAATTCTGCTTGCTGCCATCCTTTATTAAGATTACCAGATGTCCCTAATTTTCAAGGGCTGACCCTGATTTTAGAGTGCGTCCCCAACCCCCACCTGTTTTGCAGCCTTCTGTCCCCCGGTTCCAGCAATGCGGTCAAAAGGGGTAGAAATAAATTATTATTTTCAATTTAGTGATTTGAATATGTCCGTTTTTAAAATTTATATCCATTATTTTTATATATTGCACAGTATGGCAGGGCCCCAGGCAGAAACCCCGGCCACGCCGCCCCCCCCCCCCCCCCGTACCAAGCTGCTCCCACCGAGCTGCGCTGCCATCAATTCCGTCTTGGGGGGGGGAGGCAAGTAACAGTGGCATTTTAAAAGCAGCAGCTTTGTTGCCTGCGGCAGGCCATGTGCTTCGGCACACATGACTTGCCACTTCTGAGCCCCCTCCAACACTAAGTTGCATTGGAGGGGTAACAGAAGTGGCAGGTCATGTGTGCCGAAGCACATGGCCTGCCACAGGCAACAAAGCGGTGGCACAAATCCGCCAATCCAGGTTGGATGCCCTAGGCAGCTGCCTAGCTCGCCTAGTGGATGGGCCGGCCCTGCAGTACGGGAACATGCACCCCTGTTTCTATTTCTCTGTGGATCTGTCTGCTTGGAAGTGATATTGTTCTGTTGTGGGATGGATTGGTGAGGGGGGTGGGGCAAAGCGACTCCTCGTTCCTCCTCCTGGAACTAAGGTGCCCCTCCCTACGACACTTCAGATAAGTGTCCCAGATTTGCTTAGAAAAAACTCTGGTAACCTTACCCTCTGTGGATGTCTAGGTTTCTTTAGAATACTCTAGTGACGTGGAACAGTGATTGTACTGCTGCCCTTTTCAGATGCCAACTTGTTTAACGTAAAATTTATACCTTTTAAAAAATAGTTCCCCATGCCTGAACACACATATACCAAAATGAAATGCGCCTTAAAGGTAGTCTGATAAAGAGACCCTGAGGACTGCTGCAGAGACCTTTGCAAAGTATAATCGAAGGAACCACTAGGAACAGGAAATCCAAGACTCTCCAGCAACTCATAGAACGTAAGGACTGACGTTGCCTAGAGCTCCATGAAAATACCACCAATTAGGAACTGGAGGAGACACAAAAGAAAATCCCCAAAGCTAAAACGAGTCATGAAGCACAAGTGCATATAATCTAGTGCACTTTAGCAGAATCCATTCTGTCCGTCTTGGCTGGGAAGTCAAGCATGAGCCCACAGTATGAAAGTGTCCTCGGAGAAATAAATGGTCTAATTGTGTGTAGGGGGTGAGGGGAGATGTTCTTGTTAAAAAAAAAAAAAGAAAGTACAATAGCAAAATTTGTCCCCCTGAAAACTCCCTTGCAGATATCTCAACGTGACAAGGTACCTGCAGCTGCTGTAGGAATGGAAGTTATATATTTCCATGGAAAGATTGGGGGGGGGGGGGGAGTTAACTGGTTATCACATATATCTCATTAAAACAGTTGCAAGCATCGAGAGAAATTGAAGCGCGAGGATCGCTAGAAGAATGACTTCACGCCGATGTGACTATTCAGTGGCATGGCTGCCGTTTACTTGAAGAGGTACTGTAGAGCTAATCGGCTAAATTCTGAAATGAGATAAGGATAATACTCATATAATGTGTTACTGGAAGCTTTTGGGGGGTTTGATTGAGTAGCTCCTGGCTGATGTCTGAAAGCGTGCCAGCTTTTTATCATTTTAGGCAGACAGATTTAAAAGTTATGACTGCTATTTACCCTACGGCACTCGTACATTAAATGGCTTAATTTCACCACTGAACATAAAGGTTTTCCTGCTCTCAGCCCACTCAATATCACTCCCCTTTTTCCAGCACATAACTCTGACCATTTTGTGAATAAAATGCCCACAGTCATATGCAAATTCGCCAGGGATATTTTTCAAAAAGGCACTTATGCTTGACAATGTCTGTGTCAACCGAAACTACCTGCCTCGCAGTGTTCCATGCACTACAACTTTAGAACATGCAACACACAAATATCACATGCGGTAAATCACGGGTGCCTGATATAAGAAGCTTGGGGAGCAGGTGCTGGAGTTTGGGCACGCAGCTCAGAAACTATAGACCAGGGGTTCTCAAACCAGTCCTCAGGACACGCCTAGTCAGTCAGGTTTTCAGGATAACCACAATGAATATGCAGGCGAGAGATTTGCATACAATGGAAGCAGCGCATGCAAATCTATTTCAGGCATATACATTGCGATTATCCTGAAAACCCGACTGGGTTACTAACCCCTGCTATAGACCGAGCAGGGCGGGCTCTTGAATGGTGTCCGAGCAGGGCCTGTCCACCTGTTGCAGCTGCTAATTCCCGACCTCTTGCCACCGACTGGCTCATTCTGCTGGCCACGACTTGTCCGTGCCAGGCATGTGGAGACATACTTTCTCCACCTCCGGCAATGACAAGGGAGGGTGGGCACAGAAAGAATAGTGCAAGACTGTTGTGTGGAGTGGGGCAGTAAGAGAGAGAGCCAAGTGAGCACAGAGAGGAGAAAGCATGAGATTGTGCGAACCTGGGAGTTCCTTGGTGGGGAAAGGGGCGAGGGAGTAAGAGAGAAAATCCGTGCAGCCCAGCACAACAGCTGAGGGCAAGGATAGATCTAGCAGAATGGTAAGGAAACACAGAGGAGACTAAGCGATCAGGATCTAAAAGTGCCCTTGAAGAGGTGAGTTTTGAGCCTGGATTTGAAAAGGGCCAGAGATGAAGCCTGACGCATGCACAGACTCCGGTAGTTTGTTCCAGGCATAAGGAGCAGCAAGGTGGAAGGAGCGAAGTCCGGAGTTAACAACAGAAAAGAGGGGCACAGATAGAGGGGATCTGCCAGAAGAACAGAGTTCCCGAGGAGGGGTGTAGGGAGAGATAAGAGAGGAAAGGTAGTGAGGGGCAGCAGAATGAAGGCACGTATAGGTCAGTAGGAGAAGTTTGAACTGGATACGGAAACGGAGAGGCAGCCAGTGAAGTGACTTGAGAAGAGAGGTTATCTGAGCATATCGAGGCTGGCGGAAGATTAGCCATGCAGCTGTCTTGAACAGATTGAAAGGGACAGAGATGATTCAGAGGAAGACCAGCAAGGAGAAGGTTGCAATAGTCTAGATGGGATGTAGCTAGAGTGGATAAGTGTCTTAGTAGTTTGTGTAGAAAGGAAGGGACGAATTTTGCCAGTGTTATAGAGAAGGAAGAGTGGTCAGGCCTGGCTACTACTAGGTGACCACCTTGGAATACAAGGGGCTGTAAACACGCTGTGCAGAAGAAAGGCCTGGCAATCTACTTCCGACTCTACCTTGCCAAGAAAACCCAGGCGCGGGGTTATCCTTGACATGAAGAGTCACATAGCCAACACAGTCAAGGCAATCTACTTTAAAATCAGATCCCTCAGACACCTACGTACACTACTTGAACCAGAGGATTTCCGTACCATTTATCAAGCCCTTATTCTTCCCCATTTCGACTTTGCAAACTCCATTCTACAAGGGCTACCCCGGTCCACCCTGAACCCCCTGCAACTGGCCATGAATAGTGCAGCGAGGGTACTCCTCGGAGCTTCTAGGAGAGACCACGTGACACCACTCCTAAAACAGCTACACTGGCTTCCCATTCAAGCAAGGATCAGTTTCAAGACTGTACTGCTAACATTTAAAGCGACCAAGGGGCTCACCTCCGCTTCTCTCTCCAACCTCATACAACCACTTGCACCAAACAGGCCAAGAAGAACAGCAGAAATGAACACACTAGCTACCCCAAAGGATTCCACAAGATGTGCCAGATCAACAGCCAACAGAGCCTTCCGACTCTACGCCCCCATTTTATGGAACACCCTACCAGCACAAATCAGAGCAGTACCAAATTTGAGTCAGTTCAGAAAGTCATTGAAACATTTCCTCTTCCTTAAATATCTCAATGACAGCGCAGAAAATAACTCCCAGGTGAATAGCAGGAGTGGCCAGACAGACAGACCATCGCAACAGGCCAATTGCACAATGTAAATACAAACAGTTCCATGTACTGTTGTACCACATTTGTATATAGTTAACCATGATATCTCTTGTCAGATAACACACCTTTGTATATAGTTTCCCCTATTTGCCAAGTTTATACTTCCTGTTAAATGTAATGACCAGACATATGTAAATTGTCGGATGTTTTCTGTTCAATGTAAACCGCGCTGATGTCTAATAGTGCGGTATATAAGAATTGTTAATAAATAAATAAATAAATAAATAAATAAATCAGGAGTCAGCATTAACTCGGCAGCACACAGTGCATTTGCAAGCATGTAGAAAGCAATTTACACACCCACCCCCCTCGGTTGTCTGAAACTTGCACTGTTCCGCAACCTGCCTTCTTTTAGACAAATCTCGAGGCGCCTTTCCCAGGGGTGTAATAGATCTGCACAGATTGCATTTCCCACAAAACAATGGACCTGCAGAAAAGGAAGGCGCAAAATGCCACAGCAGCTTCCACAGTGAAAGTGGCTCTTAATCCTAGCAGCACGCGCATAGCATGTATTTATTCATTTACATTTATAAACCATGGCTAGAGGAAAGAAAAGACTGGGAAGGGGAAGAAGAAGGAAATAAGTGAAGAGGGAGAAGGCGTCCCTGTGGGAATTATGCCAAACATGGCTTTGAAGTTTGCCTCCCTTCCCTTGGCCACGGAATCACAGGAGGTCAGCTGTTCTGCTCAACACTTGTCGGTAACCACTATCTCTGCAGCTCTGACTATGAAACACGATGGCGTCTCTGCCACAGTGTCCCATAAGGGTAATAATTTTTAATCCGCTTTGGGCAACAGCTGAATACGTTTTGTCCACCCCCCTTCAGCAACAAGCTTCCAAACAACCCTCTGTCTTCGTAACATACTTTTATTCCTGAGTGAACAGACTCAACTCATTAGCTGCAATATAATTAGAGCGAAGTAAGTATGATAATTACTAAATTCTAAAGTGATTAGATAATTGCTCACGAGGAAGTAAAGGAAAGCACAGATCCATGAGCACACCAGACTCTGCTGCTAGAAAATGAGCTTTTCTCCAGTTCCTTTGTTCAATCACATCCCAAAAAGATGGAAGCCAACCCCTCGACGGTTTGCAAGTACAGGTGAGACAACTGGAAAGTCTCTCTGTCTCGAGAACACAACCAACTTGGGGTTATTTCTTTACTGGAGGGTTGAGGAGCAGACTGCACGCCAGGGGAGAGATTTGGGAAATCTGCAGTCGATTTTTTTCCAATTCGTTTCACAGGATACTCAAAACCTGGTTATTTGGTCTGGCGTGTGTTACATCTAATTGCTCTGATTTGATATTCGTTCACCATTGCTATGATCTGTTTAAATTCCCTCATGCTGCATTTTACCCTGAACATCTGCAGTGATTAGGCAAGTAATAAAGGTTAATAAATAAAGAAATACGATGCAGCCTTAATTAGCAATGTGCGGTTTCTCTAAGAGCAGTGGGAGGTAACCTGATGGGGGGACATATGGGGTTATGCTGAAGAGTTAACCAATCAGAAGTTGGCCGCTAAGGGGGCAGACTGATATTCCATGGCACTATCCAGACAGTTCTGCTAACTATCTCCACAGAGCACCCTGGCACTATCCGGTTAGTTCTGGCAATTACCCAGTCAGTGCGATTTTTGTGACGCTTGCCCAGACAACTTAGACCACATGAAAATCAGGCAAGCGCTGGCTGAAAATCACATTAACCAGGTTAAGTGCGGCATTCACCTGGTTAGCATTACTCAACCCCGATATTCAGCGGATACTTCTGCTGAATATCCCGCCAAAATTTAAGCACCGCAGCTGACCGCCGTGGCATTTGAATATCAGCAGTTTCAAAAACGGAGCCCGTGTTCTTTTATTCAGTGTCCTTTACTGTAATTTGTAAATGCTGCACGGACTGGAATTAGTGTGTGGGGAGGGGGTGCAGTAACTGTGCTGAAAACCTGCACAGCCTACCAAAATCTTTCTTATCCTCACCTTAATGCCATGGCTCCCAAGCTTTTCAAGCCCAAAGTACAGTGACATTAACAGAAATGTTGTGCGGCACGCAATAGCATCTGAGACTCAGGCATTGTGGGCACGGAGAGGACTCACAAGGTCAACAGAAGAGCTAGCAAAGCAGCAAAAGCCCCACCAGTTTCTCTTCCAACCTTAAAAGCAAAGAGAGAGAGAGAGGGCGGAGACACACATGAAGCACTAATGGCCCAATCCCTTCTATATACGCGTAGTATGTGCAGAGAAAGGTACAAGTAGTTGTCTCACGTATTCACGAGGCTGCTGCAGTTCCCCACACTCGCAGGCCTCGATGCAGCAAAGTGTGCCGTTACTAGTGCAGGCTATAGCACAGCGTTTGCACAGAATATTCTGCACTAGTGTGGGCAATAATGTAGGAAGGGATTTAACAGAGCATGCAGCACATTTAAGTGGATGCTAATGAAGCAAGCAGCTATGCAGCGCAGATGCACAGAAGGGTGCTGAAGACCAGAAAACTGAACCAGGACCGTACCAAGCTAGAAATGCGCGCTGTGTGACTCGCAAACCTGCCGTCCCCTCCCCCACCCATCCACATGCAGGAACTCCCTTTTGTAGGGTTTCCTAAAAGCCCAGTGAGGACATCAGTGCCCCTTCTGTATTTGCAACCTGTGCAGCAATTTCCGCTTGCACAGCCTTTGGTACAGCCCTGGGCTGATCTCAACGCAGGGCCAGCACCAGAGTTGGTTCAAGGTTTTGGCGCCCTAAGCAGACCTTACGCTTTACACTCCCTCTGGCTGTGAAAATGTATTGTTTAGCTTTGAATGCCCTCTTTTACCAACCCCCAGAAGTTAACACTCTAGGCGACTGGGCCGGCGCTGGTATTTTAACACAAGGAGACATTAAGGGTTAGTTCATGGGTCTGGAACGATTGCTGGTGAAGAATTTATGCCTATTTCTTGAGCGTACAGCACCCATTACTTTTTTCTGGCTTTACTGAAGAGAATGTTAAAATAAAATGGCAGAGGAAATATGCGAGAACAATGTGTCACATGCGCTGGAATGCGATCTGGTGCATAAACAGTAATATTATTCTGCGCTGAGTAACATTGCTGCTTATGCGCCAGATCGCATTCCAGCACATGTGCCAACTTGGGGGGTTTCTGTGCGCAGGATATAAGAGATGCTAATGCAGATCCCCCTGCACATGTGCCTGGCTTGCTCTCCTTGTTTAGCGCAGACTTTTTACGCTCGGCTCATTTGCATGCTGTTTGCTTACAGTATCGCAGAGCAAAGCCTCTATGCTGAACTTTCATTCGGTAATCCTGTGTTAGAGTTTCAGTGCTGGGCGCTGACACAGGGTTTCTGCATCAAGCCCACAGTGAATCATCCTCCCAGCTTCCCTATCAGCCTAGGGGGGAGGTTTTTTTGGTGCTGTCAAGTCAGTGCTGACTCCTGGCGACCTAGCTGCCTCTGGGTTTTGTTGGCAATGTATCACTGGAAGTAGCTTACCAGGTCTTTTCTTCCGAGGCAACGGAGGATCAAGTGACTTGCTCAAGTTCACAAGGAGTGCCAGTGGGACTTGGACCCTTGCTCTTCTGGGTACTAGGCAGTTGCTCTAACCACTAGGCTAAGAGACTACGAAGAGCTTGAAGGAGACTCAGGAGTGGAAAGGAAGGGTCCGGTTATCTGTGCCCTGCATGCTGCCTGTTAACTCCCACGCTCCAGAAAGGAACTCCTGCCGACTTCAGAGCTACAGCTGGTGTCTTGCTGCAGGACCCAAGGGCTGGTCTGGATCTGAGTCTAGGCAGCAGTGAATTTTCGGCAGTACATCTGATCAGGTCTTCAGGCACCCTTCCTTGGGAGGAAAAAACCCTGTTCTAATGGATACACAAGAGGAATGACAGCTTGATTCAACACATGCAGTTCATGATCCACTGCCTGATAGCCCTAGAAGGGAAATGTGAGGACAGACCCACATTCTTTACGATAATGGGCCTGAATTACAAGTTCACGATTCATTCCTATCAATAGGATGGTGCATTGTGGCAAATGGTGTGTACGCTGGCAGTCATTCGGAGACAAATCAACGCTTAAGTGGAAAAACACCTCTTCCTCCAGTCTGCCCACGTGTCTTTCCCCTCCTCCTTGTCAATCAGCGGCAGCACATCTCAGGAAAGAGAATAATACAAAAGCCTCCAGCTTACCTCCTAAGAAAAGGGAGGGAGCTGCTGAGCAATACAGACCAAGGCGGAGCATCTGCACCTCTTCCAGACTGTCCGCAGAGCGGAACAGGGAATTAATATCTCTAACAAGGCTTACTGTGTAATACCAAACAATTAGAGAGGCTGCAGGCTCCTCTCTGATGTAATTTGGGCCATATGTCACAACCTTTCCTGAGCAAGAAGAATTAATGAAGCTTCAGAGGCGTGTGCTTTATGACAGTGTCCTTGCACACACACTCACCGACACAGGCACAGAGCTTATGTAGGTCTTCCTAAGGGATTATTACTCTGGAAGACAGAGCACTGAAGGCCTCCCAAAATACCACAGACTAGTCAGGGCAGCCTGTCCATGCTTTTCATTACCTCACTATGCTGAAAAACTTCTAATTGTTGCATTTCCTTCACAGGAATGCTCCCCTCTGTGCCATTACTGGCTTCCACAGACCTCTGGCCGCTTGAGGCCCACAATTACAGCCCAAGCGCATCAGTACTGGCAGGAAGGTATCTGTGGCACTAGGAGAGGCCGCAGAGAGATTAGTCCACAATTAACAGCAGTCAAAGCGCTCAGAGTGGACTTTCTCTCCGAGTTATAATGCCCTGTTCAATGTAATTTCAGTTTGTTCAATGTAAACCGCACTGATGCAGAATAGCGCGGTATATAAGAGAATGTAAATAAAAAAATAAATAAACTTGAGCTACGGCTGTGTAACTTTATTTTTATTTCTGGTTTTTTTTGCCAGGTATATAACAATTTTAATGGTAAATAAATGCATATACTGTACAAATAGTTCAACATGAACATCACTTCTTTTCTCGTAGAGATCCTCTGTACCATGCTTTCTAGAATTCTGATACATTTCTCATCTCCGCCATCTCCGCGGGGTGGATGTTCCACACATCCGTCACCCTTTCTGTGAAGGAATATTTCTTGAGATTACTCCTGAGTCTATCCCCTTTCACCTTCAACTTATGAGCCCCACATACGACAGCTTCCTTTCAAATGACAGAGCTCTAGAAGAGTTATGGGATGACATCAAGAAGGATGTGTTGGAAAAAAGCGAGAAGTCTCTACAAAAGGTGAAAAAGCAAAAACGGCCAAAATGGATGACCGAACGAACTCTGAAAATTGCCCAGAAACACAGAGAAGCTAAAGCCAGAGGAGAAAGAGAGGCAATCGCAGAACTCAACAGAGATTTCCAACGTGCAGGACAAGGAAAAGTACTACAATGACGCATGCAAGGAAATAGAAGCAGAAACTATTGGAAGAAGAACAAGATCGGCTTTCCTAAAGCTACGAGAGTTAAAGGAAAAATTCCAGCCTTGAATTGGAATGTTACAAGACGCTCAAAGTTCTATGTTGAATGATGCTGAAAAGATCAAGAAAAGGTGGAAAGAATATACATAGTTTTTACAGCATTTTCAACTGTACCTTATGATCCAGAACCATTGGTGATGAAAGAAGTTGAAGCAGCATTGAAAGCCTTATCAAAGAATAAAGCACCAGGCATTGATAGCATTCCCATAGAAGTATTACAGCAATCTGATGCAGCTGTTACCATACTTACAAGGCTCTGCCAAGAAATTTGGAAGACAACATCATGGCCAACTGACTGGAAAAGATCTGTGTTTATACCAATACTAAAGAAAGATGATCTAACTGACTGTGGAAATTATCGCACAATCGCTCTGATCCCACATGCCAGCAAGATTCTACTGAAGATTATTCAAAAGAGACTACAACCATACCTGGAACAAGAACTACCTGAAGTGCAAGCAGGGTTCAGGAAAGGGCGAGGAACGAGAGACATCATCGTGGCTGTGAGGTGGATCCTTGAAAAGACTAAAGAATACCAAAAGGATATCTATTTGTACTTTATTGACTACAGCAAGGCTTTTGACTGTGTAAACCATGAGAAACTCTGGGCCACATTAAGAAGCAGGGGTATACCAGAGCACCTGATCGTTCTCTTGCACAATCTGTACATTGATCAAGAAGCAACAGTTCGAACGAACAAGGAGAAACAGAATGGTTTAAAATAAGCAAAAGGTGTATGATAAGGCTGCATACCTTCCCCCTATCTGTTTAATTTATATGCAGAACAAATCATCAGAGAAGCAGAAGACAACAGAGGTGTGAAGATTGGTGGGAGACTCATCAACAACCTTCGCTATGCTGATGATACCACATTACTGGCTGAAAGTGAAAATGATCTGAAACATTTGCTTCTCACGATCAAGGAACATAGGGGTATGTTTACTAAACCGTCTTAACATCGCAGCGGTGGTATTATCGCGCGATAAGTGACATTATTGCGCGATATCGCAAGATAACGTCACTTATCGCGCGATAACGCAGCAGCGGCATTAAGACACACTAACGCTGTGAAATCCAAGTCTAAAGGGTGGAGTAAGGCTTCCCAGAGGGCGAAGAGAAGGGGTCAATGGGCGGAGAGTGGGAGGGGAGAGGCTCCAGGCACACTAACGCTGTGAAATCCGGGTCTGAACACTAACGCCAGTGAAACCCTTGCGTTAAGGCACATTTGCAGGAAAGAGAAACCATTTCAGGCAGCAATGTGCAGCAAAGGCAGGGAAACCAAGAAAGTGATAGTTGTGATACATGTGCAGGGACCAAAAAGGCAAATAAACATATAAAAGGACCAGAACCACATCTAAAATCCAATAGTGATATTAATGATAAACATAAAGCAACACTACTGACAAAGCATATAAATTAAGATATCATGTTTGGAAGGGTCTATGCTCTGTCCCCTTACAAAGTGAATGATCCCACATTGAAAGAGCGCTGATCAGGGTTTCTGTCGTTTATATTGGGCAGTTTGTTATGGCGTGCACATGTGCAGCAACAGCAGAGTGGGCACGTAGGAAAGGGCAACTGTACTGATGCTGTAAATGGGATACAGGGGGCTGCAGGTGGCACATGCTGTGGTCCAGCTGGGGCACAGTGCAGGCTAGGCAGATGCCTAGGTGGCACATAGGAATGCCGAAACTGTAAAGCAGCAAGACAGCAACTGACGAGGGTCCAACATGGGCACGAGTATGTGTCCCACAGTGTCACAGGGGAGATTACCCAGCAGGTACCCCCAAGAGCACATAACATTGGCAGGCAGTGTGGGGAAGCGCGCATGTCCATGTAGGCACCCCTACACAAGAACCCACACCATAGGCAGCTGCTACCGGCATACTGGATGGCCTGGGACTGCGCACCACCAGCACCACTGGCATAATGGCATGGCAGCATGGTGGCAGAGGGGTGCTGGTGGCGGAGGGGGCAGTGGCATCTGCCCACAGCAGACCATGGCCTAGCCCCGTTTAGGTGGGTGCCATGCAATGCAACAGACAGGGTCTGTCTGACGAACAGTCATGGTATCCCCAGGGAATGAACTGTCCCTGTGGCAACAGTGTGGTGCAGTACACACAGCCAGTGTGTTCAGGAGCAGAAGGTCACAAGTTCAAGTCCCAGCTGTGGCTCCTGCCAACATTTTACCCAGTACTAAACCATGGTAATAAAGACAGAACCTTTATTGCAGATAAAATAAACATGCCTGAAACGCCTATATTTTACCCTACAGAGCACAGACACCATAAACATGTGCAATCCTTAGAGCAGAAATCCCAACTGCAGACCTGGAGGGCCAAACACCATTCAGGTTTCATGCTGTCCCTAATAAATATGCCTGTGCTGCATTAGTATGCACCGCCCCATTGTATGCAAATGTATCTCATGCATATTCATTAGGGACAGCATGAAAACCTGAACAATGTTTGGCCCACCAGGACCGGAGTTGGGAACCTCTGCCCTACAGCAGCGGCCAACAGGGGCATAAACACCCACACCCACAGGCTCCACTATCCAAAGTCTCATGGAGAGTCAGGCTGTTGGGCCCTGCGCACAGCAGCATCTCCCAATACTAGCACTTGCATACCTTAGCAATGCCGCCCTAAACTTGGGAATACGTTACACATATATCAAAAGGTTGCTATGATTAATGGCCGATAACAATTCCTAAGTTAAGCACAATTTGCTGATAGAGCTGCATCATAGCAACCTTTCTGATATCTGTGGAGTGTGTTTCAGTTTTGGTTTTTGACAGTGTTTACCCCCCTGGGGAGTGACCCCCAACAGTACTGCGTACCATAGCCATGCCTGCGCTGTGCCCAGGACTGGTGTGGTGGCCAGGACTGCCAAAAACCTCTATATTTGCACAATGCTTGCATAGGTGTGGGAGTGTGTGTCTGTCTATCCAGTGTGTTGTGGCTGCCTACACCTTACTCAGCCCACACTGCTTGCACTGTTTCCAGTGTTAGCCTGCCAATGTGCATGAGGAGCAAGGTACTGTGGGTATGGCCCGGACAGGGTGGCCTGGGCAAGATGCATCTGCACAGGGCATAGGGCAATGGCTGGGACACTGTAGTGCCCAGCCACTACCTGCACGGACAGGGTGGCCACAGCATGTCCTGCTGGGAAGTCACTCTCACCCTGACTGAGCAGTGACCACGGCATGGCTAGGTTCCCCCATAGTGCTATATAGTATTTCTCTCAAGTGATATTTATGGGTTCTCTTTTCTGGGGCCCAATCACTGACTTATCTGCTTGGTGTGTGTGCTCACATCCCAGTTTTGGGTGCATGCATCTCCTCCAGGAACATGCACTATGGACTAGCTAGCAGACTGTCTGCAGTTAGTATGTGTATGGCTGGAACACCTTGCAGGGTGCAGCGGCTGGAGACTCACTGTGCTCACTGCTGGAGAATGTCAGATAGTGGTGGGGGACAGCTGAGCATTTCTAGGCCTACTGTCTGTCTGCCATTGCCTTATGGATGCTTACAGATCTGCACTGACTGCCCTGTAGGGTGCCTGTTCCCCACCAGGACTGGGGTGATGGTCCCCTCTACTGTCACCATTGCAGAGATGTAGAATGTGGATCTGTTGGTGGGAGATCCTGTTCCCCCACCCTGAGCCCCAGAGGGCGGGTTGGGTGGTGCTACATAATCCACCTATGGGTCCAAACACCCCCCTTCACTTAAATCATGTGACCATGGCACCCACACAGGATATGCACTATTCGGGGTGCATCATAGTCCACAAGGGCTAGACGTGACTGGGAAATACGGATGGACACAGGTGTATCCTAGGTGTGTCTGCAAGGACTACCTATCACACACTGGCACTGATGGCAACCTGCAGCATAGCCTATCTCAGCTAAGCCAGGTGCTGCGGACCTTGTGCTGGGCGCACTGTTCCCTCTAAGCTGTGCGCGTGTGCGCGCGCACACACCTCACCGAGCGAGCGCACAAACTTTACAACAGAGCGCACAAAAATTACGGTTCTGATTCTGATAGAAAACAACACAGGCATCTTAAAATTTAAAAGTTGCAATTATAATTACTAGAAATGTTCCGCTTCATTTAGTAATCGTCCATTTTCATTTAATTTGATTAAAATCAATGTGGTGTGCATTCTGTATTCTGACGTGTAGTCAAATTTTAAAGTATATAACTCCAAGTGTCATTATGTGGCGCACAAAAATTAAACCTTCCTTCAAAAGCTGCACAGCTGATATTTTATACGCACACAGTCTACCGAAAATTAGAGGGAACATTGGCTGGGCGCCCCACCTTGCCCTCAGGGTGAGCACAATACCCCCATAATGTGTCAGTCTGTAGCTACTCTGTGCCAGTAACACACACGGTCAGTTCCCCCTACCAGGCCGAGGTGCTGTGGGGGTGCATACCCCATCTTGTGATCATCTGTAGACTGCTGATCTGCATGTGCAGTGCATCATGGGTACGGGTGGGTTAACCCCATCCTGGTAACCACAGCAGACTGTTTGTGTGGTGACCTGCAGTCCTTCTGTAGCCAGCCAGGGGCTTGTTAATAGCTATAGAGATGTAGCCCACTGGTTACTTCACTGACTGTGGAGGCAGAGGTCATGGGTTTGATCCCACATTGGTGTTATTTGATAGGGCTGTCTGAGGTATTTCCTTTTTTAATTTAAATTAGTGCTGCCAGCAAAAAACACCCTCACAGTGCTGTAACCTTAAGGTGCCTCATAAGGCGCCTTATAAAGCGCCCTATAGGGAACATTATAAGGTGCCTTGGCGGACAGTGCACTTTATAATGTGTCCTCTGGAGTGCCTTATAGGGTGCCTTATGCGGCACCTTAGGTTACGGCACTGTGAGGGTGTGTTTGCTGGCAGCACTAATTTAAATTTAAAAGAAAATGCCTCAGACAGCCTTACTCATTAAGCCCACTGGGGGATTGAACTCATGACCCCTGTTTCATCAGTCAATGTATTAACCATTGTACTACACCTCTGTTGCTGTGTTTGCAGGTCAGCGCGCCTAATTAAGGCTAACGCGCATTAACGTGCCACGGCTCCTTCTATCGCTCGATAATGGACTTTATCGCGCGATAACCCAAAATGCTACCTTAAGACCAGTACGCCCACTACCTTATATGGCATTCGTCACAGTAAGACTGCAACTAACACCGGTAACATTAAGACGGTTTATTAAACGAACCCCATAGTCTTAAAATGGGCCTGCACCTTAATGTAAAGAAGACAAAGATCATGACAACTGGCAAAATCAATAAGTTCATTGTTGAAGGAGAAGAAATTGAAATCGTGGACAACTTTAACCTACTTGGATCACCTATCAATAAAGAAGCAACAATCAAGAAATCTGACAACACATTGCTCTTGGCAGAATGGCTATGAAAGACCTAGACAAGATTCTCAAGAGCAGAGATGTCTCTCTTCATACAAAGATTCGACTCATTCAAGTCATGGTATTTTTAATAACATCATATGGATGCGAAAACTGGACAGTGAAAAAGATAGACAGGAAGAAAATTGATGCCTTTGAATTATGGTGCTGGCGGCAAATACTGCATATACCATGGACTGCCCGAAGAAGTCAGTAGTAGAGGAGATCAAACCTAAGCTTTCTTTAGAAGCTTAGCTGAGAAGACTTCGACTTTCATACTTTGGACATATCATGCGAAGAGAGAGATTAATAGAGAAAGACATCATGCTAGGCAAGATAAAAGGTCACTGTAAAAGAGGAAGGCCACCAATGAGATGGATCGATACAATAACAGCAGCTACAGGTACCGGTCTGTCAACAATGAGTAGCCTGACTGAAGACCGAACACAGTTTAGGACAACTATCCAGAGGGTCGCCATGAGTCAACCCCAACTCGACGGCACTTAACAACAACAACACCGCCTGTCATTTATTCCATGAAGGTATTTACTGTACTCTGTAGAAAATGGAGATAGAGAGATCCCTCAAGATATTCGTATTAATATTATTATGTTTGCGTAATTGCCCTTACAAGCTGGTGAATCAGCCTCCGAAATGCACACTTTATTAATAGCTAGATTTGGTTCATTTGGGTATTATGGGCGATTATATTAAAAAAAAGAGCCAGATCTACTTGATTTTTGGGTTCTGTCTATATATGCAAAATAAGAATTGAAAACAGACATGGTAGAGTAAAATAAATTATGAGCTGAGTAGACTTAATGGAAAAAGCATTGAAAATAATATAAGCTGTGATTTGAAATATAAACTACAAATCTGGAACAATGATGAAAATTGGTGAGAGCTTGAAGTCATACGAGATTGCTGTCTTGCATTTTTTGATGGTCCTCAAAAAACGTTTTTGTAGCACATGCTAAATATTGTATAATTTAGTTCTTCTGAATGGGTAGACTGAATAGACCGTATGTTTTTTTTCTGCCGCCATTTTCTCTGTTTCTAAGCCTCTCTAAAAGACCTCTTTCTCCTTGCCCGCCTAACAACCAACAATTCCTCCATTGGACTTCACTGCCTAAGAATGTCTGTCTTTTTGTTCACTCGTAAATAATGCCCCACTTCATTGTGGTCAACTCTTTCAAAGAAGTGAAGTTCTAGAAAAAGAGGTAGGGGTCTTTATCAGGAAATACATTTATGTTTATTTATCTTGATATACCCCCTATCGCTAAATTTTCTATGCAATTTATAAACAATGAAATGGAAAAACATATTTTTTTCATGGAAAGGGTAGTGAGCGTTTAAAGAGTGAGGGACTTTAAGAGAGCTTGAAATAGGCCCGATATCCGATGGCATTACATGGTTTACAGACCTGTAAATCATGTAAATGCCACTGAATGGGATATTCAGCAACACTGAATAACCCCGATTAATACCACTACCCGCCCCGATGCCAACCCCTTAGCATCGGGGTAGGTCGTGGGCATTCCGGGGGCAGTACCAGTCACTAACTGGCACTGACGATTTTACACTGCTGCCAGGATAGCACCTGCGGGTAAAATATAGACGCAGCAAAAGCTAGCCCATCTTTATCCGTGGGAGCGAACCGGGCAGTGGCTCAATATCGCCGCTGCCCGATTAACTTCTGCAGGCTTATGGGCTGTGCAGCGATCACGGATATTCAATGTCGGAGCCACGTATTGACCCCGGCATTGAATATCCAGGGTTAATGTTCAGAGGGGACGGCTATGCGCTGTAGCAAAGCATACCATCCCAAAAAAATATCGGGCCCAATAAGTCTTTCTCTGCTATTACCTTTCATGTTCGCATACACCCTATTCATTTACTTTATTTATTTATTTGAGAAGTTTATATACCGCATTTCCAATGTTCAACACAGTTTACATATAACAGAACAGAACATTACATGGAACGTGTTAACATTATAAAAAAACATTTAACTATATGCAAAGAACCATATAACTATAAGAATCCAATATAATAACATTGATGATAAATATCAGCAACTCTATGCCATTAATAACATATGTACAAGTACTGGGCATGTGTTTCAGTTGGTGTAATTGTTTTGGTGTGGTGTGAGTGATTTTATTGTTGATGGGTGAAGGTGGGCTATATCTTAGCAGTATCTTTGTATATAATTTAGTAATGGTGTTTGCTTGCTTATGTTATACCCTGAAAGCACATTTGGAACAGGTGCGTTTTCAGGAGTTTCCTGAAATCCTTACAGTTGGTGCTCGTGCGGATTTTCACTGGAAGGGAGTTCCAAACCGTTGGAGCATACAATGAGAATGCTCTTTCGTATGCTGATTGGTTGCATTTCGCAAAGTTTGGGTGTGCTGCAAGGAGTGTTTTGCAGTTCTTCTTCTCTGTCCGTTATTGGGAAGTTTTGTCATTATAGTTTGTAAGTACTTGGAGGACTGGTCATGAAGGATTTTAAATATAGTGAAGATGTTCTTGTATTTGATTCTATTAATGGTAGCCAGTGGAGCTCTTTCATGACGGGAGTGATGTGTGAGCCGCTTGATGTTCCAATGAGTACCCTAGCCATGGTATGCCGAGTCAGTTGTAACAGTAGCAGATGGGATTTCGGTAAGCCTTGGAGAATTGCATTGCAGAAGTCAATATGTGAAAGTGTCATCGCTTGAAAGACAGTCCTGTAGTCATGAAGTTCAAGTAGAGGGTGAAATTGTTGTAGAGTCCTTATTTTATTGTAGATCTGCTTTGATGAATTTGTTGATGCGGGTCTTCAGGGTAAGATACTGGTCAATAGTTACTCCAAGGTATCGTACCTCTGATTTGACTGTTGGTTCTGTTTGATTGACCTTAAGTGTCTTTGGTGGGATGAATGAAGGATCTTTGAAAATGAATAGCACTTCCGTTTTGTTATAATTAATGGAAAGGCCTTGTTGGAAGATCCATAGAGCAACTGAATTAAAGCACTGTACGACAGGTGTGAATTCCAGATCTGTGATTGAGAATGGTGCGTAAAACATTATGTTGTCCGCATATAGGTGGTATAGCATATCATGTGACTGGAGGATCTGGCAGATTGTCATTATTATTATTCAACATCTACATCCAGCCAGAGATGAGCCCTGGGGTACTCCACGGTTCTGCAGGAAAGGGTCTAAGCTTCTATTTTTGGATTTTATGACTGGTATGCGATCAGACAGATAGGATTGGATCCAGCAGAGTGCTTTATCAGTGATGGCAATGCAACGTAGTCTCTGTAGGAGAATCTCATGACATAAGGTGTCAAAGGCCGCCGAGATATCGAGGAATATGAGAATGAAGGCTTGTCTTGGTTTCTCTATTCCCTTGATTAGATGGTCGATGAGTGATATTAACAGTGTCTCCACTCCATGGTTAGGGCGGAAGCCATGCTGATGTGGGTCGAATGGGGCGTATAGTTTTGCAGCTGAAGTTGTACCACTTTCTCCATTACTTTCGTGAAGAAAGGTAAACTTGAAATAGGTCTGTGAATTTAGTTCGGCAGGGTCTATCTTTGAGTTCTTTAGTAGTGGGTGTATGGAGGCAGTCTTTAGTCTAGTTGGGATATATCCTTCCGTAAAAGGAGAGCTGCAACATCTTGCCTATGGCAGGTGCGAGTCTGGATATTGTTACTTTTATCCAGCTTGCTGGACAGGGATCCAGAGGTGACATAGTCATTTTCAGATTTCCAATTATGTTGACCAGGAGGACAGATGAAACTGGGGAGAATGAGTGAAGGGAACTGGATGTGCAGGGTCTGTGTGAGTCTTTTGTCAGTGTGGCTGGAGGATAATTCTGTAGTTTGGCTTGGAAGTGATGGGCTATTGCTTGGGGGGTGGGGATAGACGGACACTCAACCAAACTGCCTTTCTCACTCACCAAGGGCACTCTGACCTCCCTTACAGTGTTCACATTACCAGAAGCTTCTAGCACCCAATATGTGCTATAGCTTAATCCTGTTTAAAGTGAGAATAGGGATGCTAGAAGAAGCACTAAGGAACAATATTGCAAGATTATTTGAACGTGGCAAAAGTTTGGCCTAATTTTTAAGATAGTGAAGGCAAAGATGGGCAGCACAGATACAAGGAAGCTGTCTGAGAGCTGGGGACAGTACAGAGCAGTCAGCGAGAAACATGAAGACTATAGGAAAATTATGAAAGGTGTACAAAAGTACATGTGTGCAAAAGGATGTAGGCATATACTTTGAACTTATCTGGACTTCACTTTAGGTAATAGCAATTTGTGTACGCAATATTTTAGCATTCTCACAGCTTTGCTTAGATCAGAAAAGAGACGTCTAAGTCACAACATTCACAACCTGCGCCATATTTTGCAAAAAGCTCGATGAATGCAAGGCCTTTAGTAAAATATAAGGTCAGAGAAAGAAATATGGATTTTGCAGAACATAAGACAGAATCTGAAGTAAATGAATAAACGTAAGCATACAGAGGTACAGCCTCTGTACCGTGCGGAAGGGCACTTTTTCTGTTTGATCTGTTTAGTGTCAGGCACTCGGTTGTCGGGCTCGCTGTTCACGGCCACACTTATCAAATATTATGTAAAAGGCCCTCACTCGGTTTGCGGCTTGTCATGCTGTGAGGGCTTGTGTGCATTAGTGATGCTGAGAGCTATGCTATCGGCAGGACCTGTACAAGGATATGAGACGCCCTAGATGAACCTCATTCCAAGCACACACACACATGCGCTCCAGGCCCGCTCTGATTGCCGCTACTGCCTGCCCCTCTCCAGGACGTGCCACAGCGACAGTAGTTTTAACACAGCACCAAAGTGCCAGAGTTACATTCAGCTCTGGCACGGCAATGCCATTCAGGCTTATGTCCCCCAATTCCACTTCCTCTTTGCATGGGGGTGCAAAAGCAAGTGAAATCAGAGGGGGTCAGAAGCACGAACGGCACCAAGTGCCAGAGCTGAAGGTAACTCCAGGGCTTCAGCGCCATTTTACAACTATTACTGCCGCTGCACATTCCAGAAAGAGGTGGCAGTGGCGGCAGTGAGCACGTCTGGAGGACCAGAGCTCTAGGCAGCTGCCTAGTCCACCTAATGGTAGTGCCGGCCCTGGCAATCGGTAGTTTAGCTGCTGGCAGGGTCTCCCAAGATAGAGAGGTGTCAGCTAAGGTGCCAGAGTAAGACAAACCACCACCTGGCCATCAGCTGTATGGGAAGGTGCTGGCGAGGGAGGATCACATTTTTGTGACAACGGCAACAACACTAGCATTATCTGCGCGGAAGAAAGGCCCGACAATCTACTTCCATATCTTGCCACAAAAACCCAATGAATAATCACAGCAAAACTATCCAGAGCAAACTATCTACCATGAGTCAACATCAACTCCACTGCACTTAACAGCAACAACAACAGTAGAAAACAGCCATTGTACAAAGAAAACACATTCAAAACTGCAGTATCATAAGAACATAAGAACATAAGATATGCCATACTGGGTCAGACCAAGGTCCATCAAGCCCAGTATTCTGTTTCCAACAGTGGCCAATCTAGGTCATACGTACCTAGCAGTTTCCCCAAGGGACACAAGTTCCACAATGCTTGTATTGGTTCAAGCATTGATATCCTGGGTCCCTTCTTAATAATGGTCTATGGACCTTTCCTCCAGGAACTTGTCCAAACCTTTTTTAAACCCAGCTACACTAACAGCCTTTACTACATCCTCCGGTAACAAATTCCAGAGTTTGATTACACGTTGAGTGAAAAAATATTTTCTTTTATTAGTCTTAAATAGTTTACCCTGTAGCTTCATTGCATGTCCCCTAGTCTTTCTATATTCTGATAAGGTAAACAATCGATCTACGTTTACCCGTTCCACTCCGTTCATTAATTTATAGACTTCTATCATATCTCCCCTCAGCCGTCTCTTTTCCAGGTTAAAGAGCCCCAACCTTTTTAGCCTTTCTTCATAGGAGTAGCCTTCCATCCCCTTTACCATTTTGGTGGCTCTTCTCTGAACCTTTTCTAAAATTGCTATATCCTTGGGGCTTTGTACATGTAGAACTAACACTTGCTAATAGCAAATTTTGCAAAACTTGTCATCCAAGGGAGCCAATTCAGGAGCTAAGCTCCTAAACTCAATTATTTTACAACTTGAAGTGGCTTTAAATACAAGAGAGGTAAGCACAATCCCCCTCCCCCCCCAACCTCCCTCCTCCAAACCCCAGGTCCAAAAAAAGCCATTAGCTGACAGCTATGTATGCCCCGATTACCTGCAAGCTTCTTATTCCTTTTCCCTGCCGCTCGATCCCCGATTGGGCCTGCTTTGGGGTATCCTCCATGGTTGGCCAGCAACATCGGGGGGACTTATTCCACTTCCGTGGTGGAATCAGTTCCCCATCTAATCTACAGCCCCCGGACGTACAGGGCCACGACCAGAATCGGCCCTGTACGTCTGGGGTCAGGGTCCCGCCTCCACCTCGCCTTGCTCCTCCTCCGGCCCACCCCCTCCTGCCCCCGTCCAGAGCTCCCCGCACAAAGCCAATGTACTTGCAGGGAGCTCTTTTCCCTGCATACTGTCTCTGCAAATAGCGGGGACTGAAAGTGCAAACCAGACGTTCATCCCCCTATTCACAGGGCAGAATCTACCCCAGGATTTCCACGGCAAACAGCAAATGCAAGCCAAACCACGCCCCCTTCAAATCCGTGAATGCCATAGCATACGTGTATACGAAGCACCTCTTCAAAAGCTCCAATTTCTCCATGTATGAAAATTTACACGTGCGAATATGGTGCTTTTTTCCTTTTTTATGTGTGAACCTACTAAAATCAAGTCCACTGTATTTTTGCTTTATTGTACATCACTCAGCAGCATAAGCAAAAAGCAGTATAGCACATTTCCTCCATTAACTTCAACACCCCTCCTCGCCTTGCAAACACCTCTTTTATCATTTGGCTAAAAGTATACACGCTAAGAAAATCACACACAGTTTTAGCCAAACACAAAAGAGAAGTTTTCACCTGGCGATGTGCCCAGTGCATGCACCGATTTTTACACAGAATGGCCCTGGTAACGCTTTTGCAGGCTGGGGTCACAAGAATTTCTAAGCTACAACCCTTACGGCACAGTTTCCGATTTTGATGACTACTCTGAAGCGCAGCACTCGCCCCTGGCAGGCCCATTTCACAGGAAGAGATTCTGAGCGACAGGCTGCAGGGAAGAATTTCTGTTTCCACGTGTCTGTCGCCTCTCACTTGGCCCCAGGTTGAAAGTCCGTGGGTGGCTTGCAAAAGCTGGACTTTACTCTCATGAAACCATTGTAAATCCTGTCCTAAGGGCTCTCACTCTGAACATTCAGTAGAGGCTTTTTTTTTAGGCTATGCTATTGTTATTACTGTGTGCAAACAAGTCATTAACTGAGAAACAATTCCAACAGGTACGAGTATTTGCATACTGCTAATCCTCGGGATGGAATCAGCATGTGGGTTTTACCCGGTCAGAGCCCTTGGTGACAGGGAATTTGCTAGCAGAAAGTAGACACCATTCTGGAAGCAAACAAACAGTGGTTTCACTGCAGAGCAGAAAAATTCTGTGGATCCGGGTTCCTATTCCACCCCTGGCAGACGGGTCTACGCACAATGACAGAGGAGTGCTTACACATAGATACCTAACTACCTGGTATGAATGGATTCCCCTTTCCTAATGCATCCCGAGCCACTGGAAGAAGTTATGCGTTTGATAGGTAGGGGCTGAGTATCTTACTTCCCTCACTAACAGCAAGGCACCAAGCCTCCTTATGCAGAGAATCAGTTCTCTGGGGAAGGGATCTCCTATTGTATAGTGCAGCGACTTGAGACTTTATAAAAGGAGAATGTACGACACTGTTTCGGAGCATTCTGACCACAATAAGGCATTCTGTAGAATAAATAACTTCCCTTCCAACCAACCACACTTCTACTAAAGCAGTGTGTGTCCTCTGGAGGATGTGAGGCCATGTGCGGAGACGCGCTGTGGACCCTCATTTGTATAACTCACTAGGGGCCAAAAAGTGAGGCTAAGTGGGAAAAACACAGCTACTGATGCATAGAGTCAGCTTTGAGTAAAGAAGCTTCAGCATTCAGCTCCTAAGTGAGGGAGAAGCGAATGGAATTCCGTTTGTGAGCTGAACAAAAATAAAAGATATCTGAGCTCTTTACAATCGCTCCGCCTGTATCCTGACATGTTTCTTAAACAGCAAATGTGATTTTATTAAAAGCAGGCTCATACGCTGCTCCTGAGAATCCAATCTGCTAGGAACCAGGCACCAGCCTTTCAGTTTCTAGTTACTCCACCTCAAGAGAGCACCACAAAAGACTTCCAAAGCAGGTGCCCCACTCAGTTAACTCCAGAGGCCTCCATACTCGCCCTAAATTCAGAGGCTTCCAACGCTCATCATTGCCCAATGCCAACAGGTGTCCATGCTTGCTGTTGGCCTAAGTCCACAAGCCTCCACCTTCATTCTCAGTTCAAGACCACAGGTCTTCCATGCTCACCCTAAACCCACAGGTCAACACACCTGCCTTGGCCAACAACCAGCACTGACACTCACATGCTATGGTGGGGAATCATCACCCACTTGCACAGCATATAAAATAGAGACAACCGTAACTGTCTGAACACTGGCAGGGGTACCCTTTTATGCTCATCAAACATCATTGGGTCTTAATGAATACCCCAAGTGGCCCTGCAGGTGCTGAACGTAGACTGGAATGTTACTGCTGTGTCTTTATGGGACTCTAACAGTTCATTAGGCACAAAGAACATGTTTAATTGACACGAGTTACAGTGGGATGGCAGGACCTGCAGCATTCACTGGAAAAGCAGGTTCTTGTAGTGGCTGGTGGAATGCGGCCTGACCCGACGAATCCAGTCCTCTCCCTCACTCACAGGCTCTTTCATTCTCAAATTTCAGAACATTTAAGCCCCTTATCCAACATTAACAATAATTAGACTGCCTTATTGTATTTTCAATTTTTGAATGAAGTGCTTGCCTCTCCCATCCTGTCCCTTTGATCTGACATACTGGCAGGGCCGACGTTAACAGATAGTAAGCAGGCAATTGCCCTGGGCCCCATGCTATAGGAGGCCCCAAGCCTGTCTCATGCTAAAGGAGGCATAGCCCGCAGGCAAGCTTTAGGACCCCTCCCCCCTCACTAGTTTCTGCCCTGGGCCCCTGCATGTCTAACACCAGCCCTAGGTACTGATAGTAGCTATTAAGTCAGTAGGAAAACACTTCTGCTCATGGCTGCTATGGTTTTCTTTTCTCTTCTGTCAGAAAAAGGGGCTGAATTCGCACACGTCTAAAACTTGTGAGCGGCAGCAGCAGCGGCACCACCGTGTGCAAATTCCATTTCTCTTTGCAGGGCCATACCGAGTCAGAATCGTGCCCTGTGCGACTTGCACATCGGATGTGCGTCCCCCCCTCCTCCTCTTACTTCCGTCCAGCTGCTGCCTGTTCCCGCCCTGCTGCTGCTGCCCTCTGTTTTCTCCATAGCAGCGCCGACAGCAGGGAAAGAGCAGAAAGCGCTGGATGGAGGTGGGGGGGGAGGGCGCACGCCTGAAGTGCAAGTCACCGGCACTTTAAGCAGATCTGTCCCTCCCTGCGCTGATGTCGCAGGGAGGGACCGACCTGCTTAAATTGCCGCTTAAAGGCTTAGGGGTCGCATATTGGCTGCCTGTTGTTGCCCTGCCGCCACTGAGAGAAGAAAATAGTGGCAGCAGCAGGCAACCGAAATGCGCCCCTAAGCATCTGCGTCCTGTGCGGCCGCACCGCTCGCACAGGGCTAGGTATGGTACTGTCTCTTTGTGCCTGTTACCGCACATCTAATTTATGCACGCAAAAGTGTCTCCCTTCTGTGAAAATCGGCTGCTTCCATGTATATGAACTGCTTCCTTCTTTTCATCCTGTGTGAGCACCTCTGCTGCTCTGGTTCTTTTCAGTTTAATTTTGGGGCAGAGTTTGGAAAGGTGTCTGATGGGAAAAGCTGCCTGGCAACAGCCGCAGTACTCCAACTAGGCGTTTGAGCTTCCTCAGAAAGTTCTGGCAATGTATCAATGGAGGGCTCACAAGGGGCCAGGAGGCAGCCAGAGCAAATCAGAAGATATTTAAAAACAAAACCAAAGCATTTTTGTGCTGTTTTTCAAAGCAGAAACACAAGGGAACATGGTTTGCATTGTTTAGTGATAAAATAATTAACGGCCTTCTTTGTGAACTGTGGATTTTTAAGCATTAAGAGAGTATTACGCATTTAGATTTTTAAAGCTGTTCTCTCTCAGCCACCTTTACCATCATGAACGTTAGTAAACTGAGGTGCTGCTGTGCTGATTGTCAGTAGAAATAACCTTTTTTCCATTCAGGCATCATATTGATATATGTAAAGCATTTAACATACTAGGGTCGACTGAAGCATGGACTCAAAAGAATTCTGAAAATCAATGGTGCAGTCATAAAGGCAAACATTTGGGGGAGGGGGACGGGTTTAAACAATAAGAAATAAAATATATTTGGCCAAACAAAAGAGTAAAGGAGACTGCAATGGTTCCAAGAGGCAGACATACTGATGTCCTGAGGATTCTAATCTAGGTTCAGCTATATTATGCAGTAATTCCTTGATTCTTATATTGTAACCTAATATAAGCTTAACTTCTGGGAATCAAAAAGACACACACACGTTCCTCAGGTTTGCAATTTAAGACAATTTCTACAAACATTGCTAAAATAATACCTAATGCAGTGAAGGCAAAATTAGGCCTTATCTGCTAATTGTCTTTTCTGGAGTCCCTCCAGTCCATTCCAGACACTGGGTTATGCTCATTCAACAACAGATGGAGACTGAGAACAAACAAACCAAAGAACTCCCCTTAAGTAGCCTGTGCATCCTTGCAGGGCAAGTATGAACCTCACAAAGCAGCAGAACAAAATTCCAGAATCCCCAGAACTCCACCAGCTCCGTAACAAATAGAACGCCCCAAGAGGGATCTAATATAAATGTGCAATTCTAGTGTGAACACCAGCAATCCCCCTCTCCCAAGGGACCAAGGTCTGCAACAGGGAGAGCAGGCAGAGAAACAGCACAGTAGAGCCCCCAAGATCAATGAAAGAGGAGCGACGGGGGAACCGAAGCAACTAACTGGCCCGAACACACCCATTCCAGCAAGCCCTTCTTTCAGAAGAGTCGCAGGACCAGCATCAGACAGAAACCAAGTTCCAGGTGGGATCTGGACTAAAGGGACTCCAGGAAAGGAAATTAGCAGGTAAGGCCCAATTTCACCTTCCAGTTCATCCCTCCAGTCAAGTCCAGTCCAGACATACCAAAGCCATACTATCATGGGGTGGGGACCAAAATGCCAGCCTTCAACCCAAGCCCCAAAGTCCACATCCTGGCGGGCTTGCACATCCAGTCTGTAGTGGCATGTAAAAGATTGAAGCAATGACCACGTCGCTGCCTGACAGATGTCCTGAGATGGAACTAGAGTGTACTCTACCAAAAAGCTGCTTGAGCTGTAATAGATTAGACCCGCAAACCCGCTGACTCAGCAAGTCCCTTCATCAAATACACGCATTCGATGGCACCACGAATCCAACGTGAAATGGTCGCCTTGGAAGCTGTCTGGCCCTTCCGAGACCTACCAAACAGCACAAAAAAGGCGCTGTTAATGCCAAAACACTTCTAACGCTCTCAAATACCGCTTAAGGGTCATACGACCATGAAGAAAATGCAGATTCCCACACCCCGCAGAGTTGGGGGAGTCAGCAAAGGCTGGCAAGATCACTGCCTGACTGAGGTGAAACACCAAAACCACCTTCAGCAAAAGGGAAGGGACCAGACAAAGGACTCTCCGCAGCAGCCACGTTCTCCTTAATAAATACGTGGCAAAGACCGGCTGCAAAGAGCAGGCTCCAGTGGCTGCCGCACGCCGCACATTGGGCCCTTTCAGTGCTTGCCATGTTCATGTGGTGCTGGATACATCCCCCCCTCCCTGGAGGAGCCCTTCAATTAGCTATTCACTGTGATCAGGGGTCCCACTGTGCTGGCACCGTTTCTCTCCAATGCTGTTCCCTTCCCTTCTCGTCTCTCTTTCTTATTTTTTAACTTTTGTTTTCCCTCCAGAGGAAGGAAAGTGCAGGAGCTCAGCAAGGCTCAACCCCTGGCCCCCTCCCAGACATTGTGGAGGAGGAGGAGAAGGGGGTGCAGCTATCTCCTGCTCATCCAGAGGGCCCTGAGGGGTGGCTGGGGGAAGGACCCGGCATCACCGAGTTCTGCACCCCAAAATACAGCCCAGCACTAAGAAAATAACACAGGCTTATGCTCATCCACCTGCTGGAGACTGAGAAATTCTGGCTCTGCAAGGGTGCACAGGCTACTTAAGGGGAGTTCTATGGTTTGTTTGTTCTCAGTCTCCATCTGCTGGTGGATGAGCATAACCCATGCGCCTGGACTGGACTGGAGGGACGAACTGGAAAGGAAAGAATTATAGCACACGGAAAAGATAAAAAACAGAGACAACTGCAGGGTTCTGGTGTGTCCTCTCATGAACTAGGGAATGGAAAGAAACACTTCACAGCATTAAGGGGCCATTTTACCAAAGTCTGCTAAGTGGTTAAGGTGCATTTTAGCAAGCGGTAACGGCCCACTGTGAGTTAATGCGCAGGCATGACAGCTACCGGCCACTACAGCATGCACGAAGGGGAGGAGAATGGGAAGGGTGGAGAGCACCCCGTAGTTAGCACGAGGGTACATATCACACGCTGTCAATGCGGTAATTAGAGTGGACACACATAACGACACCTTTATGGGTGAGGTAGAGGTTTCCGCATTAATTTTGCCACGTGTTAGGTACCGCAAGGATGTGCATCCTTTTGGAAACATGCTGGTGATGCCCCTGAAGAGATACTGCAGAGGCTTTGCACTTAACGCATATCGGTTTTCATGCTAAAAGCGCCTTCAGGTTCACACTTAAATATCTTTTGGTCCATGATCAGGTCTTCACTAGGACAGCAGTAGGGCTGCTGAGACACCCAACAGGACGCCAGACCTTTAGAGGGCAATACTAGGGGTGTGCACGGCCAAAAAAGAAGTTCAGTTTGTGCTCAGTTTAAATGAATTTTTCCTGACTTCCAAGTATTTCTTGTGTTTATTTCACCTATTTCTGTATACATATACACTGTTTGCAGACTAAAACTATTTTTTCAGCGCACAAATTGATTGTATGCACATTAATTCATAATTATATGTCACAGCATGCGAGAACCTTGCATCTACTTTCCACTTTTATGACCCAAATGTAGTAAATGCTCGTGAATGCACATTCCAGGTACTTTTAGCTGTGGAGTTTGCACCAATAAACCAATCGAAAAGGTCCACATAGGCTTTAGCTTTACTGCTCCAGAAAAATGATTGCACCTGTTTTTTCTGTAATTTTTCCATCAAAAAAATACATGTGCAGATTTATCCAAAACTACACGCGCAACTCCACGCTCTATCCTAGCGCCATCTCTTTGCTCACAACACACATGCTTTCACCCTCTGACAGGTTGCCCAATAATCCAAACCCCAACATCCACAGGGAAATTATTATTTAACCCATAGAAGGGGCTTTATTGCTAGAAATAATTCCCAGGAATTTTCAACGAGTTTCACTTGCAAGTTGTCCAGAAAAATCTAAATAGAGTCCATTCCAAGATGTCCTCTGGAGAAAGAATTCATGTTAAGAGGGGGTCTTCTTATCTCCTTCTGGCTAGCTCCTTACAGCTCTGTATCCAATCCTCCCCAGCATTTTGCACCTTAAAGGAACTCATTGCACAAAGAAATCAAATTATTAACAGAGAGATGGCGAGGAAAGAGGGACAAGGCAACACTACAGACTTTCTAGAAGTGGGAGAGGAGGGATGCAAGTGTTAGCAGCACCATATTTGTTTTTCAGTGCCAACTCCTGGTGACCAAGCTGCTTCTGGGTTTTCTTGGCAGTGTATCACTGGAAGTAGATTGCCAGCCTTTTCTTCCGAGGCAATGACTAGCCCAAGGTCACACGGGGTGCCAGGGGGAATCAAACCCTTCATCTTTTGGGTACTAGGCAGCTCCTCCTCTCCCACTACAGACTTTCTAGAAGTGGGAGGGGAGGGACACAAGTGTTAGCAGCACCATATAAGAAACAGGAAGTCTGTGATCGCGCTCTAGCCTGCCATTCATTCTGATTGGCATTTTCTTTCTATTTGCTGGGGTATATATGAAGAGTGGAGAATTCAAAAACAGAGGGATCAAATTGATAGACATGGGAACAATGCCAGGGTAAGAATCAAGCACCAAACCCATCTCGACTTTCCATCCCCAAGATGGCTGTACCTGTTACTCAAAAGCTACATTAGAAAGAAACTTCAGACCCAGCTTAAAGGAAAACCACAAATTCAAATTAAATTAACAATAACACATGTGATTCATTCTGTCTGATTCCAATGGGGCAATTTCTCCAAATGGGTGAGTTTTGCGCATACCGTGACAATCACGAACCTCACTTGTAAGCCAGCGATCTCAGTCTCTCAAGTTTACTGCTAATGCTCAGCGTAGTACTCTGCGATGATTCTGCAAGTATTCACCAGACCTTTAGTGCAGAATATAGCATCAGTCACTACAATAATAAGTTGAAAAGTGCTGCAGTGTGATACAACGGCGCATTTCCCCCATTTGCAGAAGCAGGCATGTGGTGGGAACATGTGTGTCATGGGGATTGCCAGTGTGTGTATGTGTGAGATGGGGAATGCTGTAGGTTCTATGTGTGTGCGTGTCATGGGGCGTGTCAGGGGTTGTGTGTATAGGTGTGTGTGTGCATGGGGAGCGTTACGGTGTGTGTGAGTGTGTATGTTTGTGTTGGTGTGCATTTCTGCTTGTATACTTGGCAGCTCTGTGTATGTGTGTGATGGAGCTGTCTGGGTGTGGTGGGGAGAAGAGGGTGGGGCGGTGTCTGTATATGCGTGTGAGTGCTGGAGTGATAGGTGTGGGGTCTATTCTGTAACACGAATAGCGGGGATGGACGTCCCATTGGGACATCCATCCCCGCTATTCATCCCCGACGAAGCTCTTCATATGAACAGGGAGTTTGCATGGGGAAGCTAGGCAGGGGCGGGATGGGGGCAGAGTGGAGGCAGAGTTAGGGCAGGCAGTGGATGGTCTGCAGCCCTGGACGTACAGGGCCGATTCTGATGTTGGCCCTGTACGACCGGGGCTGGCAAAGTAGATGGGGAACTTATTCCACCTCTTAGGTGAAATACGTTTCCTAGATGGCGGGGGGACAGCAGGCCTGGAGCGCAGGAGATTCCTTGGGAGGCCAGATTGGGGGTCAGGCTGTGGGGAATGAATGAAGTCGGCGGCAGCCGGGGATCACGGCTCCTGAATAGAGCCGCGGTGCCAGGGCAACCGGACGCCATGATGCCATGACTCCATTCAGAAGCCTTGACTGAGTTAGCCGGGCAGGCCGAACGGAATCAGGTCCAGGCCTCTATGTACAGGCTTAGATGGGTTTCTGATCCCACGGGGGCTAGACATGCCCCAATCTACCTCTGTGCGTCCGGCTCTGACCAGTCCTCTGTGTGTCTGCACTTTTCCCTATCCTGCACCTTCTGCTTACCCCTCCTATCCTTCAGTGCTCTACTCTCCCTCATTTCTCTCCACCCACCCATACACGCTCCCTCCCCTGCTAGGCAACCTTGCACTTTCTCCGGCCTTTCCCTCTTTCCCTCCCTTCCCTTCTTCCTTATTGCACTCATCCTCTTCTTCTTTTCTCTAACCCTGCCCCTTCCCTTATGCTCCACCCCTAGCATAGCCTTTCTTCCCTTAGGCCCCACCCCTTTCTTTCCTTCTACGCTCATAAGACTCCACCCCTTCCCTCCGGCTCCACCCCTTGTTTCAGCCACTGTCCTTCTCTTCTGGCCAACGGAACCAGGACTCCCATTGGCTCTACATCTGCCAAGGAGCCACCTGTATGCTTGTTTGCACAGGCATACAGACAGACAAAATCGTGCCAGCTAGACCCTCAACAAACGGTGCTATGATGAAGCCAAATGTACTTAAAAATATTTAAAATGAGTACTTGAATCTGTGTAATTATGGCAGATCAACATTTCTAAAAAATACTTTGATCTTTAAAATAGTCAAAAGGAAGAACTCCAGAAGACTTCGCAAAACGATGTGAAAAGTAGCCATACAGAGGTTAAGTACTTCATATTGGAAGTAGTGTTGGCTTTCCGGCACATTCACACAGGCTGTAAGCAATTTCCCAAGAGCCTGAGTGAAACAAACACTGGAAAGTCTTTGCATTTGTAATTCAAACATTTGAGACATTTGCTTTAAAATTAAAACGAGGCATAAAACCGTACCACAGAAACTGTATTAGACAATGGTAAAAGGTAGGTGGCAATGGGAGAGACAGTCCCTGCCCCTGTATAGCAATGTCACTAGAGCAGCTTCTGGATGACAGGCAGGCTCCATCCGCCAAGAAACATCTGACATGATTTAGGATTGCAAAATCCTGATCGAGAACCACATTCCTAGAGACTTACACCCACGAGCACAAAAACCCCAGACAGACATCCACCCGTCACCCCTACCCCCTCACACTCTAGGATTCTATACTAGGGCTCTCTGCTTGGCCCCCAAACCTTTCCTAATGTTTTCTAGGGGTGTGCAGGGCAAACCCTTTTTCTTTTGTTTAGTTTCCTGGGTCGTTTACAGGATATTTTCTTTTCTTTCCCTCCCCCCCCCCCCCCCCCATTTCAGGGTAATGTCATTGAGTACACACTAAAGATAATGTGGGGAAAAATGAAATTTGGGGGGGGGGGGGTGTTTCTGTCCAATCAGATTGAAAACGGCATGAAACAACATTTCTTGGGTCATGTTCAACGAAAGCACTTCTTTAATGTTTCTACCCCCAGGGCCCCTCAAGTCAATGCTCCCCAGGCAAGAAGAGGGACTGCTGATGCGTGTCACACTGCGCTAGGAGACGCCCTTTCCGTCCAAGATACTATAGAGACATCAAGTTATATAATGAACTCGTGGCTGGAAGTCAAGGTAGAGAAATCAAGAGAGGAAGAGCGCAGGTTTTGTGGGTGGGGGCGTGTGAAGGGAGTGTTATATTAGAGGTGGAAGCATCAATTAAGCACAAATGTGGTCAGAACTATGGTTTGTTTGTTTTTTTAATTAAGATGCATAAGATGAGCCTTCAAGAAAACAAGCTGTACATGCAACATTATTATTTTAATTTGACAGAGAATGCAAAATAACACTTCTGCACAGTAAAACGAAATTCCAAACAGCTGCTAATGAAATATTTATGCAAACATTCTGAAATACTATAGATACATAGATTAGATGCAGACATATACGTTAACAAATAAACACAGACATACTGGAGTTAAGGAGTACAGTATACTAATGGTTAGAGCACTGGCTTAGTGACTAGGGTTCGATTCCCACTAGCGCTCCTTGTGGCCCTGGGCAAGTCGCTTAACCCTCCATTGCCTCGGAGGAAAGACCTGGCAATCTATTTCCACTTGTACTGCCAAGAAAACCCAGGAGCTGCTGGATCACCACCATAAATCCTGCTCTGGCTGAGTCCAAAAGTACCTGTCCTGCTGGCATTACCACCTCAGCCCAGGTCAACCACAAAGAATGATCTGGTCTCTGTAGATTCATAATCCCCAGTGATTTCCTTAAGAAAATCTGAACTACAAATCTATGCAGGCATGGACCAGCCTCAGGCAAAGTGTCTCTCTGCCCTTTTTTGTGTATCCTGAGATACTATGGCAGTCACTTTATGACACCCGGGTCCAACCTGTCAGGGTTTTGCAAGGTGCTGGCTACCCACCAAGCAGGAAAGGTGATAGACTGGAGAAATTAGCTTGTCCTGCGCATTCTATGACCATCTAAGAAGACCAAAATAAAATCCTGCATAATGCAAGCCTAATTAATGACATACAGGAAGTCATTTCAGCTGATTGGGTGCACTTGAAAGGGAAGGAATGTAAGAGGAAGGCATTTGCTTGGTAACACAGACAGACCGAGAGAGAGGAGAAGGCATACAGACAGCTGTTGTTTTAGCAAAGCATTCAATATGTCTGGAAGTCAAAATATGAACTAGGTAGTTATCAACTGGTGGGTAGCGGCTTTCAATGTACTGATTATCCTTACCCATGAAGAATGAAATGTCAAAAATCAAATGTTTAATAAACAGAATTTTGTCGTCTTGTAGCGTCACTGTAGAACAACAGCAGCCCTCCGCCAACCTCCTCATATTGAAATCCAACTAAATTGAAGTACCCAAAGCTTTAGGATTCCCATTGCATATGCAGGGCCGCCACTACCCATTAGGCAAACCAGGAGGGCGCTTAGAGTGCCAATGTTATGAGGGCGTCCCATTTCCACCGCTGCAGCCCCTCTCCGGGCCTTGCTGCGGTGCCAATGACATTCAAAACAGCAACGTTGTGCCTACCCAAAGCCTCCGATGCTGCTTTGATGTTGTTGCTTGCATTGACCAGCCGCTTCCACCCCCTCTGATGCAGATTTTCAAGTGCCGCCAGGCAAACAAAGTGTGCGTCAGACGGGTGGAAGTGGCTGGTCACAGAGAGCGACAACATCGAAGCAGCATCAGAGGCTTTGGAGAAGGGTAGTGTTGCTGTTTAATGTCCACTGCTGCCGCTGCAAGCCCCAAGGAGGAGCAGGGGGGGCAGTAGGAATGAGGGTTCACCTAGGGCAGTGATGGCTAACCTTTTTGAGCCCGAGTGCCCAAACTGCCGCACAAAACCAAAGAATTTCCTCAAAGTGCCAGCACGTCAATTAAAGCCCCATTTGCATAAGGTGCTTCATTTGCATAAATATTTGCATAATGTTACCATACACTAACTTTTAGTAAACATGCCTCTTAATGAGTATATGGATAAAGAAAGACTAAAAGGTTTCTACATTACTATAATCCAGTACCAACCGCCAGGCACATTAGGAACTACTACAAACGCTGCCCATTTAGAACCCATAGCAAACCCGCCGTATCCTAACAGCACTACCAGGACTCACAAAGCACCATACTCTACCTATCAAAAGGCAACACTGCAAATATTAAACCAATACATCTCAGAGAACAACAATACATGACCTACTGGGGAAAGAACAAGTGGCAATGTCAAATAGGAATTATATAAACAGAATACCTCAGCTCAGTTACACATGCAGAACAGACCATCACCAAACAAGGAATCACAATTTAGAAACAGGAAGACAATAATTAAACTGGGAACCCCAAAAGCCAAACTTGGAATATACAACAACACTGTAGAAATAAAACTATATATTAATTTCCTCTTGTACTAAACAAAGCGCAAAAATTAATGATGCACATTTCCCAGAGCTGACATATTCCAGTTAATAAATTCAAAATAAAGAGATATTTTTCTACCTTTTGTGCATTTTTTTTCAGTTGCAATTGTTCCAGCCACTTTCTTCTGGTTTCTTCTTCGTGTCTTCTGCTAACTCTCCATCTGCTGTCCATTTGTCCTTTCTTCTGTCTTCTTGTTTTTTTTTTCCATTCTCTCTCTACATCTGCTTTAACATACTAATCTTTCTCCTTTGGCTCTTTCCTCATTCCTATTTCATCTACTCAAAATTTACCCCTCCATCCTCAATCCCCACTTACTCTCCCAATACCCGGCCAATTGTAGATTTTTTATCCCTCCCACACAAAATATTTTTCCCCTCTCCATTTTACTCTCCCAGCCCCATCCCATTCTAATCCTCCCCCAACACCAGCTCCCTTCTAGTTCCAGCCTCACCCAGCATCCATTCCCTTCTAGTCCCTGCATCAGCCCATTTCCAGTCCTAGCAGCCCCCCAACCCAATACCAGTCCTATCCCCCCTCATCAACCCACTTCCAGTCCTAACCCCCCATCACCCCATTTTCAGTTTAAGCCCCCCTATAACCCATTACCAGTCCTAACCCCCCACTTCCAGTCAGCCCCCCATAGCCCATTGCCAGTCCTAACCCCCCCATCAGCCCACAGTCCATTACCAGTCCTAACCCCATCAGCCCACCTCAAGTCCTAACCCCTCCCCATCAGCCCATTTCTTGTCCCAGCCCCCCCATAGCCCATTATCAGTCCTAAACCCCCCCATAGCCCATTACCAGTCCTAACCCCATCAGACCACCTCCAGTGTTAACCCCCCATCAGCCCATTTCCAGTCCTAACTCCACCCAACAGCCCACCTCAAGTCCTAACCCCTCCCCATCAGCCCATTAGCAGTCCTAACCCCCCCCCCTAGCCCATTAGCTGTCCTAACCCCACCACTCTCGAGCCCATTAGCAGTCCTAACACCCCCCATAGCCCATTACCAGTCCTAACCCCCATCACCCCATTTCCAGACCGCCCCCATCAGCCCACAGCCCATTAGCAGTACTAACCCCCCCTAGCCCATTAGCAGTCCTAACCCCCCCCTCCTAGCCCATTAGCAGTCCTAACCCCCCCCAGCCCATTATCAGTCCTAACCCCCCCCCTCCTAGCCCATTAGCAGTCCTAACCCCCCCAGCCCATTATCAGTCATAACCCCCCCCTAGCCCATTAGCAGTCCTAACCCCCCCTCCTAGCCCATTAGCAGTCCTAACCCCCCCCAGCCCATTAGCAGTCCTAACCCCCCCCTCCTATCCCATTAGCAGTCCTAACCCCCCCCAGCCCATTAGCAGTCCTAACCCCCCCTCCTAGCCCATTAGCAGTCCTAACCCCCCCCCCCCCTAGCCCATTAGCAGTCCTAACCCCCCCCCAGCCCATTAGCAGTCCTAACCCCCCCAGCCCATTAGCAGTCCTAACCCCCCCTCCTAGCCCATTAGCAGTCCTAACCCCCCCCCCTGCCCATTAGCAGTCCTAACCCCCCATCACCCCATTTCCAGACAGCCCCCATCAGCCCACAGCCCATTAGCAGTCCTAACCCCCCCTAGCCCATTAGCAGTCCTAACCCCCCCCCCTCCTAGCCCATTAGCAGTCCTAACCCCCCCCCTCCTAGCCCATTAGCAGTCCTAACCCCCCCCCAGCCCATTAGCAGTCCTAACCCCCCCCTCCTAGCCCATTAGCAGTCCTAACCCCCCCTTGCCCATTAGCAGTCCTAACCCCCCCCCCTAGCCCATTAGCAGTCCTAACACCCCCCCCCCCCAGCCCATTAGCAGTCCTAACACCCCCCCCCCCCGGCAAATTTAAAAACAGAAAAAGCGGGCTCTGGCTGCTGCCGCGGACGCGGCAGCATGCAGTGTCCCGCGGGGCCCCCTCCGCCCGCTAAGCCCCTCTGCAAGGGCTTTCAGATTCGCGAGGGAGACAGCGTCTCCCTCGCGTCTCTTGTTAAGCCCGCAGGGGCTAATGGGAAATTTCCCATCAGTCCCTCGCGTCTAAAGGGGCTGATGGGAAATTTCCCATTAACCCCTACGGGCTGAACAGAGACGCGAGGGAGACGCTGTCTCCCTCGCGAATCTGAAAGCCCTTGCAGAGGGGCTTAGCGGGCGGAGGGGGCCCCGCGGGACACTGCATGCTGCCGCGTCCGCGGCAGCAGCCAGAGCCCGCTTTTTCTTTTTTTGCGGACCTTCACGCGTGCCAGCTGCAAGGCCTTCGCGTGCCACAGCTGGCACGCGTGCCATAGGTTCGCCATCGCTGACCTAGGGCGTCTCATCTCTGTTATGCGTATGGGGTTGTGCCATATCACCTTTTGTTGCGAATTAAATCGGCCCACACCTAAACAGATGAGAAGTTCTTAGTTAAACTTCTGCAACTAAAACCAAGATATATATGTGTGTGTGTGTGTGTAAACTGTAATATGTACAGTATTGTTTAATGATGTTCTTCACTAAAAGATGCAGCAAAACTACGATTACACCATGTACATATTACAGAATGACCTTTACCAATTCCCTACCTTTAATGACAAAGCTAAAGCCTGGGAGTGAATAGGGAGGAGGAGTAGGCTAGTGGTTGGGGCAAGGTACTTCAGGCCGGAAGGTCGGAGGTTCAAAACCCACTAGAAGACAGCAACCTTGGGCCGGAAGGACTGGGGTTTCTAGTCCCACAGGTGCTCCTCGTGGTCTTGGGCAAGCCACTTAACCCTCCATAGCCCATGTTCCCTGTATGTATTAGTGTATGTGTCTCATATCCCCACGTGTTAAATGTATCCCCCAATTGTGTTGTGACCGCTTAGATTGAAGGATAAGGCGGTATACAAAAACTGTCTAAATAAATAGGAGCACATGATCTGAACCTTGAGAAAAGTAAAGAACCCCAAACATTTGGCTGCATTTGGAAAAGGATCAGACACTGGAAAACAGAAACAGGGCAGCATTAATGTTCCTCCTTCTTTCCACAGTGATCCCGGCTCCCAGAAGGCACACAAAGTATCACTGTAGGGTTGGCTCAACCACTAAGCAAGACTAGGTCACCTGGGGCATCAGCTTCAGAGGGGCAGTAAAGAACAGCAACAGTCAAAGCAAAACCATAAATCCTGACAGATTCCCAAACTCAAAGAGCCATCAGAACACTCTTCTATCTGCAAGGATAGCAGCAGATACATACATACAAAGCAAAATTCAATATTTAAAAAGCATAATGTCTAATTCTGCATTTTTACAGGATTGTTGTGGGATGGATAGTGCTAGGATCAGGGCCGGACCAACCATTAGCCAAACTAGGTGGTTACCTAGGGCATCAGCTTCTGGGGAGCAGCAAAGGTCAAAGCTAAAGAATAGATTCTGACAGCCGGGGGGAGAGGGGGGTATAAGGCTTAGGGTTTACCTAGGGCACCAACACAATGAACCAACTCTTGGGCTGACCCTGGTTAGACTGACAGGACTTAAATTCAATTATTAACAAAAACTCGGGTGGGAGGGGGAGCTGAAAGATTGAAGGTTTCCTTACACAAAAATTCATGCAGGATTGACCCTTTGGAAGATTCAGCTGCCTACCCCTTCTTCAAGATACTGAAATGCGCAGAGGGGAGACACTGTCCATCCTGCCCTGGCAATTGAAGGCCACTGAGCTCCAGCCCACCAGTGTTCCTGAGTGAAGTCAGACATCAGGAACCACCGTGGCATCATGGGGCTCCTGGAAGCATGGAGCCTAGGACAGTCCTGATTTCACCTCTCCTAAGGACAATTTTGAGTTCGTATGTAGAGAGAACAAAGAATGCCGTGCGAATACATCAAAGCCCCTAAGAACTAGGAAGCATATGTTTAATTGAACCGATATGAGAATTATCCAGCTATCATGGTGACAGTCACTGTGATAATGCTTAACTCCAGAAACACAAAGAGACACACAGAATAGCGGCACACTGAAAGCTCCCACAGACTGTATCTGAGTCTCACGCAGTCTGAAAGGGACATGGAAACCCTCACTTTTCTATAAAAGGTGAAATTAGACCTTACCTGCTAATTTTCATTCCTGGAGTCCCCCCAGTCCAGTCAAGTGGGTTATTTATGCTCCTCTACCAGCAGGTAGAGACTGAGAACACAACTTAAAGTGAGCTATAAATAGCCTGTGCCCACTGACAATAGCTAGTATGAACGTCAACAAGCAGAGAAAAAGGTGGAGCACAAAACCCCAAATTCTCCAACAGCCATGCTCTTACTGACAACCAAACCTGAGCAGGCATCTTACACTTGCCTCTTTTCTTTTGAACATGATGAGATACATCATGCTTCTGCTTTTTTTTGAAAGCCAACAAAAACCAGAACAGAAAAATACGAAGGCCGAAATGCCAAGACAACAAGACAAAGCCCTCAAAACAGAATACACCCTGTCCCAAATGCGCTCGCTTGAATCCAGTTCTGCAAGAGCCAATGCAAGATAGTGGACCATGAAAAGACATACCAAAAGGTTCCTGGACTGGACTGGAGGGACTCTAAGAAAGAAACTCAGCAGGTAAGGTCTAATTTCACCTTCCAGTTCATAGCTCCAGTCCAGTCCAGACGAGTGCGGCGTAGCAAAGCAGTATCAACGACGGGTGGAACTGCAATCCTGAACCGCAACACTCTGGCTCCAAATGCAGCATCTTGCTGAGCTTGCACATCTAGCCAGTAATGGCGGACAAAGGAATGCAGGGAGGACCATGTCACCACCCTACAAATATCCTGAGGAGGAATCAGACCAAACTCCGCCCATGACGACACCTGAGCCCAAGTAGAATAAGCCCATAACCCCGAGGATACCAGTTGCTTCTTGAAGAGTTACGCTGACGCAATAGTCTCACGAATCCACCGAGAAATGGACGCCTTAGAAGCTACCTTGCTTCTCCAAGGGCCGCCAAAGAGAATAAAAAGCCTCTTGGAGTGCCAAAAGTATTGAGTCACCTTCAAGTACCCACTTACATCACATTCCCTCATTACCCACTACCTCATAACACCTGACCAACAGCACATGAAATATAACAACTGTAATTGCACCACTTGCCACCATGGAATTCAACAAAGCCTTCTCCTGCATTCTAAACCTACTCCTCCTATCCCTATTGTTTTCAAACACCCATTCATTTCTGCAAGCTGCCAATCTTCCTGGTCTCATCCCTATCATTCATAGTCAATCTAGACATATCACAATCCTACACCCATATAAAAGTACTTTCTCTAAAGGACCCCATAAGGGTCAGTACAGGAACCACCATAGATTAATCCTCATTAACCCCTTACCGATAACCTGCCCAAAAGATTCCACTGCCTCGGAAGAAAGGCCTGGCAATCTACTTCCAGTGACACTGCCAAGAAAACCCAGGAGCTTCTGGGTCGCCAGGAGTCAGGACTGACTCGAAGGCACACATTGCATTTGCATAAGAAATAAAATCCAGTGATCATAGATTTGGCCAAAGATGAAAAGCCAAACATCCTCTGTATCACTGTGTCCTGACTAACACCCACAGATAATGTATTATTGAACCAATTAAATATAAATGGTTTTATCATCCACAACTGCCCCAGAGACACTAAGAGAGGAGGCGGCGGCATCCTCATCTTAAGTAAAGCACAACTCAGATTTACCTCCACCCCCTTAACAACCTAGATGGGATGGATATGCTTAAAATTGAAAATAAATGCAGCTATACCTCATCTATATACCCTCTCACCTAATCATGACACAATAAGCTGGAACACCAACTCCAACAGCGCCCACTTCCCAGGACCCAGAGCGTAACAACTCAGATAATCCATCTGGACATTCTCCTTCCCGGAAACATGGGTTGCCGAGAGCACCCGCAAATAAGCCTCCACCCACTGCAACAACAGGATGTTTTCCGCCGACACCGACAAGCTCCGAGTGCCCCCTGTCAGCTGATATATGCCACTGTCATGGCATAGTCTGAAAGCACTCGCACCACCCTGCGATGCAGCATCAGGAGAAAGGCCTCCAAAGCCAGATGCACTGCTCACGTCTCCAAACAACTGATTGGCCACTGACACTCCTCCTGGGACCATCTGCCTTTTGCCACCTGAGCCAGACAATGACCACCCCAGCCTCAGAGGCTGGCATCTGTTGTCATGATCACCCAGTAGATGCCTCGAGAGGCATCCCTGCCGTAAGCCTCTCCGAATCTAGCCACCAACATAAGCTTGCTCAGGCCTCTGCCCAAAGAGGGAGGTGAATTTCCATGAACTGCAACTGAAGAGATCATCTCAATAGGAGGTCCATCTGAAGGGCACACATGTGTAATCTCTCCCAGGGCACCAGCTCCAATGTGGCTGCCATGAAGCCCAGTACCTGAAGGTAATCCTACACATTCAGGCAGGGAATCCTCCTCAGCCCCCGCACCTGGGCTTGTAACTTAGCTATCCTGCCCTCTGGGAGGAAAGCCCTGCCCTGGAGATTTGAACTGAGCCCCCAGATACTCCAAGAACTGACAGGGTTCCAGCTTGCTCCTGGTCAAGCTGATCGCCCAGCCTAACTCCTACAGGCTCCGGATCACTAGGGCTGTTGCTTCGAGACGCTCCTGGGACAATTTGGCCCAAATGAGCCAATCGTTCAGATACAGATGGACAAGGATCCCTTCTCTATGTAAGTCCACTGCCACTACCACCATGTGCTTGGTGAACACTCGAGGCATCATGGCTAGGTCGAAAGGCAAAGCCTGAAACTGAAAATGCCCTCTCGGCACTGCAAACCTTAGAAATTTCCGGGTATCAGGCCAAATAAGATTGTGTAAGTACACCTATCAAATCCAGCACAGTCAGGAACTCGCCCTGCTGCACCTCAACTATCACTGAGTGCAAGGTCTCCATACGGAAGCTTGGGACCCTTAGGGCTCTGTGGACGCCTTTGAGATTGAGAATAGGATGCTAAGATCCCTCTTTCTTGGGGGACCACAAAATAGCTGGAATACTGGTCCAAGCCCCAGGCGTCACGTGGAACCAGAACAACCACTTCCAGCTACAGCAGGTGCTCAAGTATTTTTCCACCACCCAAGCCTTGCCGGACGCCCAGCACAGTGAGACCATGAAGGTGTTTGAAAGGGACCTGGTGAACGCAAGGGTGTAAATGGCTCTGATAACTTCCAACACCCAGGCATCTGACTTAATCTGGCCCTAACCAGAAAGAAACCGCCACAGGCACCTGTCCATTGCTGGATTCCTGCTAGGGCCCCCAAACCTTCATTGGGAGGGCTTTATAGTACTGGGGGTACTAGAGGCACCTCCCTGGCCCCCCTATAGGCATTGCCTTGAACCTCTGTAGATTCGTTGCCTGAGAGGGACGAAACTTGCAAGAATCTCGACAATGGCCCCACACAGGAGCACCTCTGCCAGTCCCTTTCAGCTTATCCTCCGGCAGTTTCGGTACTTTAGATTCTCCCAAATCCTTGGCCAACTTTTCCAAGTCCTCCCCAAACAGCAGTCTCCCCATAAAGGGAAGCTTAATAAGTCTCACCTTGGAGGCTACATCCGTCGACCAATTACATAACCACAAGAGTCGGCATGCCGAGATCACTGTTGCCTTACCCTTGGCCGAGGCCCAAAGCAAATCATAGAGCAGATCCGCCAGAAAGGCCATTCCTGATTCCAGTCAAACCGCCTCTACTCAGCCAGAGTGATCTGTCCCCACCTTCTCCAGCAGCCTCTGTGACCACTAGAGACAGGCCCGAGCCACATAGGCTCTGCATATTGCCCCCTGCAGAGCCAGTACCAACACCTCAAAAGCCTATGTGAGCAAGGCTTCCATATTCCTGTCCTGCAGGTCCTTCAGGGCTGCACCAGTCTCCATGGGAATGGTGGTATTACGCGTAACCGTCATCAAAAGCACAACTTTTCCCTCTCCTCCAGGCGAATTGGGTATAGTCATGCCATACTCCGACCAATGCATAAGCCTGCATCAGGAGTATTCCATTCCTCGCAATCATTGCCTTCAGGGCCCTATGAACCAGAAAGGACTGCAGAGGCTTGTAGATGCCCTCCATAAGCGGATCCTCCGAGGGCTCCAAGGGCTCAGACCTAGGCTCCTCTGCAATTCTTAAAACCGCCAGGGATTCTGTAATAAGAGAGGGCAGCTCATCCCGGTGAAAGATCCACACCACTGTCAGATCCTCCCACACCATGAGCTCCCCCTTCTCTAGCTCCTCCTGGGATTGTTCATCCCAAAGATCAGTCGTCTCTTCCATAGACTCCAAGGACCCTACCGAGACTAGCTCCCCTCCTCCTGTGGCCGTTCACACTGCGAGCGCTTGGCCACTGCAGCTGACTCTAGTTCCTGCCCCAAGAGAGGTCTGGTGGGAATCAGGGACCCCTCACCCAAGTCTTGTTTCATTACAAAGGCCTGGTGCAGCAGGAGGACAAACTTGGGGGAAAAGAACATAAGAACATAAGATATGCCATACTGGGTCAGACCAAGGTCCATCAAGCCCAGTATCCTGTTTCCAACAGTGGCCAATCTAGGTCATACGTACCTAGCAGTTTCCCCAAAGACTCAGGTTCCGCAATGCTTGTACTGGGTCAAGCATTGATATCCTTGGTCCCTTCTTAATAATGGTTTATGGACCTTTCCTCCAGAAATTTGTCCAAACCTTTTTTAAACCCAGCTACACTAACAGCCTTTACTACATCCTTCAGTAACAAATTCCAGAGTTTGATTACACGTTGAGTGAAAAAATATTTTCTTTTATTAGTCTTAAATAGTTTACCCTATTGCTTTATTGCATGTCCCCTAGTCTTTCTATATTCTGATAAGGTAAACAATCGATCTACGTTTACCCGTTCCACTCCGTTCATTAATTTATAGACTTCTATCATATCTCCCCTCAGCCGTCTCTTTTCCAGGTTAAAGAGCCCTAACCTTTTTAGCCTTTCTTCATAGGAGTATCCTTCCATCCCCTTTACCATTTTGGTGGCTCTTCTCTGAACCTTTTCTAATAACGCTATATCCTTTTTAAGATACGGCGACCAGAACTGCACACAATATTCAAGGTGCGGTCTCACCATGTAACGATATAGAGGCATTATAATATCTTTTGTTTTATTTTCCATTCCTTTCCTTATCATACCTAGCATTCTATTTGCTCTCTTGGCTTCCACTGCACACTGGGCCGAGGGTTTTAACAAGTTATCCACAATGACGCCTAAATCTTTTTCCTGGGTGGTGGTTCCTAATGTGGAACCTTGCATTGTGTAACCATAGTTTGGGTTGTTCTTCCCTAGGTGCATAACTTTGCACTTGTCCACATTAAATTTCATCTGTTATTTTGATGCCCAGTCTTCCAATTTATCAAGATCCTCTTGCAATTTTCCACAATCCTCTTGGGTTTTAACAACTTTAAAGAGGGATCCCTAGTCCCCCCTCCACCACCCCCCAGGGTCCCCTGACCTCCCAGCCGATGGTTCTAGAGAAAAATCCAGCATGGGCCAAGGTGTTGGAGGCTCAGTTCCCTCCAGAACTGAAGAACCTGCAGTATCTAAAATGGCAGCGGTTTCCACCAAAACCGCCAGACCTCCACCATCCATAGGAGCACCATATGGCCTCTCAATTCTTTCCACACCATGCTCCGATCCCTCCAAGCCTCCCCCGAGCCAATCCGTGGCTGACGCATTCTCTCAGAGGCAGCCGAGGCAGAACCCAACTTACCAGCTGCGATCCATGGCCCCGCGGCTGAAAAAAATCCCCCCCATGCAGAGTCCATCCCCCAGTGCTGTGCCTCAGACTTACCCTATGGCCGCTCCCCCGGAAGCCCACCGCTGCCTTGGTGGCCGGTCCCTGATGCTGTCCTTGCCTGTTCTTGCCCATTCGGGGTTTTTTTTCCAAAGGCAAAAGGAGCCCGCTCAACCCCTGTCCCCCTCCCAAAGTTTGGGGAGGAGGACATAAGGAGCCCAAGGTAGGGGAGCGGTTGGGAGAAATGTGGGTGGGACCCAGCACCACTGGGTTCTGCATCCCAGGCCTAACATACAGTCAAGGGACTCCAAGTCTAGCACAGACTCTCAGGCTATGCTCAGCACCTGCTGGAGACTGAAAATTACTGGCTACTACTGTCAGTGGGCACCGACTACTTACAGCACACTTCAAGTTGCGCTCTCAGTCTCCACGTGCTGGTAGATGAGCATAACCCACTCGTCTGGACTGGACTGTAGGGACGACCTGGAAAATGAATTTAGGGAGCCTACAGCCTTTCCTGGCCTTCTACTCCTTCACTTTTACCAATTCACTATACCCCTCACACTAATGTCCTCACCATTCAGACAGGCCATTCTTTGCCCAGTGTGTCCTAACCCCACTGACTGCTCCATCCTCCACCTTGGCCATTAGTTAAAGCTACTGTGGCCTTATCTCTCTAAACAAACTCCCAAGGAGTAAATAAAGCTCATTTTATTCAAAGCTTAAGCCCTTGATGAGTGTTTAGACAGGAGCCATAGACTAGCCTGTAACCTGATCCTGTCATCTGGAAACTTTTCCAGCTTCAGGCCTTTCTGGAGCCTCTTACAGTCCTAACTCTGCTGCTCACAAGGGGGGCAGGGAGGCTCAAATGGACATTGTCCCTTTAAAGGCACAAACTGAAAAAGAAGCATTCTGAAGTAACTCATCCTCAGAACAGGTTAGGCAGGTCCAGGCTTTATCCTACTGCACCTATGGAACAGCCCTTCGGTTTAGAAAACATGGGGGCTTGGGGGCTCTCCCTCACATCCATCTTATACAACATTTACACTGTATATTCGAGGAGGAGGAAGGGGGAGAAGCCTGACACCATTCCTGGAGGAATGGCCTAGCAGTTACAGCAATGAGTTAAGAAATAGGGAAACCGCCATTCAAATTCCACTTCTCCCACTAACAAGTCCTCTGACCTTGCTTGGGCAAGTCACTTTATCTTCTGTTGCCTTCCCTTAATTTGAAAGCTTTTTTGGACAGAGGCTTATACCAGTTAACCACCTTGAGCACTATTTGGAAAGATAGGCTAAATAAAAATGAAAATCAAGTCCTTATGAAGCACCGAAGAACTCTTGGCCAATCTAACTGTTGCCTGGCTGTCCTGTCTTTGGCGATGGAGAGGTTTGCAAGATGAGCTGTGACCTAGCAAAAAATTCTCTTGCACGGAAATATGTTAGGCGCGTCCTGAAATACTTTCAGTGATCACCAATGCATGCAGTGCAGTTGCCCTATCCATCCCTTTGCACCAGAGGAGAGAGGGACTGCACTCCTCATCTCTGGATCACAGTTCAGGTTAGCTGTAGGGCAAGTGTGCAGAGTTTGCACAACAGCTGCCCATTCCTAGCCATCTTAACAAAACATTCATTGAACTTCAGTTTCTGTGTCTGCAAAAGCATAAGCAACAGGCCAGCAATTCACTAAACAAACCAAAATCACTCCTTTATCCTTTCTTACTTCAATTTCCAGACTTTTTCTAACCATACGTCTTGTGTACAGCCATTAACTAGCGACACGGGAAGGGTCAAACACAGTGCCTGGCAGTGAGAATCTAAGATCTTCATTTCACTTCATTTGTGGTGCCAACAGAGTATGACTCTCCTCCAGGGAGAATTAGAGCTGAGTGTCAGAATTTAATATTCTTAGGAAGCTGAATAAAGCTTGGTTATTTGGTAAAGCATATGGGCAGCTGTAGGAGATTTTAGGCCACCGAAGAAGACTGTAGCTTGATAAGGATTCGGTGAGGTGGTCATTACAGATTTTAGTTGGTGGGTGGGTTTGGGGCTGGTCAGGGAAGAGCTTTTATTTTTGCGGACTCTACTGTGATGTTTTATTGTTTTATGCTGATCAACATGCCAAGTGTTTGGAAAAAGAGCATTTTATATATGGAAGGAGATGAATACACGCATACAAACATTTCAGGACGCATACAACTTAGGCAACAGGGATACACAATGTTGTATATCAGAAAAGTGCTTTCAGTGGGTTTTAGTCTCTAAAAAACGAAAAGGCCGTGGTATAGAATTTAAAAAAAAATTAAAAATTTGACCTAGAAATAAACATACAGAAAAGCAGGTCACGTATGCACCCACACAGCTTGAAACAACCTTCCCAAAGCCCTCTCTGCCATCTGAAAGGGTTAAAATGAGCACATTCTTAGTGCTGAGCGCATGCGGAGTGGGGCTGAAAGTTGCATAATCTACCCCACTGCTGCCCCAAGGGAGCTGGCTACAAAAATGGCAGTGCCCGAGTGTTAGATAGCGAAACCAAAAGATTCTGCAGTGGCACGTGATCTACAAGCAATTTACCACCTGCTCCACCAACCCTAGTTCCTGTGTTCATGGGCAGAAGAAGGAGGAAAACCACTGGACGTCCTCCATTTCTCCAGGATTTCATATTTCTCCTCTTCTCAGCTGCAAACACTCGATTGGCTATACAGTGGGCTCATCGGCGACAGGACACCAGACCCGTTTAGCCCCACGCCATCTACCAACTTTTGTTTCCTGCTGTGTTTGAAGAAACTGGAATATTTTCTTATTTTAAGATAGTTTGCGTCTTTCAAAGATCACGGTCAGAAAAGGAAAGGGGTCAGCCAGTTAATTAGGCCCAGGGCCGGCCCATCCATTGAGCAAGAATGTTTTTTGCACAGGGCCCCGCGTTACAGGGGGCCCCGCGCAAAGAACATTCTGCTTTTTTAAAAATTAAATTAAAAAAAAAAAAAGCTGGCTGCTGCCGCTGCCGCCGCAGCAGCAACAGAATGAAGTGTCCCGCGGGGCCCCCTCTGCCCGGCTGAGTTCTCCCGGCCCGGCTGAGCCCCTCTGTGCCGGCTTTCAGATACGCGAAGGGAGAGTGTCTCCCTCACGTCTCTGTTAAGCCCGCAGGGGCTGATGGGAAGCAGGGGCTGATGGGAAATTTCCCATCTGCCCCTGCGGACTTAACAGAGACGCGAGGGAGACACTCTCCCTTCGTGTATCTGAAAGCCAGCGCAGAGGGGCTCAGCCGGGCCGGGAGAGCTCAGCCAGGCAGAGGGGGCCCCACGGGACACTCCATTCTGCTGCTGCCGCGGCGGCAGCAGCCAGCTTTTTTTTTTTTTTTTTAAATTTTCCATGAGCCGATGGGGGGGGGCTTAGGACTGGTAATGGGCTATGGAGGGGGTTATGACTTGACTTGAGGTGGGCTGTGGGCTGTTGGGGGGGTTAGGACTGGTAATGGGCTATGGGGAGGTTAAGACAGGTAATGGGCTGTGGGCTGATGGGGGCTGTCTGGAAATGGGGTGATGGGGGGTTAGGACTGGAAATGGGCTATTGGGGGGGTCGGACTGATAATGGGCGATGGGGGGGCTAGGACAGGAAATGGGCTGATGGGGAGGGGGTAGGACTTGAGGTGGGCTGATGGGGTTAGGACTGGTAATGGGCTGTGGGCTGATGGGGGGGTTAGGACTGGCAATGGGCTATGGGGGGCTTAAACTGAAAATGGGGTGATGGGGGGTTAGGACTGGAAGTGGGTTGATGGGGTGTTAGGACTGGTAATGGGTTGATGGGGGGTTAGGACTGAAAATGGGCTGAGTGGAAGGGGAGGCTTGAACTGCAAACAGCTGATGGGGAGGGGGCTTGGAATGGAAATGGGCTGTGAGGGAAGGGAGCTAGGACTGAAAATGGGCTGATGGAGCAGCTAGGATAGGACTGGAAATGGGTTGTTGAGGGGAGCTACGATTGGAAATGGGCTGTGGTGGGGGCTTGAATTGAAATAGACCCATGGAGGGGCTAGAAATGGAAGTAGGCTCATGGGGGGGCTTGGACTGGAATTGGGCTGAGTGGAGGGGAACTAGGATTTGACATGGGCTGATGGTGGGGCTAGGAAATGACTAGAAATGGGCTGATGGGGGGCTAGGATTGGAAATGAGCTGATGAAGGGACTCGGACTGGAAATGGATGGGGGAGCTAGGACTGGTAATGGGCTGATGGGGGTCTAGGACTGGAAATGGGCTGATGCAGGGACTAGAAGGGAATGGATGCTGGGTGAGACTGGAACTAGAAGGGAGCTGATGTTGGGGGAGGATTAGAATGGGATGGGGCTGGGAGAGTAAAATGGAGAGGGGAAAAATATTTTGTGTGGGAGGGATGAAAAATCTACAATTGGCCGGGTATTGGGAGAGTAAGTGGGGATTGAGGATGGAGGGGTAAAATTTGTGTGGATGAAATAGGAATGAAGAAAGAGCAAAAGGAGAAAGATTAGTAAGTTAAAGCAGATGTAGAGAGAGAGAATGGAAAAAAAACTAGAAGAGAGAAGAAAGGACAAATGGACAGCAGACAATGGAGAGTTAGCAGAAAACATGAAGAAACCAGAAGAAAGTGGCTGGAGCAATTGCAACTGAAAAAAAATGCACAAAAGGTAGAAAGATATCTCTTTATTTTTAATTTATTAACTGGAATATGAAAGCTCTGAGAAATGTGCATCATTAACGTCTGCGCTTTGTTTGGTACAAGAGGAAATTGATCATAAATGACCTGGAAAAGGGAATAACGAGTGAGGTTATCAAATTTGCAGACGACACAAAACTGTTTAAAGTTGTTAAAACCCAAGAGGACTGTGGAAAACTGCAGGAGGATCTGGATAAATTGGAAGACTGGGCATCCAAATGGCAGATGAAATTTAATGTGGACAAGTGCAAAGTTATGCACCTAGGAAAGAACAACCCACACTATGGTTACACGATGCAAGGTTCCACATTGGGAACCATCACCCAGGAAAAAGATTTAGGAGTCATAAGAACATAAGAACATAAGATATGCCATACTAGGTCAGACCAAGGTCCATCAAGCCCAGTATTCTGTTTCCAACAGTGGCCAATCTAGGTCATATGTACCTAGCAGTTTCCCCAAGGGACACAGGTTCCACAATGCTTGTATTGGTTCAAGCATTGATATCCTGGGTCCCTTCTTAATAATGGCTTATGGACCTTTCCTCCAGGAACTTGTCCAAACCTTTTTTAAACCCAGCTACACTAACAGCCTTTACTACATCCTCCGGTAACAAATTCCAGAGTTTGATTACACGTTGAGTGAAAAAATATTTTCTTTTATTAGTCTTAAATAGTTTACCCTGTAGCTTCATTGCATGTCCCCTAGTCTTTCTATATTCTGATAATGTAAACAATCGATCTACGTTTACCCGTTCCACTCCGTTCATTAATTTATAGACTTTTATCATATCTCCCCTCAGCCGTCTCTTTTCCAGGTTAAAGAGCCCTAACCTTTTTAGCCTTTCTTCATAGGAGTATCCTTCCATCCCCTTTACCATTTTGGTGGCTCTTCTCTGAACCTTTTCTAATAACTCTATATCCTTTTTAAGATACGGCGACCAGAATTGCACACAATATTCAAGGTGCGGTCTCACCATGGAACGATATAGAGGCATTATAATATCCTTTGTTTTATTTTCCATTCCTTTCCTTATCATACCTAGCATTCTATTTGCTCTCTTGGTCGCCGCTGCACACTGGGCCGAGGGTTTTAACATGGTATCCACAATGACGCCTAAATCTTTTTCCTGGGTGGTGGTTCCTAATGTGGAACCTTGCATCGTGTAACCATAGTTTGGGTTGTTCTTCCCTAGGTGCATAACCTTGCACTTGTCCACATTAAATTTCATCTGCCATTTTGATGCCCAGTCTTCCAATTTATCAAGATCCTCTTGCAATTTTCCACAATCCTCTTGGGTTTTAACAACTTTAAATAGTTTTGTGTCATCTGCAAATTTGATAACCTCACTCGTTATTCCACTTTCCAGGTCATTTATGAATATGTCAAAAAGCAGCGGACCCAGCACAGATCCCTGGGGTACACCACTATTCACCTTTCTCCATTGGGAAAATTGGCCATTTAGCCCTACCCTCTGCTTTCTATCTTTTAACCAGTTCCTGATCCACAATAGTACACTGCCTCCTATCCCATGACTCTTTAGTTTTGCCAAAAGTCTCTCATGAGGGACCTTGTCAAAGGCTTTCTGAAAGTCCAGATACACAATATCAACCGACTCACCTTTGTCCACCTGATTATTCACTCCTTCAAAAAAACATAACAGATTAGTAAGACAAGATCTTCCTTGTCTAAAGCCATGTTGACTGTCTCTCATTAGTTCATGACTATCTACATGCTGAGTAATTTTATTCTTTATGATGGTTTCTATCATTTTTCCCGGTACTGACGTCAGGCTCACCGGTCTGTAGTTTCCCAGATCACCCCTGGAACCCTTTTTAAAAATTGGTGTTACATTGGCGATCCTCCAATCTTCAGGTTTTAGAGATGATTTTAATGATAGTTCACAGATTACTAATAGCAGGTCTGCAATCTCATATTTCAGTTCTTTCAATACCCTTGGATGTATACCATCCGGCCCAGGTGATTTGCTACTCTTCAGCTTATCTAATAGTTGTAATACATCTTCTCGATGTATCGATATTTCCTTCAATTCTTCTGCACCTTTAAATACCACTTCAGTCATGGGTAACATCCCTACATCTTCCTCAGTAAAGACTGAAGCAAAGAATTCGTTCAGTCTCTCCGCTATCGCCTTGTCGCCTCTTAGTGCTCCTTTAACCCCTTTATCATCTAATGGACCAACTGACTCTCTCACAGGTTTTTTGCTACGAATGTACTTGAAAAGGTCTTTACTTCGCGTTTTTGCTTCTGCAACAAGCTTCTTCTCAAATTCTCCCTTTGCCTGCCTTATCAATGCCTTGCATTTGACTTGCCAGTGCTTGTGCTGTTTCCAGGTTTCGTCGTTTGGCTCTTTTTTCCATTTCCTGAAAGATGCTTTTTTGGCAACAACAGCCTCTCTGACCTCAACTTTAAACCATGCTGGCAGTTTTTTGGACTTCTTTCCACTTTTCTTAAAGCGTGGAATACAGCTGGTCTGGGCTTCCAAGATAGTATTTTTCAACAACAGCCAAGCCTGATGTACGTCTTTAACCTTTGCAACTGTTCCTTTTAGTTTTTTCTTGACTGTTTTCCTCATTTTATCATAGTCTCCCTTTCGAAAGTTAAAAGGTAGTACTGTGGATTTCCTTACTATCCCTCCTCCACTAATTAAATCAAAGGCGATCATGCTATGATCACTATTGCCAAGTGGCTCCAACAACCTTATCTCTTGCACTAGATCTGGTGTTCCACTAAGGATTAGGTCTAATATGGCTTCCCCTCTGGTCGGTTCATGAACCAGCTGCTCCAAGAAGCAGTCATTTATTTCATCTAGGAACTTTATCTCCATAGCATGTCCTGACGTGACACTGACCCAGTCGATACCGGGGTAGTTGAAATCACCCATTATTATTACTTTGCTGTAACCTTTGGATAACATTGTGGATAACATGTTAAAACCCTCCTCCCAGTGTGCAGCGGCAGCCAAGAAAGCAAATAGAATGCTAGGTATCATAAGGAAAGGAATGGAAAATAAAAAAAGGATATTATAATGCCTCTGTATCGTTCCATGGTACGACCGCATCTTGAATATTGTGTGCAATTCTGGTCGCCGTATCTTAAAAAGGATATAGCATTATTAGAAAAGGTACAGAAAAGAGCCACCAAAATGGCAAATGGGATGTAAGGCTACTCCTATGAAGAGAGGCTACAAAGGTTAGGGCTCTTCAACCTGGAAAAGAGACGGCTGAGGGGAGATATGATAGAGGTTTATAAATTAATGAATGGAGTGGAATGGGTAAACATAGATCAATTGTTTACGCTATCAGAATATAGAAAGACTAGGGGACATGCAATGAAGCTACAGGGTAAACTATTTAAGACAAATAAGAGAAAATATTTTTTCACTCAACGTGTAATCAAACTCTGGAACTTGTTACCGGAGGATGTAGTAAAGGCTGTTAGTGTAGCTGGGTTTAAAAAAGGTTTGGACAAGTTCCTGGAGGAAAGATCCATAAACCATTATTAAAAAGGGACCCAGGATATCAATGCTTGACCCAATACAAGCATTGTGGAACCTTTGTCTTTTGGGATACTGCCAGGTACGTATGACCTAGATTGGCCACTGTTGGAAACAGGATACTGGGCTTGATGGACCTTGGTCTGACCCAGTATGGCATATCTTATGTTGTTAAATTAATTTATAGTTTTATTTCTACAGTGTTGTTGTACATTCCAAGTTTGGCTTTTGGGGTTCCCAGTTTAATTATTGCCTTCCTGTTTCTAAATTGTGATTCCTTGTTTGGTGATGGTCTATGTTCTGCATGTGTAACTGAGCTGAGGTATTCTGTTTATGTAATTCCTATTTGACATTGCCACTTGTTCTCTTTCCCCAGTATTCTCTGAAATGTCTTGGTTTAATATTTGCAGTGTTGCCTTTTGATAGGTAGGGTCTGGTGCTTTGTGAGTCCTGGTAGTGCTGTTAGGATATGGCGGGTTTGCTATGGGTTCTAAATGCCCAAAAATAGAAAAAATACCCCAGCACTCAAAACCTACCGTGTAAATAAATCACTAATCATAAATAAATAAATAAATACACTCTCTTTTTGTCAGAGTAACCATTCAAGAGGAAGCAGGAATTGTACCCACTCCTCGCCGTGGTCAGTCCATTTTAATCATTTTAAATGCTTGAAAAACTTAGCTTTTTTGCTTCAAAATCAGCCATCACAGAATCCAGAAGACACAATGTGCCACGTTTTGAGCCATCCATATCAACTGTGGCCTTGCATCAGGTGAAAGTTGTCGAATCCCAAAAGTTGGTTTTGAAAATAAATCACAACGGTTAGGTTTAAAAAGGATAGCGTGTGACGTCATTGTACACGGAGAAATCAGCATGGCCAATCGGCCGGCCAAACGTAGCAAGCACATGGTTTATGGGAAAACCCACAGCAAGGGAATCCCAATGATGTCATTCTTATTAGATTCATCACAATATAGTCTGCCATTCCACAGAGGCATTGAGACCCCGAGGAAAGACCGTGTCCAACTTAAAAATCCATCGTTGTTCAATACGTTGTAATTTTGCTGTACGGTCCCCCCCTCGAGGATCACTAGGAACATAATCCAAGACCCGCCAGTATAACTGATGAAACAGATGATTTTCTTGAAGGCAATGAGTGACCATAGGCGCAGACAGTACTCTCATCCGCAAACGGGACGCATGTTCGCCAAGACGGATTTTAACTTTGCGAGTGGTGCGACCCACATAGAGCAGTCCACACGGACATTTTATGAGATAGACAACGAAAGAAGAATCACAGTCAGTACGCCAATGGGAGCGGTGAACCACAGATGTTGGAGTCTTTTGCCAAACCAAGCCCGTTAGTGCCATTGCACAATAGGTACACGATCCGCAGGTGTAATGACCCGGATTGTCTTGGAAAGTAGGGGGGCGATCAGATGGCCAAGATGACTTCACCATCCGATCACAGAGATTCGGTGCCCGCGAATAGGCCACCCGCAACCTTGGGATTCGACAACTTTCACCTGATGCAGGGCCACAGTTGATATGGATGGCTCGAAACGTGGCACGTTGTGTCTTCTGGATTCTGTGATGGCTGATTTTGAAGCAAAAAAGCTAAGTTTTTCAAGCATTTAAAATGATTAAAATGGACTGACCACGGCGAGGAGTGGGTACAATTCCTGCTTCCTCTTGAATGGTTACTCCGACAAAAAGAGAGTGTATTTATTTATTTATTTATGATTAGTGATTTATTTACACGGTAGGTTTTGAGTGCTGGGGTATTTTTTCTATTTTTGGGTTTCACGAATTTTACCCTTTGCTGGGGATTCTTTTTTGATGGGTTCTAAATGGGCAGCGTTTGTAGTAGTTCCTAATGTGCCTGGCAGTTGGCACTGGATTATAGTAATGTAGAAATCTTTTAGTCTTTCTTTATCCATACACTCATTAAGAGACATGTTTACTAAAAGTTAGTGTATGGTAACATTATGCAAATATTTATGCAAATAAGGCCACTTATGCAAATGAGGCCCCGCACCAAGTCTCCGCACATGGCCCCGCACCCCCTTTGGGCCGCCCCTGATTAGGGCAACTCATGAAGGAAATGGGAATAAAAAAATTGATGGAATAGTGAAATGTTTAGGCTGAAGCTGGATCCCAGCAGCTGCCCCCTCCTCAACAAAAAAAGAAAAAAAAAAAGAGAAAAAGCATAAAACACAGGGCTGAAATATGCTGCAGGTAAAACCTCTCAATGTGGCTTGTGCAAACACTTCTGCCATATTGCTGTCCTAAACAGCAATAGCAGAGAGAATGGAGGGAAAAACATTGTTTTCAAATATATATATTTGTTTATTAAGTGCCATCGCATCCATATCGACTCCTGCAAACCCCGTGGACAGCTGTCCATATTGTGACTATCCCCTGCGTCTTCTCAGCAAGCTACAACCGGAGGAAGATTGCAACCTTTTCTTCTCCAAAGCTGCCATGATGTGGGATGAAGGAAAGCAAAGACTCTTTCTGAAGCTGAAATTAGCTGGTAACTTTATGCAAATTTCCAAGTTACTTCTACTGTCTTCTTTCTTGCAACCTTCGGCTTGTACATTTACCAAATATGCTTTGTAGGTCAAAAATTCTGCATTGTAAACCATAGGCAACAGGCTAGGAGTTTTAGAAAATACTTGCTGTCGAACTCAGGGGGATGTGATCACGATGGCGGCGTGTTGCTGAATTGGGTGTGACTGAGTTTTTCCTGCTGTTTCCCTGCTTTTGGATAACGCGCTTATGTCACCAAAAAAGAAAGAAGGGGATCGGCTAAGAATGAGAAAGCCACACCAGAGATCCCTAAGCAACTGTCTATGATCGACCAACTGCGGAAAATTCTCGCTGACTTGAAGTCTGCGTGTGAAGCCTCCACTGCAAGTCTGGATGGTGGTCTCAGTCCCCGCATGGAGGGATGGTCAACTCGAGCCTGCGGCAACACTCAACACGGAACAGCACTCGTTACCGGCTGTGATTACTGGAGTGGCTGGGATTCTGGCTTCCCATGTTGAGAGTTTGGAGGGGGCAACAGCTGTAGCTTGACACCCCTCTAGCCAGGAAGTGTTGGCTGCTGAAGGAGGGAGTTGGGTGAGGTATTTTTGGATTCTATTCCATCTCAGTTGACAGCAATGAGGCCAGAGACTTCAGCGGTTCCAATTTCTCCTGCTCATGTATCTGTTCCTGTTTCTTCAACGGATGTTTCTTTGACTTTGATATGGACTGTCTTAAAAAGTGCAGCTGAACTAAATACTTTGGTTCAAATAGTGAGTGTACTTGCTCAGAAGCAGGAGACTTTCCATCAAGAAATGAATGTTAAACTGTCCAATTTGGACAAAAGGGTGATTGCAATGGATCAAATGGAGGAATAGCCTAATCGGTTAGAGCACTGGCTTGGTAATCAAAAGATCAATTTGATTCCCACTAGTGTGGCCTTGGGCAAGTCACTTAACCCTCTATTGCCTCAGAAGAATCCAAGTTATCAATGTCCCTGTTTAATGTACATTACCAAGTTTAAGTTACAATGCAAACTGCTTTGACTAAAATGAAAAGCAGTATTTTAAAAAAACTGTTAAATTGAGACTTTGGTTAAAGGACAGAGTGATTATTTATAGGGAATTGGAAGCATATGAGAACTTGATGAGGCTTTTGAATTTTAAATGTTCCTGGAGTTATTCATATTTTGACAATAGTGTTGTTTAAAAAATATCCTATGGAAGTTCTTAAACTTCCCAATATGGCCATTCTTCCTTTAAGTAAGGTTTATTTTTTGCTGTCTGGCAAAGCTTGTGGAATTGATGATACACAACAATCCTTAAATGTTTCTACTGTACTTGAAACCTCCAGTTTGGAGTGTAAAAAAAGAGCCACATTGTGTGTTTCCTTTTGTTTTTGAGCAGGATTTAAATCTAGTTTTGAGTTTATAGTTTAAGAAAATGAGTGAACCTTTCTTTGGTCAACCTACTAGGATGTTTCTTGATGTAGCTCATTCTACACAAGAAAGACAGAAAGCCTTTTTTGGCTTTGAGATCTGAGACACTATCCTTGGGTACTACATGTATGCTTGGATATCCCTGTAAATGTCTGGTCAAATATTTGAATGTAAAATATGAGTTCATGTTAAATGAACAGTTGAGAGCTTTTTGGGATCTTAACAAATTTGAGGCTGCTGCCTCTCCAATAGCTCCAGTATCGAGCGCTTCGTAGGTATGTCAGCGGTTAGATGCCTATTATCTTTTGCCTTAGTTTGTATTTTCCACGTATTTTCCACCTTTTTTGTGGGCTAATGGATTGCTAGTTGTTTTTTTTTCTCTCTCAGTATTGTAAGGGGGATTTTTTTTTGCCTTTATTGTTAATGATTTCCTTCTTTTTATTTGTACTACTAGTGGTCATGTTTCTTTGTACAAGTGTATGCTTGTTCATTTGTTTTTAATTTCAATAAAAATAAAGTAAAAAAAAAAAGGAAATACTTGCTGTAATTCTCTTGCTGCTAGAAATGTTATCTCACAAGACCCCTGTGATCAAACAAAATGGTTATGCCAGTGGGATATCTAGTTTTTACTGCACCCTATCTTTGGCCATATGACAACAACAGATCCCCTGATTCTCGCACCCTGGTAATCACTGCAGACAAGTCAACATTCCAAAAACATCATTTATCTAAGCTGGTCATCTTTATCATGGACCTTTTACCTGTGAAGGATACCTAAAAAAAAACCTGGATTTGTACCTGCCAGAGGAGTAGAGGCCTGCAGAGTAATGGAATAGTTTATATACTGTAGGGATATGTCAAACAACTGCACGGCTCTAGTATCCTATGTCATTTCGTATTGTTTCAAGCAGAACAATTTTAAAGAACCTGAAATTTCAAGGGGGGGTGTACATCATCAACAGTACATACAAGTCTCACTCAGCACACACTAAGCAGAATAGCATGCATTTATGAAAGGAATACACAAAATGAAAAACTTCTGAAAAACAAATAAAAACGAATGAAAAAAGTAGAAACATCAAGAAAAATGAAAAAAAAATTCCAATGCACACCCAAATATTGGCTGCAATAATATTTTCATTGAGTTGAATTTTTTGCACTATACATTTTGTTAGCACTACAGAATTCTGCGAGATTTTGTATTAAGGGATGGAGGCACTGCAGTAGGAACTAAACAGAGCAATGTACTAAATTTTTAAGTTTAAGATTTTGTACACTTTAACAAATGGAGTACATGGCAGCAGGTATATGCTAGTGAGCTCACAGCAGAGGTTATACAATCCAACTCACTAAAGTTTTCACCTAGAAAGGCAGCAAATGGCTTAGAAAACTTTTTTACACCATTCTGCTTGTTCATTTGGCACACAGTCCTTTGGATAAAAGTGCAATCCATAAGGATGATCATTACAAGAATTTAATTTTGGAACAGGGTAGGACACCGAAGTTGCCTAACATCTGTTCAGTCTGGGAATTCAGCTAGATGGAGATTTATTAACGTAAGATCAGCTGAACGATGGCCTGCTTTAAAATGTGCCTTGTCCATAGATTGTGCTATAATTTTGAAGCCGGAGGATTTTCGTTCTGTTTTTCATCTTATGGTCCTTAATGGTTTGAACTAGTGTCATTCTTTATATTTAGGACTCCCTAAGCCTTATCTAAGCATTATACAAATGTTATTCTTTGGGCTACAGGGTGCCAATGTAGGGACTGCAGAACAGCATAATAGGGCCGCCGCTGCAACCATATTACACTGATTCTGTAATCTCTATATTGGGCTACAGGGAGCCCAAAGAATAAAATTTAAATACTGTTGGACCATTTTTAAAATACTTTGGGAAGGCTCAAATGCTCCAGATTACTTAAAGAGACTAGTCCTTTGGTGCTCCCCAAGACAAGACTTACTTACATTCACAGCCAGCAAATTTGTTGGAAGTGCCTTCTTTAAGGATTGCAGAACTGTGACCCAGGCTATGGCATTATCCCATAGCCGGTCCGCAGTTATGGAATACTCTACTGGACTAGGTTCCGTCAGAGTGGCTTCCATCAATTTCAAAAAATGTTAAAAAGCTAATTTTTTCCAGAAAAGCATTTGGGTAATTAGTAATTTTATCTTATCATGTCTGAGACATTGTATTATTTTAATTAGTTATGTCTGTTATATTTATTATTTTTATAACACAGCCGAGCACATGTTTAATGCACTTTCTCAATGCTGGGAAAATTTTACATCTCTGGCCCTGCTGGACCCCCTTCTCATGTAGGGTTTTATTCCTGGGCTCACACAAACTCTTGTTTGATTTGATTTCGGGCCTAGTTAGGGGGTAGGGATGGCAAAGGGAACAAGCAAGCAGTGCTAAGATTAATTATGCATCTTTTTACAGAGCGTGTGATTTTTTTAATATTACGCACCATGAAATCTTAGGTAACAATTTCAATTTCACTTTTCCAAAATTATGCAGGGCTAAGTGCCTTGCACTTTTTTGTGGATTTATTATTGTAGATTAGAAAATAAATTATTTCTTTTTAATAAACCTAAAAGTTGGTGCAGGTGTAAGGTTACCAGATGTCCCCAATTTTTAGGGATTGTCTCCAATTTTAAAATAGTGTGCCTGGGTCTATGGACTAAAACCTCCTTTTGTCCCCGATTTCAATGAGGACAAAGGCAACGGGCTTTGCTTCTCCCCACAAACCTCTGATGCGGTCTTCTCACTCCTAATAGCAGAAGATGTAAAATTTTACTCCTTTACCGAAAAAAAGAGGGGGACACTTTAGAAATGTAAAGAATATGCATCAATATAGAAGGTTTAAGCATATAGGTGTGTATGTGTGCTTGTAACTGGGAGAAGGACTGCTACTATCTTTTGTAAACTTTTGAAATTCCTGAATGCCATCTAGATTGGTCATTTCAAAATTTATGAGGAAAAGATGCCCAGCTCAGCCCTGCCCTGGTGGCTCAGATTTGCTCTCCAAAAATGTGGTGACCCTATTCGTCACACAATGTAAATCCCAGCAATTTTGTTTTAGGAGGAAGGGGGGGATAGTGCATTTTAGGTACCTAGTCCTATAAGGCAGTGCTTCTCAACCAGTGTGCTGGTGTGCCTTTGGGAACTGCTTGGTGTGCCTTGGGGTGACTGATAGGGCATGGTTAGGCATGGGTTCATATGGGTGTTGCCCCCTTTTCCTGGGGCATTGTCTGATAGAAAAGGTCCTCTGCTTTCTAACTGAACTGTGTACTTAGTATTAGCATTACAAAGAACAAGTGTTTCCAGACTTACCCTCAAGAAATCAGGTAGCCTTATTCCCCCTCCCAGAGCCGGCCCATCCACTAGATGAGCTAGGTGGTTGCCTAGGGCATCCGACCTGTGTGGGCGGCTTTGTGTTGCCACTTTGTTGCCTGCGGCAGGCTATGTGCTTCGGCACACATGACCTGCCGCTTCTGATCCCCCTCCAATGCAATTTACTGCAGGCAACAAAGCGGCGGGCATCATTGCCCACCTCCCCCCCCCCCCCCACAAGACGGAATTGGTTACAGCAGAGGGTGGCAGTGTGGCTCAGAGGGGACGGATTGGCATGGGGGACAGCATGGCTAGGGTTTCTGCCTAGGGCGGCAGAAACCCTTGGACCAGTCCTGCCCCCTCCTTGCCTCCCCTGGTCAGAGAAGGAGAATAAACATATTCACACATCAGACAGAATCCAGAAGCATGAGATCCGCATAGGATAAAAGTGCTGTTCTCCCTCTGCTAGTGTTTGGTGTGCCACGAGGACTGAGGGAACTCAAAAAGTGTGCCACAAAATAAAAACGGCCGAGAAGCACCGCCAGAAGGGGTAATAAGGTATCATAAAATAGAAGCATATACTTTGCTGTATTTCGGAGTGCAAGTAGGTGCACATTTCACTTTGAAAACTCTCCCGGATCTGCGTGCTTATAATTTACTCTGCTCTTGGGAAGCGCAGCTTCCGAGTGGTGATCTATTCTACACATATATACTTCAATTTATTAAAGTACGCATATCAATTGGAAACCCTGCCTAGACAGCACCTCTGCTAGCTGTGCATGCAAATAAGAAAACCACTTAACAAAAAAAATTTCTGCAGATACAAATGGCTTTCAAAATGAATCTGTAAACATAATTCTTAACATTTTAAGCATCTCTCTAGAGTGCTGAGATAGTCCTTGGACCCGGAATAGCTGTCATATCAAAACCTTGATTAGAAGCAAAACCTGACTCCAAGTCATTTGAAAGCTAAGTGACCGAAAGTGGCTTAAACACAGCCGAGCCGCACCTTATAAGATCAACCCTTAACCATTCTTCAATACACACGCCACCTTTAACCTCAACAATTACATTTATCTATGCCAGATTGCAGACTACCAAAAAAAAAAAAAATAGGCAACAGCCTGCACAAGAAAAGGACAGAAAGAAAACGAGCCATTGCAAGCTTGGAAATAATAAACAAAAACTAAAATAAAATAAAACATATAAAAACCCCCAGCGCTGCAGAAATGCAACGCCACGAGGAATAGAAGCGACGACTCAAGAGGACGCGTCTCCGTCTCCCACTTTCCTTCTACGCGTTTTACAACTTCAAGGCGCTTTGCATCTGGCGTCGCGGAAACCTTTGCCCCCCACTGCGGACCAGTTTTTGAGAAAACCCTCTTCGTACGAATTCTCTTGCTCAAGCCGCTCTCGGGAGCGGTGTCACTTCGCTTTTCCAGCCCGCCTCACTTTTCTTTCCCTTCCCCCTCCCCCCATTTGGGCTGGAAGTGACAGGCTCAAGCTGCCAGCTGTGTATGAAGGGAGGGGTGGGATTGGGGAGGGAGGGTAGGAGCGCTCCCTGGCACCGATCCGGGGCGAGAAGCGGCCGAAGTGGCTTGAGATCTGCAGCCTCCCCCGCCCCCCACCCATCCCACCGGGAGATCGGATCGGAAACGGGAGTTGGAGCTGGTGAAAAAGCAAAACAAATCCAAACCGGCCGCCTAAGAGCAAAATTCCAGCAAAGAGCAGCAAGATCAGGAGAGAGGATAAAGCCCCCAAACTTGCGGCGGCGGGCTACTCACCCAGGGGCAGGAAATGCTTGGTGTCCATCTCGGGCTAACTCATGCCCAGCGCAGGAGAGGCTACGGGGATCCGGCCCTGGCTAAGGCCAAGGCAGAGGGAGTTGTTGCAAACTCAGCCAACAATGTAACTAAAGTACTTGTGTGTATCTGCCTCTGCGCTGCGAGCGAGGGGACCCTGCCAGGGGGAGCGCCGACGGCCGATGCACGGCTGCCGCTCGCCGCCGACGGCCCTGCGGGTGTCACTCGCTCCCGGGAGGCGTCGTCTATGTTTAGTTGAACACCCCCATCCTTTGCAAATTTGCCTGCTGCGTTCTATAGTCTGTGCGATAGGAAAGCTTCATTTGCACTATCATCATCGACCTTAGGCAGCGGAAGGGGGAGGGGTGGGGGGGGGGGCATGGCCTCACCAATATTGTACATTAACTTAATTCCAGTCGGGGGGAGGTGATCATACATTACATTCAAATCCCGGCTCAAAACATTTCCCTTTCATAAGGCTTTTAACCTTCTCATCCCTTGCTTCTACCACACACCACTCAGTACAATTTGTCTCTCCTCTCCTGCCCTGTGTATCCCTAACCTGCACCCCTAGGTATGAATGTGCACCTTCCCTATCAGTGTTCGGGCTGGAGACTGGTTTATTTGGCCCCCTCCAACCAAAAAGGTGTTCCGCTGTCCATGCCATCAACAACAAACACCCCACACACCCACACAGCTCCTTCACATCATTCTGGTGCTGTTGGAAGTCCACAACCCAATGCAGCACCGGAAGCCTGGGCGTTTGCGACCTCCAGCAGTCTTGTGCGATAGCATCTTTCCATGTTGCTTCTATAAAAGCTATCACAGCCTACAGAGATTGTCCAGTTTTCAGCAGACCTCGCATAGGTATTGAGATTCAGATCTATAACACCTCTTGGGTTTGGATAAACTGGGGTATATGACCTTGGCCTCTGGTTGGCTAAAATGCAGGCCCAGGGAATGGCTCTTCTTCATCTTTGGCAGGGCCAGCCCCAGAGTTGGTTCAAAATAGTTGCATCCTAGGTATGCCTTAGCCCCCCCCCCTCCCCCCAGCTGTTAGAATCTATTGTTCAGCCTTTCAAGCTTTGTCATCCCCCCCCCCACCCCAACAAGCTGACACCCTAGGTGACTGCCTAGTTTGCCTAATAGTTGGGCTGCCCTGGCCTTTGGGCTAAGACTGAGTACCTGACCATGTAGGAAGGAGGGGTTTACACCCTATCACCTAACCCCAGTGGGATATGTGTTAATGTTACAGCCATTGCCAAAAGCAAGAGGATTAATTTTAAAAAGCCAAGCCAACAGCAACCAACATCAAATAGACGCTTGGGAGCCAATTTAGTGAGCTATGCACTGAAGCTCGGTGCACAGTTTGCTAACTCACCCACAAAGAAAAACAAATATGCCCGATGCTCTAACCAAATTTTAGGCCATAAAAGTGCAGAAAGCATGACACAAAACCGACACTAAGCTCCTCACTGACACTCCCATACTTTATTACATCAAACTTTTTGTGGGATAATGCTGGGAGACCCTCATCAAACTTCCCTTTTGTACATGTCGTGCTGTGTGCAGACTGACACCGCTCTTGTACCAGAAACACAATGACCGGCCTGGGAAGAGATGATTAACCACCATTCCTAGGTCATTGTTTTCTGGCCACCTCATCTCTGCTCTCTGTAGGGGTAATTTTCTTAGCAGACAGCAAAAGATAATCACTAGTTGGGCAACAATAAGACTTTATGTCATGATTTATCAGTTTGAGATTTAATATTGCATAATAAATTACTGTAATGACCTTACATTTTTCAAGCACAATTTACAGATAACCTTTTTCTCATAAAATCAACAACTTTCTTCTTTTGTTCTTTCAGTTTTAATGGGGGGGGGGTTGCATGCTGCACCCTCTAACATGCACGATAACAGCGGCTGTTGTCAGATTAGGGCCATGTGCCCCTTTACTCCCAATCTGCCCAGCTGGCCCCCAAAGACTGTGTTACCACAACTTTTAGTTTAGTTTATTGATCTCCAGAGACTGGGAGAATATTCTTATTCTGACTTTGAAAAATATGAAGACATTTCTAACTACTGAAATGAAGGAATGTAATGGTCTTGGGCAAGCCACTTAACCCTCCATAGCCCATGTTCCCTGTAAAAATAGTTATCTCCAAGTTATAATGCCCTGTTCAATGTAATTTCAGTTTGTTCAATGTAAACCGCACTAATGCAGAATAGCGCGGTATATAAGAGAATGAAAATAAATAAATATTTGGGGTCTGTAGCCACAATTCTCTTTTTAATAAACTCAGTTGGTTCCATGTGCAAGTTTCAACACCAAACTGGGGTAAGCCATGGTGTAGCCCTTTTACTGCTCACACCAACGCCCCACTGTACTGAAATTTGCACTGCAATCTCTCAGAGTCGGGGACATTGTTTTCAGTTGAGTTCGCTTTTACAGTAAAATAATATAGTAATCGTAATAGTTATTACTTATACCTATACTCTATGCTGTGGTTGGACACCAAGGAGGGATTTACAATATTAGTCTAACAGACACACTATAAACCGCAATAGCTTGGAGGGACAATGAATATCCATTGGTCTCTGCCAGCCTCAGATGTGATTTAAATATTATATATGTGATGTGTGTAGCATTCATAATATGATCACTGTTATTGATAGAGGTCATAAAATAGAGTGCTTTGCACTGAGAAATATGAAGAATAATCTAGCCATTCTCTTAATGTTCTTCCACGCAGTGCAGTGAATGAAACAACGCTTCACGGGGTATCTTTCTCTTTTACAGATTGCCCTCAGTGACAGTTATAGCCGATTACTTTGAGGGCTGTATCCTGCACAGCTGATTCAGTCCCTGGCTGCAGAGTCTGACAGTCCACCACCTTCAGGCAGTAAGACTGAACATGTTCAAAGAAATCTGGCTAACATGCCCCCTTCCCCCACCCACATCATGGAAAGAAAAGTCCAGAGAGTCTGGGGGTCGTCGTTCCTCCCAATACATCTCCATCTCAGATTCACTAGCAACATCTTTCATGAGCAGGGGATGCTGATGGTTTGGGCCTGGTGGTTAGTCAGGTGACCAAGGGCTACAAGATGTGTGTGTGTGTGTGTGTGTGTACGCATATGCATGTCAGCTTTTGCATACATGTGCCTGCCTGCTTGTGTGTTTCTCTGTTTACATCTGTTTCCCCACATATCAGAACACAGATTCCTGCTGTAGACAACTGACCATCAGACAGTCTAGTAACCAAGATACACACCAGGTTTCCAAAGGTGGAGATTATTTTTGTAATAAATCTTTTCCTCCTTATTAAAGAAATAAATGCTTAATAATAAGGTGGATAATCCTGCCTTTACATTTTTGGGTGGTTTCAACATAGGCATTCAAAGGGTAATTTTATGAAAGGCCCTTTACGTAGGAAGGAGTGTGCGTGACGACAAGGAGACGTACTTTTATGCAGGGTCGTACCTAGGCCTGTGCGAATGCTGCAACCGCAGAGGGCGCAAGAAAAAAAGAGGCACCGATATCATCACTGGACTTCTAGGAAGCTCAAACCTAGTGAGTTTCTGCATGTGGCTGGGTGAAAGGGAGCAGGCACCAGACTAGTCTCACATTTCTAGCTTGGTACAGTCCTGCTTTTATGTGAACTCAGGGGTAGGTGTCTTTATGAGCAGTCTCTCATAAATTGTTAAACGAAGGGAAGGAAGCAGCATGAATCCACCACAATGGACTACCGCCCTCTGGATAAAGGGCAGAAGGGAGAAGTCAGTCAGTGCATTAAATATCCTGGCTGCAGAGGGGTCAGGAGCAGCAAGCTGTGAGTGTGCACAGGCGTGTTGTTCTTTAAGGCCTGACACCACTTCAAAGTGAGGGATCGCCATGCTGCCGACCTCCCTCAGGTGAGAGGATGCATGCTGGGGAGGGGGGCAGGACGATGGGCCAGACGGCATGGCACAGCATGGGGGAATGTCAGCATGGTGGGCCTGCCTAGGGTGTCAGAAACCCTTGGACTGGCCCTGCTTGGCTGCTGCATGCGGCTGCCAGAGTTCCGCCACAGCTGCTCGTCAACACTCAAGGTTACATTTGGCGCTGAGCGTACATTCTTCCCAGCTCGACTAGCCTCGGGATAGGACCAGCTCAATAAACGTAGAAGAGGAGGCTGAAGAGAATGGACAGGAAGTGCTGCTGTGTGCAAAATGTGTGCGGTACAAAGTGGGGGCCAGTTAGATGCAATCCATTAATTCCCACCAGCTGGGCTCATGTTGTGGTTAGGAAAGCAAGACGGCACAAGTACGTCGATTTAGCTCACGCCTTTTCCAGAAGCTCAGGGCACGTCACATTCAGGTACCTTTCCCATTCCTAGAAAGCTTACAAAGTTTGTACCTGAAACAACGGAGGGTTCTGCATGCAAGATGGCAAGGAGCAGCTGTGGGTTCGCTTCAACCATTAGGCTACTCCTACACATTTAAAACCAGCACTAGGGCTCTTGAAAGTGTGAGATGCTGAGAGCAGAGCCCTGTTGCTGATTGCATCTAGACTTTTCCACAGCACACCTGATCAGGTCTAGTGGCACAGTGGTTGGGAAACGTTGGCCTAGTGTAACATGCAGTGTTGACGGAGTGGTTGGTGGGCAGAGAACCAGGGCAAGTCCCTTCATCTTCCATAGCCTCAGATACATGCTCAAGGCTAGATTTACTAAACTGCACTAAAGCCATTGACCTGTGTTATCAGTAAATAGGCCACGCTGCATAAAATGGGACTGTGTAAAAAAAATATCTTTTAGTCATGATTGAAGGTGGTGCCCTGTAGTAAACCTAGTCCTTAAATAATTCCCTGTCCCAGAGGGCGTGCATCTATTATGAGATTCTTGATATGCTGTAATTCAAGTAGTAAATCTGGCATCATTGTGCTGTACAATACAAGATTTATGGGAAGATAGCTGCGATTACTCTACCTGGATGTAAGATGTCTTAAGCTCAGGCTCAGAAAAGTGACTTATTCAAGATGGATATATCCAGTTTTGCTCTTCCCTAGCCATGAAACTGCAATGAAAGTCGTATAATGAATGCAGAGTGCTTTGGGTCCCCAAGCAATGGCCGGGTTTGCTAGTCTTAAAGGTGCCAGTGACCATTGCTGCACTTGGCATTATTATATTATTCATTTTAATCTAACCCGCTCTTGTTTTTTTTCCAACTCCTCAGTGATTCAGCTGTAATTAAATCAAGCACAGAAACTGTTGTAAAGGCAAAAGTTTTTGTGAAACTTAATTACGTATCAGAAAACAATAGGTTTCCTTTCTTCGCAATTCTGTCTGCAATTCCATAAAAATCTGAGGGGATATTCAGAAGAATTTACATGGTTTGCAAACGGTGCAGACGCCTCTCAGTGGGATTTTCCGTGGCACTAACACAGTTACGGCCACTGAATGTCCACGGACGCTGCGCCGCACACCTCAAGGCAGTATTGAGCCACTGCCCAGTTACTGACCTACGGCGAAAGACGGGCACAGCAAAGTCTAGCTACAGAAGCTATTTGGGTAATGGCTGATTACCACCTTTGCCCGGTTAGCTTCCCGGCAGCCCTGCCAGCCTACTGTAGATATTCAGTGCCAGAGCCCGGATATGGCCCTGGTATTGAGTATCTGGGTTTATCTGACCCTTGGTCTGTAAAGCAATCAGAATATTAATGAAATGGGCCAGCAAAATGCCGAATTTTAGGAATGTGGAGAAACAAGAAAAATTCAGTTCGTTTTCCTTTTTTTTTCCACAAATATTTCTCGAATTTTGGATGGGTTTTTTTTCAGTTAGTTTTACACATTGGTTTTAACAGAGACTTTTTAGTGTGTGCTGAGTTGATTTACTGCACGCTAATGAATTAAGATGCGCTGTTAAATCAATTTAGCGCACACTAAGGGGTGTGCTTTCTAAAGTGCAGTGAGCATTAGCTGAAGTTTGGTAAGCGTGCTGTGCTAACATCCCGCTCTAGCCAGTTAGCATGTGATGAGGCAGGAACTGGACAGGTTAGGTGCCGTGTGCTTAGTGTGGGCAGCTTTGGTGCACACTAACTGCAGTTGTTGCCATTAAGTGTGGGTCCACTTACTGCTACATCAGTGGGTGGCGTTAAATACACTCTCATGCCGGTTAGCGCATTGCCATGCAGTCGCAATGCGCTAATGACAGGGAGATAGACACACCGGCCCCTTGACGTTAGCATGAGCCTCTGCATGATTCACGGCCCAATGGCATGCTTTGCGCACTTCAGTAAACCTAACCCTACAGTTTTTCAGGTATCTTAATGAACCAAACGCACAGTAATGAATGCACTCCCTGATAAAATTGTTCATGCATTGCCAGCCTATTCACATGAACCCACTCACTGGTTAGTACATCAGCCTTCCTTATATCAATCCATGTGACGTCACTCTAATTAAATGATGCCAAGGTCATGTGACAGCCGATCCTCCGGTTGGAGGACAGTATTCACTCACCGGTGACTGGCGGCTGTCTCCTGGCCTCTTGGGGTCTGCGCTCTCTCGCCAGTCAGGCTTCTGCTGTAAGAATTTGTTTTTTTCTCTCATTTTTTATGCTCTTTCTCCTCCCTTGCTCTGAACTCCAATCTTGATAGTTTGAAATTTGTTGAAAGGGATTTTATTTTTGCCTTTCTTTAGCTTCAGGGCTGGTGCAAGGCTATTAGGCATTCCAGACAAATCTTCAGACTGGTACCCCCCCCCCCCCCCGCTCTGTTTATGTTCATATGCCAATGTCCCCCCCCCCTGATAATTTGATAATTAAACTCAACAATCATAATCATCTCTCTCAGAACAATCCTGTATATACACATAATTAGACATCAGACTTTTAAATATTAAAAGCTTTGGGGGGCTATTCAAAGTGATTAACATGTTGGAAGAGCTGCTAACCGTGTTAATCCTGCTGACAGGGATATTTATTTCTACTAACATGGTTGTTGCTGCTGCATATCCTGATGTTACACGGCTAGCGCCGGGGCTTTCCAGGAGCAGAGTGGAAGCGGCACCCAACAATAACCGGGCAGCAGCGATATTGAGCCTCGGCCTGGTTATCGCAAAGCGGCACCTGAAAGGCTGACCTAACATTCACTGGGCGGCAGCTGAACATCGCTACTGCCCAGTTAGCTGACCCGGATATTCAATGCAAGGGGTCGGATATGGCCCTGGCATTGACTATCTGGGTCTTTTGTTCATCGGCGATGGCTAGTCGCTTAAGCAGCGTTAGCCGCTGGTGCTCAATATATGCATGACAGAGGCAATTTAGCTGGCTAGATAGGCTGTCTGAAAAATGCCCCCTTTCCCTGCAGGTGAAAAGACATGCTGATGGGTCTCTAAGTTAGTGTGGCCTCAGGACCTGTCATTCTGCCCTGACTGCCGGGTGACCGTCTGGACTGCCTAACGGGTAAGCTGGCCCTGTTTAGCTTTCTTCCTTAAGAGTAACGATGACAGAGAGTTGGGCTGCAGCTTCTCATGAAAGGGCAGAAGAGCATAGGGTGGGACATTTGTAATCACTTAGTGAAAAAACTGCTAAAAAAGGGAGGTATAGACGAGTTCCACGGTAATCAATGAAAGAGACCATAAATTACCTATGTACCACTCTTTGGTAAGTGAGTCCTGTGAACTCACCCCCACGCCCCCCACAAATACTCAAAGTAAAGATGCATAGAGTATCACATACACGCCCAACTAGACCTTGAAATGCAACTGTGCATTTGCCTGTATACACTCAGATGTGCAAGCATGGCAGGGCAAGTATTTGCATGCAGGTGTACAAGCTCATATGCATGAATCTGTGTAAATGTGCAGACATGCTGGAGGTTATGAGCCCGATGCAGAGATGTGGGTTGAGGGGCTGCACATTCCAGCAGGACATGCAGCCCCTCAAGCTGTCCGAGCCCGATTACCCTCTGGACATGCGGGGAGAGCCAGAGTAGCAGGATGGGGAGAGCCAGCAGGGGGCGGGATGGGACAGGATCGGGGTGGAGCGGGGGCAGCCTAGCCTAGCAGCATGTACAGGATCAATTCAGGTCATGGCCCTATATGTTCTGCCGGGTCAAAGGGGACATGCTGCTTATTCCACTCGAAGGTGGAATAAGCAGCACTGACCCAGCGATCGGGCCCAAGGATCCCACCCTGGAGTCAGAGCCGGGTGCGAGGGGGGGGGGGTCCCTGCTGGTCAGCTATGGGTCTGGCAGCAGGGAAGGGGGGGGTGAGTCACAGCTGCCAAAGAAGCCTGCAGGGAAGATGTTCCTGCAGGCAGGCAGGGGCACACTAGGCTGTCCTCAGGCCCAATTCCGTGTACTGTGGGAACGTTTTGTTCCCACAGTCCAGAATCGGGTCCTAACAGGCCTGTCCTGCACAGGGACGTCCAAACATCCCGGACATTCCCCTTTCAGAATCTGGCTCTATGTGTGCGCATGTCTTGCAGATAATCTAGACATCCATATAGAGAGGGAGTTCAAAACAAACAAGGTGGAGATGTTGTTTTATTCATGGAAATAAGATGGCATATCAACCCTCAGGCCCTCTCTTCCCCCCTTCACAGCACCTTTCAAATATATTTTATGATTCACCTGCGTTTTCTGACAGTGCCATTTTTGCTCATTCTGCTTGGGACCAGATGAAGGGAGTGCAAAAAGATTATCACCTCAGAATATTATCATGTTTGTTAACCTTCACTGCTGTTTTTCCAAGAAAAATGAATAGATTTGAAACTGGAGAAAATGATTACCGCTGGGAGCTGGCACCAAAGTAAGAGTGTGGCCTGGTACAAAGTTGACTGCAGGATGTGCTCTCTTTCCTCACTGCATGGTGCGGCACAGGCGGCTGCCCACGAGCGGCCTTGGGTTATCAGAGCATGAGGAAAACTGAAGGAGAAGTGAAGGACAACCCCTGTGTGCCAGAGGTTCATGCTAGAGTTTCCGCCTGCTCTCTCTCTTCCTACTGATTTGAATTTCAAGGTTCTAGACTGGAGAAAGAAATGGACAATGACGGTGCCGAGAGTAACCGTGCCAGGTACTGATGGTCAAACGATCAGCATCAAGGATCGGGGGCCCCTCAATCTATCTCTGAAGGGAAATAAATACTTAGTATTTAGTTATAGAAATATTTGGATACCTTCATAAGGTTTCTGACCGATAGGGATTACAGAGCTCCGACACAGAGACTCACGGTCCAATCCCACCTTCTAGTACCAAGGGCCCAGAAACAAGTCACTGACCCGCCCTGCACTCAAAATATTCACCTGTGTTAGCATGAGCAACTGCCCATGTTTGGACTGCACAGTCCAGTTCTGCTGTAATTTGTGCGGTGTCCAGTTAAGAGAGGTACCTGGACGCTGTATTGTCTGGTCAAGTCTCATTCCCACTGTTGCTGCTGCTACTACTGTTGCCAATAGGAATCAAATACAAAGATGAATACAAAGAGACGCAATGCCTCTTTCCCCTTCGTCACATGGCCATATGTCATCAAATGCACCTCCACTGCCAACATTCACAGGGTTCAGAAGATTTTCTCTCTGATTGGGTAAATGGAGGGGCTGGGAATTCCCATCCCCTTTAGCTGCAAGGCAACTGTTCTAGTCCACTGTCGACAACCAAAGTAGATATAAAAGAAAACAACGTAGTTTAAAAAACGCATGCTAGCAAATAAATTCTTAGGAAAACTCGGGAGAAATCCAGTTAACTGTATGCAGGCATTGTTGAGGTCCAATATAGTCTAATAGCTAAGTACTAACTGGGGTTCCTTAGCCAAGAGTGGCCTGTACTTCCAGATGAGATTTAGATGGGCCCGGGGACAAAATCTTCCAGCTAAAGCACCCATGGAGTCTGTGCCAATGTGGCCGGTTTAAATTATTGTCCACAGTGGGAGTCATTTTATAAAACACCATCCTCGTGAAGAAAAGAGATCTTATAAAACCACACTTGGCTCACTAAATCATAGCCTATCTTTTATGTGAACTGCATGTTGGCATTCCCGGAGGCCTAGTTCGGGCAGAGTTGCAATGTATGTACATATTTTTTAAAAATACATGAGTACATGCAGACATGTTTTGTAGGGAGGGGTTAAATTTTATTGCAGTTTAACAAAGAATTGCATCGACCCACGTATTCCTTCTTTGGAACAGGAGTAAATTTGTGAACTACAGGTAATCTAGTTTATCTAAGCACGTAGGCATTTATAAAATACTGTAGACCTTTTTTGGACTTTTCACATAGGCACCTGCTACACATCATGCAGGGTATTGATGTAAGCTTTGATAGTAACAAGTTTAAGAAATCCTGGGATAGGTACAGATGATCCTTAGCTCTGAGGCAGTAAGGAATAAAGGCTGGAATAAGCCCAGGGGATTGCTGGATACAGGACTGAAGGTGAAATTTCAAGTTGGACGGTTTCCACGGTATTACATAGACAGAGAATGGGCAGACTAAATGGGTCTGGGGTCCTCCTATGCAGTCATTTTTTTCCTGTACACTGGTGATATTCCTGCTGATCCACGCTACAGATTTTGCAGCAAGCTTCTGACTATACAAGCAGTAATAGCGGTTACACCCTTTGCTCCTTCCTTGGGTCTCCCCTCAGTTCCCTCCTGGTGGGCCTGTCACAGACCCCCTCAGCTGGGGGGACAGCCTCCTCTTTGGGTTCTGCCATTTTGTCAGAGTCTGGAGAAGTCACAGGCAAAGCAACCCAGGTCAGAGGCGGGTCACCAGGCAGGGACAGGAGTCCAAAGCCAGGTTACCCCTCCCCCTGGGCTAGGCTGCCCTGACACCCCCTCCATATCACTTGAGACACTTGGCTTTCTGCAGGGGGTCCTGCCTGCGCATGGGACCAGCTGACAGAGCCATAGAAAGGCTTGTCAGTTCTCTGGTGACTAATAGGCCTCTCCTGACAAGTACTGATGAGTCCCTCCAAGCCAGATAAGACCTGGGAAGAAGGAGCAGGAGAGAGAGAACAAGCAAGCAGAGAGGGGGGTCCAAAGCAAGCCCGGCAAATTTAATAATTCGCCAGCCTCTCCCAAGCACAGCTAATGGGATTCCAGGCAATACTAAAGCGGCCCGGGCCCGGGATATCATCCATCTTGCAAGCACCTTTTAGAAAAATATATATAAAAGGGAAGAAAAGGGCCTAGAAAAATGATGGAGCCTCTCGGGGTCTTTGTTATGTTCTTGTTCCTGGGAGACAGAAAGATGCTTCCTTTTAGTGTTGCCATGGTATAGAAATCTCCCATCAATGCGATGAACGTTCAAGAAGAAACTGTTAATGGGATACACCACATCTGTTCCTTAAGGGTTTTCTTTTTTTTTAATGTAGCCTCTGTCACCCCATTGTTAATTAGTTGAATATTCTCTGGGGTTAGAACAGATCTGCCGGTCCCACCCTTAATTTCCTCAGAGCTGATCATTTAAGTTGTCTGATTGCTGCACGAAGGGAAAAATGTCTTTCAACTACTGTCTTTTACCCTGCCGAAGCTAGTGCTGGTCCTGAGGCAGCATGTTAAAAAATTAGAGCAGCATAAATTGTCCCAGATTTGGGGAATCAAGGCCCACATTTTGGTTAAAAGAAAAAAAAAACCCTTCGTTCTGTCAAGAAGAAATAAATTAATCTAATCCAATGCATTTCATAGGGGTTGGGGCATATCCTTAGAACATAAGATTTGCCATACTGGGTCAGCCCAAAGGTCCACCAAGCCCAATATCCTCTTTCCAATAATAGTTAATCCAGTCATAAGTACCAATCCTTCATTGCCAGCATCCTTCAAGATAGCACTTGAAAGCTGGACAGACAGAGATCTAGATGTTTTTATTATTTATAGGGAGGCAGAGGGTTGTACAGTATTACTAACCACTGCCTGGACATGATTACTGGAGCCACTAACAGGAACTCAGAGTGTGCTTGAGGAACAAGAAGAAGCTTTCCATTGGCGGTGGGCGGAGGATTCTGCTCTGACGGTGCCAAACTACCACTGGCCGTGAATGCTTGCTCCATGGATAAAAGATCCATTCTTCACTTGAGGGCCTGTTGAAAGTTTTGCCTTAGTATACTCTGGAAGTTTAAATATTGAATAGGCTAAAAAGAGAAAAAAGCCAAAATATTAAGGGCTAGGAGTGGAGGAGTAACGTAGTGGTTAGAAAAACAGCCCACTGGAGCTCCTTGTGACCTTGGGCGAGTTACTTTACCCTCCATTACCTCGGAAGAAAAGACCTGGCAATGTACTTCTGTTCGTACCTTGCCAAGAAAACCCAGGAGCTACTGTGTTGCCAGGAATTGTATTGACTTGACAGCACTTTAAAAAAAAGTTAAAGGATGAATCTGGGGCATAGTACTTTCACAGCCAGTAAGAATCCCATACAAATTACTATAACTGTTGTTTTGTTTTGTTTTTTGCTATATTTAACTCAAATGTTTCCTTCCTTTAATCTTAAAGTGCTAAGTACCGTCACCATTTATCCTGCATTCTAAAAATTAGAAAACATGAAAGAGGCGTGATAATTTACATCTGACTCTCCAGCTTCAATTATGGTAATTATTATGGTTATTATTTGAGAGCACAATGCATTACATGGGAAGTCAACACAAGGACACAATGATCAGTGCCAGCCATAGAGCCACGCTAGGCAAGGAGGAAGAGGGGAGGGGAGATAGATACCAGATATGCAGATGTGCCTTCCAACACACCACTATTTGAAAGAGAAGAAGACTGAATTTAGTACAGATACAAAGGGGAAACCAGACAAGTGACTTTCCATGAAGAAGGTTTGCAAGAGACAAGAGTCATTTTTGCTGTTGGATTCCTGCAAGTTGCAAGAGAAAGATGTTAGAGAGGAGGCTATAGTAGTCATGACCAAGGTATAAATTAGATTTTGGCTGTAGAGGACAAGGTGGAACTGATTTTCCAGTCTAAGAATTTTGCAATAATTTACAAAATGAATCCTGGAAAAAGGGATGGACCCAGCCTTAAAACTTGATGTTTAGAGGGAGTGAAAGCAATAACTTAAGATCCCGCATGAATAATTGGCAGAATACATAACATGGCATAAGGGGATCAAGGTCTTTATGTGAGGTTCTATAAAACTCCTTAATGTTGCCCCCCGTTCTCATCCCTTGATACCTCTCCCCTCCTACAAGGCACACACAGCACTGCACAAACACATATACAAGACAGTCCCTGCTTGTAGAATTTATAATCTAATCAAGACAGGCAGCACAAAGCAAGAGAAACAAGGGGTTCAATAAGGAAAGGAGACACAAGGAGAATGAAGGATTAGGATCCAAAAGCAACCTCAAAGAGATAAGCCTTTAGCACGGATCTGAAGAGGGGGAGGGAAGAGACCTGACATAAAGATATAGGAAGTTTGTTCCAGGCTAAAGGAAAAGCAAGATGAAAAGATTGAAGTCTGGAGTCTGGCATAGAACTGTTATCCATTGCCCGCATAGAACTGCTACCATTGTCTGCACAGAACTGCTACCCATTGCCCGCATAGAACTGCTACCATTGCCTGCTTAGAACTGCTACCCATTGCCTGCATAGAACTGTTATCCATTGTTGCTTAGAACTGCCACCATTTCCCGCATAGAACTGCTACCATTGCCTGCATAGAACTGCTACCATTGCCTGCTTAGAACTGCTACCCATTGCCTGCATAGAACTGCTGCCATTGCCTGCATAGAACTGTTATCCATTGTTGCTTAGAACTGCCATCATTGCCCGCATAGAACTGTTATCCATTGTTGCTTAGAACTGCCACCATTTCCCGCATAGAACTGCTACCATTGCCTGCATAGAACTGTTATCCATTGTTGCTTAGAACTGCTACCATTGCCTGCATAGAACTGTTATCCATTGTTGCTTAGAACTGCCACCATTTCCCGCATAGAACTGCTACCATTGCCTGCATAGAACTGTTATCCATTGTTGCTTAGAACTGCCACCATTTCCCGCATAGAACTGCTACCATTGCCTGCATAGAACTGTTATCCATTGTTGCTTAGAACTGCTACCATTGCCTGCATAGAACTGTTATCCATTGTTGCTTAGAACTGCCACCATTTCCCGCATAGAACTGCTACCATTGCCTGCATAGAACTGCTGCCATTGCCTGCATAGAACTGTTATCCATTGTTGCTTAGAACTGCTACCCATTGTCTGCATAGAACTGTTATCCATTGTTGCTTAGAACTGCCATCATTGCCCGCATAGAACTGTTATCCATTGTTGCTTAGAACTGCCACCATTTCCCGCATAGAACTGCCATCATTGCCCGCATAGAACTGTTATCCATTGTTGCTTAGAACTGCCACCATTTCCCGCATAGAACTGCTACCATTGCCTGCATAGTACTGTTATCCATTGTTGCTTAGAACTGCCACCATTTCCCGCATAGAACTGCTACCATTGCCTGCATAGAACTGTTATCCATTGTTGCTTAGAACTGCTACCATTGCCTGCATAGAACTGTTATCCATTGTTGCTTAGAACTGCCACCATTTCCCGCATAGAACTGCTACCATTGCCTGCATAGAACTGCTGCCATTGCCTGCATAGAACTGTTATCCATTGTTGCTTAGAACTGCTACCCATTGTCTGCATAGAACTGTTATCCATTGTTGCTTAGAACTGCCATCATTGCCCGCATAGAACTGTTATCCATTGTTGCTTAGAACTGCCACCATTTCCCGCATAGAACTGCCATCATTGCCCGCATAGAACTGTTATCCATTGTTGCTTAGAACTGCCACCATTTCCCGCATAGAACTGCTACCATTGCCTGCATAGAACTGTTATCCATTGTTGCTTAGAACTGCCACCATTTCCCGCATAGAACTGCTACCATTGCCTGCATAGAACTGTTATCCATTGTTGGTTAGAACTGCCACCATTTCCCGCATAGAACTGCTACCATTGCCTGCATAGAACTGTTATCCATTGTTGCTTAGAACTGCCACCATTTCCCGCATAGAACTGCTACCATTGCCTGCATAGAACTGTTATCCATTGTTGCTTAGAACTGCTACCCATTGTCTGCATAGAACTGTTATCCATTGTTGCTTAGAACTGCCACCTTTGCCCGCATAGAACTGCTGCCATTGCCTGCATAGAACTGTTATCCATTGTTGCTTAGAACTGCCACCATTTCCCGCATAGAACTGCTACCATTGCCTGCATAGAACTGTTATCCATTGTTGCTTAGAACTGCTGCCATTGCCCGCATAGAACTGCTGCCATTGCCTGCATAGAACTGTTATCCATTGTTGCTTAGAACTGCTACCCATTGTCTGCATAGAACTGTTATCCATTGTTGCTTAGAACTGCCACCATTGCCCGCATAGAACTGCTGCTATTGCCTGCATAGAACTGCTACCCATTGCCCACATTGAACTGCTACCCATTGTTTGCTCAGACCTCGCTGCCCACTAACATGGCCCCACATCTCATTGTCCTTCTCTTCCTCTTCCTCCCCAACTGCCTCCCCTCCTATCAACATCGTCCCTCCTCTTCCCCCTACCCTCCCCCAACCCTCCTCACTTCTCCCTCCACTCTGCCCCCTAGCCTAGCACCGGCTCTGGAGCCTCTCTTCACCATCCCCCGCATTCAACCAGCTCCCCTCTCTACCTTCCTCACTTCTCCCTCCATTGTGCCCCCTCTTATTTGCTCTGTTGGTCGAACCATTCACGGTTCATATCCAGGATCAGGAAGACGTGGTGGGCCTCCAGATCGGCGACAAACATCATAAAATCTTTTTATTTGCTGATGACATTTAATTGGTCCTCTGTGAGCCTCAACACTCCTTGCGGGTACTATTAGAGTAAGTAGAGGGGTATGGCCAGATCTCGGGATTCCGGGTCAGCTTTGATAAGATAGAAGCGTTAAATGTTTCCCTGACAGATGAGGAAGTAATGCGGCTCCATGGCTCCTACCCCTTTCGGTGGGTGGAGGCTTCATTAGTTTATTTGGAGGTAAAGATCAGTTCCGACCATGGTCATTTGTATCAACTTAATTATCTGTCTCTTTTGAAATAATTTTCTGAGGATCTGGACCGCTGGATGAAACTTCCTGTCTCCTGGATGGGAAGGATAGCTTGCCTAAAAATGGTGATTCTGCTCCAATTGCTATATTTCTTCCAGACTTTGCCTGTGAGCATCCCACGTGGGGTTTTAGAGAGGGTACAATGGAAATTGTTCTACTATATTTGGAAAAAGAGGCTACTGAGAGTAGCCCAGGCAGTGTTGTTTCGATCCCAAGCCAAAGGTGGTCTAGCAATGCCACATTTGTATTGGTACTATGCTGCCACTCAATTGGCAAATATTATGTACTGGCATGATAGTGTCCAGCGAAAGTGGGTGCAAATTGAGAGCCACTATGTCCATGGCCTCCCTCTACAGTACCTGGTGTGGAATGGGAAATGCAGGGTGGAGGTGTGTAACCCCTTTGTTATGCATGATGAGCAACTGTGGAGGGTTCCCTCTGGCCCTGAGGTGAGTGATCTCTGAAATCTATAAATTGCTGAGCAGGCTGAGGGAGGGTAAGGCCCATTTTCAAATACAATGAGAGGAGGATTTGAGTCAGACGTGGGAGGAGTGTCAATGGGATGCTGTTTTTAAGCGTATTGGTAAGGGGCTGGTTGCGGCAAGTCATAATGAAAATGGGTACAGAGTGCTATTTCAATGGTATTTGACACCAGATCGCCTTCACAAAATGGTCTCGGGGTATCCTGTGACATGTTGGCGGGGTTGTGGAAAGGTGGGCATATATCATCATATGTGGTAGGACTGTCCTAATCTACAGGATTATTGGAGGACAGTAAGACGGGATGTTCAGAGTTCGATGGGACGAGATGTAATTTGGGTGATGGAAAATGTCATGCTAGGGGTGGCAGGAGAAGGTTGGACCAGGGATGTAGGTAAATTAGTTTGAGTATGTACACTGGCTGCGTGGAGTGAAGTGGCCTTGCATTGGAAGGCATCCTGTGTACCAACAGCTGTCTCTTGGAAAGCTCGAATGCATAGTATTTATATTATGGAAAGATTGACAGTCCTTTGACAAAACAAGCTTGTACAATTTGAGAAGATATGGACTCCATTTATAAATAAATATGTGCAATAATTAGCTGGGATGGTGGAGAGGAGGGGAAGAATGTCAATGGGCGGTTATTGTTATTTATTTATTTGGTTTTATATACTGCATTTTTTATAATCAGCTTGGTTTACAGAAGAATAACCCATTACAAGGAACAGGTTAAATTACATGGAACAGGTCACAATGAATAAGTAAACATAAGTTAACGCAATAACCGATTACATTAAACATGTGAACAAGAACTTAACACAGTGATCAATAATAGATGCCTTAAGAAAGGTGAACTACAAGCTAAAGGGAGCTGGGCATTGTATGGGAGACCATAATAAGCTATGGTACATGGTCGAATGAAAGCTGGAATAGATGTGTCTTAATTGCTTTACAGAAAATTGCCAGGTCAGTGATGAGACGGATAGGAGCAGGTAGGGAGTTCCAGAGCAGAGGGGTGAAGAGGGAGAAGGCTCTGTGCTGGCGAATTGAGAGCTTTTGCTAGCCAGGGCTGGGATGGCAAGAGTGTTTGCCATATGTTTTCTTCTGGCTCTGATGTCGGGCGTCCAATGCAAGAGATCTTCCAGGCAGGGGCGGCTCAAGGCAATCTGCTGCCTGAGGCGAAGTCTGAAATGGCGCCCCCCCCCCACCTTAGAGAGGGCGGGGCTTTTTCAGAAATCCAATCAGAGACTGAACCAAACCAAAAAGCGGATTAGATTATATGGAGGAAATGCAAGATGTTTGCACACAGGCAGGGGCGGCCCAAGGGGGGTGCGGGGCCATGTGCGGAGACTCGGTGCGGGGCCTCATTTGCATAAGTGGTCTTATTTGCATAAATATTTGCATAATGTTACCATTCACTAACTTTTAGTAAACATGTCTCTTGATGAGTGTATGGATAAAGAAAGACTAAAAGATTTCTACATTACTATAATTCAGTGCCAACCGCCAGGCACATTAGGAACTACTACAAACGCTGCCCATTTAGAACCCATAGCAAACCCGCCGTATCCTGACAGCATTACCAGGACTCACAAAGCACCATACCTTACCTATCAAAAGGCAACACTGCAAATATTAAACCAATACATTTCAGAGAATACTGGGGAAAGAGAACAAGTGGCAACGTCAAATAGGAATTACATAAACAGAATACCTCAGCTCAGTTACACATGCAGAACATAGACCATCACCAAACAAGGAATCACAATTTAGAAACAGGAAGGCAATAATTAAACTGGGAACCCCAAAAGCCAAACTTGGAATGTACAACAACACTGTAGAAATAAAACTATAAATTAATTTCCTCTTGTACCAAACAAAGCGCAGATGTTAATGATGCACATTTCCCAGAGCTGACATATTCCAGTTAATAAATTCAAAATAAAGAGATATCTTTCTACCTTTTGTGCATTTTTTTTTCAGTTGCAATTGGTCCAGCCACTTTCTTCTGGTTTCTTCATGTTTTCTGCTAACTCTCCATCGTCTGCTGTCCATTTGTCCTTTCTTCTCTCTTCTAGTTTTTTTTTCCATTCTCTCTCTCTCTACATCTGCTTTAACATACTAATCTTTCTCCTTTTGCTCTTTCCTCATTCCTATTTCATCCATACAAATTTTACCCCTCCATCCTCAATCCCCAATTACTCTCCCAATACCTGGCCAATTGTAGATTTTTCATCCCTCCTACACAAAATATTTTTCCCCACTCCATTTTAATCTCCCAGCCCCATCCCATTCTAATCCTCCCCCAACATCAGCTCCCTTCTAGTTCCAGTCTCACCCAGCATCCATTCCCTTCTAGTCCCTGCATCAGCCCATTTCCAGTCCTAGCCCCCCATCAGCCCATTTCCAGTCCTAGCTCCCCCATCCATTTCCAGTCCAAGTCCCTTCATCAGCTCATTTCCAATCCTAGCCCCCCCATCAGCCCATTTCTAGTCATTTCCTAGCCCCACCATCAGCCCATGTCAAATCCTAGCTCCCCTCCACTCAGCCCAATTCCAGTCCAAGCCCCCCCATGAGACTACTTCCAGTTCTAGCCCCTCCATGAGTCCATTTCAATTCAAGCCCCCACCACAGCCCATTTCCAATCTTAGCTCCCCCCAACAGCCCATTTCCAGTCCTATCCTAGCTGTTCCATCAGCCCATTTTCAGTCCTAGCTCCCTTCCCTCACAGCCCATTTCCATTCCAAGCCCCCTCCCCATCAGCTATTTGCAGTTCAAGCCTCCCTTCCACTCAGCCCATTTCCAGTCCTAGCAACCCCCCAACCCATTACCAGTCCTAGCCCCCCGTCAATCAACTTCCAGTCCTAACCCCCATCACCCCATTTTCAGTTTAAGCCGCCCCTATAACCCATTACCAGTCCTAACCCCCCATCAGCCCATTTCCAGTCAGCCCCCCATAGCCCATTGCCAGTCCTAACCCCCCCCCCATCAGCCCACAGCCCATTGCCAGTCCTAACCCCTCCCCATCAGCCCATTTCCTGTCCTAGCCCCCCCATAACCCATTATCAGTCCTACCCCCCCATCAGCCCACTACCAGTCTTAACCCCCCCCCCATAGCCCATTACCAGTGCTAACCCCCCCATCGCATTACCAGTCCTAACCCCCCCATCAGCCCACTACCAGTCCTAACCCCCCCATAGCCCATTACCAGTCTTAACCCCCCCCATAGCCCATTGCCAGCCCTCATCAGCCCACAGCCCATTGCTAGTCTTAACCCCCCCATAGCCCACTGCCAGTCTTAACCCCCCCATAGCCCATTGCCAGTCTTAACCCCCCATAGCCCACTGCCAGTCTTAACCCCCCTCCCCAGCCCATTGCCAGTCTTAACCCCCCTCCCTAGCCCACTGCTAGTCTTAACCCCCCCCCCATAGCCCACTGCCAGTCTTAACCGCCCTCCCACGCCATTTGCCTCTTTTACCCCCCCCCCCCCTCCCTAGCCCAGTGCCAGTCTCATCCCCCCTCACTCCCTAGCCCATTGCCAGTCTTAACCACCCTCCCTCCCTAGCCCATTGCCAGTCTTAACCCCCCTCCCTCCCTCCCTAGCCCAGTGCCAGTCTTAACCCCCCTCCCTCCCTCCCTCCCTCGCCCACTGCCTGTCTTAACCCCCCCCTAGCCCATTGCCAGTCTTAACCCCCCATAGCCCACTGCCAGTAACCCCCCTCCCCAGCCCATTGCCAGTCTTAACTCCCCCAGCCCAGTGCCCGTCTTAACCCCCCCATAGCCCACTGCCAGTCTTAATCCCCCTCCCCAGCCCACTGCCAGTCTTAACCCCCCCTCCCTAGCCCATTGCCAGTCTCAACCCCCCTCCCTCCCTAGCCCATTGCCAGTCTTAACCCCCCTCCCTCCCTAGCCCATTGCCAGTCTTAACCCCCCGACATCCCTATGCCACTGGGATTCTTAACCCCCCCCTAGCCCATTGCCAGTCTTAACCCCCCCATAGCCCACTGCCAGTCTTAACCCCCCTCCCCAGCCCATTGCCAGTCTCAACCCCCCTCCCTCCCTCCCTAGCCCATTGCCAGTCAACCCCCCTCCCTCCCTAGCCCATTGCCAGTATTAACCCCCCTCCCTCCATCGCCCATGGCCAGTTTTAACCCCCCTCCCTCCCTCCCCCATTGAAACTCCTACCCGCCCCCCCCCCCCCTCGGCTCATGGCAATTAAAAAAAAAAAAAAAAAAAAGCTGGCCGCTGCCCCCCCGGCGGCATGGAGGGTCCCGCAGGGCCCCGTCTGCCCGGCGGAACACACCCGGCGCGGCTGAGCCCCACGCTGCCGGGATGCAGATACGCGCAGGGAGAGAGTCTCCCTCGCGTCTCTGTTAAGCCCGCAGGGGCTGATGGGAAGTAGGGGCTGATGGGAAATTTCCCATCTGCCCCTGCGGGCTTAACAGAGACGCGAGGGAGACTCTCTCCCTTCGCGTATCTGCAAGCCGGCAGAGAGGGGCTCAGCCGCGCCGGGAGAGTTCCGCCGGGCAGAGGGAGCCCCTCGGGACACTCCATGCCGCCGCGGCGGCAGCGGCCAGCTTTTTTTTTTTTTTTTTTAAATTCAATTAAGAAAAAGCAGAATGTTCTTTGCGCGGGGCCCCCCAAAGCGCGGGGCCCTGTGCAAAAAACATTCTTGCTCAATGGACGGGCCGGCCCTGCACACAGGTCCGTATTGAGCTGCAATCACACCCTGTGCAACTTGCAGCTCGGGCGCACGCCCCCTCTCCCCCCATACCTCCGTCCAGCGCTGCCTGCTCTTTCCCTGCTGCTGCCACCCTCTGTTTTTTTCATGGTGGCGCCGGCAGCAGGGAAAGAGCAGGCAGTGCTGGATGGCGGTATGGGGAGGAGGAGGGGGGGGGGCATTCGCCTGATCTGAAAGGCACCGGCACTTTAAGCAGATCTGTCCATCCCTGCTCTGACATCGCATCGGAGGAGAGAGGGACCAGACCTGCTTAAAGTGCTGCGGAAAGGCTTGGGGAGCGCATTTCGGCTGCCTGCTATTGTCCTGCCAGCGGCAGAAGGCAACAGCAGACAGCATGCACCCCCCCAAGCCTTTGCGCCCTGTGTGGCTGCACCGCTTGCACAGGTCTAGGTACAGTCCCATTTGCACATCAAGGAACTAAAAGACAGCAAGAACCAACAGCACAGTTTATAAAACTAAATTATAACTAATTTTTATTTTGTTGTTATAAACTGCGTTATGGTTCTTGTTTTTTCTTTTTCAACATATATTTTGCATCCACAGAAGGTGCAGAGCAGAACCAGGACATTCACCCACAGAACTCAATATCTAAAAAAAAAAAATCTAATTCTGATCATCTTACTAACAACAACAACAACCACTATTCTTCAGTACCAGGCATATTGTGAACTAATACAAAACCATACAACAAAGAGCAAACCTACCATACCATACCATATCAGCACAAACTTCCAAAACTCACATAAGGAGCCCATCCAAAAAAAGCGTCACTGTAAATACTACAGTGGGCCCTGGAACATCCATAAACATATATGAAAAGCTGAATAAGTCAAATTACTACAGTACAGTATAGATCTTTATGTACAAACTCCATGTTAACAGAACACCTGACCTCAGTCACACACTCACAACATCGACCCTCACCAAGTACAGAATAAGTAACCACAATCTAAAGTAAAAATAAAAATATGTAGACAAAATTTAAATTGAAACCCAGATTTGAAGCCAGAGTCCACATGCAGTGCAACATCAGATACATAAGAGATGCAATTCCCCAATACTGTGTAAAATATAAAAATAGCACAAAGTCCAATCACTAAAATTAAATAAAATTATTTTTTCTACCTTTGTTGTCTGACCATTTTATTCCCTGATCATGCTGGTCCCAATCCGAGGCTTCTGCTTTCCTGTCTTCTCTTAGCTCTCTTTCTGTGGTCTATGGTCCATGGTCCATCTGCCATTTCTTATCTCTTCTTTTGTTTTCTTCACTTCCTTCCATCAGCCCATTTCCAGTTCCAATAACCCTCCCCAGTATCAGCCCCCTTTCTAGTCCTCTCCTCCCAGTACCTTCCAATGTCAACCGCCTTGCATTCCCACGACTGCCACTGGTCTCCATTCCCTTCCAGCCCCCCTCCTTCCCCACTGTCTAGCCCCTTCTAGTCCAAATACCATCCCAGATATCAGCTTTCATCCACTCTCACTGCCCCCCCCAGTCAGCTCCCTTCCAGTTGCCCTACCCTCTGTCCATCCCCCTTCCAGTGCCATTTGCATGTCAGCTCCCTTCCAGCCTCCTCCCCATTACCCAACCACCTACCACTCCCATCCCCAAGTGTCAGCTCCCTTCCAGTCCCCCTTCAGTACATCCCAGGTGTCAGCTCCCTTCCTGCCCCCTCCTTCCCCTGGAAGACCCTCTCAGTATACGTTCCCTTCCAGTCCTATTCTACCATCCTCCCGCATCAGCCCATTTGTAGCCCTAGCCCCTAGTTTTCTTTCAGGGCCAGCAGCACTCTCCTCACTTCCTCCATTAGCCCATTTCCAGTCCCAGCCCATTTCCAGTCCTATCCCCCTTATCAGCCTACTCTAGTCCTAGACCCCCAATCAGCTTATTACCAGTCCTAACCCCCCCATAAGTCAATTTCCAGTCCTAGCCCCCCTATCAGCCCATTTCCTGTCCTAGCCTCCCTAATCAGCCCATTTCTAGACCTAACCCCACCAATCAGTCCATTACCAGTCCTAGCCCCTCCTCCAGATCAGCCCATTTCCAGTTCTAACCCCCCATCAGCCCATTTCCAGTTCTAACCCCCCCCCATCAGCCCATTTCCAGTCTTAGCCACCCCCAATAGTCCATTAGCAACCCTAGCCCCCTCCCAACCAGCCCATTTCCAGTTCTAACCCCCTATAGCCCATTACCAGTCCTACCCCCCCCATCAGCCCATTTCCAGTCCTAGCCATCCCCAATAGCCCATTACCAACCCTAGCCCCCTCCCGACCAACCGATTTCCAGTTCTAACCCCCCATAGCCCATTAGCAGTCCTAACCCCCCCATCAGCCCATTTCCAGTCCTAGCCACCCCTGATAGCCCATTACCAGCCCTAGTCCCCCTCCTGAGCAGCCCATTACCAGTCCTAACCCCTCCATAGCCCATTACCAGTCCTAACCCCCCATCAGCTCACTTCCAGTCCCAACCCCCTCCATAGCCCATTACCAGGACTAACCCCCCATCAGCCCACTTCTAGTCCCAACCCCCTCCATAGCCCATTACCAGTCCTAACCCCCCCATCAGCCCACTTCCAGTCCTAACCCCCTAAATAAAATAAATAAATAAATAAATTACCAGTCCTAACCTCCCCATCAGCCCATTTCCAGTCCCAGCCCCCCCATAGCTCATTACCAGTACCAACCCCCCATCAGCCCACTTCCAGTCCTAACCTCCTCCATAGCCCATTACCAGTCCTAACCCCCCATCAGCCCACTTCCAGTCCTAAACCCCCCCATCAGCCCATTTCCAGTCCTAGCCCCCCCATAGCCCATTACCTTCCCTTACCCCCCCCCCATCAGCCCATTTCCAGTCCTAGCTTCTCCCACAGCTCATTACCAGTCCTAACCCCCCCATCAGCCCATTTCCAGTCCCAGCCTCCCCCACCCCAGGGAAATTGAAATTAAAAGAAACTGGCTGCTGTAGCCGCTGCCGCCGCGGCAGAGCCCTCTTCTCTCCCTCAGTGCTGCCGGCTTTACAGAGCCGTGAAGGGAGAGTTTCCCTTTTTCATGGCTCTGTTAAGCCCGCTGGCGCTGATGGGAAATGGCATTTCCTGTTTTCCATCAGTGCCAGCGGGCTTAGCAGAGCCGCGAGAAAGGGAAACTCCCTTCGCGACTGTAAAGCCGGCGGTGCTGAGGGAGAGAAGAGGGCTCTGCCGGGGCAGCCGCGGGGCACTTCCTTCTGCCACAGCTCTTCCAATCACGTTTTTTTTTGTTGGGGTTTTTTTAAGGCCGAGTAAGGCAGGCTTTTTGGGGGCAATTTTTGCCGCCCCCAAAAAGTTGCCGCCTGAGACCACCGCCTCACTCGGCCTCATTATAGAGCCGCCCATGCTTCCAGGGAGGATGCAGAGAGATGGTGAAAGATTTTAAATGTCAATAGAAGAGCTTTGTACTTGAGTCGATTGTTTATTGGAAGCCAATGTAACTAGGAGAGGTGTGATACATGACCATATCTGGAAGCTCCATAAATGGTTCGAGCAGCAGTATTGTTGATTGCTGATGTGTCTTGGGGAGCTTGTTAGTTATTTTAAAAATTTCAAAACTTTTTTTCAATAAATATAAAGTTCAAAAAATAATTTTAATCTGTCATCTTGTAATTTTTCACAATCCTCTTGTGTTTTAACAACTTTGAATAATTTTGTGTTATCTGCAAATTTGATCACCTCACTCGTTATTCCCATTTCCAGGTCATTTATGAATATATTAGAAAAGCAGCAGATCCAACACAGATTCCTGGGGTACTCCACTTCACCTTTCTCCATTGAGAAAATTGGCTGTTTAGCTCTGCTCTGCTGTTAAGCAGTTCCTGATCCACAATAAGACACTGCCTCCTCTCCTGTGACTTTTTAATTTGGCCAAGAGTTTCTCATGAGGGACCTTGTCAAAAGCTTTTTGAAAATCCAGATACACTATGGGGGTCATTCTGATCGCCGAATAGTGAGATTGGACTTTCAGGTTGGATGTCCAACCTGCGCTCATCTCTGAGACCATATTCTGTGCCTTTGGCTCCCCGCATGTATAGAGCCATTGTGTGGGGAGCACTGGATGGGTGCGGGAGTGGGCGGTGCCTGGGCAGAGTGAAGGCGCAGCGGCGATGTGGCTAGGCACTAGGACGTACAGTAGCCATTCAAATCAGGCATCTATATGTCCTCCAGCGCAGAGATGAATGCCTGCCTTATTCCAACCCGAAGGTGGAATAAGTGCCAGGCACCTCGCTGATTGTGGGCTGCAGGCCCCCTATCTCCATCATGTGGCCACGCCACAGCACCGGCTGCCTGATCCAGGTCTGGGTGGGCTACAATGAGAGTCAGATGGTAGTATGCTGTGGCCGCACTACCCGTCAGCATTCTGTGTCTCTGACTGGACATGCCAGTGCCATGGTGATGGGATGCCCCTGCACCAGCACACCAGCCAGAGCATTGAGCAGTGGGGACGTGCAGCCCCCCAGGACATCTCCCTGCTCAGAATCAGATTCACACCGGGCCGTCTAAGTGCCCGATTCTGCAACTGGCTCCCGCAGTTGCAGAATGTGGTACAGATTGACTCTGTCCATTTTTTGGACGTCCAGATGGCCCGGATGTGCACATATCAGAATCAGCCTCTATATCAACAGGCTTACCTTCATCTACCTGATTATTCACACCTTCAAAAAAATATATCAGATTAGTAAGACAAGACTCCCTGGCTAAATCCATGTTGGCTTTCTCCCATTAAATCATGACTACATATTCAGTAATTTTATTCTTTATAATGGTTTCTACCATTTTGCCCAGTACTGATGTCAGACTCACTGATCTGTAGTTTCCCAGATCACCTCTGGAACCCTTTTTAAAAATTGGTGTTACGTTGGCCATTCTCCAGTCTTCAGGTACTACAGATGATTATAATGATAGTTCACAGATTACTAATAATAGGTCTGTAATCCACCCTTGTTGTATACCATCCGGTCCAAGTGATTTGCTACTCTTTAATTTATCAAATAGTTGCAATACATCTTACCAGTTTATCAAAATTTGTTTCAATTCTTCAGATACATCATCTTTAAATACCATTTCAGGCATGGGTAACTTTCCTACATCTTCTTCAGGAAAGACCGAAGCAAAGAATTCATTCAGTCTCTCTGCTGTGGCCTTGTCCTCCATTAGTACCCTTTTTACCCCTCTAATGATCTAACTGACTTTCACAGGGTTTTTTGCAACAAATGTACTTGAAAAAGTTTTTATTATGCATTTTTTGCTTTGATGGTAAGCTTTTTTTAAAACATTTTCTCTTTGCCTGCCTTATCCTACTTCTTATTTGTCTTGCATCTAACTTGCCAGTGCTTATGTTTCCTGTTTTCATCATTTGGCTCCTTTTTCCATTTCCTAAAAGATGTTTTTTTTTGGCTACAAAGCCTCTGTGACCTCAACTTTGAACCATGCTGGCAGTTTTTTGGCCTTCCACATTTCTTAAAGCATGGAATTCATCTGGTCTGGGCTTCCAAGATTGTTTAAAAATAATATGTCCATGCTTGATGTAAACCTTTAAGCTTTGCAGTTGCTCCTGTTAGTTTTTGTCTTAACTAATTTCCTCATTTTATCATAGTCTCCCTTTAGAAAGTTAAAAGGTAGTACTATGGATTTCCTTACTATAGATTTCCCCCCATTTATGAAATCAACACCATTATCTCTTGCACAAGATCCTGTGTTCCACTAAGGACTAGGTCCAAAATAGCTTCCTCTCTAGTCATTTCATGAACCAGCTGCTCCATGAAGCAGTCATTCATATCATCTATGTTTATGTTTATTAAGATTTGCTTGACCACCCTTCAAAAAAAAAGCAGCAGGGTAGTGCACACACAAAACTTAAAATTAGAAATTAAAAGGCAGAACAGAACTCCTTTTAAAAATAGGACAGCCTGAAAGAAACATACATACTGAAGGAAAAGGAGGTGAAAAAGGAGGGAGGGAAGGAGGAGTAGGGATAAGAGAACAGGATATTCATGGACTGATTATGTTAGATCAAATGCAATACTGAACAAATGAGTCTTCAGTAGTGACTTGAATTTTGAGTACAATGGGCCCGAACTAGAAAGAGAGGAGACAAGGGGAGGGGGAAAGGTTACCAAAAGTGAACCACAGTGTTACTGTTAAGTGCCATCGAGTCAATGTCGACTCATGGCGACCCTCTTGATAGTTGTCCTAAACTGTGTTTGGTCTTCAGTCAGGTAGCTCATTGTTGACAGACTGGCACCCATAGCTGCTATTATTATATTGATCTATCTCATTGCTGGCCTTCAGCTTTTGCGTTGACCTTCTACCATACCAAGAGGTGTCAAAAGTATGAAAGTCGAAGTCTTGTCATCTGAGCTTGTAAAGAAAGCTTAGGCTTGATCTCCTCTAGTACTGACTGGTTTGTTTTTCAGGCAGTCCATGGTATACACAGTATTCGTCACCAGCACCATAGTTCAAAGGCATCAATTTTCTTCCTGTCAATCTTTTTCACTGTCCAACTTTTGCATTAATATGAAGTTGCTGAAAATACAATGGCTTGAACAAGTCGAATCTTTGTATGGAGAGAGACATCTCTGCTCTTAAGAATCTTGTCTAGGTCCTTCATAGCCATTCTACCAAGAGCAATGCGTCATCAGATTTCTTGACTGCTTGTTGCTTCTTTATTGATAATTGATCCAAGTAGGTTAAAGTCATTCACTATGGGCCCAATTCTATTCATAACGTAGATCTCCTTTGTACATCCAGCCTCGCGGGATCAGAATCACAAACAATGTACGTGCAGACCGGGCTGCAATTCAGTCCTGACCTGGACATACAGCTCTAGCCCAGCTAACTCAGCCAGGGCTTTTAAATGGAGCTGCGGAGCCATGGCTTCCTGTTGCCATGGCACCGTGGCTCCATTTAAAAGCCGCGATGCTGGCCGCTGTCCCATAAAGTTAATTCCCCGCAGCCTGACCACCGATCCGGCCTCCTAGGCCAGGGTTGAGCTGCGGGGAATTAACTTTGTCCCACCCAGCCCCTTCCACGCCCTGAATTGGAAAAGAAAATGTCCAGGTAGGTTATTTATTTATTTATTAAAAGAATTGTTAAATAAATAAATAAATAAATAAATAAATTTCACCTGGGGGGTGGAATAACCTCCCCAGCCAATTCACCGGTCCTGGATGTACAGGGTCGACATTAGAATCGGCCCTATATGTCCAGGGCCGGTGACCGCCCACTGCCCACCCACTTTCCGCCCCTAGGCCACCTCTTCCCCGCCTCCGACTATCTTTCCCGCACAACTGGCAGGGAAGTTAATCGTGGGCCTTCAATTTCTTTTCCATCGATCATAAACTTATTTTACCAGTTGTCAGGATCTTTGTCTCCTTTACATTAAGACTATGTTCCTTGATCTTGAGAAGCAAATGTTTCAGATAGTCTTCACTTTCAGCCAGTAATTTGGTATCATCAGCATAGCGAAGGTTGTTGATGAGTCTTCCACCAATCTTCACACCTCTGTTGTCTTCATACAGTACTGCTTCTCTGATGATTTGTTCTGCATATAAATTAAACGGATAGGGGGAAAGTATGCAGCCTTGTCATACACCTTTGCTGATTTGAAACCATTCTGTTTCTCCTTGTTCCATTCAAACTCTTGTTTCTTGATCAATGTAAAGTTTATGCAAAAGAATGATCAGGTGTTCTGGTATACATATGCTTCTTAATGTGGCCCAGAGTTTCTCATGGTTTACACAGTCAAAAGCCTTGCTGTAGTCAATAAAACATATATAGATATCCTTTGGGTATTCTTTAGTCTTTTCAAGGATCCATCTCACATCTGCCATGATGTCTCTCGTTCCTCGTCCTTTTCTGAATCCTGCTTGCACTTCAGGTAGTTCTTGTTCCAGGTATGGTTGTAGTCTCTGCTGAATAATCTTCAGTAGAATCTTGCTGACCTGTGGGATCAGAGAGATTGTGCAATAATTTCCACAGTCAGTTGGATCACTTTCTTTAGTATTGGTATAAACACAGATCTTTTCCAGTCAGTTGGCCATGATGTTGTCTTCTAAATTTCCTGGCAGAGCCTTGTAAGTATGGTAGCAGCTGCATCCTATTGCTGTAATACTTCTATTGGAATGCAATCAATGCCTGGTGCTTTGTTCTTTGATAAGGCTTTCAATGCTACTTCGAGTTCTTCTTTCATCACCAATGGTTCTGGATCATAAGGTACAGGTTGAAATGGCTGTTGGTCCACTTGATCTTTATCATATAATAACTGTATATTCTTTGCATCTTTTCTTGATCTTCTCAGCATCAACATGGATCCTTGAGCATCTTGTAACATTCCAATTCAAGGCTAGAATTTTTTCTTTAACTCTTGTAGCTTTAGGAAAGCCGATCTTGTTCTTCTTCTAATAGTTTCTGCTTCTATTTCCTTGCATGTGTCATTGTAGCACTTCTTGCCTTGTTTTGCTGCACATTGGAAATCTCTATTGAGTTCTGCGATTGCCTCTCTTTCTCCTCTGACTTTAGCTTCTCTGTGTTTCTGGGCAAGTTTCAGAGTTTGTTCGGTCATCCATTTTGGCCGTTTTTGCTTTTTCACCTTTTGTAGAGGTTTCTCACTTTCTTCCAACACAATCTTCTTGATGTCATCCCATAACTCTTCTGGAGCTCTGTCATTTGTATCTAAAGCAGCAAATCAATTTTGCAGGCAGTCTTTAATTTCCAGTGGTATATTCTCAAGGTCATATTTTGCTGCATTCATGAGTGGCTTGCTCTTTTTCAACTTTAGCTTTAGTTTCCATACTAGTAGCTGGCGATCTCTACCACAGTCAGCTCCAGGTTTTGTCTTCGCTGATGTTATAGAGCTTTTCCATTGTTGACTTCCACAGATGTAATCAATTTGATGTTTGTACAATCTACTGGGTGAAGTCCATGTGTACAGTTGCCATTTATGTTGCTGGAAGGAGGTGTTTGAGATGAATAGATCGTTGGTCTTGCAGAATTCTATCAGTCTTTCTCCAGCTTCATTTCTGATGCCAAGTCCATATTTTCCAACCATTTTGCCTTCTTTGTTGCCACCTTTTGCGTTCCAGTCACCCATGGCTATCAGGATATCCTGTTTGCATGTTCTGTCAATTTCAGCTTGTACTTGTTCATAGAACTCATCATTTTCATCCTCTTCTGCAGCTGTTTTTGGGGCATATACTTGAATTATAGTTGTAGTGATAGGCATTTCTCTTAGACAAATATAAATTAAGCGTTCACTGATTGCATTGTATTTCATTACAGTTTGTCAGACGGCTGCCTGGGTGAGAATGTTCACAGTCTTGGCAAGTGCATATATCAATATGATTTGCAAGGGATTGTGGGAAATGCAGTCCATTCACACCAGACACAGCTGCTCACAATAATTAGTTGTGCTTGAGTGTAAAGCCAATAAGATATTTATTTATGGGGTTATTTCTCCCAACACAGATATGCTTGGTAGCACATAAAACAGGATACTTGCTTTCAGTGTTAAACTTGGAAAAACAAAATCAGGAAAACAGTTGAACTTGTCAGGCAATCAAAGCAAAAGAATAAAGACCTGGTTGGTAACAAACTGGTCTTTTCTGTAGGCTTTAGCTAATATTTTCTTAGCAGTGTATCAAACAACAAGCAAAACCCACAAAGAAGGGAAAAACTGTTCTTTTCAGGTTAACTTCTTATATCTTCACACATAGACTCAGAAGTGATTCCCTCAGAGCTCACAAGCAATTAGGTAAGGCTCAATTGCTAGCAGTTACCCAGCTGAAACCCCTTAGCTGGCTTGCTTTCTACTGCGTGGCTAAAAATCCTACTCAGGAGCTTTTCTGAGTAGATTAAAGAACAAGTTTGTATTTCTTTGTGATGGTTCTTGTACTTTGTAACAGTAAATTACCAAAGGAGTTTAGACAGAGAGCAATCCATATATTCACAGCCTGTATCTAAGACCGCTCCCCCTTCTTCAACAATCATGGGTTCAATATCATGGACTGGCACAGAGGAATTTCTCAATATAGCACTCTCAGGAGAATACTTGTTTCCCTGCTGTCTTTCAAGGTTATAGCTAGGGCATAGATCAGTGTTCATACCTGAGCTTCCATTGCTGTTAGAGTTCCTCTCTAAATAGCCTGGCCAGTATGTAGTCCAGTTCTTATGTCCAGCCTTCCAATCCAGATCCCTGGACACTGGATCTCTCTTCACATACCTTCTGTCACGGGTCCTAGGGTCCCTTCCACGTGCAGCCGTCTCCCTCACAGGTGCCGTCTGGAGATTCCTAGCTCTGCAGCACCATTCCTCTGGCTTTCCCCAGTCCAATGGTGTATGCTGGCCTTTTGAATGTCTCCCAGTATACGTACTGCTCTGGACTCCTTTAGGCCTCCCAAATGCTTTCCTCTTCTTTCTTCCAAAGGGTTTCTTGCCCTCTCTGTCCGTCCGCACTGGCTTCTGCTTCTGATGATCCTCCAGATGATGAAGATGTCCAAGCTGAGGATCTCCAAGCTGAATCTGAGGATGAGGATATCCAAGCTGATTCTGAGCATGAGGATAATTCTCTGTAGAATAAACTCTACCTTTATTCTGCTTAGATGAGTGCTCCACCCTAGCACAGCGCAGCTGTGCTGAATCAGGCCCTGCCCTTTGAGATGAGTGCTTGGGGATTACCTCATAACCCTCTTGATTGAACACACGTTTCCCCACTTCAGCTCCTCTAATGGCTGTAGGAAACCTGGTGCATTCTGGGACTGGTAGTCTTTTATAGAAAAATTCTGTTTTCTTATTTCTACCAGAACTGACAGGTTGCTTGTTCAGAGTCACTTCACCTTTTCTATAGCTCCTTCCTGAGCTATGATAAGCTTCCTTATCACAAGTTCTTGCAAATTTCTTTTTAATAATAAATGCAACACCATTTCTTCTTTGTCTTCCATTTCCAGCATAGTAGACCATGTGATCATCAGCTGCAAAGTGCCCAATGCCAGTCCATTTCTGTTCGCTGACACACAACAGATCGAGTTGTACACATTCCATTTCATTCTTGACCACCTCCGACTTCCCTTGGTTCATGCTTCGTATGTTCCATGTCACAATATGTAAGACATCTTTGCAGCTTCGGACTCTCATTTCATGCACAGCTATATCAGCAGTCAGCTGTCCTGAGGGCTTTGATCCAACCACATCATAAATGCTGACTTTACTCTGAAAAGTCTTCAGCTCCTCCCCAGTAGCCAGTTGAGTGCCTTCTGACCTGGGGGGTCTCATCTTCCAGCACTATAGCACAATTTGCTTTGTTGTAACTATTGCGACGCTTCTGCTGCGGCCCGAGAGCTTACCAGCTGGAAGTGGCCTTTGAGTGTCCTCTTTTGAATAAAGCTATTTCTATTGTCGCCAGGGATTCTGGGACTTGTAGTTTGCTTATTTCCTTAAGGACAAAATTGTAGTTATGACACGAGTGTTTCAAGGCTGCAAGAATATTTATTGTGGGGAATTTCCAGCGCATCAAAGCTCAAACACAAACAAGCATAAAGGATGCATTTCCAAAATATGGGTATTTCAGGAACAGAAGAAAAACATAACAGAAATATCTCAGCACTGCTCAGCTGTTTCTCAGTCCCATAAACTTTCCACAGGACACTGCACCGTGTGGTTATTCAACGGAAAACAATTAAACTGCAACAGCTGATTTTCTCTCTCACAGCACGGCTTCTTATCTTCAGAAGACAATTAAGCTTATTAAACATAAAACAAGCCTTTCCAATTCTTCAGCAGGTATGGCAAGTACTTTCTATATTATTTCATACAGTTTCAGTGCTGTTCAACAATGCCTTCTTCCTTTAAACATAAAGAGCAATCCATGGGAGAAGATTCACTTTCTACAGCTGGCAAACAAGAGTCTATTTGCATTCTTTCAACAGTATTAGAATTACTGGCATTTCTATCAGGTTTAACAGTTCTCCCTGACTTTCTTTACTCCAGAAATTCCTTGAACTGGTTCAGAAGCAATTCAGCGTGTATAGGCACATTAGCATTAGGAGAGAAAACTTTTCCTTCTGACAACAGCTTGCTTATAACTTCTAACTCTAAAGGCTCGGCTGTCTTGCTTTTGTCAGTATTATAGTTTTCCCCCTATGTAAGACTCTCCCCCCACCTATTATCAGTTAAAGGTGTTGGGTCTGCCTTCTGGACAGTAGCAAAGGCAAATGGCTTCTCTAACAATGATTCAGCATTAGAAATAGTAGCTTTACCTTTGGCAGTTTCTTAGACAACTGCTGAACCCTTTTCTCCTGCTATCCTCCAGGTTCTGGAATTCAGTTTCCTTATGTCTTCTCTGACCTCTCACGGCTCTGTTAATCCCGCCGGGGCTGATGGGAAACTCTCGCGGCTTTGAAAGCCCGCGCATTGGGAGGGACTCCGGAGCTGATGGTGAAGGGAGGCTCTGCCGGGCAGGCGGGGCCCCGCGGCGGGACATTTGATTCTGCTGCTCCCACGGCGGCAGCGGCAGCAGCAGCCGTTTTTTTTTTAAAATCTGTCAGGGCTGAGGGGGGAGGGGGGTTAGGACTGGTAATGGGCTATGGGGGGGCGAAGATTGGACGTGGGGTGATGGGGGGGGGGGTTCGGCCGTAATGGGCCATGGGGGGGGTAGGACTACTAATGGGCTATGGGGAGGCTAAGACTGGAAGTGGGTTGATGGGGGAGGGGGGTTAGGACTGGTAATGGGCTATGGGGAGGTTAGGACTACTAATGGGCTATGGGAGGGGCTAAGACTGGAAGTGGGCTGATGGGGGGTTAGGACTGGAAATGGGCTGATGGGTTACGATGTAATGGGCTATGGGGGGGCTAAGACTGGAAATGGGCTGATGGGGGGTAGGACTGGTAATGGGCTATAGGGGGGGCTAGGACTGGAAATGTGCTGATGGGGGGGTTAGAACTGGTAATGGGCTATGGGGGTGCTAAGACTGGAAATGGGCTGATGGGGGGGTTAGGACTAGTAATGGGCTATGGGGGGGCTAGGACTGGAAATGGGCTATGGGGGGGCTAGGACTGGAAACGGGCTGATGGGGGTTAGGACTGGTAATGGGCTATGGGGGGGCTAAGACTGAAAATGGGGTGATGGGGGACTTAGGACTGGTAATGGGCTATGGGGGGGCTAGGACTGGTAATGGGCTATGAGGGGCTAGGACTGGAAATGGGCTGATGGGGGTTAGGACTGGTAATGGGCTATGGGGGGGCTAAGACTGAAAATGGGGTGATGGGGGGGCTTAGGACTGGTAATGGGCTATGGGGGGGCTAGGACTGGTAATGGGCTGGGGGGTGGCTAGGACTGGAAATGGGCTGAGTGGAAGGAGGGCTTGAACTGCAAATAGCTGAAGGGGACGGGGCTTGGTATGGAAATGGGCTGAGTGGAAGAAGGGCTTGAACTACAAATAGCTGATGGGGACGGGGGCTTGGAATGGAAATGGGCTGTAAGGGGAGGGAGCTAGGACTGGAAATGGGCTGAGTGAGGGGGGCTAGGACAGGAAATGGGCTGATGGAGGGCCAGGATAGGACTGGAAATGGGCTGTTGGGGGGGCTTGGATTGAAATGGACTCATGGAGGGGCTAGAACTGGAAGTAGGCTCATGGGGGGCTTGGACTGGAAATGGGCTGAGTGGAGGGAAGCTAGGATTTGACATGGGCTGATGATGGTGGGGCTAGGAAAGGACTAGAAATGGGCTGATGGGGGGCTGGGATTAGAAATGGGCTGATGGGGGGCTGGGATTGGAAATGAGCTGATGGAAGGACTCGGATGGGGGAGCTAGGACTTGAAATGGGCTGATGGGGGTTAGGACTGGTAATGGGCTATGTGGGGCTAAGACTGAAAGTGGGCTGATGGGGGGCTTAGGACTGGTAATGGGCTATGGGGGGGGGCTTAGGACTGGTAATGGGCTATGGGGGGGCTAGGACTGGTAATGGGCTGGGGGGGTGGCTAGGACTGGAAATGGGCTGGGGGGGTGGCTAGGACTGGAAATGGGCTGAGTGGAAGGAGGGCTTGAACTGCAAATAGCTGATGGGGACGGGGGCTTGGAATGGAAATGGGCTGAGTGGAAGGAAGGCTTGAACTACAAATAGCTGATGGGGAGGGTGGCTTGGAATGGAAATGGGCTGTGAGGGGAGGGAGCTAGGACTGGAAATGGGCTGAGTGAGGGGGGATAGGACAGGAAATGGGCTGATGGAGGGCTAGGATAGGACTGGAAATGGGCTTTTGGGGGGGCTGGGATTGGAAATGAGCTGATGGAGGGACTCGTATGGGGGAGCTAGGACTGGAAATGGTGCTGATGGTGGGGCTAGGATAGGACTAGAAATGGGCTTATGGGGGGCTGGGATTGGAAATGAGCTGAGGGAGGGACTCGGATGGGGGAGCTAGGACTGGAAATGGGCTGATGCGGGGACTAGAAGAGAGCGGATGCTGGGTGGGGCTGGAACTAGAAGGGAGCTGATGTTGGGGGAGGATTAGAATGGGATGGAGTTGGGAAAGTGAAATGGAGAGGGAAAAAATATTTTGTGTGGGAGGGAAGACAAAATCTACAATTGGCCGGATATTGGGAGAGTAAGTGGGGATTGAGGATGGCGGGGTAAAATTTGAGTGGATGAAATAGGAATGAGGAAAGAGCAAAAGGAGAGAGATTAGTATGTTAAAGCAGATGTAGAGAGAGAATGGAAAAAAACTAGAAGAGTGAAGAAAGGACAAATGGACAGCAGACGATGGAGAGTTAGCAGAAGACACGAAGAAACCAGAAGAAAGTGGCTGGAGCAATTGCAACTGAAAAAAAATGCACAAAAGGTAGAAAAATATCTCTTTATTGAATTTATTAACTGAAATATGCCAGCTCTGGGAAATGTGCATCATTAACGGCTGCGCTTTGTTTAGTACAAGAGGAAATTAATTTATAGTTTTATTTCTACAGTGTTGTTGGGCTTTTGGGGTTCCCAGTTTAATTATTGTCTTCCTGTTTCTACATTGTGATTTCTTGTTTGGTGACAGTCTATGTTCTGCACGTGTAACTGAGCTGAGGTATTCTGTTTATGTAATTCCTATTTGACATTGCCACTTGTTCTCTTTCCCCAGTAGGTCATGTATTGTTGTTCTCTGAAATGTATTGGTTTAATATTTGTAGTGTTGCCTTTTGATAGGTAGGGTCTTGTGCTTTGTGAGTCCTGGTAGTGCTGTTATGATACGGCGGGTTTGCTATGGGTTCTAAATGGGCAGTGTTTGTAGTAGTTCCTAATGTGCCTGGCAGTTGGCACTGGATTATAGTAATGTAGAAATCTTTTAGTCTTTCTTTATCCATACACTCATTAAAAGGCATGTTTACTAAAAGTTAGTGTATGGTAATATTATGCAAATATTTATGCAAATGAGGCCCTTATGCAAATGAGGCCCCACACCGAGTCTTCGCACATGGCCCCGCACCCCCCTTGGGCCGCCCCTGATTGAAATCATCCATTATTACTGTGTTATAACTTTTGTTAGCTTCCCTGATTTTTTTTAGCATTTCATCATTCATCTGTTCATTCTGGCAAGGCGGACGGTAGTACACCCCCACTGCCATTGCCTTCCCCTTTTTACATGGAATTTCTATCCATAAAGTTTCTACAGTGTTTTTTGTTTGCTGCCAAACTTTATCTTGTGTGACTCAAAGCCCTCCACCAATTTAATATACCCTATCATTGTGTCATAGTTTGTACCCAGGGGATCGAGCCATCGCCGGCAGGAGGAGCCTGCTGCCCACGAGGCCCAATCGGGACAAAGATCAAGGCCTTTAAAGGCAGCACGCCGTCGGGAGCCGTCCCCTTGAGCCCCGACACCAGCAACAGCTCTCCCCTTCCCTGGGGATCGAGCCATCGCCGGCAGGAGGAGCCTGCAGCCCACGAGGCCCAATCGGGACAAAGATCAAGGCCTTTAAAGGCAGCACGCCGTCGGGAGCCGTCCCCTTGAGCCCCGACACCAGCAACAGCTCTCCCCTTCCCTGGGGATCGAGCCATCGCCGGCAGGAGGAGCCTGCAGCCCACGAGGCCCAATCGGGACAAAGATCAAGGCCTTTAAAGGCAGCACGCCGTCGGGAGCCGTCCCCTTGAGCCCCGACACCAGCAACAGCTCTCCCCTTCCCTGGGGATCGAGCCATCGCCGGCAGGAGGAGCCTGCAGCCCACGAGGCCCAATCGGGACAAAGATCAAGGCCTTTAAAGGCAGCACGCCGTCGGGAGCCGTCCCCTTGAGCCCCGACACCAGCAACAGCTCTCCCCTTCCCTGGGGATCGAGCCATCGCCGGCAGGAGGAGCCTGCAGCCCACGAGGCCCAATCGGGACAAAGATCAAGGCCTTTAAAGGCAGCACGCCGTCGGGTGCGCCCGCGCCGGCGGGCCCGCGCCTGAGGGCCTCGCCAGAGGGCCCTTTGGCGTGGCCCTTAGGCGAGGACCGAAAGAAAGAGCATCAGAGGAACCCTTGCCATCATTAGCAGCTCTCCCCAGTCGGGGAAAGAGCCTCCGGCGGTAGGATAACAGCACCAGCAATATTCACCCAATCGGGGTTGCCTGCATGGATTTTCATGGTTCTTCCTGAGTGGCCGTATGTTGAGGCCTGATGGAGGTATATAAGGAATGTAATCTCATAGCAAGTATACAATAACCATTTCATATTATATAGCCAGTAATAATTTACCCTCCTACACCTTTATTGTGCGATACTGTTGCCAGTAGTATTTTCCCACTACAGCCAGTCATTGTGAGATACTGTTACCAATAGTATTTTCCCACTGCTGCCAGTGATAATTATCTCTTCTTGCACTGCTATTCTGAGATACTGTTGCCAGTAGTAATTATTGTGAGATATCACAGCCAATAATAATTATTCTGAGATACTGTAGCCAGTAGTAACTATTATGGGATATCACAGCCAATAATAACTATTGTGAGATACTGTTGCCAGTAGTGATCTTTGCCAGATAATATTGTCAGTAGTATTTTCCCACTGCTGCCAGTGGTAATTACCTCTTCTTGCACTACTAATCTGAGATACTGTTGCCAGTAGTAATTATTGTGAAATACCATTGCCAGTATTAATTATTATAAAATTAATTAATTATTAATTATTGTGAGATACTGTTGCCAGTAGTATTTTCCCATTGCTGCCAGTGGTAATTACCCCTTCTTGCACTGCTATTCTGAGATACTGTTGCCAGTAGTAATTATAGTAAGTTACCATTGCCAGTTTTAGCTATTGTAAGAAACTGTTGACAGTAGTAAATACCCTCTCTGCACTGTTAACTTGAGATACTGTTACCAGTAATAATCTCCCTCCCCCCAACTACTCCTCTCCCACTCTACCCTTTACATCATAATGGAAACAATATCTCCTACCAAGATTATAAATCTCCTTTTCACTCTCTTCTTAATAACCCTCCTAACTCAACACAGATACACATACAAATCCAAACAATGTCCATACAAAAACATTCCAATCATCCACAATTATAACCGGAACCCTTATAATAATCTTCCAATCACATACAATCAGTACCAAAACCCAATATATAGCTCTACATACTCAAACTCTCACAATCACCATTCGCGCCACACCTCACACAAACGCCAGCACCGTCTCATCCAAATAAAGCACCAACCCTTAAGTGATAAAATTGACCAAAATGACAATACAATCACCAAATTACAACTCATCCTAATAAACATCCGATCCATAAGAAACAAAATACCAATAATTAATGACATAATTAAAGATACATCCCCTGACATTATCTGTATTACTGAAACATGGCTCTCACCCTCAGACACTATACTACTAAAACCAACTTACCACAAATCAATATGACATATTCAATTGCCAACGGAATATAAAAAGAGGAGGGGGTGTACTGATTCTCACCAAAAATGACCTAAAATTCACCCTAACAAACCTAAATAATATAGATGGAATGGACATTGTTAACATAGAAAATAAAACCATGGCTCTCACCCTCATCTACAGACCCCCTTCATCCGATCAAAAAAACCTCACCCCTATCCTAGAACTCGCATGCACAGCGCCACGAAGCAAACCACTTATACTTCTTGGTGACTTGAATCTTCCATCACTGAACCACTCACAATCAGATAACTTCATAGATGCTATGTCACAAATGGGGTTCACACAGATAATACACGCTCCTACACACAAAAAAGGTAACATACTTGACGTAATTTTCCTCCCAGCCACACTCTACAGTCACTCACTACATTTCACCCCGAGTATAACCGAAGTACCCTGGTCAGACCACCATCTAATCACAATCCAGTTACCAGCACAAGTCCCAAGAAACAATGGGAACACAACCTCACATACATCACGCTTCATTCGCTTTGACAAAGACACATTCCTCAACAAAGTACTACCCAAACTAGACTCAAGATCACCAGACATCAACTCAACCATAGCACATTGGAATCTTACTATTCAAAAAGCAGCTGTCCAAACACAAGTCTTACACAAACAAAAGACAGAAAAATGGTTCACGAAAGAGCTGACAAAACTAAAAAAACAACTAAGGAAACAAGAAAGAGAGGAGAAAACTTAAATCTGATGAAAACAAATCACAATACATGCTCCTACTCATAGAATACAAAAACGCAATTAACAAATCAAAAAGAGACTACCACTCAAAAGTAATAAACTCATCCATCAACCGCCCTAGGGAGTTATTCGCGATAATAAAAACATTAACCAAAACTAGTAACACCGAACCTAAACAACAAGCAATAAACATACAAACTCTAGCAAAACATTTTGCAGAAAAACTAAAAAAAAAAAACACTACCCCAACCCCGCTATTATCAAACACGAAAACCACACATGAATGGACAAGCTTCCAGTTGGTAGAACAAAAGCAACTTCTCAAAATCATAACAATGATAAACACCACCACCTCCCCACTCGACCCATGCCCCGTTTCATGGATTAAGTGTGTGAAAGATGAACTAGGGGTAAATCTACAACACATAGTTAACCAATCCCTTTCACAGGGCATCATGCCTGACGCCCTAAAACTCACAACACTCCGACCAATAATAAAGAATAATAAGCTTGACTCAAAAGACCCAAACTCATACAGACCCATAGCCAGCATTCCATTCATAGCTAAAATAATAGAGAAAACAATTCAAATTCAGTTACAGGAACACATTGATGAACACAAACCACTTGACTCACACCAATTTGGCTTCCGCCCTTTCCACGGAGTAGAAACCCTCCTAATCACCCTTATGGACTTCCTCATCAAGGGCACAGATGACAAACACCAAGGCTTCTTACTCCTATTTATAGATATCTCTGCTGCCTTTGATAACATTAATCACCAGACACTGATCAACAGATTAGAAAACCTAGGAATAGGCGGGATTGTCCTTAACTGGTTCAAATCCTACATCTCACATAGATTAATACGCGTCCAAATTGATCAACAAACATCAGAAACATTCCCCCAAGGACAAGGAATACCCCAAGGATCAGCCCTTTCAGCCCTCCTATTTAACTTGTATCTGCAACCGATAACAAACATATTTAAAAAACACAGGATTAACCATTTTATATATGCTGATGACATCATGCTAGCTATCCCCATAACCACTAAAAACCATACATATGACTCTTTATCCAAATGCATGGCCGAGACCTCCTCCTGGATGGAAACGAACTACCTCAGCATAAATCTCAAAAAAACTGAGGCAATGTTTGTAACAAGATCTTCTATGACTGAAAACACTTACCCGGAAACAATCACAATCAACAAAACTTCAATACCTGTCAGAAAACAGGTAAAATACTTAGGGGTAATAATAGACCACACCCTATCCATGCTGCCACACATAAAACAAACAGTAAAAACCATTTTCTACAAACTCAAAACTATTCAGCACCTAAGGCCACTCCTTGAAACACAAGACTTTAGATCCGTAGTAAGTACACTGATCACCCCTCACTTCGACTATTGCAATAGTCTCCTAATAGGCCTCCCTCAAAAAAGCACATACCTTCTACAAAGAGCACAAAACATCTGTGCAAAAGTAATTGCTAAAGCCCGCCTAACAGACCACGTAACCCCAATACTGCTGGAACTCCACTGGCTTCCTATAAACAGCCGAATCAAATACAAAATTATCCTAACAACCTATAAACTCATAAACGACATAGCCCCCTCACACTTAACCACATTACTGCAATCTCCAACATCGACAAGGACCCTCAGACAAAACGCAGCCCACTCCCTCATCATACCTAAAGCCATCTGTAAAACCAAGAATACCACTAGCTCTAGAGCATTCTCATTCACTGCTCCTACACTCTGGAACGACCTCCCTATTGAACTTCGCACCATAAGAGACCTCATCCAATTCAGAAAAGAATTAAAGACCTACCTGTTCACTGAACACTTCGAAATCCCCTACTCCCCCAAAGCCAGCTCTACCACAAATGTGGGCACCCATGCACAAACTCCCTTAACCCCAACAATGTAACCACAAGCCTGTCCCCCCCACACACGCCCCAAAGATGACAAAAAATAAAAGGAACTAAATTCCAGCACCTACACCAATCTCTACCCCATACACCACACACACTACACGATGTAAATATACTTTTGTACAAAGTTTGATATGTTTGCTTTAATACCTACAAAGATTTTGCTTTAATACCTTCAAGTTGTTTTTGTTACAATACCTACAAAGTTTATATTTATTGTTCAATGTAAATAGTTGATTTCTACTGTTCTATGTAAAATGTATACAAATTGTGTACAAGACTGTTAATCTGTTATATGTAAACCGCCCTTGATCTCTGGAAGGGGCGGTATAAAAGAAATAGTTAAATAAATAAATAAATAAATAAAATCATGGTATCCCATTGGTTGTCCTCCTTCCATGAGGTCTCTGAGATACCAATCATATCTAACCTTTCATTTAGTGCTATAAATTCTAACTCTCCCATCTTGTTTGTCAGACTTCTAGCATTTGCATACAGGCATTTTATAGGCTGTATTTTATTCATATTAACAATCTGGTTATCAGTTGATAAGGGTAATTTGGAATCTCTCAGATCTGTCTGCTCTGTACGTAAAAACATACAGGTTTACGTTTATCTTTATTGGAACCTCCCTATCAGGATGCCGTAACTTCCCTCTTTTGCTAGTTTCCTTCAAGGATATATGCTTCTGAACCATGCGCTCTTGGGCATGTCGGCTTTCCCCTATTATCTAGTTTAAAAGCTGCTCTATCTCCTTTTTAAAGGTTAATGCCACCAGCCTGGTACCACCCTGGTTAAGGTAGAACCCATCCTTTCGGAAAAGCCTCCTCCCCTTCCCCAGAATTTTGCCCAGTTACTAACAAATCCAAAACCCTCTTCTTTGCACCATCGTCTTATCCATGCATTGAGACTCTGGAGCTCTGCCTGCATTTGGATTCTGCGTGTGGAATGGAAAGCATTTCTGAGAATGCTACCCTAGAAGTTCTAGATTTGAATTTCCTACCTAAAAGCATACATTTGGCCTCCAGAACCTCCCTCCCACATTTTCCTATGTCATTGGCACCGATATGTATCAAAACAGCAGGCAAAGGTAGCATGAGGTCCGCTATCTGTGCACCAGGCAGGCATGTTACCAGGCGCTTCTCACATCCCACCAGCCACTCAGCTATCTACATGCCTAATGATTGAATTGCCAACTATAATGGCCACCCTAATCCTTCCCTTATGGGCACATGGCTCTGGAGAAACCTCCTCAGTGTGAGATGCTTTTACATCATCTGGAAAACAGATCTTAGCTACAAAATCACTTCCTGCCACACTAAGGTGATAGTCTCTTTCACGTGACCTCTCTCCTCTTTGGCAACAGAGAGGCTGCCAGACTGGAGGTGGGACTTCAGTACTATGTCCCTGTAAGTCTTTTTGATATATCTCTGTTTTCCTTAGCTCCTCCAAGTCTGCTACTCTAGCCTCCAGAGATCGGACTCATTCTCTGAGAGCAAAGAGCTCCTTGCACCTAGCAGAAGAAGATGCAGCCCAAAATCCAAAGGGACAGTGTTGTGCGCTTGGAGACCTGGACCTCAACCTGTTATAGTCATAGAAAATGATAAGCTGAGAGGCCTTTCTGAGGAACTTTGTTCTGCAGATTTAACACCCTAGGGCACGAGTGTAATGCAAGTTGTCTAGGTGCTATTCTTCCAGCATAGCATGTGTTTGGGGTAGAAGGATGAAAGCATAATGCACTGATTAATATAGAGGGAGAAACGACCTTAGTCAGGACCCTGGGGTGGGTCCTGAGAATTGCGTGGTTGGGAAGGAGCAGAGTGTAGGATGGATAGTCCATTAGGGCCTTTAGCTTGCTAATGCATCTGGCCAAGGATACTGCTATGAGGAAGACAATTTTCTAGGTGATGAACTTTAGAAGGGAACTCTCAAAAGGCTCGATGATTTGGTGAAGAATAGGGCTGACTGGTGTAAGACAGGTGGAGGTTCAGGAGGCCTTTTATGAATCTTGTCACAAGGGAGTGACTGATACCGGTATTCCCTTTAGCCGATCATGATAAGCTGAGAAAGCACTGAGGTGTACTCTGACAGATGCTGTCTTGAGGCCCAAGTTTGAAAGGCTGAGCAGGTACTGAAGGAGGAATGGCACGGGACAGGAGAAGGGGTGGAGTTGTTCAGAGGCACTCCAAGACTAGAATATTTTCCATTTGAAGCTTAGGATCTTCTGGTTGATGGGTGTCTGGTGGCCAGGAGAATGTTTGCGAATCTGGTGAGGTGGAATGTGTAGAAGGTCATCCTTTCAACATTCACAGCAAAAGGAACATGATCTCTAAGTTGGGGTGTAGCATAGTTCTCCCATCTTCTGTGGTGAGATAGAGGCAGGTCAGTAGCCTATATGGAGGAAGGATGCTTTGACAGGTGGAGTAAGTACAGAAACTATGTCTGGTTAGTATTTGGTTAGTGTGGGGAGATTAGGATGATGTGTGATTTGTCATGTATCACCTTTAGTAGTATCTTGGCTATCAAGAGTATGTGGGTAAGCACAGAGTTGCCGCTGTTGTCCCCAGTAAATCGAGAAGGCACCTGGGGCCAAACTGCACATGGAAGGATGCTTAGTGCAGAATAGAGGAGATTTTCCATTCATTTCACTAGCAAAGAGGTCTATAGCCAAGGTGCCCCATCGGTGAAATAGGTTCATGATGGTGCTGAGATTGAGAGATAACTCATAAGGGTCTAGCTGTTGACTAATGCTGTTTGTGAGTGCATTGTGGTCCCCTGGGAGGTAGGTGGCCTGTAGGAGGCAATTGATTGGGATGGCAAACCTGCAGATTCTGTATGCTTCCCTGCATAGTTTGTGGGAGCCCATCTAGCCCTGGCTGTTGATGTAAAATATGATGACTTGGTTGTCTGGATGAGGATATTCTTGTCTGATATCCATGATCTGAATATCTTGAGTGCATTGCTGATGGCTCAGAGTTCTAGGAAGCTGATGTGATGTTGGGCCTTCATAGGGAACCAAGTGCCCTGGTTCTCAGATGTAGAAAGTGGGCTCCCCAGCCAGGTTTAGAAGTGTCCATTGTGATTGTCAGGTGCAGGAGAGGTTGCTGTGATTCATCCACCATTCATCTGAACCTCCATGAGGAGAACAGGGGCCAGCGTTTCTGGAACCACAGGCAGGGTTGGGGGTCTAGGAGGGGGTGCAGTGGGGAATCTGATGTGGTAGCCCTTTGTTATGATACTGAGGACCCATTGGTCTGTTAGTATTTGCATCCAGGCCTCCACAAAATATGAGAGGCAGCCCCTGACTGAAATGGTTTCTTGGTTTCTGTCCCCCGGCAGTCAAAAACTGGGAGGAGGAGGAAAGTTGTTTCTATTGCTTTTGTTCCTTGCTCTTTTAATAGAGACTGTGCTGAGGCTGTGGTTTCTGGTGATGAGGTTGCCATTTGTTGTAGGAACTGTAACAATTATGAGAAGGAATATCCTTTGTGGTATTGTGAATCTTGTTATCTTCTGGTCATAGGAGTGTGATTTAGGCCCTCAGAGGATAGGGTCTGTAGGGTAGGGCAATGGTCTTTAATGATGTCAACTGTGTTCTTGATCTTATTTATTTATTTACATTCTCTTATATACCATGCTATTTTCCATCAGTGCGGTTTACATGGAACATTTTTACACATTTCAAATTGGTTGATCTGTGTTTACAATTAACAGGTACACAAACTTGGATCGAAACTTGGGTAACTATTTACATCTGTATTATTCGAACTAGATGAGCCTTTTGTTTTGACTAGGTTAGCTAGGAGAGTAGGCACTTGTGGTGCTATCATCAGGATAATGCAAGTTGAAGAGGTAATGTTTCAAAGCCTTCCTAAACTGGGTTAGGTTGGTAATTGCCCGGATGCAGGGTGGGAGGGTGTTCCAGCATTTCGGTGCACAGAACTTGAAAGCCCTGTTCACTGTTGCCTGGCTGCTCTTGGTCGTTGCTTTTGGGACTACTAGTTTGTTGACCGCAAGAAATCGTCTAGATCTGGTAGGGGGGGTTATCTGTACGAAGTCTGTTAGGGATGATGGGGAGAGCCCATTTATGACTTTGAAGGTCAGTATCAAGGTTTTGAAAGTGATTCTGCCTTTTATGGGGAGCCAGTGGAGCTGTTTCAGGATAGGTGTCATGTGTTCACACCTGGATGCCCCATGGAGAACTCTTGCTGCTGAGTTCATTGCAAGCTGTAACGGGTGCAGAGTGGATTGAGGGAGTCCATGGAGTATGGCATTTGCATAGTCAAAATGTGGTATGATTAATGCTTGATACACTGTCCGGAAGTCTTCCGGTTCCAGAAGGGATTTTCATCAGAGCAAGGGGCATTATCAAGACATTCAGGAATGCCCTTGTGGAGGCCAGCACCATTAGGCATGGCCAGATTGACGTCAGCACCAGCAGGAGTATAAGGAGCCTTGCCGGCAGCATAACAACTTGCAGGAAGATATTCCCTAGTACTTGGGATGGAGGTGGCATTCCTGGCACTGACTGAAGTTCCTGCCTACCTATCTGTCATGGCGCTGAGGGAACCAGTGGTGAGAGGTGGGGTCAAGAGGGCACAGAAGTGACAGAATGTGCAGTGGTGGGATCAGGCCAAGGAGCATGGCCGTGGTCAGCGTCTGCAGGATTTTGGAGGCCTCCAGAAGCGAAGTAAGCTGCCCAGCAAGGTCTTCGGTGTTTGCGGGCCCGAGGGGACATGTGTATGCAAAGTAGGCAGGCCTCTATGCAGTGTGTTGGGCTGAGGCACCAGATGCAGACCTCATGGGCATCCCAAGCACTCATCCTTTTGCTGCAGCCTAGACATTTCTTGAAACCCAGCTTCAGCTTGGCCATCCTGATGATCTCCAATGGTGCTTTGGTGGATTCTGTGTTCCTCTTTATTCTCTCTTTGTTGTTTCGAGATCTTTTGTGTTTGTGATGTTGAAACTTGAAGGAATCTGTCTGTTAGGCGAGGTGTAAATGGAAGATTGAGGAGGAAGTGGCAGTGGCCAGGAGTATTGAACTGGGGGCGCATGCTCAGGAGAAACCTTTTAAAAGCTTTTTTTCTGAGCTCTGGGAGAGCAAATCTGCTCCTGGCCCTGCTGGATGATATCACCCCATTGTGTGGCTGACTCATCCTGCTTGTCCGTGGAGAATCCTGGGTTCCCCGGTTCTCAATCCACTCTCTAACCACTAGGGCATGCCTCCACTCTTCAAAAATATTTGAATTAGTTCAGGATATTTGTTCCTTCGGTTTGGATGAGACACCAGAGGTTTGTTCACACAACACTGCACACCAGCCTTTGCAGGAGGAATGTTAGCCGTACAGCATTAAAACAAGAGAACCAAACAAATGCATCAAAGAGGGAGGAGAACGGCATCAAGCAGGTAAAAACACAGTGAGACCTGGAGGCCCTGAACAACAAAACCTCTGCTCCAAACAGTTACATTCATACATCCTCGGTCCTTTTACACAGAGAAGAAAAATTCACCTCCCAAAATGGCTTTATTCCTCAGCTCTTTTGATGATCTTTTTCCATCATGCTGTGTTTAGTAGCATCTCATAGGCATCAGGGAAAAATGAATTTTGTGGTTTACTGTCACTGGAGTAATAAAAACATAGTAAATAATGACAGATAAAGACCAGTCTGCCCATCCATAAGAACTATTAAGCTCTACAAGCCCTTCCTCTCCTTCAGAGATTCTCTGTATTGCCCCATGTTTTTTTTTAAATTCAGATACAGTTCCTGTTTCCACCATCTCCGCTGGATGGCTGTTCCATGTATCTACCACCCTTTCCGTAAAGAAAACATTTCCTCAGATTACTGCTGAAACTATCCCCTTTTACCATCATCTTATAACCCTTCATTCCAGAGCTTTCCTTCAAATGGGAGAAGACCATTTCCTGTGCATTTATTCCACAGAGGTATTTAAATGCCTCTGTCCTATCACCCCTCTCCTGCCTTTCCTCCAAAGTATACATATTGAGCTCTTTAAGCCTATCCCCATATGCCTAATGATGAAGATCACTGATCATTTTAGTAGCCGCTCTCTGGACCGACTACATCCTGTTCATATCTTTTTGAAGGTGTGATCACCAGAACTGTACACACTACTCCAAATGAGGTCTCACCAAAGACTTATACAAAGGCACTATCACCACCTCCTTCCTGCTGGCCATTCCTCTTCCTATGCATCCAAGCATGTTGCCTTTTCCTACCTGTTTGGCCACTTTAAGATCATCTGATATGATCACTTCCAGTCCCACTTTTCTTTCGTGTTTTGAAGTACTTCACTCCCTATACTGTATTGCGCTCTTGGGTTTTTGCAGTCCAAATGCACGACCCTGCATTTTTTAGCATTAACTCTTAGCTACCAAATTCTCAACCATCTTTCAAGCTTCGCTAGAACCCTCCTCGTGTTATCACATCTCCCTGGGTGTCTATCCTGTGGACGATTTTGGTATCATCTGCTAAGAGGTATCTCTTTTCTGACAAACCTTCCATAATATCGCTTACAAAAATGTTAAAAAGAACAAGATCAAGGACTGATCCCTGAGGCACGATGCTGGTATCTTCCCTATCTTCAGACTGAGCTCCATTTACGACTACCTTCTGGCACCTCCCACTTAACCAGTTTCTTATCCAGTCAATCACTTTAGGGTCCATACCAAGGGCACTCTATTTATAAATCACTGATGTGGAATGTGTCAAACGCCTTGCTGAAATCTAAGTATACCACATCTAGCACTCTCCCGCAGCTCAATTCTCTGGTCACCAAGTCAACAAAGTCAATCAGATTTGTCTTACAAGACCTACTTCTAGTCAAGCCATGCTGTGTTGGATCCTGAAATCTCCTGGATTCCAGAAACTGCCCCATCTTCTGTTTCACCAGTGTGCCCATTAATTTATTCACCACAGAAGTCAGACTAACTTGTCAGTAGTTACCAACCTTTTCCTTTCTACTGCTTTTGTGAACAGGAACCATATTTACCTATTTACAGTCCTCCTGGATCATTTCCAACTCTAAAGAGGCATTGAAAAGGTCAGCCATGCAGAGCGACCAGTACTTCCCTAAGTTCTTTCAAAACAATCAGATGAATCCCGTCTGGTCCCATCACTTTCTGCACTTTTAGTTTTGCTAGCACCTTTTGAATACAATCTTCTGAAAATCGTTTGATTCTCTCTCACTTCCATGTCTACTGTTATTTGTTTTCTGAGGTCCCATCCCCTGTCCTTTATCTATGAAAACAGAACAGAAGTACTTGTTAAGCAATTCCACTTTATCCTCGCCTCTACATATTCCTCTCTTTCACCCTTTCATTTCACAGTGCCATTGTTGTCCCCATGTTTTACTGTACTGACTGTTTTTTCTTGCATTAGCATCTTTGCTTTCCTGACTGCTTTATCAGTTTCCCTTAGCTTCTCTAGATATTGCTGTTTGTCTTCCTCTTTCTGCGATCTCATATATTCTGAATGCTAACTTCTTTTTCCTTACCTTTGCAACTACTTTTGAATTATGCAAGGATATATTTCTGCATGTGAGCTTTTGAGTGCATATAGATCTCTTCAGAACTATGCCATAAGGACAGATTGTCTGAACTGCTGTAGGATGGGATGAAGATCCACTGGTTTGCCAATTCTAAGCATCTCGGTTCAGCTACCATACTAGCTCTACAGCAGATGCCTTCGTTTATACATCAGTCATTGCTCTAAAGGGTGTGCCATAGTTCTTGCACAACTTCATGGTTCATTAGCTTGTCTCCCTCCCGAGCAAATCTCTCGTATCTGAAGGGATGGGTTTTGGGCTCAGCTGTTTTCTCAGCAGTGTTAACATACCCTTCACTGCAGTCTGCTGTAGGATCAGAGTGAGATCAAGCATACTATATTTAGACAAGAGTAAGGACAGATGTTTATTTGTGTGTACGTAGAAAAAATATGAGCCAAGTCCTATTTTTTTTTTACTGTCTCCTTGCTACTTCCTCATGTTGAAATCTGTGTGCATCTTGCTAATTAGAGTCTTATGAAGCCGTCAGGATTACTCAGTGCCTTACCAGTTAAAGTACTTGCTGCTTTGTTCTGCGACACCTTGCTCCCACTACTGTTAGAACATTGTCCACAACAATAAAGTATTTACAAACAAATGAGCTGATAGGACAAACAGAACACCAATGCGTTAAGATCTTCCTTTTCTCGTTCTGGGGGTATCCATGTTTAAAGAGGCTCCTCAACCCTGACAAATCAGACTGATTGAGGATATTTGGTGCAGTGTGCACTCACAAACCCTCTGGAATTAAACAAGATTTGGAGAGAATGGTTCTTGCCCTCTCCCACCCCCACCGCTGCTGATCTCTACTCCAGGGGATTTCACCAAAGCAGGCTGGAGTCTATTTGTAAGAAGCACGCCACTGCAGCTGCTCTCCCACAGGCCCCAGAGAAAGGCACATTTACTTTCAAAAGGGCTAACGATAGCTAGTGGCTCTTACAGCTCCAAAACAAAATATAAAGTCATAACCACCGTTTACAAAATCCGCCACAATTCTTCAGCTCCCTTCCCTGATGATCTAATCAAAAAAACACCCTCAACAAGACCCAGAAGATCGGTGACTCAGAATCTGCTAGTCATACCCCGACTCGAGACTAGAAGCCCTCAGCAAGCAAACAACAGAGCCTTCACACTTTTTGCCCCAACAATTTGGAACACACTACCAGAACCCATCGGATCCGCACAGTCTATACAAGACCTGAAGAAATGGCTGAAAACACATCTATTCATTGAACACTTTGGACCAAATGACATCACTTAACCACATATACCATGTCATCATCAATACACTGCTGTTATTTATAAACCCACAATTTGTTAAACCCACGTTTGTATCCCCATGAGTTCTTTGTAATCATAGCTCATCCGAGCCTGGTATTGTTGTTCTTTGTAAACCGCCTTGGCACAAAGGTGGTATAAAACACTGTTAAATAAATAAAAATCAATAAACAAGCCCTCTCAGGATATACAGATCCCAGTGGTGTGGACATTCTGCCGCTCATCTCACCTAACATGTTTGCTGAGTGCAGCGGGTACAAAAACGGGTTCATTTGCGAGGCAAGGAAGTGTGCTCTTCAAGCTGTTTTGCACTCATCCTCTGGGGCTCCGGCGGGTGTTGTGGCCCTGGAGAATCATGGATTCTTTGCAAGTACTGACATTCCGTATGCGTTTGCTGTCACAATCCACAAAGAAGCTGAGGTGGGTTCCCTCAGGAGCGGCAAGGCTATGGAATCTTTGTTGGGGTAAAGAAATAGGAAGACGTTAATACTGTCATTATGGATTTCCACAGTTTTTACAGAGTCCCTGCTGAATTTAAAAAGGGTCGTCAGATGCTTCCACGTCATTAGGGATAGGCCAAGCCAGTCCTGGTTTTCCCTACTCCCTCTAGGGATTTACAGTTCCAAATTCCATAACACACATGCTGGATCTACAAATCCACAGATTCGTCGATGGCTAAACAAGGACTGGATTAACGTATTCTAGGTAACAAGGAGTCATCTTGAACTAGGGTGACTACATAGGTCTGTGTCCAGGGTGGCAAGCTGAACTAGTCCTAGTTTTGTCCCACAGCATGCAGGGAGGATATATTACTGAGTCCCCTCCCCCCCCCCCAAAAAAAAAGGTCTTCATCCACCTGCATGCAGCAAGGTTATACCAGGACTGGCTTGACTTGCCCCAAAAGAGAAGGAGCTGCATAGTCTTAAAAACACTTATAGATTTCTCCTCCGATCACTCCTGGCTAGATACCAAAGGCATAGTTTGCAGTGCACATAGAGAAGGGGGTAAATGTTGAAGGTGTTAATGATGAATTGATCCCATGTGCCCACTGGCAATATGACTTCCTTACCCTTTACCTCCTAAATTAAGCAGGCAAACTATACCAATACTGGGCACTGCTTTGACCCACTATCAACTCAAGAGATGTTTTTCCTTGCAACCCTCAGATTTGACAAAATAATGGCAAAAGGAAGAGACAGCAACATCTTTTAGATTTGGATGTCTCTGTTGCAAGTCTTTAGGTCTGGCTTGTTACATTTTACCGCTGCTGTTGTGACAGGCTAAAAGCGATATGGTAGCTCAGGTTTCACAGAAGACTGTGTACTCTTGAGTGAAATGTCCTCCCGAGAAGCCTTTGTTCGCTCTTTGCTGATCTTGCCCAAGCAATTCATTGTGTTTTTCCGGCGTCTTCAGAAAGTTAAGCTGAGCAGTTTCTGTTCATCCCCAGAAGCTGCCTCATTTGACATGCTCTCCCATGGGCGCATTAGTACTCCACATGTTCTGTCAGTCAACATATATGATCTTGCCTGTTACCATCTGTCATGGTGTAGTATATGAGTTGTGAATAATATTGAGGTTGTTGCTATACATACAGCTGTTCCTGGAGAAATATGAGAAATATTCCTCTTAAATTATGGCAAAAATATTTATATAAGTAATTGGATATATATACCAGGCATGCACTGTTCCCTCCAGGCTTTAGTAATTGTGGGGCCCAATTTTGAGCATTTTAGTGAAGCCTCCTAGACTTAAGATTAATACATGATATTAAAAGCCAAACAAAACAATATTTATATTTATTAGCTCATATTTTTATGTAAAACGTGTCCAAATTATACTTAGAAAACATCTTTCTTGCTTTTAGTTCTGCAAACTCTTTTAAAATCCAGTAGCTCTCTCAACCCCAGTGTGGGGCCCTCTGTCGGCTGTGGGTCCCACTTGGTCAAACAGGTTCAACAGGCCTAAGGCCCACCCTGCCTCCAGGGTGGTGTTCACTTCCTCTGCTGGGGCTATCCATGACCTCTGAACCAGAAACATCCAGCATGGAGTGAAAGGGAGAAAACGATTCTGACAAAAAGTGATTTTAGTCAGAGGAGGGTAAGCAAGAGCCTATTCCAATGTTACATATCTGCTAGGAAGCACTTCACCTCAAAGGTAGAAATGCTAGCTGTGTAGCCTTGCTAGAAGATCACTGGCCAAACAGAGATGAAGTGGCAAACAGAGGGCACCAGACACTCCCTGTACAGTCATGTATGGGCAAAAACATACCCAGGGCTGAGCCAATCATTAAGCAAACTAGGTGGCTGCCTAGGGAAGTGGCAAAGGGAAGGGCCTTCAAAGCTAAAGAATAGATATTGACAGCCGAGGGGAGGAGTGGATGAAGCCTAAGGTTTGACTAGAGCTATAACACCTTAAACCAACTCCAGGGCCGTCCCTGAAAATACCTGTGTGATGCAGGAACTTCCTCAGGACAGCAGAATAACGAACACGACACCTGTGACTGCAAGCAAGGAGAAGCGGTGGGAGAGATTAGCCTGGATATCAGAGCAACCAGCAGTTTCCTGCATGGGTCATCTCGAAGACACTAAATCGACTTCATAACCATGAAGAGCCAACATGGCAAAATGAGACTACTCCTCTACCAGACCTGAGATCAGTGATTCTGGTTAGAGGCAGAAGGTGTGGCACCTTTTCGTCTCCCTATTGTGGGAGGACGATCCCTGCACGGTGCAGAATCTCACCAGGGCCAACTGTGAGTGCTCAATGGGTTTATCAGTGGAAAGAAACAGGAGACTTTGTTCTGAAAATTGCATCACTTCTAATTCTGGTGTCTACCAAAGATGACAACTTTAAAAATAGCTTAGGTAAAAAAATAAAAAAAAAAATCACCCTACCTTCAACTAACAGTCCTATTGCTTAGAGCACTGAACATAAGACATAAGATATGCCATACTGGGTCAGACCAAGGTCCATCAAGCCCAGTATCCTGTTTCCAACAGTGGCCAATCTAGGTCATAAGTACCTAGCAGTTTCCCGAAAAGACACAGGTTCCTCAATGCTTGTATTGGGGCAAGTAGTGGATTTCCCGGGTTCCCTTTAATAATGGTTTATGGACCTTTCCTCCGGGAACTTGTCCAAACCTTTTTTTAAAACCAGCTACACTAACAGCCTTTACTACCATCCTCCATACAGGCTCCAAAAGTAGAAACACCTCTGACCTCCCTAGAGTTGCCCCTCATAATGGATCCAGTTATAAAGAAGCCCCACTCAAAGATCCCCAATGCTGCTCTCAGAGTGGGTCATGCCAGCAGCAAATGTTACTCTTTCTAATCTTAACCAACTGCAGCACTCCCAGGAGGTCATGGTTTATTGCTATAAGAGGCTTTTTCATTGATCCAATCATAATTCATTGCACCTTATGCTGGGAGGGGGGGGGGTTAAGTGCCATCAAGTCAATGCTGATTCCTGGTAACCCCTGGGTTTTCTTGGCAAGATATGACCAGAAATAGATTGCCAGAACTTTTCTTCCAAGGCAATGGAGGGTAAAGCACAGTTACTTACCTGTAACAGGTGATCTCTGGGAACAGCAGGAATTAGTCTTCACATATGGGTACGTCGGTACCGACGGAGCCTGCACGGGAATGCTGCCCAGCTTCCAATCAGAAAGCTTTTGGCAGCATCCCTCGCGCCTGCGCGCTGACTTCCCGCCTTCTCCAGAGCCTCTCTTCAGTTGAGTTTCAAAGCTGAGACAAAGGCGAGGAGAGAAAGGAAGAAGATATAGAGATGCAACTCCCAGGGGAGGTGGGAGGGTTGTGAAGACTAATTCCTGCTGTTCCCAGAGATCACCTGTTACAGGTAAGTAACTGTGCTATCTCCAGGAACAAGCAGGAATGAGTCTTCACATATGGGGACTCCCTAGCTAGGGATGCCAGGGGGAGATCCCATAAAAATGCAGAGGCCTCGGCCAGGGATGCATTTTGTCTCCAGGAATTCCCGGCATCCTTCGTGGGATGGAGGGCAGGAGTTGACAATAAAGGAGCTGTGAGGAAAGAAACAGCATAGCCAAGGACTATAGGGGAGAAGTCCTTGGTATATATGATAAGTAACATTAAACACATTTAATGTACACTTAAAATATGCAGCTTACCTACTGAATCGTAGGAAGTCGAGAGCATGATGGAGTCTACTGGATAAGCAGTGGCGGAATCTTCAAAGTGACCTCACAGCAGTGAGGATGAAGGACCAGACCTGGAGGTAGCAGACGATCCAGGTGTCAACTGGGTAGGATTAGACGTCAGGTCTTCAATGGAAAGCTTTATGGGAAAAAGCTGAAAACTCCTTTAGGCATAAAGTCATTAACAATGAAGGCTAAAGGAAGAAGACTGACGGAGGTAGAGAACTAGCCCAGTCCTGGTGGGAAGAAGGGGAGTGGAAAAAACCCCTATTCCCAAGGAGAACAGTTGTGTACTCAAGATAGATGTACACTATTTTTCCTAGCTGGCGAGAGATAGGAAAAAATATTGAAGCTTGATGCTTCAAGGACTTAAAGAAAAAATGGAAGATGTTAGCACCACAGTAGTTATTGGTGCCTAACAGTTCCTGCATCATAATATGGTATGCAAGTAGGGCGATAGACTGTCTAAACCCTCTAGAAGGTAAAACATTTAGTATAGACAGTAAGGGTTATAGTGTGTAAGACATATCAACCCTTGAGAAGCCCTCCAACAGACACATATATATGTGGATGGAATATATATATACATATATGTATAGATATATACATATGTCCATATGTGTATATTAGGATATGGGTGGAGAAATGTATCAAAATATATATATATATATGATATACGGAAATATATATACATTGGTGGGGCATGGAATTGCACCACCAGGGTAATGAGATAGGTATGTAGACATATATGGAGATGCTACATACAAGATAGAGATTGAAGATACATATCTACCACCCAGCCCCATAGTTGTATATGGGGAATATAAAAGAAAAGATTCTCTGCTCCACAAGAGGGTGAACCCACTTGGAATATGTGTAGAGAATCTATTTCCGTGGATTGAGGGAATCCAGTAAGATAATTTGATGGTTGCATGAGAACAGATGATGATATCAGTCTGTAAAGAACAAGGCGGGAGTTGCAAAGAACACTGACATGGCAGATGTTCAGCAACGCAAGAAGATACCAGAGGGACCTGCTGGAGGGACCCAGAGGGAGCATGCGTAAACATCAGCCTTGGATCTTCACGCAGAAGAACTTATATATCATACCAACAGCCCAGGCCAGAGGGTTTGGAGAACCCTCATAGGCATGGGAAGGAATTAAAGCTTTTCCCTACTGATAGAGACGCTTCAGAGATAAGGTCAATGCTCTAAAGCAGCGTTTTTCAACCACTGTGCCGCGGCACACTAGTGTGCCGTGAGATATTGTCTGGTGTGCCGTGGGAAAAATTCCAATTTCATCCGTAACATGTGGCCTCGGCTCACAAATTAGGGTTGCCAACCGGCCGGTTTTCAGCCGGCCTGGCCGGTTTTTCCATGGCCAGGCCGGCTGCCAGCACAGTTGTAAAACCGGCCATTGAAAAGCCGTTTTTTTGCTCTGGCCGCAAGATCGGGAGCGGCCAGAGCAAAAAACCGGCTTTTGTGCCGAAGTCCGCGGCGCGAACGCGATTCCCTATAGCAGTGCAGCCGCTGGTTCTGCTTTGTACAGAGCAGCGGCTGCACTACACTTACATTGAAAAGTAAAGAGAAACTGTGTCAGGAGCCCTCCGATCATGCAGAGCCCGAGGAAGTGATGTCATGGGGGCGGGCTCCTCACAGGCTGTCTTTACTTTTCAAATTAACTTTAGCTGCAATAAAGTTAATTTGAAAAGGAAAGACAGCCTGTGAGGAGCCCGCCCCCATGACATCACTTCCTCGGGCTCTGCGATGACCGGAGGGCTTCTGACACAGTTTCTCTTTACTTTTCAATGTAAGTGTAGTGCAGCCACAGCTCTGTACAAAGCAGAAGCAGCAGCTTGGGCAGAGGGGGGGGTGTGTGTGTGTGAGTGAACCAGCAAGGGGGGGGGGAGTGTGAATGAACCAGCAAGGGGGGGGGGGGCGATGGGGTGAGTGAACCAGCAAGGGGGGGGGGGCGATGGTGTGAGTGAACCAGGAGGGGAGGGGGGGTAAGTGAGTGAGTGACCCAGCAGGAGGGGTGAGTAAGTGACAGGGGGGTGGGTGAGTGAACCAGCAGTGGAGGGGGGGGGGTGTGAGTGAACCAGCAGGGGAGGGGGGTTGGTGTGAACCAGCAGGGGAGGGGGGTTGGTGTGAGTGTTTGATTCCTATTCAAGAGAATTACTTTATATATAGTCAATATAGGCACAGAGGTAAATTTTTTTAACATTTTCTAATGGTGGTGTGCCTCGTGATTTTTTTCATGAAAAAAGTGTGCCTTTGCACAAAAAAGGTTGAAAAACACTGCTCTAAAGCAAGGCCCTCATAGTAGAAAGCTTCTCTGAGAGTGCAGAGAGCATTGTGCAGGAGAAAGAGGAGAGAAACTGACTGAAGTCAGTGGTATTGCCATATCCTAAGAGAGGAGATGGAGGAAGATTGTGAAAAAGCCAAAAAGTAGGAGGATCCAAGATAGCTGAGGAGCAGCTTGGAATCACTACTGAGGCTAGATAAACCTTGGAACAAGGGACTGGAACTAGAAAGTACCAGTAACACAATCATTGTAACTCCTGCAGGCACAGCTGGTGATAGAAACCAGCAGAGAGATTGTACTGTGCCCATTTAAGAATAAGAGACAAGGAAGGAGAGGAGGCATCTCCTGTCTCTTTCTGAGGAACAAGCGTGCTAAGAAGCTGCTCAGTATGGTACCCCTCAACCAGGAAGAAGTCCTGTAGAGAGGGTAGGCAAGTAAGTGGAGGGTGACGTACCCTCAGGGTAAGTGCAACTTGAAAGAAAAAAATGTTCAAGTGGGACAGAACTATCAGGGGATAGTAGTAACTGCTCCTCTAGAGAGTAAAGGAGGAGAAGTGCGTAGTCCCTGAACAAGGATGTTCCGACATCTTAGTACACTGAGAAAGAAAAGCACAGTGAAGCAACTTCTAATAGGTAGAAGTGTACTGCAGACTATAATTCTCAGCCCCTATGGTTGTTGGGAATGCTGAGAGTGGCCAGAGCTGGAGGACTTCAGAGTAGGCTGAGGTGTCCCTTGCTTAGGTACCTCTGAAAGATGGGCAGGAGAGGAATGAAACTTTCTTTTCTTAGGGAAAGAAGGTTTGGTAGGACATTTCCTACTCCTCGAAGAATGGGATGGCTTAGAATGGTTTGTAGTGGAAGGAGAGTCAGTGGAGCATTGAGCAACCTGACGTAAAGCCTCCTTACCAAAAAGACTGTCTCCTGTACAAGGAGAATGAGCCAGTATAGTTTGTGCCCGTCTATTCAAGTCTGAAGCTTCGAGCCAGGCTCTGCGACGTGCTGCAATGGCAATAGCAGAGGATCTGCTAACAGACTCAAAAGAGTCTATAAAGCATGAGACAGAAACCAGGATATATTCCGGCTATGATTGATGAGCAAGGAATAATCAGTAGCCTTCGGCTCTGGCAAAAAAGGGGTCAAGAGAGACAATTTCTCTGTGACCTCCTGGAGTGTTAGACTCATGTGGAAAATATATGAAAGAATTCTGGAGGCCAGCATAGATGTTTGGGAGGCTTGACGACCAAAAGCATCGAGTGTTCTTGAAGAACGACCTGGCGGAGAAGAAGAATGCTTCTTCTTGCTCTTAGCCTTCCTCAGTGCTGATTCTACTACCAGGGAACGATGAGGATTTGCGGCTTCTGAAATCCTGGAGAGGGAGGCACTCGGTACTGAACCTCAGTAGCTGTGGAAGCTAGAGGAAGCCGTAAGGGTGATGTCCAAACCCTCAGAAGGAGATCCTGCATAGCAGGATGTAAAGGAAGCATGATATTTTCCATTTGTGCCGGTGGGCTATGAGTATCAGCACAACCAGGGATAGAGATATTAAGAAAGGTTGCCATGTCTCGGAGAAAAGTCTGAAAAGACTGATCCCCTATGGGAACCATCCCTGGTAAGGCCAAAGAAAGAGGCTGAGCACCAGAGGACATACCATGGTGTGAAGCAAGAGACGTAGTAGATGGACCAGGATACTGGCGTGTTAACTCAGAGGCAGTAGGTACTGCATCAGCAATGCCAGGTATCGGTTCCAACGGAGGCATCGGCATCGATGGTGATACAGGACCAGCGGTCAAAGTTGTCATCGGGGACTGCTGCAGTGGTACCGAGATCATGAGTTTAGAGTTATGGCTAGGATCTACGGAACTGCTTATCTGGAAGCGAGCGGAGTCGGTTCCAGGACGCGTCGGTACCCAGTCCTCAAGACTAGAAATCGATTCAAGACTCGGCATCGATGGAAGCGAGTCTATCGATGCATGCCTCGAGGGTACCGACGTCGGTGGCAGTATCGGCGATGCCGATACCGATAAAGCAGTCTGGGTTACATCGATCGGTCCCGAAGGTACCGAGGATACCCGATGATACCCACCTGCGAGAAACAGGTTACTGCATCCCGATGTCGTAGCCAGGGCATCGGAACCGCTCGACGGCGGTACCGTCTCCAAGCATGGCTGGGATATAGAAATGTCCATGCGTAGCGTATCGATCGGCCCCGAAGGTACCGAGGACGCTTGAGGACGATCCTGGTGGCGAGTGGAACACTCGACACCGGTGCCGATGCCGGGGTATCGGTACCGCTCGAAGCGGATACCACCACCGGACACGGTGGGGATCGAGGGAAGTCAATCTGAAGCATATCGATCGGCCCCGAAGGTACCGAGGATGCCAGAGGACGATCCCTGGTGAAGAGTGGAACACTCGACACCGGTGCCGATGCCGGGGGATCGGTACCGCTCGAAGCGGATACCACCCCCGAGCATGGCTCAGGTATGTTCTGTGAGGGGTGAGACCCAGGAACAACCTGAAACCCCTTTAACGCTTTGGAGCCCATAGACTCCCGCAGGGGTAATGCCAATGGATTCTTGAGGGTAAGGCCGGAGCCGTCACCATGCTGGGCATGGGACATACCACTCAAGCATTGACTAGTCTTAACAGACTGTTTGTGGGTTACCTGATCCTGTGAAATGGAGAAACCGGGTACCCTCACTGCCGAGGAAAAAATGGCATCGAGGGAAACTTTAAAAACTGAAGGTTTCCTCACAAAAATATATCCTGACATGTCAGGGGAAAAAGGGTCAGGACCCACACAGTTGAGACACCAGTTATTGGAGTCTAAAAGGAAACAAGTGTTTCCACATCGAATGCACTTCTTAGGAAAAGAAGGCTCCATGAGGCCTGGTAGGCCTAACAAGTTAAGGCAGAAAAAACTGAAGAAAAAGTTTCTCATAATTTAGTCAAAAATCCCCCGGCGTATTCGGTGGCGGCGGGAAATACAGCCGCGACCACAAGAAAACAAAAAACTAAAGAAATTAAGTAAGTAAAAAGAAAAGTTTTTGCGGTGACAGGAAGGACGTCCTGCCGGCTCCGCGGAAAAACGAAAACTGAAGAGAGGCTCTGGAGAAGGCGGGAAGTCAGCGCGCAGGCGCGAGGGATGCTGCCAAAAGCTTTCTGATTGGAAGCTGGGCAGCATTCCCGTGCAGGCTCCGTCGGTACCGACGTACCCATATGTGAAGACTCATTCCTGCTTGTTCCTGGAGATAGTGATTTACCTAAGCAGCACCAGTGGGGCTCAGATGCTGATTTCTTGGGTATGAGGCTGTTACTCTAACCACTAGGCTACCCCTCTACTCCACAATGTTGCAGCTACTGTGAAAGGGGTTTCTTTGATCTCCTGTCTTACATTCTATAACCAAACTGAGGGTACCCTATCCACAGGTGAAGTCTGAGTCACCTAAAACGTGTCATCTTAGAAGAGCAGATAGCACCATGTCATCAAGGAAAGGTTGAGCCAGTCTGGTTTCTACCTTCATGGAATCTTTTCAAGTGAGAAGTTTGGAACAAGCTCATAGAGGTCAAGGGGGTAAAACCAGAACTAGCCTGGCCTTTCGCTGATGCATGGAGCCATCTGCTCACCTTGCATAAACAAAAAGCTGGGGATGGATTCAAGGCTAACTGAGCGTAAGGGAGGAAGGCAGAGGAATGAAGAGGAATTAAACCCACAGGAGATGCACAGCAAAGGCTCTCCCCTGAGCTGACAAAATAATATATCCCCTGTTACCTTCATCTCTAGGAAGGGCTTGGTTAATTTTGTTGTCGATACCAAAAATATATGCAAACAAGCCAAGATTTCCCACCTAATCTCAAACATCAGGTTTAATTTCTCTATAAGCACATTTTTAAGGGGATACAGAGGCTTGGAGAAGACCTGGGGCCTGTAAATCAAAGACAAGTATTGAAGAGCTACACATTTTAGAAAAGGTTCATGCGACATCATGTGAGACTAGTTAAACCAGAACTCAAGGGCTACGTAAGTGACTCTGTGGTGAGAGAAGACAAAGCATGGTCTGCCAACTTCCCTCCCGCTAAGCTTTCTCAAAAACAAGATACAAAAAAAAAAAAAGTCTTGCATTGTGAAAAGCTATCAGTACAGAATCTTGCTATATAGACTAGATCCCCCAATTAAGGGGCTAGATTAGATAGTTTTATTTTTGGTAGGCAAATTAAGGAGTTAAAGAAATAGAACAAATGTAGGTTCTCTGTGGAAATAAATCAATACAACACTGTATATTTCACGGGTCTTTGATTAGTAATATCTTAATAAATCCTTGAGGTAATCCTGCACACTCTGGATAAGTAAACACATTTTGTAGTCTGAACAGACGAGGTAAAGTACTGCACACCCCAATAACAGGTAGGCAAACAAGTCGGATTACACACAGGGCATCTGAACAAAGGTATTAGTTTTCACAAAGAAAAGGCAAGAGTTTTTCTTTTACTGACAGGACAGCCGAGAATAGGATAAGGACTTTGGTAGGCGTTTCTTTCATTTTATTCCAAAAGATACTAAAACTCCAGCAGCAGAAATATGGCTGGGAGAAATTGTGGTTCCAAAGCTCTCACTCCCATTACCACTTCTATATCCATCTAGAGAGCCAGCCAGATCCAGGACATAGAACTATTTCAGTGTGCAAAGTGATTGGAAAGAAGTTGAGATACTGAGAGAGGAGATGGTAAAGCTGATACATCCGTACCAATGAGAGGTACATTGATGAAATGCTTCTAGAGGCATCTAAGATGGCACAAGAGAAGATGACATTGTATGAAAAGATGACAGCTGGGCACAGATCACCAGAGCGTGCAGACCCAACACCCCAACTCTACCTTCCGTAGAACTAAGCAACCAATATGCAGTCTTGGAAGTGGAAGAGGCAACAACATCCCAGGAACAGGAGGTATCAGGGCTCAAAAACCCTAAAGCTGTAGGATCAGCAGACAGTAGGAGGCAAAAGGTGGTTGGTGACTCCTTTCTGAGAGTACAGAAGTGTCCATCTGCTGATCAGACATGAAGTTCCAGGAGGTCTACTGTCTGCCTGGTGCCAAACTCCGAAATGTTATGCAAAGCTTGCTGAGACTCAGGCCTACTGACTATTACCTGATGCTGCTCATCTATGTTGGCACAAGTGATACTGCTAGATTCCCTCCTGAGCATATCAAAAGTGGCTTTGCGGCTCTGGGAGAAAAGGTGAAGCAGTCGGGTGCGCGGGTGGTACTCTTCTCAATCCTTCCTGTCAAGGGTCAGGACTGAGGCTGAGAGGCTCATATCTTGGCGATGAATGCCTGGCATTGTGGATAGTGTCATAGAGAGTATTTTGGCTTCCTGGACCATGGCATGATTGAGCAGAGATGGTATCTACCTATTGAAGAAGGGGAGAAATGTCTAGCTAATCTACTGAAGAGGCTTTAAACTAGGATGGTCGAGAAAGGGTAAACAAAGTCCCCAGGTAAGAAAAAGTCATCAGGTAAAAAAAAAAGAACAGTATAGAGAAGGGAAGAAAAGGGCAACACCTGGCGAGCTGCGTATAGCAATGCCCATAGTATGTAAAATAAAGCTCCAGATTTAGAAGCTGTCATGGAAGAGGCTGACTTGGACATAGAGGCAGTCATGGAGACATGGTACATGGAAAACAATGACTGCGACATAGATCAGGCTATTATCTATTCAAGAAAGACAGGATAGGAAGATAGGGAACTGGAGTGGCACTCTGTGTAAAAAATAATATTAAAGCCACCGAACTGCTGGGCTTACAAGGGAAGGAGGAGGCAATGTGAGTTAGTCTGGAAAGAGAAAATGGAAATCTATTTACATTGGTATGATATACAGACCTCCCTCACAGGCAGAAGAAAGAGACAGAGATTTAATTGAAGATATTCAAATTATTGCTATGAAAGGGGAAGCACTAATGGTAGGAGATTTCAATTTGCCAGAAGTTGATTGAGATAGCCCTGCTGAGGTTGTCATCAAGAAGTAAGGAATCCTGGAATCTCTACAGAGAGAACTGTTCTCGCAACTGGTAACAGAACCCACATTGGGGGGGGGGGTGATACTGGATTTAGTTACAAATGAGGAGAGTGTTTTTGATGTTGTAGTGGGTGACCATCGGGTGTGCAGTGATCAGTAGATGGTATACTTCAATATTAGAGCACAGATGTCTCAAAGGCCCCGGCCATCTGGTTCACCTCCGGAAACCCTATTCCCCCTCTTGTCCCTCTTCTTTCTGCCACTCCCATCCCGGTCGACTCTTCTCTGCGTTATCTAGGGGTCACCCTTGATTCTTCCCTGTCCTTCAAGGATCACATTTCCTCAGTAGTTCAGCGATCCTTTTACACCCTGAGACAACTCCACGCAGTTCGCCCTTTTCTTTCCGTCCCCTCCCTCACCACCCTTCTTCTGCCCATAGTAGTTTCCCGCCTCAACTACTGTAATATTTCCCTTGCTGGCCTCCCCCAATCACAATTACGCATCCATAACTCGTCCATAACTCTGCCGCCCGCCTCCTGACCCATGCCTTCGGCATTGACCACATCACCCCCATCCTGATACGTCTCCATTGGCTCCCAGTTCCCTTCAGAATTCAATACAAAGTGCTTACTTTCATCCACAAATCCATTCACTCCTGCTCCCCCCTTTATCTCTCAGACCTTATTCGCCTCCACACACCGCACTGCTTTCTCCGGTCAGTACACGCTAATCGTCTATCCCTCCCTTCCCCATCTCGAATCTACCCACTCCTCAGCCTTCTTTTTCCTGGGTCCCCGGCTCTGGAAGTCGCTCCCCTCCACCCTCCGCCTCAAACCCTCCTACATTACCTTTAAGGCACGACTCAAAACCCACCCCTTCTGCTCTGCTTTCGACCTCCCCCCTCGCAGCTGTCCCCTCCTCCTCCCCCCCCCCCCTGCTGAAGTCCAGCGTCCCTCCCTCTCCCCTGAGCAGTGCACCCGCCTCTTTGGCGCGTTTACGTCTATCCTCTCTTTCCTATTATTTTATGGCGTTCCTGACCTCCTTTGCCTAGCAGTACAAATCCTTTTATTTTGTAAACCGCTCTGATGCACCTCTGTCTGAGCGGTATATTAAAACTGAAATAAAGATAAAGATGTAGATGGTTAATTCAAAAGCGAGGGTCCTGGACTTCAGGAAAACTAACTTTGCAAAGATGGGGGGGGGGGGATACCTCAAAGAGTCGTTAGCTGGTTGCCAACATCTAAGGGAAGCAGAACAACAATGGGCAAAACTGTAAGAAGATATTTTAAGGGAATCAAACCTTTTTGTTAGGAAAGTAAATAAAACTAAGATGAAAAGAAGGCTACTATGCTTTTCAAAAAGAATAGATGAAAAGGTAAGAAAAAGAGATTGACCTTCATAAATTATAAGAGTTTGCAGAAGAGGAAGACAAATAACAATGTCTGGAGAAGCAAAATTTTGATAAAGTAGTCAGGAAAGAAAAGATGCAATTGGAAGAAAAAATACCTAAAATACCTAAAAAAAAGTCAGCATGTTTTACTGTAATGGCTATGTAAGTCATAAGAGGAATCGCAAAGGTGATATTGTGAGACCCAAGGGTGAAGGAGAGGAATGTGTAGAAGTTGATGAGGATAAAGTGGAATTGCTTAACAAATATCTCTGTTCTGTATTCACAGATGAAGGGCTGTGAATGGGACCTCAGAAGACAAACACGAATAGGGATGAAAGCGAGACAGAACTCAAATGATTTTCATGAAAAACTAGCTAAAGAAAAAGTGGACAAAGCGATTGGGCCAGATGGGATTCATCCGAGGGTATTGAAGAAACTTAGAGAAGTACTGGTGGTTCCGCTGGCTTCTATAGAGCAGGAATGATTCCAGAGGACTGGAGATGGGTGGATGTGATTCCTGTCCACAAAAGTGGAAGGCAAAGAGCTTGGCAACTACAGACTGGTTAGTTTCACCTTTATGTTAAGTAAATGAAAGGAAACGCTGCTAAAGCAGATCGTGGTTGGTTTCTGGACTCCAAAGGATTGCAGGATCTGAGACAGCATAGCTTTATTGGAGGTAGGTCTTTTTGGATGAATCTGATTGATTTCTTGAACTGGGTGACCAGAGAATTAGATAGGAGGAGAACACTAGATGTGGTATACTTAGACTTCATCAAGGTCTTTGACACCGTTCTGCATTAGTAACTTATACCTAAACTAAGTGCTCTTCAAAGGGACCATAAAGTTACTGACTGGGTAAGAAACTAGTTGAGTGAAAGGTTACATAAATGGAGTTCACTCTGAACATAGGAGTGCTACTAGTGGTGTGCCACAGGGATCTTTGGTCCTGTTCTTTTTAACATTTTTGTAAGCAATATTGTAGAAGGTCTGTCAGGAAAGGAATATCTCTTTGCGGATGATACCAAAATCTGCAGTACAATAGATACCTTGGAAGGTGTGGACAACATGACGAGGGATCTAGCAAAGCTTAAAGAATGGTGGAAATTTGGCAGCTAAGATTTAATGCTAAAAACTGCAAGGTCATGTATTTGGACTGCAAAAACCCAAGAGAGCAGTTCAGTCTAAGGAGTGACGTATTTAAATTCATGAGAGTGGGATTGGGGGATGATAGTATTGGATGATCTTAAAGTGGCCACACAGGTAGAAAAATGTAACAGCAAAAGCCAGAAGGATGCTTGGGTGCATAGGGAGAGGAATGGCCAGCAGGATATAGGAGGTAATAATATCTTGGTATAAGTCTCTAGTGAGACCTCATTGAGTGTGCTGTGTGCAGTTCTGGAGACCTCACATTTAAAAAGGATATAAACAGAATAGAGTTGGTCTAATGTGCGCACATGAAGTTTGTATATTTCCTTTATTTTCATTTGTCCTAAGGTCTCTAAAGAATGCGATACTTATGATGTTTTTATTCTATGGTTGTCTTGTCTTATGAACACTTTGTAAGATGGATATAATCAACAAACAAAAAGAATGGAATTAGTCAAGAGGGCAGCTACTGAAATAGACAGTGGTCATCGTCATATGGGACTAGATTTCAAGATTTCAATATGTATACCTTGGAGGAAAAGTGAGAGAGGGGAGATGTGATAGACACATTTAAATTCTCCATGGTATAAGTGCAGACGATGTAGCTCTCTTCCAGTTAAAAGGGAGCTCTGGAATAAGGAGTCATAAAATAAAGATGAAAGGGAATAGATTTAGAAATAATCTGATGCGTGGAACAGCCTCCCAGTAGAGGTGGTCATGAGAACTGTATATGAATTCAAGAAAGCATGGGGCATGTACAGAGAATCTCTGAGGGACAGAAAGGGGTTGTAGAACTTAATCGTTCTTATGAATGGGCAGACTAGATAGACCGTATGGTCTTTATCTGCCGTCATGTCCTCTGTTTCTATGTATATCCAGGATAGTACGGCATCTCTGTACAGCTTACTTCAGATCCAAATGGCGGCCTACCTGCTTTCATACAGAGACAAGGATGCAAAAAAGCCTTAGCAAATGAGGCCTTTGATCAGAGCTTGGAAATGTTTACGGAGTGTTCCAGCTAAAACCGTCATCTAGTCAGTTTACCCTTAACCCTCTGCTGGGACCTATTAGGGAGTGTAGGCCCCCTGAGAAGGTACAGGGAGTACAGCAAATGAGCTAGAAACTCTCTTTGAAGTTACTTTTATCCCCTGAAAACATTCAGTGCTATATCATATAACTCTTCCATGTCAGAAGGTGAATATCTCGAACACATACCATCAAAGTTTCCAGTGCTAGAGGAGGAAACCATAGGCAGTAATGAGCTTATAGGCTCCTGAGGTCTTTGTCTATTTCTGCTCCCCAACCACGTTCAAAGAGTGGCTGAAGTCAAGGCAGCAACTTTACAGCTGCTGTAGAGCAGAAATTTCATAAAGCTCCTCTTGCAAATATCACCCTCCATTTAGGCATCTAATGCATGGACAGTGATGTCCAATAAGGACCACAAGACCCATCTAGTGTGTCCAGTTTTTCAGCTAATTTTCTGGTATCAGCAACATACCAGAGAAGCTAGAAATACTTCCTCACAGAGGTCACAGACCATATCACACCGGTAGTGCACTGTTTATGTGCTTGTATCCCGCTGTGGCGTGAGGCGTCACATCCACTCAGCCGATTTTAACAAATTCAAGAAGGCAGGCGAGCAAAAATCAATCCAGTCCTGGTTCGAGTCTCAATCCATTGCCTATAGTGAAATTCTAAATTTTCATCCCTCCCCTCACCGCAGTTCACAGGTTTTACAACTAGAAAAATCTAATGCACCCTCAGTAATCTATGTCCACACTATGTCTGGTTGAGCTACATCCAGCCATTCAAATGTTATGAGGGACACACAAATCCGTTAGTACAATCTGCTAAGCTTCTTTTCATACCAAATCACTGCTAAAGAGAGAGAGAAAAAAGCCTATAAAAAGTTCTTAAGTCTGGCAAGTTTGGAGATTGCTGGCTATGAAATGTGCTATCATGGGGGCAGAAGTGACAATGGGGCTAGAAGCAGCTATGGAGGCTGGAAGATGGCAGGAGGAGCCCTTGTAGAGAACGGGGTAAGCTCCCCCTGTATCCTGACACTCCGTCTCCCAAAGGTGGGGCAAATGTACCAGAAGCTTCTTTTTCAGCTCTTGGAGGGGATGGGCTCTGCCAGCCTCCAGCCGCTCCTCCTCCTCCTCCAGCAGTGGCTGAAGTAGGACAGTGGGAAGAGGCAATATAACATCTTGTCTCTACATCTCCAGCTCACTGCACGATTCTGTCATAGGGAGAAGAGAAAACCTTGAGAGGCTGGCAATAGCTTTTCAGAAAGGAAAAAGACAGGAGCTTTTAATGCTCTGGAGAGTAAACACTTTAATGCCCTCTCATCTTCTGCTGAAGTGCTTTGTTTATTGTACAGAGAAACTTACTGCAGTAATTTTCCACAAAGATACGGTGCCCCAGCTCATATTCAGCCAGCTTAATTAGATCCTTTGTGATTCAGGGGTGCTACATACAGCCCCTATCCCTATGAGATATGTGGTCTCGAAACATCTCACCCCCCATCCCCTACGCCCCAGGACAGATTCCACATTTCATGGGCATGCTCTGCTCCTCCCTTAAGAATTAAAAAGTGGATTCAGCAGACAGAAACATGTCCAGAGAGTTGGGGGGGGGAGGGGGGGGAGGAACAAAATGAGAGTATGAGAATGTGCTGCTTTTACAGATGGTTAAAGGACAATATCCTCTAACTTACAAATGTATTTTTCATTTGTATTTGGCCTTTCTGAAAAATACCAGTGGCAAATCAGAACCAAAAATAAATCAAATACTGGATCAGTGTCATCAATTCTAGAGTTTTCACTGTTGCCATCTGTGCTGACTGGGCTGAGTGGTGGGTGGGTAGTTTTCGTTGTAGCTTCTTTCTGTGAAGAGTGTGTGTGTATTTGCACTGCTGCTGGATGGTGATTATATAGGTATAAAAATTACACAAACCGCCCTTGAAAAATAGATACACTCCCAAACAACTCAATAATTTCAATAATAAATTAACACATCTCATTGGCACCAATTGACCTCAGGATGGCTAGAGCCCTACATTTAGTGATAAATCACTATAGGGAACAGCTGACGCTCACATCACAGGTCAAGTAGCCATTCTTTCAATCCTTACTTTAAACACAATAACCAATTCTACAACCTCAGCATTTACTTCTGGGAAAATAGATACTCTAAACCACATTCATCAATAATCTCAATCATACAACTCACACACCATCCATTCATACAAAAAGCGTCATAGGCATCCCAGCAATAGGATGAGCGTTGCAAAGGCAATCAATAATATCCTAAAAAGGAAAAAAGAATAAATATAAGAAGCGGTTAGCCAAACCCACTAATAGTATTAATAAACACTTATCTTCAAGAGTGCTGTGCATCACTCCATTCTTGCAATGAAAGTCCAACGCCCAACCGATATGCTGCAAAGGGCACCAACAGACAGCGCTATGCAGAGAACTCTATAACTAATTCGATTCAATTCAAATAGCCTTCACCAAAAAACCCTACGAAAGCTCTCGTTTTGCCACTAAGGCTTCGTCAGGGGAAAGATGGCAAGTTTAAAAATCCACTGACTTCCTAAAGGAGTCTCTGCTATATAGGTATGTCATTTTTTTCTCTGAAGAGTGTGTGTATTTGCATTGTTGCTGTCTGCTATACCTGGTTGGGTGGGTAGGTATGTAGTTTCCATTGTAGTTGCTTTCTGTGATGAATGTGTGCTGTACCAGTCTTGGTGGGTGGGTATGCAGGTATGAAATTTCCAATGTAGCTGCTTTCTGTGTAGAGTGCGTGTGTGTGTGTATTTGCATTGTTGCTGGCTGTGCTGTACCTGATTGGGTGGGTGTGTAGGTAATAGTTTCCAATGTAGTTGCATTCTGTGAAGAGTATGCACATGCTGTGCTGTTCCTGGCTGGGTGGGTGAATGGGTAGGTATGTAGTTTCCATTGTAGCTGCTTTCTGTAAATAGCGTGTGTGTGTTTTTGCATTGTTGCTGGCTGTGCTGTACCTGACTGGATGAGGTTGTGCATAGGTATGTAGTTTCCAATGTAGTTGCTTTTTGTGAAGAGTGTGTGTGCTGTGCTATACCTGGTGGGGTGGGTGGGTGAGAAGGTTTATAGTTTCCATTGTTGTTGTTTTCTGTGAAGAGAAAGATGTGTGTTTTTGCATTGTTACTGGGTGTGCTGTACCTGGCTGGGTGGATATGTATGTAGTTTCCATTGTAGTTGCTTTCTGTGAAGAGTGTGTGTGCTATGCTGGGTGAGTAGGTGGGCGAGTGGGTGTGTAGGTATATAGTTTCCATTGTAGCTGCTTTCTGTGAAGAGTGTGTGCTATGCTGTCCCTGGCTGGGTGGGTAGGTAGGTAGATATGTAGTTTCCATTGCAGCTGCTTTCTGTGAAGAGCGTGTGTGTGTTTTTGCATTGTTGCTGGCTGTGCTGTACCTGGCTTGGTGGGTATCTATGTAGTTTCCATTGTAGCTGCTTTCTGTGAAGAGTGTATGCTATGCTGTCCCTGGCTGGGTGGGTAGGTAGGTAGATATGTAGTTTCCATTGCAGCTGCTTTCTGTGAAGAGCGTGTGTGTGTTTTTGCATTGTTACTGGGTGTGCTGTACCTGGCTGGGTGGATATGTATGTAGTTTCCATTGTAGCTGCTTTCTGTGAAGAGTGTGTGCTATGCTGTCCCTGGCTGGGTGGGTAGGTAGGTAGATATGTAGTTTCCATTGCAGCTGCTTTCTGTGAAGAGCGTGTGTGTGTTTTTGCATTGTTGCTGGCTGTGCTGTACCTGGCTTGGTGGGTATCTATGTAGTTTCCATTGTAGTTGCTTTTTGTGAAGAGCGTGTGCACTGTGCTGTACCTGGCTGGGTGGGTGGGTGACTGAGTGGGTGTAAAGGTATTGTCACAGGGCCTACCTTGGCAGCGTACTGGAGCGAGGTAGGTGGGACATAAAAACATTTAAGGTTGGGTTTGGCCAATAACTTACAAGGCCCAGGGACTTTCAGCCCTGGTAGCGTCCTTTGTTACCAAAATCCCACAGAAAACAACAGGTCCGAGTGGAGGGAAAACAAAAGGCATTTATTTCCCCTTTCATGCACAAAGGTTCATATGCTTGGACACAAAAACGTCAAACACAAATTCCTTACTTCAGGATAAAGAAAAAGAAAACATTAAAGGAAAACTGTTATCTTCACAGCAAAAGGTATAGCAGGCAAACAAACAGTCTTAACTCCCAAGACAGAGCTTAGTTGCTTAGTAAGGACTCCAAGCTTCCTGTCTTACAGAAGCTACAGTCCATCTCGGTGTCTGATGCAAATTCCACCTGCATCGGTTCCCCTTCTGAAGCCTCTGAGCCTAAGTCAGTACTTGTGGGTAAGTTGTAATAAGGCTTTTTACATATCTTCTGCACAACCTCCCAATGCTCAGGGATGAATACAGGGTGTCAGTCCTGCGCCCTCAAATACTGGGAACTGTCTTCCTTTTGCAGGTATTTTATCTTAGCTTTCTGTAAAGCTTTGTCCTTAACAAGTCCCTTAGTTGGTGCCTGTTTCTTGCACCTTATCTCATAGGCATTCTCACAAGGATAATATTCCTGTGCTCCCTGTACTCCCCATACATCAGCAGTTTGTACCCTGCTTTTAGTTAAATGTGGGTAGGGTTGCCAACTGGCCGGTTTTCAGCCGGCCTGGCCGGTTTTTCCACGGCCAGGCCGGCTGCCGGCGCAGAGGCAAAACCGGCCCTTTAAAAGCCGTTTTTTTTGCTCTGGCCGCAAGATCGGGAGTGGCCAGAGCAAAAAAACCGGCTTTTCTCCGCTTCAGAGGGAGCCGGGGAAGCCCGCGCGAGGCCCCGGCTCCCTCTGAACAGCCACCAGCGTGAAGAGCCTTTACCTTCACGCTGGCGGCTGTTCCTGTGAAGCCGCGAATGCTGGGAAAGGTTAAAGGTTGCCTTTTAACCTTTCCCAGCATTCGCGGCTTCACAGGAACAGCCGCCAGCGTGAAGGAAAAGGCTCTTCACGCTGGTGGCTGTACAGAGGGAGCCGGGGCCTCGCGCGGGCTTCCCCGGCTCCCTCTGAAGCCTCAGACAGCCGCGATGCTGGTCGGGGGGGGGGGGCCAGGCCTGCATTGGGGGTGATGGGGGGGACCTGGACTGGAAAAGGGCTAAGGGGGGGGACTTGGATTGGATAAGGGCTAAGGGGGGACCTGGACTGGAAAAGGGCTAAGGGGGGGGGGGGACTTGGACTGGAAAAGGGCTAAGGGGGGGGGGGACTTGGAGTGGAAAAGGGCTAAGGGGGGGGGGACTTGGACTGGAAAAGGGCTAAGGGGGGGGGACTTGGACTGGAAAAGGGCTAAGGGGGGGGACTTGGACTGGAAAAGGGCTAAAGGGGGGACGGGACTTGGACTGGAAAAGGGCTAAGGGGGGGGGACTTGGACTGGAAAAGGGCTAAGGGGGGGACTTGGACTGGAAAAGGGCTAAGGGGGGGGGACTTGGACTGGAAAGGGCTAAGGGGGTGGGACTTGGACTGGAAAAGGGCTAAAGGGGGGGGACTTGGACTGGAAAAGGGCTAAGGGGGGGAGGACTTGGACTGGAAAAGGGCTAAGGGGGGGGGGACTTGGACTGGAAATAGGCTGTGATGGGGGGGGGGGGACCTGGACTGTAAAAGGGTTATGGGGGGGGACATGGACTGGAAATGGGTTGTGATGGGGGTGGAGGGGACCTGGACTAGAAAAGGGCTATTGGGGGGGGGGGGGAAACTTGGACTGGAAATAGGCTGTGATGGGGGGGGGGACCTGGACAGTAAAAGGGTAATGGGGGGGGGACATGGACAGGAAATTGGGTGTGAGTGGGGTGGAGGGGACAAGGAAAGGAAATGGGCTATGGTGTAAGAAGGGGGATCTTGGACTGGAAATAGGCTGTGATTAGGGGGGCTAGGACTGCAAATGGGCTGTGATGGTGCGGGGGACTCGGACTGCAAATGGGCTGTGATGGTGCGGGGGGACTCAGACTGCAAATGGGCTGTGATGGTGGGGGGGGGGGCCTAGGACTGGAAATAGGCTGTGATGGGGGACTTGGACTGGAAATGGGCTGTGATTGGGGGGGGGGGAGCTAGGACTGGAAATGGCCTGTGATGTGAGAGCTAGCACTGGAAATGGGCTGATGAAGAGCTGGAATAGGACTGGAAATGGGCTGATGTGGGGCATGGGAGAATGGGACTAGAAGGGAGTGGATGCTGGGTGGGCCTAGAACTATAAGGGAATTGATTTGGGGGGAGGACTAGAATGGATGGGGAATGAGAATGGAGAGGGGAAAAATATTTTGTGTGGAACAAAAGTCTATGATGGGCCGGTATTGGGAGAGTAAGAGGGGCTTGAGAATGGAAGGGTGAAATTTAAACGGATGATAAAGGAATAAGGAAAGAATTGGGGGAAAGAGCAAAAGGGAAACAATCAGTATGTTAAAGCAGAAATAGAGAGAGAATGGAAAACATCTAAAAGAGAAGAAAGGACAAATGGATAGCTCGCAGAAGACACGAAGAAACCAGAAGAAAGTGACTGGAGCAATTGCAACTGAAAAATAAAACGCCCAAACAGAAGGTAGAAAAATACTTTTATTTTGAATTTATTAACTGGAATATGTCTGGTCTGGGAAGTGTGTATTGCTAACATCTTTGCGTTTTTGTTTAGTGCAAGAGGAAATTACTTTATAGTTTTATTTCTCCAGTGTTGTACATTTCATGTTTGGATTTTGGGGTTCCCAGTTTAATTATTATCTGACCAAGGAAGTTAGCCTACACGTATCCTCGGTAATTTTTGTGGGTGGGGCTGGGGGCGGGGCAGGGGTGGGACTAGGGGCGGAGAATGGGTGGAGCATCTCAAGCCACAGGTGTCGGGTTTTTCTTGGTGAAAAAGTTGGCAACCCTAAATGTGGGTTACCTTTTCTTCCCGGCTTGTCTGCTCCAGGTGAGGTTTGAGGCCTGCTCCAGTTGGGATCCTGCCTGGCCTGAGCAACAGGCCTTGAGCTCTCCCAGCGTCTTTCTGTTAGCTTTAGACCACAGTCACAGCCACGCCTTTGCCTCTCTGTACAACAAACACTCACTCTGGCTGGAGTTGTCCCACCTTCTCCACGGGGTCTCCTTTCTCCAAGCCAATGCGGCTGCTGCAGACTCCTGCGGAACCGTGGTTCAGGGATTACTGCTCCTTCTGGATATCTAGCCCATTCACTCGGATGTCCTGCCCAGCCTGCTGGTTCTGCGGGTTCTCCTGGCAGTCCTCTTTCCCCAGGCCATCCTGCCTGTGCCTTTCTCCAGGGCTGTCCTGTCTCCTCAGGATATCCTCCTCTCCAGAGCGGTTCCTCTTTCCCAGCTTGTTCTCCTTTCCCAAGCTGTTCTCGTCCTGGCCGTCCTTCCAGTTCCGCCTGTCCTGCTCCCGGTTCTAATTCTGCCTTCCAACCTTCCAAATTTCCTTTAAGAGGCACTCCTCTCTTTCTTGATTGGAAGCTGGCTGGCATTACCTCATGACCTAGGAGGTGTGGTTCCTCTGTTCCTCGGAGGTCCCTCCTGCTCCCCCTATGTGGTTCCTCGCGATATTGCAGGTTGTGCTTGACTTTTCCTGCATTTAAAACATTTTCTTCCCCTCTCAGAGGGTCTGCAGCATCACAGTATATAGTTTCCATTGTTGTTGCTTTCTGTGAAGAGTGAGTGTCCTGTCCTGTGCTGTACTTGGCTGGGTGGGTGGGTGCGTAGGTTTATAGTTTCCATTGTTGTTGCTTTCTGTGAAGAGTGGGTGTGCTGTGCTGTACCTGTCCTGTTGGGTGGGTGGGTGCGTAGGTATGTAGTTTCCATTGTTGTTGCTTTCTGTGAAGAGTGGGTGTGCTGTGCCGTACCTGTCCTGTTGGGTGGGTGGGTGCGTAGGTATGTAGTTTCCATTGTTGTTGCTTTCTGTGAAGAGTGTGTGCACTGTGCTGTACCTGGCTGGGTGGGTGCATTGGTATGTAGTTTCCATTGTTGTTGCTTTCTGTGAAGAGTGGGTGTGCGGTGCCGTACCTGTCCTGTTGGGTGGGTGGGTGGGTGCGTAGGTATGTAGTTTCCATTGTTGTTGCTTTCTGTGAAGAGTGGGTGTGCTGTGCCGTGCCTGTCCTGTTGGGTGGGTGGGTGCGTAGGTATGTAGTTTCCATTGTTGTTGCTTTCTGTGAAGAGTGGGTGTGCTGTGCCGTACCTGTCTTGTTGGGTGGGTGGGTGCGTAGGTATGTAGTTTCCATTGTTGCTTTCTGTGAAGAGTGTGTGCACTGTGCTGTACCTGGCTGGGTGGGTGCTTAGGTATGTAGTTTCCATTGTTGTTGCTTTCTGTGAAGAGTGGGTGTGCTGTGCCGTACCTGTCCTGTTGGGTGCGTGGGTGTGTAGGTATGTAGTTTCCATTGTTGTTGCTTTCTGTGAAGAGTGGGTGTGCTGTGCCGTGCCTGTCCTGTTGGGTGGGTGGGTGCGTAGGTATGTAGTTTCCATTGTTGTTGCTTTCTGTGAAGAGTGGGTATGCTGTGCCGTACCTGTCTTGTTGGGTGGGTGGTTGCGTAGGTATGTAGTTTCCATTGTTGTTGCTTTCTGTGAAGAGTGGGTGTGCTGTGCTGTACCTGTTCTGTTGGGTGGGTGGGTGCGTAGGTATGTAGTTTCCATTGTTGTTGCTTTCTGTGAAGAGTGGGTGTGCTGTGCCGTGCCTGTCTTGTTGGGTGGGTGGGTGCGTAGGTATGTAGTTTCCATTGTTGTTGCTTTCTGTGAAGAGTGGGTGTGCTGTGCCGTACCTGTCTTGTTGGGTGGGTGGGTGCGTAGGTATGTAGTTTCCATTGTTGTTGCTTTCTGTGAAGAGTGGGTGTGCTGTGCTGTACCTGTTCTGTTGGGTGGGTGGGTGCGTAGGTATGTAGTTTCCATTGTTGTTGCTTTCTGTGAAGAGTGGGTGTACTGTGCCGTACCTGTCTTGTTGGGTGGGTGGTTGCGTAGGTATGTAGTTTCCATTGTTGTTGCTTTCTGTGAAGTGGGTGTGCTGTGCTGTACCTGTTCTGTTGGGTGGGTGGGTGCGTAGGTATGTAGTTTCCATTGTTGTTGCTTTCTGTGAAGAGTGGGTGTGCTGTGCTGTACCTGTCTGGTTGGGTGGGTGGGTGCGTAGGTATGTAGTTTCCATTGTTGTTGCTTTCTGTGAAGAGTGGGTGTGCTGTGCTGTACCTGTCCTGTTGGGTGGGTGGGTGCGTAGGTATGTAGTTTCCATTGTTGTTGCTTTCTGTGAAGAGTGGGTGTGCTGTGCCGTACCTGTCTTGTTGGGTGGGTGGGTGCGTAGGTATGTAGTTTCCATTGTTGTTGCTTTCTGTGAAGAGTGGGTGTTCTGTGCTTTACCTGTCCTGTTGGGTGGGTGGGTGCATAGGTATGCAGTTTCCATTGTTTCTGCTTTCTGAGTTAGGTGTGGGTGGATGTTTTTTTTCTCTGCTGCCACCTGTGCTGTGCCTCTTCTGTGGATACACGCAGGGCTTTGGATTCTGGTAGTGTCGATGTGATCATTTTTATTGTCGCTATAGAAACAGACTATGACGACGGAGAAAGATCACAAGGCCTATCTCGTCTGCCCATTTTCCATTCCTGATGCAATACTACAGAACCTGCTCGATCTCTGACTTCCCTCCCCCACTCTGTGCATATCCCAGACTATCTGGAATTCTGATTTTGCCTCCGCCACCTTCCCTGGGAGGTTGTTCCATGTATTCATTGCTTTTCTCTGTGAAGAATTATCCCTAATACTGCTAATACGAATGTTTTATTGTTCACCACTTAGAATTATTTTTAGATTTGCTGAATATGAACATTTCAAATAAAGTTACTCATATGATGTCTTCTACTCCGTTAGTGTCCTTTTAGAGCACAGAGAAATTATTTTCTCACTTTTTCTACTGGTTAAGCTTTTCCCTATACATCCCTCTGACTCTGGCCACTCCTGATTCACAGCCTCGCTCTGAAATCGGTCTTAGTCAGGGCTGGCCCAACCACTAGGCAGACTAGGTGGCTGCCTAGAGCTGCAGCTTGTTGGGGGCAGCAAAGAGCAGCTATACAGTCAAAGCAAACAATGGGTCCTAAGAGCCCCACAAACTCAAAGATGCATCAGTGCTTACTTTTACCTACATGAAGGACAGGCCATGTGCAAAATAGTCCATTTGCCCTTGTACGTGACTTTTGAAAATCTCCCTCATTATGTACATTTACAAAACAAAGTTTAATATTTAAATGTCTGATGTCCAAATATGTGTTTATATTGAATTGTGCTGTAAGGGATGATGTTGCGATGACTGTGGTTAATTTTGGAAATCTTGGGGGGGGGGGTTAAAAGTTAATTACTAGGGGTTTAAAAGTTAATTGCAAGAGGAGGCAAGGTTGAAGGTTCACGCAGTGGTTCCCAAACCTGTCCTGGGGGACTCCCAGCCAGTCAGGTCTTCAGGATAACCGCAATGAATACGCATGAGAGAGATTTGCATACACTGCCTCTATTGCATGCAGATCTATCTCATGCATATTCATTGTGGATACCCTGAAACCCCGAGTGGCTGCGGGGTCTCCCAGGACAGGTTTGGGAACCACTGCGGGATTTGTTGTGCAAATGTCATGACCTGTGTATCAGGGTGTGTTGGGTATGGTCTCATATCTCTCAGATTTTCAGCAAGTACTCTATTGCTGGACATCATTTTATAACAGGACACCTACATTTCTGGTCCAAGAAGGTGCCTACTTATTTTAGAAAGGCAACATTGGTGCTTATGTGCCTTTATAGAGCAGACTCTCCCATCCCATCCCAACAGCTCACAAACACTGATGCACATTTATACCTGCCCCAGAGCGGATGGAAATGTGTGAGTGTAATACTCTACATGTGTATCGACTTGTTTCATAAAATGCATATTTCATTGCCAGCTTCATCTCTACTAGACCCAAACTATGTTCCTGGCAATGCTACATATAAAGTGGCATTTTAGAAGGAACGTCTAGGAAAAACCTGGGATGTCCAGCGTGGAATGTCCAAAAAATGGGAGAGTGGCAGCTGGACTTCCAAAATTGCTCTGTCTCCACCCTGAAAAATGAAAGTTCCAGTAACCAGTTCTGGAGACAGGCCCTTTAGAGATACCAGCGCAGGGTACATGCATGGATGTAGGCCATTTTACAAATGTGGACATCCCCGAAGTGCACATCCAGAGAACCAGGAACTTGGATTCCCGAGCTTGGGTAGGTCAGAAGGAGGGCATCTAGGTTATGAGACTAGTGCGTCCTGCCCTGCCAGTTCAGATACTCAGACATGGGGTGGCAGGTGAGTAATATGTTTGGTGTATGTATTTATGGACAGGTTTCTTTGGCCAGGCAATATTAACCACTGCGATGTAAGAGCATTTTTTTACCTTTAGAAAACCTCTCTGTTTGTCCCATGCCTTTTGGAATTCAGATACTGTCCTTGTGTCCACCACCTCCAATGGGAGACTATTCCATGCATCTACCACTTTCTGCAAAGAAATATTTCTGCATATTACTCCTATTCCCTTTCATCCTCATCCTATGTCCCCTTATAGCAGAGCTTGCCTTCAATTGAAAGAAACCCCCCTGGAGCTGTGCGGGAGATGTGATGGAGAAGGAGGGGCCATATTTATTTATTTAATCAGTTTTATATACCACCTTATCCTTCAAGCAAAGTGGTCAACAAGACAACAGAGGGACTACATCGAGGGGGGGGGGGGGGAAACAACAAGATAGTACATTACAGTAAACTACCAGTGTACCATGTTCCTGTTGCAGCCTGCTGAGCCAGTAAGCAGGCAGACGTGTGGACAGCCTGCCTGTGGTGAGGGCCCTCAGCTGTTAAACACCGGTGGCTTCACATGTGCCCATGGGTCGCGATCCTAAGCGGCATGTCCAAAGGGGCTAGACACGCCCTTTTGGTGCTTAGGCGGAGGATAAAGAGAAGACGATCTTGGGAAGAGCACCATGGGGAAAAGGAAGAACAAAGGCCCCTCGAAGGCGGGTCTAGCTGTTTCCAGGAGGAAATGTGATAGGCCCTATGGATAAACATGTGCTTTCTCATCCGGCGACCCTTAGATTCCAAGTTGTCTGGGACAATGAGTTCCCTGTGTGTTTTTTCGCAGGGAGCAGCTGTTAAACTGGCTGTCTTGGAAACTAGGGTCATGGTATTGGATAAATATATTGTACAATTAAATTCATAAATGTCTTTGTGTTCTGCTGTGCCTGCTAGTTTTTTTAAAAAGATTTTGCTATATTACATGCTAAAACTGAGGTCTTGGAGAATACTCTGAGGGCTCGGAATTTGTGTACGTTGAATTTTCATTATACTCATTTGTTATTTGCAGATATTTTGTTGCAAAAATATTTCAAAGAAGTTTTGAATTTGTCTACCCCAGTTGAAATAGTAGAAGCTCATTATGTACCAGTGAAGGTTCGAGTACCCCTTTCAGGAGAGGGTGCATTTGACTCCCTCGCCTCCCTGACTGTTAGTCAGAATTTAATACATTTCTTAGAGGACTCTACTGATAATATTTCCAAAAGACAAATGTTAATTGTGACTTTAAGGTCCGAATCCGTTAAAGTTAGTATTTTGAAATTGTTTTTTATGCACAAAGAAGTTTTGTTTTGTGGTCTAACCCTGCAAACTTTTCCGGATGATAGTCGGGCTACTCAGGCCCTCCAGAAACTGTTTTTACAATTAAAGAATCATGTCCTGGCTTTAGGTATAACATTTTATTTGAAATTTCCCTGCAAGTGTCTGGTAACCTTGCAGGGACAATCATTTACCTTTGTAGATGTTTCTCAATTGGAAAATTTCTTAATGGATAGGCAGTAGGGTGCCTCGGTCTGGTTTCGGGGCTATTATTGTTTGCATATCTCCACTATGGCAAATTTATTGTCTTATTTCCTGGTATTTCATTTTCTTTTTGGATTTGACTCCAACATAGCTCCTTGATGTGGGCTTGAACATCTAATTTCTATTTGTAAATTCCATTGTTGTGATGTGTGGTTTAAGATGTTTTTCTTGTTTGTTTTGGTTGTATTGTATTTGAGAAGAAAATGCAATAAACATATTAACCATAAGAAAGAGACTCCCCCTGTGCATTTATGCCACGGAGGTATTTAAATGTCTCTATCATATTGCCCCTATCCCGCCTTTCCTCTAATGTATACATATTAAGATCTTTAAGTTTGTCCTCATATGCTTCATAACAAAGACCACTGACCATTTTAGTAGCCACCGTCTGCACTGACTCCAGCTTGCCTATATCCTTCTGAAGGCGTGACTCCAGAATTGTACATAATACTCCAAATAAGGTCGCATCAGAGACTTATACAGAGGCATTTCCACCTCCTTTTTTCTGCCGGCCTTTCCTTTCGCTATATACCCAAGCAGGGCCGGATTTACCTTGAGTGAGGCCCTACGCCAACAAAAATTGTGGGCCCCCAGAAAAAATAAAAACGAGATCAACTTACCAAAACAGAAATGGCAATAGATGTATAGAATTGCCTGACATAAAGAGGCAATAGGGACAAAATCAGAATCGGAATTCAAGAAATACATTAAAAAAGACATATTCCAGTTAATAAATTCAAAATAAAAAGTATTTTTCTACCTTCTGTTTGGGCATTTTTTCAGTTGCAATTGCTCCAGTCACTTTCTTCTGGTTTCTTCGTGTCTTCTGCGAGCTATCCATTTGTCCTTTCTTCTCTTTTAGATGTTTTCCATTCTCTCTCTATTTCTGCTTTAACATACTGATTGTTTCCCTTTTGCTCTTTCCCCCAATTCTTTCCTTATTCCTTTATCATCCATTTAAATTTCACCCTTCCATTTTCAAGCCCCTCTTACTCTCCCAATACCCAGCCCATCATAGACTTTTCTTCCACACAAAATATTTTTCCCCTCTCCATTCTCATTCCCCATCCATTCTAGTCCTCCCCCAAAATCAGTTCCCTTATAGTTCTAGACCCACCCAGCATCCACTCCCTTCTAGTCCCATTCTCCCATGCCCCACATCAGCCCATTTCCAGTCCTATTCTAGCTTTTCATCAGCCCATTTCCAGTGCTAGCCCTCACATCACAGGCCATTTCCAGTCCTAGCCCCCCCCCCAATCACAGCCTATTTCCAGTCCTAGCCCCCACCATCACATCCCATTTGCAGTCCGAGTTCCCCTGCACCATCACAGCCCATATGCAGTCCTAGGTCCCCCCCCCCCACCATCACAGCCCATTTGCAGTCCAAGTTACCCCCCCATAGCCCTTTTCCGGTCCAGGTCCCGTCCCCCCCATCACAATCCATTTCCAGTCCAAGTCCCCCCCCCCCCCATAGCCCTTTTCCGGTCCAGGTCCCCCTCCCCATCACAACCCATTTCCAGTCCATGTCCCCCCCCCATAGCCCTTTTACAGTTCAGGTACCCCCCCCCCATCACAGCCCATTTCTTTCCAGTCCAAGTCCCCCCCCCCATAGCCCTTTTCCGGTCCTGGTCCCCCCCCCTTCACAACACATTTCCAGTCCAAGTCCCCCCCCCATAGCCCTTTTACAGTTCAGGTCCCCCCCCATCCCAGCCCATTTCTTTCCAGTCCAAGTCCCCCCCCCCATAGCCCTTTTCTGGTCCAGGTCCCCCCCCCCCCATCACATCCCATTTCCATTCCATCTTCCCCCCCCATATCCCTTTTACATTTAAGGTTCCCCCCCCCCCATATAATAGCCCATTTCTTTCCAGTCCAAGTCCCCCCCCCCCCTAGCCCTTTTCCGGTCCAGGTCCCCCCCCCCAATCACAGCCCATGCAGTCCTTGGCCCCCCCCGACCAGCACCGCGGCTGTCTGAGAGGCTTCAGAGGGAGCCAGGTAAGTTCGCGCGAGGCCGGCTTTTCCTTCACGCTGGCGGCTGTTTCTGTGAAGCCGCGAATGCTGGGAAAGGTTAAAGGGTATTGCCTTTAACCTTTCCCAGCAATCGCGGCTTTACAGATACAGCCGCCAGCGTGAAGGAAAAGGCTCTTCACGCTGGCGGCTGTACAGAGGGAGCCGGGGCCTCGCACGAGCTTACCCTGCTCCCTCTGAAGCCCTGCGGTGTGTGGGCCGGCCCCGGGTGGGCCCTTGCCAGCTGTGGGCCCTACGCCATGGCGTACATGGCGTATAGGTAAATCCGGCCCTGTACCCAAGCATTCTTCTGGCTTTCGCAGTCACCTTTTCTACCTGTTTAGCTACTTTAAGATCATCAGACACAATTACGCCCAGGTCCCGCTCTTCTTTTGTGGACAGAAGTACCTCACCCCCTGCACTGTACAGGTCCTTTGGATTTTTGCAGCCCAAATACATTACCCTGTATTTTTTAGCATTAAATTTCAGCTGGCATATTCTAGATCATTCTTAAAGTTTAGCTAGATCCCTCATGTTGTTGACTCCTTCCTGTGTGTCTGCTTTATTGCAGATTTTGGTATTGTCTGCAAACAAGCAAATCTTACCTGACAGTCCTTCCGCAATATCACTAACAAAGATGTTAAACAGAATCGGACCAAGGACAGATCCTTGGGGCACACTACTGATAACCTCCTTGTCCTCAGAATGAACTCCATTTGCCTGTACCCTTTGTCACCTCCCACTCAACCAATTTCTAACCCAATCAGTAACATCCCTAGGGCACTCAGTTTGTGTATAAGTCACCTGTGCGGAACAGTGTCAAAGGTTTTACTGATATCTAAATACACCACATCTAGGGCTCTCCCTTGGTCCAACTCCCTGGTCAACCAGTCAAAGAAATAAATCAGATTTGTCTGACAAGACCTGCCTCTAGTGAATCCATGCTGTCTCGCATCCTGCAATCCATTGGACTCCAGAAACCTCACTATTCTCTCCTTTAGTAGCCTTTCCAATAATTTACTAACCACAGAGGTTAGACTAACCGGCCTGTAGTTTTCAATGTCATCCTTGCATCTGCTTTTGTGTAAAGGGACCACATGTGCCTTTCTCCAGTCCTTTGGCACCACTCCCGACTCCAAAAAGTCATTGAAAAGGTCAGACAGTGGAGCTGCTAGAATGTCCCCAAGTCCTCTCAGTATTCTTGGATGTAGCCCATCCGGACCCATGGCTTTGTCTACTTTTAGTTTAGTTAGTTCCTCACAAACACAGTCTTCTGAAAATCGTTTGAGATCCCCATCACACCTGTTCCTATTTGTGGGTGCTTTCTGGGGGCCTGCTCCAGGCTCTTCATCTGTGAACCCAGAACAGAAATATTTGTTAAGCAATTCTGCTTTATCATCAGTTTCTGCATATTCCTCCCCTGCACCCTGCAACTCAAACTTGGAAATGTGCAGTAAACAGGGACATTGATAACTTGGATTTTTCTGAAGGCCACAAGGAGTGCTAGCGGGAATCAAACCCTGGTCTCTCAGTTCCCAAGCCAGTGCTCTAACCATAGTGTGCATATAGGCCTCTAACAAGTAGGCCTGATCTCTCGAGTGCCTACTTGTTACATGTGTGTGCGGCAGCACAGTTTAACAAAAGCCCTTTTCGGTGTTTAGTTAGCTAGGCTTATATACCGCTGTTCTACGAGTGTGTAAACAGGCCTTATTGAATTGTCCCCTTTATATATTTGCCATCTTTCTCCACACCATTAAGTACCACTCCTGGACTTCTGCACCCCAAATATAGGATTCTACATGTTGTTGTTTTTTAAATCGGAACTTACTATGAACCACTTTCAACCCTTTTGTATGAACGTGCTGAGTTTATTCCCAATACAAGTCGGCAAACGGCACAATTCATCTGCAGTTCATTATGCCAAGAGCAGGAGGAGTATACAGCAACATGGTAAAAATGGAAAGAAAATTAGCAAGAATTTGTTAGGTTAACACCATCATCAAGCTGGCTATTTGGGGCCCTGGCATCGGCAATGGTAGTGAAATGAGATAGACTGCCTAAATAGAACCCAGACAAAGGAGCATGCTTTATACCACAGAGACACAGGCACCTAACACACAACCATGTACCACCCCACCCAGCAGAAACATTTGTGTAGTGCAAAGCTGCAGAAACTGAGGTGATAGAATGAGTCATACACCATACAGCAATCAATAAAAAAGCTTTACCTTTCTAGCAGAAGGTGGGAGAAATTAAAAGTATTACAGTGGAGTAAAATGTGTGTGGTGGGGTGGGGGGGGACACAACCTGAAAGGTCTAAGAAAAGCAGCTTATTTTGTCCTGGCAGGCACAAAACGTCTTACAAAGTTTGTCGCGTTCTAGACGTATGGCTTTTTTTAAATTCAGAAATATTTTAAAAAACAGCAACTACTTATCTCCCAACTCTGACTGTGACTGAGTTTTAAGTACTTTTACTTGAAGGGAAACCAATTGTTTCTTATGAGCAAACGGTGCACTGAAATGTCAGTGAGGAGAGCAGTGATTGACAATTTATATCTCGTTTGGAGACATTGCCCAAGTACACGGTCGCACATTGCAGGGCACGCGGACAGAACAGTGCTAAGGAAAAAGATGTTTTTCAGCACCCCCTCCCCCCCTTTCCTTTTAGGCTGATCTACTTGCAGATTCACAGATTGACTCAGAAGGGCAACGTGGCATTTCCTGAACCCTTCCTCTGGGCTTGATGCCTGCTGCAGCCCCTTCTAGACCGCCCTAGGAAGATGTTTCCAGGCACACGCTGCACTACACATTCAGGATCACTTGGGCACGCTTTCTCTTCAGTTTAGTTCAACTGCTTTTCTACTTAAGAAGATAAATCAAAGCGGTTTACAATAAAACCGTCCATTACTCATCAATAACGAGGTGAAAGGCAAAACATTTAAAAGGAAAAAAGGCGTCCAGAAGGAGGTAGGAAAGAAAAGAGGAGAAGAGAGAAAGGAAGGGCAACGGGAAATGTTTCAGGTGCCATCATAGGGGACTTGCCAAAGGCCCGAATAAAAAGATGAGCTTTCAAGCCAGATTTGAATCAGCCACGATTTAGCTCCCGTCTTAGAAGATGGGGAAAGGAGTTCCACCAAAGCGGTCCAAAGCAGGCAAAGGTGGCGTGCAGAGCGCTTCCTAGGTATCGGTTCTAGGCAGAGGAAGGACAAGCTGGATGCTCTGATGTGTCGGGGAAGAAATGCCGACAACGGCCTGCCGCAGCAGATATTCCACGTCAAATGAACTTTTTTTGGCAAGCACTATGCTAAACCATAAAATGAGCCGAGCCACAGTCTGACAGAAGACAGCTTGTACCCTGATAAGGGAGCCTTTCCTTCCTTTCTTCAGAGGTGCCAAACAAATCTATTTCCTGCTATATAGGGCTGTTACTGTTCATTTCTCTTCATGCAGAATGCAACTTCCCAGAGCCTCTAATACGTTTGGCCATGCATTAATGTTTATTCAGGACTCACCAAATTAATTCGTAGCCAACGTTTGCTTTCCTATAGGAAATAAGAAATTCCCTTAGCAAGCCCATGTGTGCCTCTTGCTCTCTTTGTACCCTCAGTGTCGAGTCATAACGTAGCCATGGAAGATGAGCACATGGCCACTGGGGTGAGCCCAGCATCCGATTAGTGCAAAAAGGAAACAGGAAAGAGACCAAAAAGAGATTCTGAAATAATAAGCTTCATAGGTTGCAGTTCCTTTTCTACTTCATGTAAAAAAATGTTATTTTTGTAAACTGCATTGCTCGTATATATAAAAATGCAGTATATCAAATAAAGGCAAACATAAACATAAATAATAGCAAAATCATTTTATGTTCAAGTTAAGCAAGCAACCTCAGAAGACCACTGTGAGGGAGTCAATTATCCCCCTGAACTGCAGCACCACCCAGAGTTATACAGCTCTCTGTTGGTTTCCTTCCAGACCCCATTACTTTTACACCTGGGTCGCTATTTTCTTGTGCCAATATATTGTTTTAAGCTTAAAGATGTGAACCTTTAATTATGGCCACCCTTCCTCCTTTTGCAAATCCTGCATTCAGTTTTAGGTTGTCCGTGCTGTATTCATGCTTTATGGATGTGATTTTCAAAGCTGTTTACCAATGTAAAAGGCTCTCCTGAAAACTACCATCTCCTCTGGGGGTAAAAAGTTCCCCCACTGTTACTTCTTCCCAAGGCCAAAAGGGAAGGGGGGTGGGTAGGCTCTCAAGAAGATCCATTCTTCAGCTGTCCATGTTGTATTCACGTTTATGTGTATTCATGTGACATCTACATGAGGCTTTAATGATCATTTGTTCTTCAAGAAATACAGAGTAATGCATTTGGGGAACAAAAATCCAAAGGGATTGTATGCAACTGGTGGGGGAGGAGAAGTAGAGACTGGTGTGCACAGACTAGGAAAGAGACCTTGAGGTGATAGCGTCTAATGATCTCATGGTGGTAAAGCAATATGATAAGGTTGTGGTGGAGGGGTGGTGGGCTGCAGAGAGAGGGCATAGCCAACAGGACAAAAAGAAGAGGAGATATGCCTGTACAAGTCATAGATGATGCCTCACCTGAGATACTGCATTCAATTTTGGAGGCTGTAATTCAGTAAAGGTATAAAGAGGCTATAAGCAGACCCTAGAAAAGCAACCATAGTGATGTGGGGTCTGCATCAGACAGGGTGGTGTTAAACATGTAGGGCAGAAACTGGTGAGCGGGCCCCCAAAGCCCACCTGCAGCCTGTACCTCCTTCAGTTTGAAGTAGGTTTGGGGCCCCCTGTGGTATGGGGGCCCAGGGCAATTCCCTGTTTGCCACCCTGTCACACCAGCCCTGGCATCAGGAGACATAAGGGATAAGACTTCAAGAGTCAAATATATATAATGTCAAGAAGAGAAGAGATGGGAAGGGAAAAGGGGATACAGCTGTTTAAAGACCTGAAAGGTATCAGTGCACAAACCTTTTCCAAAAGGAAGGAAGCTGGGGTCACACGTGGATTGGCCATATAATTTTGGGCTGCAGGGGCCCTTGATCTAGCCCAGCCTGGCACATCTTATCTTCTTAACAAACCAACTGAAGTAGGGACATATCTTGAGGATCCCTGAGGGAGAGGAAGGGACTGTAGAGCTTAATAGTTCTTATAGATGGGCAGATGGAGGAGAGAGGTCACGTGACAGGAGAGCATCACCCTGGTGTGGCAGGAAGTGATCCTGTAACTAGGACCTGTCCTCCAGGTGATGTGACCAGGTTACTCCAGGGCCATGTGACCACGAGGGAAGGGTTAGGACAACTGTAATAGTTTGTGAAACGATCATTAGGCATGTAGATAGTTGGGTGGCTGGTGGACGTGAGGATCGCCTGGTAACATGCCTGCCTGGTGTGAAAGTAGAGGACCTCACGCACCACCTAGACAAGGTCTTAGATAGTGCTGGGGAGGAGTCTGCTGTCTTGGTACATGTCGGTTCCAATGACATAGGAAAGTGTGGTATGGGGGTTCTGGAGGCTAAATTTAGGCTTTTAGGTAGGAAGTTGAAATTCAGAACTTCCAGGGTAGCATTCTCCGAAATGCTTCCCGTTCTACGCACAGGACCCAAAAGGTGGGCAGAGTGCCGGAATCTCAATGCGTGGATGAGAGGATGTTGCAAAAAGAGGGTTTTGGATTTGTTAGGAACTGGGGAACATTCTGGGGAAAGGAGGGGCTCTTCCAAAGGGGTGGGCTCCACCTTAACCAGGATGGAACCAGGCTGCTGGCATTAACATTTAAAAAGGAGAAAGAGCAGCTTTTAAACTACATAATAGGGGAGAGTCAACAGTCACCCAAGAGCACATGATTTGGAACAATGTAGTCTTGAAGGATACTAGCAAAAAACTGAAGTTAAGGCATATCAGCAGAGAGGTTCCAATAAAGACAAAAATAACCCAAATGCCCTTAAGTACAGAGCAGACAGAGCTTAAAGATTCCAAATTACTCCTGCCTACCAATAACCAGATTAATATGAATAAATTCAGCCTCTAAAATGCTTGTATGCAAATACTAGAAGTCTAAATAATAAGATGGGAGAGTTAGAATATATAGCACTAAATGAGAGATTAGATATGATTGGTATCTCAGAGACATGGTGGAAGGAGGACAACTAGTAGAACACTGTGATACCTGGGTACAAACTATATCGTAATGATAGAACAGATCAAATTGGTGGAGGGGTTGCACTCTATATTAGAGAGGGCATTGAGTCACAAAGGATTAAAGTTTTGTAGAAAACAAAATTCACTGTAGAATCTCTATGGATTGAAATTCCATATAAAAAGCAGAAGGGAAAGGCGATGGCAGTGGGGGTGTACTATCGACCTCCTGGTCAGAATGAACAAATGGATGATGAAATGCTCAAAGAAATCAGGGAAGCTAACAAACGTTACAGCACAGTAATAATAATGGGTGATTTCAATTACCTTGGTATCAGCTGGGTCAGTGTCATGGCAAGACATGCTAGGGAGATAAAGTTTCTAGATGAAATAAATGACGGTTTCTTGGAGCAGCTGGTTTATGAACTGATCAGAGGGGAAGCCATTTTGGACTTAGTCATTAGTGGAACACAAGATCTGGTACAAGAGATAAGGGTATTGGAGCCACTTGGCAATAGTGATCATAGTATGATCACGTCTGATTTAATAAATGGAGGCGGGATGGTTAGGAAATCCACAGTACTACCTTTTAACTTTCAAAAGGGAGACTATGATAAAATGAGGAAAATAGTTAAGAAAAAAATAAAGGAGCAGTTGCAAAGATTAAAGATTTACATCAAGCATGGGTGTTGTTTAAAAATACTATCTTGGAAGCCCAGACCAGCTGTATCCCACACTTTAAGAAAAGTGGAAGGAAGTCCAAAATATTTGCCAGCATGGTTTAAAGGTGAGGTCAGAGAGGCTGTTGTTGCCAAAAAAACATCTTTCAGGAAATGGAAAAAGGAGCCAAATGACGAAAAATGGAAACACCACAAGCACTGGCAAGTTAGATGCCAGGCATTGATAAGGCCGGCAAAGAGAGAATTTGAGAAGAAACTTGCGGTGGAAGCAAAAACGTGTAATAAAGACTTTTTCAAGTACATTCGTAGCAAAAAACCTGCGACAGAGTCAGTTGGACCGTTAGATGATAGAGCTGTAAAAGAGGAACTAAGAGGGGACAAGGCCATAGCAGAGAGACTGAATGAATTCTTTGCTTCGGTCTTTACTGAGGAAGATGTAGGGATGTTACCCATGACTGAAATGGAATTTAAAGGTGATGCCGCAGAAGAATTGAAAGAAATACCGATACACCAGGAAGATATATTAGAACTATTTGATAAACTGAAGAGTAGCAAATCACCTGGACAGGATGGTATACATCCAAGGATGTTGAAAGAACTGAAATATGAGATTGCAGACCTGCTGTTAGTAATCTGTGAACTATCATTAAAATTATCTGTAATACCTGAAGATTGGAGGATGGCCAATGTAATGCCAATTTTTAAAAAGGGTTCCAGGGGTGATCTGGGAAACTACAGACCGGTGAGCCTGTCAGTACCAGGAAAAATGATAGAAACCATTATAAAGAACAAAATTACTGAACATGTAGATAGTCATGGCTTAATGGGAGACAGCCAACATGGCTTTAGCCAAGGAAGATCTTGTCTTACTAATCTGTTATTCTTTTTTGAAGGGGTGAATAAACAGGTAGACAAAGGTGAGTCAGTTGATATAGTGTATCTGGATATTCAGAGAGCCTTTGATAAGGTCCCTCATCAGAAGACTTTTGACAAAACTAAAAAAATCATGGGATAGGAGGCAGTGTACTATTGTGGATCAGGAACTGGTTAAAGAAGAGAAAGCAGAGGGTAGAGCTAAATGGCCAATTTTCCCAATAGAGAAAGGTGAATAGTGGAGTATTCCAGGGATCTGTGCTGGGTCTGCTGCTTTTTAACATATTCGTAAATGACCTGGAAATGGGAATAATGCGTGAGGTAATCAATTTGCAGATGAACAAAACTATTCAAAGTTGTTAAAACCCATGAGGATTGTGGAAAATTGCAAAAGGACTTGATAAATTGGAAGACTGGGCGTCCAAATGGCAGATGAAATTTAATGTGGACAAGTGCAAAGTTTGCACCTAGGAAAGAACAACACAAACTATGGTTACAAGATGCAAGGTTCCACATTGAGAACCACCACCCCAGAAAAAGATTTAGGCGTCATCATGGAGAACATGCTAGAACCTTCTGCGCAGTGTGCAGTGGTGGCCAAGAGAGCAAACAGAATACTAGGTATCATAAGGAAAGGAATGGAGAATAAAACAAAGGATATTATAATGCCTCTGTATCATTACATGGTGCGACCGCACCTTGAATATTGTGTTCAATTCTGGTCACTGTATCTTAAAAAGGATATAGCATTATTAGAAGCGGTACAGAAAATGGTAAAAGGGATGGAAAGATACCCCTATGAAGAGAGGCTAAAAAGGTTAGGGCTGTTTAACCTGGAAAAGAGATGGCTGAAGGGAGATATTATAGAGGTCTATAAATTAATGAATGGAGTGGAACGGGTAAACGTGCATCAATTGTTTATGCCATCAAAATATAGAAAGACTAGGGGACATGCAATGAAGGTACAGGATAACCTATATAAGACTAATAAGAGAAAATATTTTTGTAATCAAACTCTGGAATTTGTTACTGGAGGATGTAGTAAAAGCTGTTAGTGTAGCCGGGTTTAAAAAAGGTTTGGAAAGGTTCCTGGAGGAAAGGTGCATAAACCATTATTAAAGGGGACCCAGGATATCCACTGCTTGACCCAATACAAGCACTGTGGAACCTGTCTCTTTTGGGATACTTGTGGCCTAGATTGACCACTGTTGGGAACAGGATACTGAGCTTGATGGACCTTTGTCTGACCCAGTATGGCATATTTTATGTTCTTATAAAGACTATGTGACTTAAGTTTCAACATAAGAAACATAGAAACATGATGGCAGAAAAAGACCACATGGCGTATATAGTCTGCCCTTCCATATCAACCACAAGAAGCACTGGGGTTTTAATCCTGAATCAGCTTTTTTGGCGAAACACTCTTCAGTGGACATTTTCAACCTAGCCACTCCAGTGCTGACTCGGATATCAAACTGCTTTCATGACCTTGATCAATGGTTGACAAACCACATGCTGAAATCAACATAAACAAAACAGAAGGTACTATATGCACTAGGAACAAAGAATTCACTCTGCCAAAATAATTACAATTCACAACATAAACCTGGAGACCAGAAAGAAGTATGATACTTAGGCATAACATTAGATCAACACTTAAGCTTCACCTCGCACATCAGCAACATCACAAAAGCTATATACCATAAAATAAGAGTACTAAAAAACCTCCATTCTGTCATCAGTGAAGATTTCAGAACTGTATTCCAAGCAATGATATTTCCTCACCTAGATTTCTGTAACATCATTCTCCAAGGTCTCCCCAAACGGTCCTACACCAGCTCCACCTTGCACAACACACAGTGGCCAGAATCATAATGGGAGCAAAGATCCACGGGCTGGCCTGATAAAATACAAGTCAATAATAATAATTTTCAAAATTATTCTTAACATCTCAGCACCCTGCCTGGAATCTACAATTCACACAGCAACAAAGGGCAGAGAAACTCAGAAATGCCAACAAAATAAGTTAACTCTCCCATCCAAATTAACTAAATGTAACCAGGAAATGCATAAAAGAGAATTCTCGTTCTTCACCCCAGACCTCTGGAACCTACTCCGTACGGAGTTAAAAATAATATCAGAATTCCACAAGAGACTAAAAACTCGCTTATTCAAAAAACACCTTAAGGACTAACGATATCCCACTATACAATACAAGATAACAATTTACATGTTAACATATACAGCTGAGTGAAAGGTATTATACCTTCTTATGTTCTACTAAGAACAGTTCTATGTAATTTAACGTTCCTGTTACCTGTAAACCACTTTGATTTCATGACTAAGTGGTATAGAAATACAGTTAATAAATAAATTTTCAGAAGGTTCTGCCTTCGGCGGATCTATAGATATGGATGCAGTAACAAGATAAGTGATTGTTTTCAACTTTGGGAGTTTGATTGTAATGGAGTTTGTGCTTATTTTTTATTTTGGACTTTATTAAGTTTAGAAGGTTTTTCAGACCAATGATTAATATACAGCCCAATATATAAATGAACTGCTGCTGATAAAAATCTAGTCAATTTGAGCTCTGAGACTCTTTTGACTAGTTTTCACTGAGGTCTGTTCCTCCTGTTTTTGGTCATTCATGAACCCTTGTTTAAGTAAAAGATACCGTTAATTAAGAAAAATTGGATTGGACGTTTCTGTGAATATGTGAAGTGGTATTTAGAAAGGACGTGGAGAGAGGAATCCCCACATCCATCTCAGGACTGGAGAATAAGGACAGTATTTTACAAGAGGGTCTGCTAAATGTAGAGACCCACTCGCTCCTGTTCTCACCATCTACCAATGATTCCGCTAAGCCCAGGGATGGTGATCGAGAGGTGGAAAGGCGGCAAGGTCATGGTCTCTCAGGGAGGGAGGTTCTTTCAAGGGGCAGTACTTTGTTCTTTTGTTGAGAAGGTCTTTAAAGGCGGATGAGTTTGGAGGTATGGCTCAGAGGGTTGGGAGAGGAATCATGGTTGTGTCTTGGGGGGGGATGTGGGAGACAGATTGTGAGTGTGCCATTATGATTTACTTACTGGGTCAGGAGGGGGGGGGGCAGCCATAGGGGTTCCTGGAGTCTGGGGTGTGAATGGGGAGGTCTGATGTCAGCAGAAAATTCTGTCCCTTGTTCATGCATGGGGGCAAGTGTAAATGCCAACAAGGCCACTCCCACCCCCTCTGGCAGGATAGATGTGGCGAACATTCCCATGTCTACAAAAAGCATGATCTAAAGTGCCAATGAGATGTGTAAATGCTTCTAAAATAACCCCTTATGTGCCTACATCTTTCATTACTGCTACTAGTGTGGCTTGAATCCACAAAGGGAAAGGAGAAGTGGAAGAAGACATGCTTGTGCTACAGTGTTCAGCTTTACAAGGTGCTGTTGGCTTTTCCTGTCCCCACCCTGTCTCAATCTTTTCCTGCTCAGGATCTCAAAGCACAAGTTAACAGGTTTTCTCTCTCTTTTCCTTGGTGCTGTGTATAGTTTGGACATAAAGCAAATCGTGAAGCTGCTGTAACCAGAGCTGGAGTTTCCCCCTTTCCCTTTCAAGAGTACCAGCATCATGTAGCATGACTGTCCTAGGTTTTACACTGGATGGGGCCACACACTGTGACAAAGCTCTGGGTCTCCTACAGCCCACTAGGAGAGTCACCGGCTCCCTCTCGGTTTCCACATCTAATTCAAACTTCTCCCACTGACCGGTAAGTGTATTCCTTTGGTGGTTCCTTATGATCATTCCTCTCTTATCTCTCGCTACGCCCCTCCTCAGGAACTCTGCTCTTCGGGCAGATCCCCTGTGCCCTTCTCTTCCATTGCCAAATCCAGAATTGACTTCATCCATTCCACCTCGCTGCTCCTTATGCCTGGAACAAACTACCTGAGTCGGTGTGTCAGGCTCCATCTCTGGCTCTATTCAAATCCATCTCTTCAAGGCTGCTTTTGGAGCCCAATCCCGTTATTCTCCTGCTCATCACATAGGTGTATCTTTATCATTCCCCTAGATCTACTCTAGACCCTAGTGGTTGTGTTGTCTGTCTTGATTCGATTGTAAGTTCTATAGAGCAGGGGATGTTTCCTACATGTGTCTGTACAACACTGCCTATTGCCTCCTAACAGTACCCAGCACGACTCCAAAAACACCCTTGCTCTGAAGGGCCAAGTCTAGCAGCCCCTCCTTTCTTCTACCCCAAGGCCCAGTAGCTGGTCTACAGGATCCCTTCATGCCACGTCCCATGCTAGAGATATGGGACACATCTTACTCTTCTGCTGGTGGATATTAGATGAGAATAGAACGCATGAATGTGACGTTCTGTTTTTTGACGTGGGACGAAGCCTAGTGTTATAGAAGAGACTACACTTGGGCATTATATAGTTGACAGTCCCTGCAATTTGTCGTGACAGAAGTAAATGGAGGATTCCTCTGACACATCGCTCATGGATAGAGTAAAATATCACCATAAAATACAGTTATGAGGGTCGGGCTGGAGCCATCTCTACAGATGTAGACCACAGGCAGACATGGTGTCTTCAGAGGGTTAAGAGGGAGGGAGGGAGCACATGACGTTCTGTGTACTGTTCGTGCTGAGTTACATAACTGGTCTGCTGTGTAAACACAGCATAAGCCTGCAATGGACAACAAGAAATTTCATTGCAAGAACGACAATTAAGGAACAAGGACAAAGCTTTCTGCACTGCGTGCAGGGGGATGAGGCCTGAGAGAAGGTGTCAGCAGTCTCTTGTTTATAGTGCTGAATTTGTAACTTTTTCTCACATTTCTTCTATTAAACATGTGCCTGTTTGTAGGAGGTGGAAGGGTGACTGGCTCATTATGTAGCGACCTGGACTTGACAGTTAAAAGAAAACATCCCCTGGCTACGTGCCCTGCACAATTTGCCATGTATTAAATGATACTCTAACCACACAGAGTAATCTAAATCCCGATTCTGTGCTTGAAACGCAGCCAGTCAGTCAATGCACGGCAATGCCATTTGGGTACTTTTCATCAGCAGCAGAATTACCTGGGGGAGGAAAAAATAGCCCAAGCCCAATCTCCCCCTCCTCCCAACAGTGATTTTGACAAGCTTCCAGAGACGATTTTACACCTTATGATGGCGTCACTGGGCACACAGCAAGCAGGCTTCTGTGATTTGTTTGCCTTACAGGGTTGCATAACTGCTCCGAGAGCAAACAGAAGACGCCGCAGTGCCACTGTACTGTAGCCGCCCCAGCAGGGCGGGAAACCCTACCTCATTCCAGCTCTTCCATGGAGCACCTTGCGAAAGCACACTGGCACACTACCACGCCATGCACTGCATTCAACACACGGAGTGATGAGACTCTTCTGCCTAAACAGCTCAGCCAAGCTTTACTGCTAATCATTTTATTGCCCAAACGTTTCATTTCTTCTCCAACCTACCTGCTAATAGCGTAATCTATGTGCATTTAAAGGTGGGCTTCCTAGGCCTGCATCAACAGCCCATTGTACAAAGTCCATGGCAAAACTGAAAATGATTTCCGACTGCATCGGTGAGGCAGAGCGACAGTAGGGAGAAACATTTTCTTTCTCATAAAGGGTAGAGGGTACAAGGGACAGGAGGGGTGAAATGGTGCCAGATTTAAAGGAAGCATGGTTAAGCTGGAGTTTGAGTGGGTCCATTGTACTGGAGGAAGGGAAAATAGGTAGACTGGATGGGCCTTGTATGGGTATATTTTTTAGCTGCTGTTCAATTCTTTTTCTTCTGCTCTCAGGTTTTATGTCTCACTTCAATGCTTCTCTTTCCTAGAAGTGTGGAAAAGGGAAAATACATGGCAAGAATATTACATTAAACCTTTAGGATAACAAAATGCAGTCGAGTCACAGAAACATCAACAGATGTTTGACGTTCTCAGCACACGACTCCAGTCATGCTCCCAAACACTTTAATTTCATTTAAAAGTTAGCTTAATACATTACCCTTAAAAATACAAATGTTTGATGTAAAAATAGAGTACAGTTTTGCCTAAAGGATATTTGTCACACTAGCACATTTACAGTACAGTATATTAATGTTACCCCTACTAATTCATAGAACACGGCATTGGCTGCTGTTTTCTTTTGCATTCACAGTAAGGTAAAATGAGTAAACAAACGGGACTGTAAACCTATTGACAGACGTCATATATGTAACCAAGGTACAATTTAATAAAATACGTAAAGGAAACATGTACTGTACGTACAGGGTACAGGTATTCAATCAATTAGTGTTCCAAAGGAAATAAACTTTGCAAATGGGATTCGCATCTTGTAAAGGTACAGTACAGTATGTACATAAAAAGGAATGTTTCCACAAGAAAGCTACGTTTTTTAAAGGGACTTTTTAACTGATTTATATTGTATGTCTTGAACTGTCCCCCAAAATACAGTAGAATCTTCATTAACTAAAATGTTCTTACCAATTTTACACTTAAAAGCATGAAAACGTATAAATTACTACGAAAATGAAACAAACACTTCTGTAGGGTTTTTCAAGAATTTTGCGGATGTACGAAAAAAATCGCGGATGCAAATAAGTTCAGTTCCAATGAAAGTTTCTTGGATCTATGAATTCGTGAATCACGAAGCGCGAATGTACGAGGGCATACTGTACCATTTTTCAACCAGTCAAAATGGTGTACAATTTATTGACAGGATAGAGAGGAGTACTCATACATTTCTTCGTAGTGGTGCGTTGGGGTTAGGTGTGCCATGAAAGGTGGGTAGAAGTGGGGTGGTTTCATGTTGGGTCATCCTGTGTCATAGTATTCCTGGAAGAGATATGTCTTTAAGTGTTTACAAAAGGCTTTTCTCTCCTGAATATTTCTTAAGGTAGGTGGCAGTGTGTTCTGTAGAGTAGGGGCATAGAGAGGGAAAGACCTGTGGCAGGCATATTGGGCTGTAGTGCGGATTTGTTTTGGCAGGCTAAGTAGGTTTATTTATTTATTTAACATTTTTTATATACCTTTTTTCTGCAACTCAAAACGGTTTACAATGAACAGTTTGTAACAGTGTATTCACAGCTGTTTTACAAGGAACAACGATTTGAACAGTGGTAGAACTTTTTCAGTAGAACTATTTTCAAAGGAACTAATTACATATCGGGAGATGAGTGGTAGGAGGGAGGGAAGTGAAGGGAGAAGGAGGGGGTTTAATTTTGATTAGCTCTGGATAGGGGATCTGAAGTTTAGGGGGGGCAAGGTAAAGTATTTGCTAAAGAGGAAGGTTTTAAGCTTTTTGTGGAATTCCGAATGGTCGGAGCATCCTCTAAGTTACTTTTGGCCTGCCTGCAAGGCCTGTCAGAGCTGGGGCTGCTGATTGAGCTTTGGAGATGTTGGGTGGTAAGCCCATTCCGAGCTTTATGGATGATGGGATGGCTTTGAATTTGATCCTAGAGGTGATGGGTAACCAGTGAAAGGATCATAAAATAGGTGTAATGTGGGAGTGTCTAGGTGTTCTGCAGATTGTTCGTGCTGTAGTCTTCTGAGCAAGCTGTAGTGGATGGATGGTGCGTTTGGGTAGTCTGTAGTAAATTAAATTGCAATAATCAAGCATGGGGGTGATTGTGGCCTGGCAGACTGTGCGAAAGTCAACAGAGGAGAGTAGGGGGCGCAGACTGCGTAGATGTCTGTGCTTGAAGTAAACTGCTTTCGTGACATTTTTGATATTTGCTTGAAAGTTGAGACGCTGATCTATGGTGACTCCAAGGTATTTGATCTGGTTTTAAATTGGATGTCTGTGTTACCAGTTTTGATGGATATTGGCGGCATGAAGTCAGGGTCTCTGCTAACATGCAGGATCTCAGTTTTGTTGAAGTTGATTGACAGGTTGCGATGCTTGAGCCACTGGACCATTTCCTCGAAGCATGCTGAAAGCTTGGAATAGTCTGGGGCAGCTGTGGAGAATGGCATGAATACCATTATGTCATCGGCGTAAACTAGATATCTGATGCTGTGCTTTTGGATAGTTGTACAGAGGGGGCGGACGTATATGTTGAATAGTAGAGATGAGAGTGGGATCCTTAGGGCACTCCTTGTGGTAGTGTGAAGGAGGATGATGAGGTTTGTCCTATTCTGACCTGTTGGCGGTGTTGCGAGAGGTATGAGTGGAACTATTGGAGCGGCCTGCTGTGGGCTCTGATCTCACAAAGTTGGTTTAGCAGCATTTGGTGGGATACTGTGTCGAAAGCAGATGAGATGTCCAGAAAAAGCAGAATAAAGCCTCTTGACTTGTTTTACGTTCCTTCGATGACGGTTGATAGCAGGAAGGTCAGCAAGGATTCCGCATTGTGGGGCGGAAGCCATACTAGTGTTGGTCCAGAGGTGCATGTTGGTCAATGTGCTCCTGGAGCTGTATTTGAACTTTTTCTATGACCTTTGCTAGGAATGGTAAACTGGTGATGGGTCAATAGGAGGTGGGTGCCTCGGGGTCCAGGTTGGGTTTCTTTAGAAGGGGAAGGATGGAGACTTGCTTGAGTGAGGGGGGGAGGGGTAGGTAGGCATGGAGAAGGGATTTCTGTATTATGTTTGATATGAATGGAAGGAGGTGGCTCTTTGTGGTCTTTACTCATGCCACTGGGCATGGGTCCAGTGGGGAGGTCATTGTGTTGATGCCAGAGATAATCACATTGACTTCTTCTAATGGTAAGTTCCTGAAGGTGGTCCATTCTTGGGGGTCGTCCATTTCTTCACATACAGTAGGTATGACTAGGGCAGGGGAGTTGATGGATCCGTGTTATGGTCATAAGGTAGCAGGCCATGTTCTGAGGGTTGAGGGCGTGTCTTTGGTGCGGTTGGATGGGGTCCCTTGTGAGTGATTTGAACATGTTGTAGAGCTCTCTGGGCTTGTTGAGGGTTTTGAGCAGGGTGTTCTGTAAACCAGGCAAAAGGTGATGTCTTCATCTGAGATTGTGAGGATGTCGATAGCTGGTGTGGAGGTGATGCTGACGTTCTCAAATTTGAGCCTTTTGTGTGAGGATGCAGACGCCTCCTCCCACGGTGTTGCTGCGTGGGCAGTTGTGGATGGTATGAGTGTCAGTACTGAGCTGGTTGAGCAGAATGTTGTCACTGTCGGAGAACCACGTTTCTGTGATGCACATAATGACTAGTTTGCTGTCAGTCATCAAGTCCTGGAGAATCTGTATTTTGTTGCAGGTGGAGTGTGAGTTCACCAGTGCACATTTTATAGGTTGCTAGGTACAAGTGGTTAGAGTGGTGGATGCTTCTGTTGTGATGGGAATTATGTGCCTGGGTTTTCTATGATGGAAGGTGTGCTCGGTCCATGGTCTCATTGGCTTGGGAACGGGTGTGAGGATGATGGGTATGGAGCAGGGGTGGCCCACTGTAGTGGCATTTGTTTCCATTGCAAGTAAGGAGAGGATTATGAACAGGAGTGCACAGAGTGTCTTCGTTTGAATGGCCCACATTGTGTAGTCCATTCTTTTGGGAGATGTGCAGTCCTTTCTTCTATGTGGAGTGGATCCTTGATCACTGTTACCTTGATCATTGCATTTGGGTTGTTGAGCGTTGTCTTCTTGCTCTTTGTAATGTGTATCCATTGTAGGTTGGCTCAGTTGAGTCAAGTTTGGTGTGAGTTCTTGTTAGAATGCTGGCGTTGCGTGTCGTGGCGTGGCGTGGCATATCTAGATAAAATTTGTGACTGTGTCAGCATCATCGGGCATTCAGAGTGATCCTCTAGGAGGTCCCCGCTTTAAGTGTAGCTAGGGGTCTTTATTTCCAAGACAAAAGGTTTATTTTCCAGTGTTCATGCATGGACTTGTGATTTTGTTTTTACTTTAAGATAAACTCAGGGTTCAAGCTCCATGCAGTGGGTAAAAGCTAGGCTGGGAAGCCTGTATCTCTGCCTGGAAATAGAGATGAGTAGGCTGCAATAAATTGCGCGAGAAATAAAACAGAAAGCATAAAAAGGGTAGGAAAATGTGTGGCTATGAGATTCTTGTGCCCATCGAGGCGTTCTATATGTGCTTGTATGTTATAATACAGATGTAGAGGTTTCCTTGTGTGGCTGTACATAGGCCTGCAGCAAAGGAGGCTTTTGCAGCTAACACCAGGCATTAGTTGCAAAAGTCCCACGGGAGCAGCAAAAGTACCACAGTAGATGCAGGAGGCGTTCACAGAATTTTCCCTGCAGATAACACTGGGGATCACGGGGTGGCAGCTTTGCGGATGTAGCTAAGGCCACCCATGGAGATAGCAATAGCTGGATCTGCGATGTCTGCAAAAACGTGTGGCTACCGTGTGCTGTCAATGCCTGTGATTGCTGCACAGAACCGGAAAGCTCCCACTCTACCCACGTCCCACCATTAGGGAAGCCACCACGCGAAATGCAGTTACCGCAGAAAAAGGCCCACAATATCTGCCTTTCTGTTGCGTTAACTCTCTTTGTGGTGTACATACCCGCACTTTGGTAAACATCCCCCTAAATGTCTACTGTACGTAATGGGTATCTGAGTCTGAGTCACTTCATCTCTTTTTCACCGCCCCGCGTTATGCAATGTGCTGCAATGGCGCTGTAAGATAGCGCCGCTCCAACAGGGCTCAGTATGAATCAGTTAGGTCCTCACACTTTCGGCAGACTTTGGTTAGGATTGGACATTTTTAGAAACAGGAGGTTTTGTTATTTTCCCACCTACAAAAGTCTATGATATAATCTTATACCTTATTCTTTTATTCCCATAGGAGTACAAGTTCAGTCCTCGAGGACGATATACAAGTCAGGTTTTCAGGATATCGGCAAGTATGCTGTCACTGTATGCAAATTTATCTCATGCATAATTTTTAAGGATTTCCTGAAAATAGGACCTCTTTGCAGCCCTTGAGGACTGAGCTTATGCACCCCTGCCATAGCACAACTTACAAAAGGCCTCTCCTCTAATAATGTAGTTATCGGTTGTTGCAATATCAGCAGGGATAGCTGGGTAATAGACAAGAGAAGAAGGCGACAGCATTGCAAAGGTCAGAAATTTGGCCAGATCCAAATCCAAATCTACCTGGTGATACCAATGCCTCTTGTTTAATATCTTTTGTGTTTATAGGCGTGGAGGGGCAGGGCCAGCCTGTCCATTGAGCAAGAATGTTTTTTGCACAGGGCCCCGCGTTTCAGGGGGCCCCGTGCAAAGAACATTCTGCTTTTTTTCAAAATTAAATTAAAAAAAAAAAAAAAGCTGGCTGCTACCGCTGCTGCTACCGCCACGGCAGCGGCAGAATGGAGTGTCCTCCGGGGCCCCCTCTGCCCGGCTGAGTCCCTCCCTCCCTCCCTCTGCGACGGCTGAGCCCCTATGTGCCGGCTTTCAGATTCGCGAAGGGAGAGTGTCTCCCTCGCGTCTCTGTTATGCCCGCAAGGGCAGATGGGAACCGCAGGGGCTGATGGGAAATTTCCCATCTGCCCCTGCGGGCGTAACAGAGACGCGAGGGAGACACTCTCCCTTCGCGAATCTGAAAGCTGGCACAGAGGGGCTCAGCCGTCGCAGAGGGAGGGAGGGACTCAGCCGGGCAGAGGGGGCCCTCCGGGACACTCCATTCTGTTGCTGCCGCGGCGGCAGCGGTAGCAGCCAGCTTTTTTTTTTTTTTTTTTTTTAATTTTACTTGAGCCGATGGGGGGGGGGGAGGTTAGGACTGGTAATGGGCTTTGGGGGGGCTAGGACTGGAAATGGGCTGGGGGGGTTATTAATGGAGGTGGGCTGATGGGGTTAGGACTGTAAATGGGATGTGGGCTGGTGGGGGGTTTAGGACTGGTAATGGGCTATGGGGGGGCTAGGACAGGAAATGGGCTGATGGGGAGGGGTTAGGACTTGAGGTGGGCTGTTGGGGGGTTAGGACTGGTAATGGGCTATGGGGGGCTAGGACTGGAAATGGGCTGATGGGGGGGTTAAGACTGGAGGTGGGCTGATGGGGTTAGGACTGGTAATAGGCTGTGGGCTGTTGGGGGGAGTTAGGACTGTTAATGGGCTATGGGGGGCTAGGACAGGAAATGGGCAGATGGGGAGGGGTTAGGACTTGAGGAGGGTTCTTGGGGGTGTTAGGACTGGTAATGGGCTATGGGGGGCTAGGACTGGAAATGGGAGGATGGGGGGGATAAGAAGTGACCTGGTCTGATGTCGTTAGGACTGGTAATGGGATGTGGGCGGTGGGGGGGGTTAGGACTGGTAATGGGCTATGGGGGGCTAGGACAGGAATGGGCTGATGGGGAGGGGTTAGGACTTGAGGTGGGCTGTTGGGGGAGTTAGGACTGGTAATGGGCTGTGGGCTGTTGGGGGGGTTAGAACTGGTAATGGGCTATGGGGGGGTTAAGACTGGTAATGGGCTGTGGGCTGATGGGGGCTGTCTGATAATGGGCTATGGGGGGGATAGGACTGAGAATGGGCTAAGGGGGGGCTAGGACAGGAACTGGGCTGAGGGGGAGGGGTTAGGACTTGAGGTGGGCTGATGGGGTTAGGACTGGTAATGGGCTGTGGGCTGATGGGGGGGGTTAGGACTGGCAATGGGCTATGGGGGGCTGACTGGAAATGGGTTGATGGGTTTAGGACTGGAAGTGGGCTGATGGGGGTTAGGACTGGTAATGGGTTATAGGGGGGGGCTTAAACTGAAAATGGGGTGATGTGGGGTTAGGACTGGAAGTGGGTTGATGGGGGGGCTAGGACTGGTATTGGGTTGGGGGGTTGCTAGGACTGGAAATGGGCTGATGGGGGGCTAGGACTGGAAATGGGCTGATGCAGGGACTAGAAGGGAATGGATGCTGGGTGAGGCTGGAACTAGAAGGGAGCTGATGTTGGGGGAGGATTAGAATGGGATGGGGCTGGGAGAGTAAAATGGAGAGGGGAAAAATATTTTGTGTGGGAGGGATAAAAAATCTACAATTGGCCGGGTATTGGGAGAGTATGTGGGGATTGAGGATGGAGGGGTAAAATTTGAGTGGATGAAATAGGAATGAGGAAAGAGCAAAAGGAGAAAGATTAGTATGTTAAAGCAGATGTAGAGAGAGAATGGAAAAAAACTAGAAGAGAGAAGAAAGGACAAATGGACAGCAGACAATGGAGAGTTAGCAGAAGACACGAAGAAACCAGAAGAAAGTGGCTGGAGCAATTGCAGCTGAAAAAAAATGCACAAAAGGTAGAAAAATATCTCTTTATTTTGAATTTATTAATTGGAATATGTCAGCTCTGGTAAATGTGCATCATTAACGTCTGCGCTTTGTTTAGTACAAGAGCAAATTAATGTATAGTTTTATTTCTACAGTGTTGTACATTCCAAGTTTGGCTTTTGGGATTCCCAGTTTAATTATTGTCTTCCTGTTTCTAAATTGTGATTACTTGTTTGGTGATGGTCTATGTTCTGCATGTGTAACTGAGCTGAGGTGTTCTGTTTATATAATTCCTATTTGACATTGCCACTTGTTCTCTTTCCCCAGTAGGTCATGTATTGTTATTCTCTGAAATGTATTGGTTTAATATTTGCATGTTTCCTTTTGATAGGTAGGGTATGGTGCTTTGTGAGTCCTGGTAGTGCTGTTAGGATACGGCGGGTTTGCTATGGGTTCTAAATGGGCAGTGTTTGTAGTAGTTCCTAATGTGCCTGGCGGTTGGCACTGGATTATAGTAATGTAGAAATCTTTTAGTCTTTCTTTATCCATACACTCATTAAGAGGCATGTTTACTAAAAGTTAGTATGTGGTAACATTATGCAAATGAGGCCCCTTATGCAAATGAGGCCCCGCACCGAGTCTCCGCACATGGCCCCGCACCCCCCTTGGGCTGCCCCTGTGGAGGGGCCAATGGAGAAGGGCCGGATTCTAGCACACACCACCCAAAAGGGACGGACAAGATCCTGTGCTTCTTGTTCCTGACCAGCAAGACAAAGACAGCCCGAAGTTCAACACCCTCTAAAGTCTATCCCCTCTTTCTCTCTCAACCTTCCCTGCCCCATGAACATTTCCTTTTAGAAACAGGGACCAGTCTGAGAATTAATCTTGGTGGAAGCAGCAGCAGTCGCTCATTGTAAAAAAGCACAAGCCACCACCACACCAGCGCAAGACTCCACCTCCCATAGAAAAGCCGCTTGGGGACAGGGCCTGAGAGCAGAGCATAGGCTGGTTCAGTCCCACGGTTGCCAAGTTACCCAGATCCAGGAGTGAGATTTTAAATTTGCATTGCAATGCAGTAGTCCTTAATTTTATCCACTGGACTCAGTGCTGTAGGTCCCATAATGCAGCAGAATGAGATTGTCAGAAATCCAGGACTGGCTTAAAATCTCACTCATGAAACTGGGTAACTTGGCTTCTCCATGGACAAGCAGGAAGCGTCAGCCACACCAGGTGTCGTCCTCCGGGTGGCACCATCTACGGAAGTGCTCTCAAGAGCTCAGATTTCTGAGCAGGTAGGCTCACCCCTAGCTCAGCCAGTTTTACTTCTTCCGCCTTGCCATCAAGACGGATCCTCTCTCACCTCTTCACAATCTTACCTGAAGATGCCCAAGCCTGGCTTCAAAAAGTGCCCACGATGTGGGAAGAAGATGAATGCTACGGACACCCATGACTGCTGTGTTAGATGCCTTGGTCCTGATCACCAGGTACAAGATTGCTCTAACTGCTCCCGCATGTCACCCAGAGCACGGAAGAGCAGAGGACATGCTCTCCAGGAGTTCCTGGCATCCGCGGTGCAGTTAGTAGCCTCCGGTTCCACTCCAGCTCCCCCACAGCGAAATTCAATGGCCCGGGACGTGTCTCACTCAGCCACTGTCCCCGGCCAGCAGCCTGCACAGTTTTCGGCTCTCCCGAGCCCTCAGGAGCTGCAGGAGTCTTCGGCAGGGCAGGCTCAGCCCTTGCAAGATGAGGCCAGCAATGTGCAGCTAAGCTCCGCCCCCCAGATGCTCATTGGAGGAAGGCTCAGCCAATCGGATAGTCCTCTCCGCGCAGACTCTCCCCGGCGCCAAGGGGCTTCCCCACAGCATCGCGCCGAGAAACAGAGCCCCACCGCGAGCACCACGCCAGGAAAGAAGTTCCCCATCGGCGCAGAAGAGAGAGCAGCAGCTCCGATGATCACAGAGCACATCGGCATCGCTCCCGGCAATGAAGACCAGGCAGCAGACGGAGGAGCAGGCAGCACAGCTCTGACAGACATCGCAGCTCCAAACGCCAAAGGCACAATTCAGGAAGCAAAAACACTTCCCCCTTTTGAACAAGGGATCTTCCTCCAACACAACTGAGGATGAATGGGCTCACTCGGGGAAAAGAAGATGGCTCTACACCATCAGCTCCAGCAACAGCTCCCCCTGTAGGTACAGCAAAGCATCTTCCTCCAAAGATAACTCTGCCACCATTATTGAACTTCTCTCACGACTGGTCAAGCAGACTGTCCCCCAGGGGTCAAACGCTGACCTGCCTGTGTCCACACTCTCTCCTCTGGCTGTGGCCGGCCTCTCTTCTGCACCTGCCACCTCTGGGTTTCCCCACTCTCCTTCAGGATCTCCACCCTCTGCTAAAGATCCTGCGTCTGAGCCCAGCGATGGGGACATCGTGCAACCAACTCCCCTAGGCTCCACAGCCTCCAAGGAGTCCCCCGACTCGGAACTGCCATCCAATGACGGTGAGGACTCAGCTGCTAAAAATCTTCCGGAGGACCTCACCTTTCTGAAATTCCTCAGAATAGTGGCGTCAGTCCTAAGCCTTACGGCTGACAAAGGGGAGGAACAAGTGCCGGATGTCCTGCGGTATCTTCAAAGCCCTAAGCCTGCCATGTCATTGCCCATTCATCAAAAGCTGCGGGACAACCAGCTTTCACTTTGGCAGACCCCTGCCTCTGGCCAGGCATGCGCAAGACATCTGGACGCGAAATACCAAGTCCACCCTGCGCCCGGCTTCCACAAACAACAGCTACTTCATCAGTCTATTGTCGTATCTTCTGCTCTAAAGAGGGTAAAATCCTCCAGGACTCAGGCCAACCACCTGCCAGGAAAGGACTCTAGACTCCTGGACAACATGGGAAAGAAGGTCTTCCAAGGAGCCATGCTAAGCACCAGAATCGTAGCACATCAGTTTCAGCATGTCCTCTTCCAGGATGGGGTGCTGGCGGGCCTCAAAGACAAACTCTCAGCCCTGCCTAAGGAACTACAGGCGGAAGCCACTTCATCCATCCAGGACCTGACGGAATGCAGCAGGCACTTAGTTACTACCGCCTTTGACTCCTTTGACACCGCCATCAGGACGGCTGGCACCACCATCTCTGCACGAAGGTGGGCCTGGTTAAAGGCCTCCGGCTTAAGGGAAGACACCCACGACAGAATTGCCAATGCACCCTGCATGGGGGATTCGCTATTCGGCGAAAAAGTCACTGATGCTGTCAACATCCTCAAGGAGGATTGTAACACCCTCCAGACCTTGGCAGCGGATGGCCTTGAACGCCGCTCCACTGCTCACAAAGGTGGCTATCACCAGAAACCCTATTACAGTCATAAGTGCTACAACTCCACTCACAAGTGGCAGGCCCCGAGAAACTACAGGCAACCCTACCAGCCCTCTATCTTCCAAAGGCAAACCCAGAGGGAACGCAAAACCAAGGAGCAACCATCTGCACGGCTGGCTAAGGCCTCTTTTTGACATAGAGAGTCCGGTACCTACGACGGGCAAGACCAAGACTCCTCCCGTGGGGGGCCGATTGTTGGGCTTCCTTCCAGCCTGGCATGCCATCACCATGAACAGTTGGGTGCTGCAGATCCTGAAGGAGGGGTACCATCTACGTTTCACATCCCCTCCCTGCCAACGCTCAAGGCCCTCAAGCAATACACACACGCACCTCCACAGCACCATGTCCGCCCTGCTACAGCACCTCCTTGCAGCGCAAGCCATCGAAAGAGTACCAGACAGCGAGGTCAACTCTGGCTTCTACTCCAGATACTTCCTCATTCCCAAGAAGTTGGGAGGGGTTCGCCCAATTCTAGACCTCCGCAGACTCAACAGGTTCATCATGAAAGAACGCTTCAGGATGTATTCCCTCAACTTCTTCCTGCCCCTAATCCGAACAGGGGACTGGCTCGCCTCCTTGGACTTGCTGGATGCGTACTCGCACATTCCCATCCACCCCACTCACAGGAAATTCCTACTCTTCAAGGTCGGGGATCAGCATTACCAGTACAAGGTTCTCCCCTTCAGACTGTCACCAGCACCATGGGTCTTCACGAAGTGTGTCGCTGTGACCGCAGCACACCTCCGCAAACAGGGCATCACCGTCTTCCCATACCTCGACGATTGGCTCCTCGCAGCCCAATCAGCCCCGGAGGCACAGGTAGCTATGCGGAGAACCACCAAGCTCCTATCAGACCTCGGATTCCTTCTGAATTTGGAGAAGCCCCAACTGGAGCCACGCCGGAAGGTGCTGTTCATAGGCGCAGTCATCTGCACCAGAACCACGAAGGCCTTTCTGCCCGAGGATCGCGTTCTGACTATCAGATCCTTAGCCACAAGGATGTCAGCATCCAAACGGACTTCGGCTCGATCTGTCCTTCGTCTCCTTGGATACATGGCCGCAACTACTTCAGTCCTCCCACTGGCGAGGCTCCACATGCGATGCCTCCAGTGGCACCTACGCAACCACTGGAAACAGCTATCACAGCCTCTGACCATGTGGGTGCCCCGTCCAATCGGGTAAAAGAAAGTCTCCAGTGGTGGACTCTCAAATCCAACCTCACACAAGGAAGGGGTCTCCAGCAGCGCCCACACCAGATTGTCCTCACGACGGACGCCTCTTCCACAGCTTGGGGGGTACACTTCCTTCACCTCAACACGCAAGGGGCATGGACCACGGAGGAACAGACCTTCCACATCAACCTGCTCAAGCTCAGGGCCATCAAGTACGCCCTGATGGCTTTTCAAAATCAGCTCAAAGGGAAGGTCATCCTCATCCAAACAGACAACCAAGTAGCGATGTTCTACCTGAACAAGCAGGGAGGCTCTGGCTCCCGATCCCTTTGCAAGGAAGCACTAGCGATTTGGTCCCTCGTTCTCTCCATCGGATCCGTGATACAAGCATACTACCTTCCTGGGGAGGAGAACGTCCTTGCCGACAAGCTCAGCAGACAATTGGAACCCCACAAATAGTCCCTGAATCCGGAAGTGGCCCAGGACATCTTCCAGTGGTGGGGGACCCCACGCCTCGACCTTTTTGCGACAGAGAGCAAAGCGAAGTGTCGCCTCTTCTGCTCAAAGCACCCTTCCAGAAATTGCCTAGCACTGGATGCATTCGCCGTGTTGTGGGGGGACTGGTCTCCAGCGTATGCCTTCCCCCCCAGCCCTCTTATCTCTGTAACGCTGCAAAGAGTCATCTCGGACAAGGCACAGATCATCCTGATCGCCCCCATACTGACCCCGCCAGATGTGGTTTCCCCTCCTTCTCCGCCTCTCCCTGGAACCCCCAGCGAGGCTGCCCTTGCGCCCTGATCTCCTCACCCAGAACAATGGGAACACCCTACACCCCAACCTGCAAGCCCTCGCCTTGTCAGCATGGAGACTGAGCGGGGACACTTGTCACACCTAAATTTGCCTATTGAAGTTCAGGACGTAGTTCTGGCAGCAAAACGCCCGTCCACACGCAAATCCTAAGGTCTCAAATGGAAACATTTCTCCATCTGGTGCAATTCCCGGGGCCTGGACCCAGGATCATGCCCCATTCCCATGATCCTCAAGTACCTCACTTCTCTCTTCGAGAGCAGCTTGAAGACGCAATCCATCAAGGTACACCTTTCGGCGATTGCATCTCTCCACTCCGGAGGAGCAAGGGATAATACCTCCATGGCATCCCTTCCCATTGTTGCTCGATTCATGAAAGGCCTGGCCAACCTTCGGCCCCCATTGTGTCCGCCGGTGCCAGCCTGGGACCTCAGCACCGTCCTCCAACAGCTCACACTGTCACCCTTTGAGCCGCTGTCGACGACAGAGATGAAGTTCGTCTCTTGGAAAGCGCTCTTGCTCATCGCAATAACATCTGCTCGGAGGATCAGCGAGTTACAGGCCCTGGTTTCCCACCCGCCATACACCCAACTCCATCACAACCGCGCATCCCTGCGCACCAACCCAAAGTTTCTTCCAAAGGTGGCTTCCTCATTTCACATCAACCAAGCCATCGACCTCCCTTCTTTCCTCCTGGAACCGCATGAATCTGATGAAGAGCGGAGGCTCCACACCCTCGACTGTGTCAGGGTCCTGCGCGTCTACCTACAGAGAACAGCAAGCATCATGCAAGGGTCTCAGCTCTTCGTGTCCTACGACCCCAACAGGCCCGGAAGGCCCATCACCAAGCGGACCCTGTCCGTCTGGATTTCGAGTTGCATCGCCTTCTGCCTGGATCGGGCCGGAGCCCTCACAGGGGACCGGATGGGAGCGCACCAACTAAGGGCGTTAGCAGTGTCCTTCGTCAACTTGCGCTCGGTCCCTGTGGCCGACATTTGCAAAGCTGCCACATGGTCTTCTACACTAACCTTCCAAAAGCATTATTGCCTGGACCTGGAAGCGCAGTCCGACATTGCCTTCGGTTGTGCTGTCCTTGCGGCGAACGTGGGGAATGTCTCTAATGGGGCTCAGAGCAGCCAAGGACAGCAGGCGCGCTCAGCCTAAGGACTGTTGATGTGGACACTATCTGCACTGTTAGTACATAGACCATTTAAGCTGTTTTGCGTATTGTTCTGCACATTGTCACCTTAAGCTGTTTGCAGACTGTTTTTGCACATTGTCACTTTGCACATTGTGTGTTTGGCTGGGTTTAGCCACTGCATGGCCTGTGCACTTTGTTCTGCACTGTTTTGTCCTGCACTGTATTGGAATGTTTCACTTAACAATAAAGCTACCTCATTGGCTATTCTGGCTGCACATGTTCTGTTCGGCCCCCTCATCCACCTCAGCACGCTCGTGCGGAGCTAGGGAGTCACCTGGTGTGGCTGACGCTTCCTGCTTGTCCATGGAGAAAACGGGGTTACTTACCTGTAACGGGGGTTCTCCGTGGACAGCAGGATAAGTCAGCCACACATTCCCGCCCACCTCCCCTGTCTGAGGGTGACCGACCGGCTCGCACCCTAGCCTGAAGGCTGAGCTATTTACGTACTGGCTGGGCTAGGGGCGGGCCGGGGAGGTGGGGTCTCCTACCTGCTCAGAAATCTGAGCTCTTGAGAGCACTTCCATAGATGGCGCCGCCCGGAGGGCGACACCTGGTGTGGCTGACTTATCCTGCTGTCCACAGAGAACCCCCGTTACAGGTAAGTAACCCTGCTAACTCTGCAGTTCCCATTCTGCAAGCACCAGAATCTGGTGTACGATTGGCCCATGTTGCAAAAAAGAAAGATCTGGGGGAAGATCTGCAGGTTTGGAGTTCAGTAGTTGGTCAAAACCCAGAACTTACACTGGCCAGTTTTCTGGTCCCGCCAGTCAATGCCATTCTTTAAAGAAAATCTGCTAGATGAGTTACATACAAACCCCTATTTTTTCTTCTTTAGTAAATAGGTATAAGACATAGGATTGGCAGCAGGGTTTATTTATTTATTTAGACAGTTTTGTAAACCGCCTTATCCTTCAATCAAAGCAGTAACAACACAATTGGGGGATACATTAAACATGCGGGGATATGAGACACATACACTAATACTTACAGGGAACATGGGCAATGGAGGGTTAAGTGGCTTGCCCAAGACCACAAGGAGCATCTGTGGGACTAGAAACCCCAGTCCTTCCGGCCCAAGGTTGCTGTCCTCTAGTGGGATTTGAACCCCCGACCTTCTGGCCTGACGTACCTTGCCCCAACCACTAGGCTACTCCTCCCTTTGAGTATCATAAGTATCACTTAAGACCCCTCCTTGACACACACGATTTCAGATCAGTAGTCAGCAGGGCCGGCCCGTCCATTGAGCAAGAATGTTTTTTGCACAGGGCCCCGCGTTTCAGGGGGCCCCGCGCAAAAAACATTCTGCTTTCCTCAAAATTACATTAAAAAAAAAATGCTGGCTCTCTGGCTGCTGCCACTGCCGCCGCGGCAGAATGCAGTGTCCCGCGGGGCCCCCTCTGCGCCGGCTGAGCCCTCTGCCCGGCTTTCAGATTCGCGAAGGGAGAGTGTCTCTCCCTCGCATCTCTGTTAAGCCCGCAGGGGCTAATGGGAAATTTCCCATCAGCCCCTTTAGACGCGAGGGGTTGATGGGAAATTTCCCATTAGCCCCTGCGGGCTTAACAGAGACGCGAGGGAAAGACACTCTCCCTTCGCTGGGGGGGTTAGGACTGGTAAGGGGCTGTGGACTGATGGACTGATGGGGGCTGTCTGGAAATGGGGTGATGGGGGGGTTAGAACTGAAAATGGGCTATGCGGGGCTGTTAGGACAGCTAATGGGCTGGGGGGGGCTGTTAGGACTGCTAATGGGCTGGGGGGTGGGGGGGGTTAGGACTGCTAATGGGCTAGGGGGGGTGGGTTAGGACTGCTAATGGGCTGGGGGAGTGGGGGGGTTAGGACTGCTAATGGGCTAGGGGGGGTGGGTTAGGACTGCTAATGGGCTGGGGGGGGCTGTTAGGACTGCTAATGGGCTGGGGGGTGGGGGGGTTGTTAGGACTGCTAATGGGCTGGGGGGGTTAGGACTGGTAATGGGCTGTGGACTGATGGGGGCTGTCTGGAAATGGGGTGATGGGGGGGTTAGAACTGCTAATGGGCTATGGGGGGCTGTTAGGACTGCTAATGGGCTGGGGGGCTGTTAGGACTGCTAATGGGCTGGGGGGTGGGGGTGAGTTAGGACTGATAATGGGCTGGGGGGTTTAGGACTGGTAATGGGCTGTGGACTGATGGGGGATGTCTGGAAATGGGGTGATGGGGGGGTTAGAACTGCTAATGGGCTATGGGGGGTGGTTAGGACTGACAATGGGCTATGGGGGGGGCTAGGACAGGAAATGGGCTGATGGGGAGGGGTTAGGACTTGAGGTGGGCTGATGTGGTTAGGACTGGTAATGGGCTGTGGGCTGACAGGGGGGGTTAGAACTGGCAATGGGCTGATGGGGTTAAGACTGGAAGTGGGCTGATGGGGCGGTTAGGACTGGTAATGGGTTATGGGGGGGCTAAAACTGAAAATGGGGTGATGGGGGGTTAGGACTGGAAGTGGGTTGATGGGGGGCTAGGACTGGTAATGGGTTGGGGGTTTGCTATGACTGGAAATGGGCTGAGTGGAACGGGAGGCTTGAATTGCAAATAGCTGATGGGGAGGGAGCTTGGAATGGAAATGGGCTGTGAGGGAAGGGAGCTAGGACTGAAAATGGGCTGATGGAGCAGCTAGGATAGGACTGGAAATGGGCTGTTGGGGGGAGCTAAGATTGGAAATGGGCTGTGGTGGGGGCTTGAATTGAAATGGACTCATGGAGGGGCTAGAACTGAAAGTAGGCTCATGGGGGGGGGGGCTTGGACTGGAATTGGACTGAGTGGAGGGGAGCTATGATTTGACATGGGCTGATGATGGGGCTAGGAAATGACTAGAAGTGGGCTGATGGGGGGCTAGGATTGGAAATGAGCTGATGAAGGGACTCAGACTGAAAATGGATGGGGGAGCTAGGACTGGAAATGGGTTGATGGTGGGTTAGGACTGGAAATGGGCTGATGCAGGGACTAGAAGGGAATGGATGCTGGGTGAGACTGGAACTAGAAGGGAGCTGATGTTGGGGGAGGATTAGAATGGGATGGGGCTGGGAGAGTAAAATGGAGAGGGGAAAAATATTTTGTGTGGGAGGGATGAAAAATCTACAATTGGCCTGGTATTGGGAGAGTAAGTGGGGATTGAGGATGGAGGGGTAAAATTTGTGTGGATGAAATAGGAATGAGGAAAGAGCAAAAGGAGAAAGATTAGTATGTTAAAGCAGATGTAGAGAGAGAGAATGGAAAAAAAACTAGAAGAGAGAAGAAAGAACAAATGGACAGCAGACGATGGACAGTTAGCAGAAAACATGAAGAAACCAGAAGAAAGTGGCTGGAGCAATTGCAACTGAAAAAAATGCACAAAAGGTAGAAATATCTCTTTATTTTGAATTTATTAACTGGAATATGAAACCTCTGGGAAATGTGCATCATTAACGTCTGTGCTTTGTTTGGTACAAGAGGAAATTAATTTATAGTTTTATTTCTACAGTGTTGTTGTACATTCCAAGTTTGGCTTTTGGGGTTCCCAGTTTAATTATTGCCTTCCTGTTTCTAAATTGTGATTCCTTGTTTGGTGATGGTCTATGTTCTGCATGTGTAACTGAGCTGAGGTATTCTGTTTATGTAATTCCTATTTGACATTGCCACTTGTTCTCTTTCCCCAGTATTCTCTGAAATGTATTGGTTTAATATTTGCAGTGTTGCCTTTTGATAGGTAGGGTATGGTGCTTTGTGAGTCCTGGTAATGCTGTCAGGATACGGCGGGTTTGCTATGGGTTCTAAATGAGTGTTCTAACTACTAAATATGGGCTTTCTCTATTGAGCTTCTATGTTAACACATGTGATAGGACAAGCCTGAACAGCAGCCGTAGTTTCATTGAGAAACTTGTTAAAAAATCCAAGTGATTGCTGCGTTGTTTTAAACTGAGACCTTAAGGCCTGACACTGTGTTTTACAACATTATTCCATGGGTTCTAAATGGGCAGCGTTTGTAGTAGTTCCTAATGTGCCTGGCGGTTGGCACTGGATTATAGTAATGTAGAAATCTTTTAGTCTTTCTTTATCCATACACTCATTAAGAGATATGTTTACTAAAAGTTAGTGTATGGTAACATTATGCAAATATTTATGCAAATAAGGCCACTTATGCTAATGAGGCCCCGCACTGAGTCTCCGCACATGGCCCCGCACCCCCCTTGGGCCGCCCCTGGTAGTCAGTAAACTCATCACCCCCCATTTCGACTATTACAATAGTCTCCTAATTGGTCTTCCACTAAAAAGCACCTACCTATTGCAAAGAGCCCAGAACATATGTGCTAAATTAATCTTGAAAGCTAGATTAACTGACCATGTGACCCCAATATTGTTAGAATTGCATTGGCTCCCTATAAACAGCCGAATAAAATATAAAATCTTACTAACAACCTTCAAACTCCTTAATGACATCTCACCCTCACACCTGTCCACACTACTACACGCCCCATCAGATACCAGAATGCGCAGACAAAACGCAACGCACTCTCTCATCATAGAAACAACCATCAGAAAAATGAAGTCAACAACAAGCGCCAGGGCCTTCTCCTTTGCCGCCCCCACTCTATGGAACGAACTCCCACTAACTCTTCGTTTGATGAAAGACCTTCATCAATTCAAAAGAGAACTCAAAACCTACCTCTTCACGAACCATTTTGAAATCCCCTACCAACAGAGCACCTCCCCCCAACAATCACAGAAGCATACCCACATGACTCAAGATATAACAAATGACTAACACTGCCAGACCTCTCACTACTAACTCATTTATTTTTCAGCAAAATGTCTTATGCAAACTGCTGTTGACGATCCTTGTGAATAGTTCTTTGTAAATAGTTACAAATAGTTGTATTACTGTTCCATGTAGTATTATTTGTACATAGTTCCAAACACCGTTCTATGTAAAGTATACACTAGTATACAAAATTGTTAATTGTTTCATGTAAACCGCCCTTGATCTCTGGAAGGGGCGGTATAGAAGAAACTGATAAATAAATAAATCATAGGGACTCTTGTCGGGGCCTAAGGTGCAAGACTGTGGCCTAAGTACCCAGAGTCACAGGAGTTACAGAGCTGCCAAGTTACCCAGTTCCAGGAGTGAGATTTTCTACCAGTTCTGGTTCTAAATTTGCATTGCCATGCAGTATGCAGTATTTATAGCCCTGAATTTACCCATTGGAGTCAGTGCTGCAGGTCCCATAATACATTAGAATGAGATTTGTCAGAAATCCAGGGCTGGCTTAAAATCTCACTCCTGAAATTGGTAACTTGGCAGCTCTGGAGTTACAAAAATCCATCTGCTTTTCAGAGTTGTGAGTTACCCAGTTCTTTTTTTGGCAGTTCTGGCTTTAAATTTGCATTACAATGCAGGATGGTATTTGTAGTCCCTGATTTTACCCACAGGAAACAGGGCTGCAGGTCCCATAAGGCATCAGGATGAGATTGTCAGAAATCCAGGACCGGAACTTCTGCTTTAACCAGCGTGGAGAGCAGACATGCTTGAGAGAGCTCCGCAGGTCCACACGGTCTAAAACCTGAAAATACCGCCTTTCCGGTGTGAAAATCACCCACAAAGTGCTTGAAATGCCAAAAACCCTCAAGTCGAAACCTGCCCAATAATACGAGATTTATATGCAGCTAAAGCTCGAGGCACAGCGAATTGAAAGAGAGGGCACAGGACCCGACTTCCCCTGCATCATCCACTGGGAGCGGAGAAGCAGAGAACAACAAGCCGATCTCATGACCATATTAGCGGAGATCCAGAACTCTAAAAAAGAAACTGTAGAGAAAGTCCTTGCAAAAATAGAAAAGAAGTTCATGGCGGTGGGGATCCACCTGGAGGAAGCGGAGGCCCAAATCAGTAAGACAAAAGACTAGCAGACGCAGACGCAAAAGACTGGCCTCACTGCAGCAACAAGTAAGTTGACTACAAACCAAAGCAAAAGAGCTGGAAAACAGGGCGCGCCGCTCAAACCTGAGGGTTTTGAGGATATCGGAGGGAGAGGAGGGCCGAGATGCCATACAATTTTCTAGAGGAAAGCTTTTCCAATTGCCCATCCTCACACTCGTATGAGCTAGAACATCGAGAGTTCATAGCACACCCAGAACCAACGGCCATACCTCATTCATTTATAATAAAACTGCTACGGTTTCAAGACCGGGAATATATTATCCGGATGGTACACAGGACCGGGTACGTCACCTATAAAGAGTGGAAAGTCTTTGTGTACCCAGATATTGCGTCGGGAACAGTCCACAGAAGGAAAGATTAACCTATATGTACAATGGAGCGCATGGTTTTTTTCTTCCAAAGAGGTGCTGGAAAAATTAATAAAATCAGCAGAGGCCAAAAAATTGCAGCAATGACACACAGAAAGACAGTGAAAGCAGGTCAGCGCAGATGCATCTCAAGAGCGACCAGAGTCTTAACCCTCAGGAGTGGTGCAGGGAGGAAAACTAGCCGACCGACTCAGAGGGGGATCGCAGGAACATACACCAGACAGCCAAGGGAAGGAGGTTGCAGAAGACAGCATGGCAGAAGACTGACCCTCGACGGCTTGAACAACACCAGTATAAAGACTTTAAGATATCAGACACGGGAGGAGGCACTAGGATACGTAGACCGCCTCTCGCCGGTGTTCAAGAGCAGAAGGGAGGTACGGGTCACCATATTGCCTCACCCACTCCACAGCCCCCACGGAAGAGACTTTCTCTACAGCGAGAGGACACTGTAAGCTGTAAAAGGATGGTGGGGGGGGGGGTGGGGTTTAAAGGGAGACAGTAATGAATATGTGGACTGGGATAATGGGGGAAGTTCTTGTTAAGGGGGGCATGGAAGCCAAAAATCATCAAAGAAGTGAAAGTTTAAGTAGAATGTATGTACGTATGTTTGACTGATAGGTTTGCAGCTATTGTTAGTTTGTTTGGGGTTAAATTTTGTTCTGGTGCGGGGGGGGGGGCGGGGGGGGACAGGGGGGAATGACCAGAGTGGTGGTGGAAGAAGGGAGGGTGCATAATGAGGGAGGGAGGGGCATCAAGGTGGCTTCTCTGAACATGCACGGGGTAAACAGCCCAATCAAAAGAAAGAGAATCATGGCTTATCTTGCCAGGGCCTGGGTAGATGTGACCCTCTTGCAGGAAACCCACCTTACCAGGGCAGAACACGGAACGTTGAAAGAGCAAGGATATGCCGTCATGTACTGCTCCCCATACAACTCAAAAAAAGGAGGGTAGTAATTTTTATACACAAAAGAGTGCCATTTGTGGAATATGCAACCAGAGGGGATAGTATGGGGAGAGTGATCTGGGTCATAGGAAGGGTGGATCAGGACGAGGTATCTCTTCTAAATCTGTACGCACCGAATGGGAAAAAAGGTTCCTTCTTTAGCACTTGGATGAATGAATTCCAAGAAGTGGTCAAAGGGGACTGGATTGTTGCAGGAGACCTAAACTGTGCAGTGGAGGAAGAGGATCGGTCCAACTACCGGGCCCGGTTACATGGAAGAGAGGGTAGAAAACTAAGGCAATGCATGCAAAGATGGGAACTGGTGGATATTTGGCGGAAGGAGAATAGGGGCTGTAGAGAGTATACCTGTTTTCCCGCACGAGGTGGTACATATTCAAGAACTGATCATTTTTTGGGACAAAGAGACCAACTGGGAACCTGTGAAAATGTACCCCATATTAATCTCTGATCATGGTATGATCACTGGTCAGTGGATCCCCCAAAGGGAGAGGGGTTTTGGGGAACGAGTTTGGAGGGAAAATATATCCCTGATACAGAGTGAGAAAGGGCTGGCCAAGCTTCGGCAAGCATGGCGGGAATACTTGCAAAACAATGATACAGGACAAGTGGAGGATGGGATATTCTGGGACGTTGGGAAAGCGTATATGAGGGGGGTCTTGATACAGATGGGGGCGCAGCACAAACGTGAAAGGGAAAAGGAAGGGGCACAACTCCAGGAGGACCTAGCATGGTTACAAAAGGAACAGAGTCAAACTGGGGCAAAGAGGGCATATCAGTGCCTAATACAGATCAGGGCCAAACCGAACTCTCTGGTTACGGCATATATGGTGTGTCTAATGCGGGCAACCAGGTGCCAATACCTGGAAAGTGGTAATAAAGCAGGCAGATTGTTAACATGGCAATTGCGAAAGAAATGGGAGGTGCGGTTAGTTGCAGAAATCAAGACTAGAGACGGGCAGAGGGTAGACCGCAATGAGGAGATATTGGGGGCTTTTAGGGCTTTCTATGAACATCTGTACCAGACTGAGGGGGAAGGCACCCCAGAATAAATCTCCACCTATCTGGACAGAATTGATCTACCTATAGTAGAGCCTACAGAAGCCACAGCATTGGAGGGTCCCATAGGTATAGAAGAGGTAATATGGGCAATCAAGTCAATGTCTAAGGGGAAGGTAATGGGAGGGGATGGCTTCCTTGTAAAATATTATCAGGGGTTGGAAAATGACGTGGCTCCTCTACTGGCGTGGCTGTTCACAGGGTTTATGGAGGGGAAGTCCATACCCAATACCATGGCACAGGCAAATATAATAGTCATCCCTAAGGAAGGCCGACCTCTGAACCAGTGCAGGAGCTATTGCCCAATAGCCTTCATAAACAGTGATGCCAAACTATATGCCAAGGTAATGGCGTTATGCCTGGAGAGGGTCCTGCCATCCCTGATCCACCAAGACCAAATAGGTTTCATCCCCAGCCACCTCATCTCAGATACTGTTCAGAGAGCAGTGGGCCTTATCCACCTTGTCAAAGTCAAGAAAGACCCTACGCATTGTGTGGCATTAGATGCTGAAACAGCTTTTGACAGGGTGGAGTAGCCATTTCTGTTCATGATGATGGGCTGGCTGGGACTGGGGGAATGCTTCATCCAGGGGATCAAGGCACTGTATGAGCAGCTGAAAGCCCATATATATTGGTTAACGGGCAGCAGTCGGGAGAATTCGAGCTGCAGAGGGGTACTCAGCAGGGGTGCCCACTATCACCAATGTTGTTCGCAATTGTTATTGAAGCGTTAGTAGCCCGAATAAGACAAAATGAGGGAATCCATCCGGTAATGATAGGGTGCTCACAGTATAAAATTATATTATATGCTAATGATACGTTCATTTTCATGTCACAACCCAGAGAATCCTTCCCAGCATTGTTGCTGGAAATAGATGGCTTTGCCAGAGTGTCCGGCTTTAAAGTCAACCTGACAAAAAAAAAGAAGTGTTGATGTTGAAGGGGGGTTTGAAACAAAGTGAAGTACACCACTTTTTATTTCACTGGACAAATAAAGCCCTTAAATACCTCGGAGTCCAGATTTCTGCAGACCCAGCGGAGTTGTATAACCTGAACTACGGCCCTTTGATGGCCAAATTAGCAGAGGATATGGACTCCTGGGCTAGGCTGCACCTCAGTTGGATCAGCAGATCTGCGGCCATAAAGATGAACATACTTCCTAGGTTCCTTTTTTTGTTTGTACTGTTGCCCATAGCCATACCCCCAGGGGCGCTGAAAAAATGGGAGCAAAGGTTAGAAAGATTGTATGGGGGGGAAAGAGGGCCAGGATATGGGTAAATAGATTATATTGCTCGAAAGAGCAAGGAGGGTCCGGTTCCCTGCTTTGAAATGGTATTATTGAGCGACCAAACTCCAGGCACTTAGAACACACTACCTCTGTTTACAAGAGACGCCCTGGGTAGAAATGGCACGTACATTGTTATCCCACGATCCATATTTGAGTGGCTAGAGGGCAATGGGGCTGTGGAGGGTCAGGAGGAGTTGCTCAGGTGTCATCTGTTCTTGGAGCCACTCCGACGGGTCAGTCAAATGAGAAAGAAAGTGGGGAGCTTCACTGCATTTAAGTCTGAGTGGTCAAAAATGGCTGACTATGTTCCTTTTCTGGGTGGGACTTTACAGAGCTGCTTTCCCGGTGTAAAGATCAGGGAGCGGTCAGGTTCTCAGAGCTGGCAAGAGAGGGGGGGGGGCATGGTATCCATGCAGGAGCTCGATCATAAGATAGGATGGAGAATTCCCTTCTAGCAATACTTCCGGATTAGATATTTTACGAGTATTCTCCATACAGAGCATAGCAGCAACTGAAAAGAACGAGTACCCCTATGGAGATTGCTAAAGGGATGGAGATGAAAGCAATATTTGCTAAAATGTATCGGGTACAACTGGAAGAAGAGGATAGCAGGTGCAGATCCACAGGATTGAGTGTCATCAGTGGTTAAAGAGCAACTATCAAGAGGAGCAATGGGAGCGGATACACCAGGGAATATATAAATATACTTGAGTTACATCCTGGAGATTGACCCAATTTCAGATCATACACAGGATGTATACCACCCCACTCCAAATGTACAGAGCCAGGGTAAGAGACACGGGGCTATGCTGGAGGGGGTGCCCCCAGGACGGGTCTTTCTACCATATGTGGTGGGAGTGCCCTGTGATCCAATGTTTTTGGCAAATGATATACAGCAGATTACCGAGAGTAGGAGAGACAGGGTATTTATACTCTCTGTATCGCCGAAGACGAACCCCCTTGATGGCAGCAGCGAGCGGATCCAATTTGGACCTTCTTGGAGCTGTCATGTAAGATCCACGCCCAGCGCAGCACACTATCTGCTCGCTCCAAGTTCAGTCCCCTAGGCTTCTTGAGCCCCCAGGCCCGGAGTGGCTCTTCCTCTTCCCCACTCATGGTAGGAAAATGGGGAAGCAGAGCCCCGTTAGCAGCAGCTCTATCACCAGGACACTGGGGTTCAACAGCAGAGTTAGTGACTGGCCACTAGCTTCAATGTCTCCAGTTCACAACACAAAGTTATAACAAGAGCAATTAATACTGCTTCTCAAATCAGTTCAGCTCAACACAAAGTCTTTCATGGAATGCACTACAAAGCTTGACTGCACGGTTAGAAGCTGTGCAACTGTCCCACCCTTCTTCCCTTCAGGTTCACTTAATCTCTAGCAGAATCTGCCCCAGGGCTAGAGCTTTTAGTGTTCCATCTCTTATACCTCCATGGGTTCAGGGTTCTCCTTGTCTTCACAGGACTCGGTTTCCATGGATTGTTCCTTGGGTTCTCTCTTCCCTTGCGCTGCTCTTCCAAACATATACCTGAGCCCCACCCTAAGGTCTTGCTGATTACTAGCACCAATCCACCTGTGTGTCCTCTCCTAATTAAGAACATAAGAAATGCCATACTGGGTCAGACCGAGGTCCATCAAGCCCAGTATCCTGTTTCCAACAGTGGCCAATCTAGGTCATACGTACCTAGCAGTTTCCCCAAAAGACACAGGTTCTGCAGTGCTTGTACTAGGTCAAGCATTGATATCCTGGGTCCCTTTTTAATAGTGGTTTATGGACCTTTCCTCCAGGAACTTGTCCAAACCTTTTTTAAACCCAGCTATACTAACAGCCCTTACTACATCCTCCGGTAACAGATTCCAGAGTTTGATTACACGTTGAGTGAAGAAATATTTTCTCTTATTTGTCTTAAATAGTTTACCCTGTAGCTTCATTTATTTATTTATTTAGTATACATTTGTACATGTCCCCTAGTCCTTCTATATTCTGATAGCGTAAACAATTGATCCACGTTTATCTGTTCCACTCCATTCATTAATTTATAGACCTCTATCATATCTCCCCTCAGCCGTCTCTTTTCCAGGTTAAAGAGCCCTAACCTTTTTAGCCTCTCTTCATAGGAATAGCCTTCCATCCCCTTCACCAATTTGGTGGCTCTTCTCTGTACTTTTTCTAATAACTCTATGTCCTTTTTAAGATACGGTGACCAGAATTGCACACAATATTCAAGGTGCGGTCGTACCATGGAGCGATACAGAGGCATTATAATATCCTTTGTTTTATTCTCCATCCCTTTCCTTATGATACCTAGCATTCTATTTGCTTTCTTGGCCGCCGCTGCACACTGGGCGGAGGGTTTTAACATGTTATCCACGATGACTCCTAAATCTTTTTCCTGGGTGGTGGTTTCTAATGTGGAGCCTTGCATCGTGTAACTATAGTGTGGGTTGTTCTTTCCTAGGTGCATAACTTTGCACTTGTCCACATTAAATTTCATCTGCCATTTGGATGCCCAGTCTTCCAATTTATCCAGATCCTCCTGCAGTTTTCCACAATCCTCTTGGGTTTTAACAACTTTAAACAGTTTTGTGTCATCTGCAAATTTGATAACCTCACTAGTTATTCCTTTTTCCAGGTCATTTATGAATATGTCAAAAAGTAGGGGACCCAGTACAGATCCCTGGGGTACTCCACTATTCACCTTTTTCCATTGGGAATATTGGCCATTTAGCCCTACCCTCTGCTTTCTATCTTTTAACCAGTTCCCGATCCACAATAGTACACTGCCTCCTATCCCATGACTTTTTAGCTTTGCCAAAAGTCTCTGATGGGGGACCTTGTCAAAAGCTTTCTGAAAGTCCAGATACACTATATCAACCGACTCACCTTTGTCTACCTGTTTATGCACACCTTCAAAAAAACAGATCAGATTAGTAAGACAAGATCTTCCTTGTCTAAAGCCATGTTGGCTGTCTCCCATTAGGCCATGGCTATCTACATGCTGTGTAATTTTGTTCTTTATGATGGTTTCTACCATTTTCCCTGGTACTGACGTCAGGCTCACCGGTCTGTAATTTCCCGGGTCACCCCTGGAACCCTTTTTAAAAATTGGTGTTACGTTGGCGACCCTCCAATCTTCAGGTATTACAGATGATTTTAATGAAAGTTCACAGATTACCAATAGCAGGTCTGCAATCTCATATTTCAGTTCTTTCAACACTCTGGGATGTATACCATCCGGTCCAGGTGATTTGTTATTATTCAGTTTATCAAATAGTTGTAATATATCTTCCCGGTGTAGCGATATTTCTCTCAATTCCTCTGCAGTATCACCTTTAAATACCACTTCAGTCTTGGGTAACATCCCTACATCTTCCTCAGTAAAGACCGAAGCAAAGAATTCATTCAGTCTCTCTGCTATAGCCTTGTCCCCTCTTACTGCCCCTTTTACCCCTCTATCATCTAATGGTCCAATTGACTCTCTCACAGACCTTTTGCTACGAATGTACTTGAAAAAGTCTTTATTTCGTGTTTTTGCTTCCGTAGCAAGTTTCTTCTCAAATTCCCGCTTTGCCTGCCTTATCAATGCTTTGCATTTAACTTGCCAGTGCTTGTGTTGTTTCCAGTTTTCATCATTTGGCTCTTTTTTCCATGTCCTGAAGGTTGCTCTTTTGGCAGCAACAGCCTCTCTGACCTCACCTTTAAACCATGCTGGCAGTTTTTTGGACTTTCTTCCACTTTTCTTAATGCGTGGAATACAGCTGGTCTGGGCTTCGAGGATAGTATTTTTAAATAACACCCAAGCTTGCTGTAAGTCTTTAACCTTTGGAACCGCTCCTTTTAGTTTTTTCCGAACTATATTCCTCATTCTATCATAGTCTCCCTTTTGAAAGTTAAAAGGTAGTACTGTGGATTCCTTTACTATCTGTCCTCCACTGATTAAATCAAACATGATCATACTATGATCACTATTGCCAAGTGGTCCCAACACCCTTATTTCTTGCACCAGATCTGGCGTTCCACTAAGGACTAGGTCCAGTATGGCTTCCCCTCTGGTCGGTTCATGAATCAGCTGCTCCAAGAAGCAGTCATTTATTTCATCTAGAAACTTTATCTCTTTAGCTTGTCCTGCTGTGAGACTGTCCCAGTCGATACCGGGGTAATTGAAATCACCCATTATTACTACTCTGTTGTGGCTTTTGTTAGCTTCCTTGATTTCTTTGAGCATTTCATCATCCATTTGTTCATTCTGGCCAGGCGGTCGATAGTATACTCCCACTGCCATCACCTTCCCTTTCATAAATGGAATTTCAATCCATAGAGATTCTACAGCAAATTGTGTTCCCTGCAAAACTTTAATCCTTTCTGACTCAATGCCCTCTTTAACATAGAGCGCAACCCCTCCACCAATTTGTTCAGCTCTATCATTACGATATAGTTTGTATCCAGGTATCACAGTGTCCCACTGGTTATCCTCCTTCCACCATGTCTCTGAGAGTGCAATCATATCTAACCTCTCATTTAGTGCTATATATTCTAATTCTCCCATCTTATTGTTTAGACTTCTAGCATTGGCATACAAGCATTTTAGTGACTGTATTTTATTAATTTTATTAATATTAATCTGGCTATTGGTAGGCATGGGTAATTGGGAATCTTTATGCTCTGTCTGCTCCTTACTCAAGGGTATTTGGGCTACTATACTCCCTTTTGGAACCTCACTGTTTTTGGTAGTGTCCTTCAAGGATACCTTTGTCCGAACCATGCGCTCCTGGGTGACTGTCGGCTTTCCCCTATTTTCTAGTTTAAAAGCTTCTCTATCTCTTTTTTAAAGGTTAATGCCAGCAGTCTGGTCCCATCCTGATTAAGGTGAAGCCCATCCCTTCGGAAGAGCCCCCCCTTTCCCCAGAATGTTCCCCAGTTCCTAACAAATCCAAAACCCTCATCCTTGCACCATTGTCTCATCCACGCATTGAGACTCCGGAGCTCTGCCTGTCTTTTGGGTCCTGCACGTGGAACAGGAAGCATTTCGGAGAACGCTATCCTGGAAGTTCTGGATTTCAACTTCCTACCTAAAAGCTTAAATTTAGCCTCCAGAACTTCCCTACCACATTTTCCTATGTCATTGGTACCAACATGTACCAAGACAGCAGACTCCCCCCCAGCACTATCTATGATCCTATCTAGGCGGTGCATGAGATCTGCTACCTTCGCACCAGGCAGGCATGTTACCAGGCGATCCTCACGTCCACCAGCCACCCAGCTATCTACATTCCTAATTGGCTCTCCTGGTCTGTCTTGGGGAAGGCCTTCCTATCCCAAGGCTCCTGGGACATGTAGTGTGACTGACCTTGTCACAACTCCCACGGGGATGTTATTGGGGCTTACTCCTCCTCCTCTACTAAGGAAAGGACTTACTATGGGAAAAGCTGTTACAGGGGACCATAGTGTGGAAACGGAAGTCTGCCAGCAGACCTACACTCACAGATTGGTACCAAAGGGGGTGGGGCAGGGGGGCAGTGAAATTTGACAAGTTAACTTATGAGTTGCAGGAGAAGAGATGGATGTTCCAGAAAATCTGGGATCCATTTCTCTTGGAGAAGAGGAGATAGGCCCCCACGGAGAGAAGGACGATGCCTGCTTGACCCCCAATTGCAGTGGAGTCTCCTCCAGCCGCCGGCCCTCAAGATAACTACTCAACGTTGGGATTAACGAAAACTGTCCCCTCCCTCCCCACCCAATTTGTATATGTGTTAAAATTATTGTTCATTAAAATATATTGTACAATGTCAAGGGGATGCAGTATAAAGTCAAAGATGGAGCGTTGGAGTCAGCAGGAGGATGGGTTAGAGCAATCACTAAGAGCTAAAGAGGTGTATCCAGAGGGCTCTATCTGTATTGGGAAGGACAAAAAAAGCTGTAAATTATGCACTGTTGATGAGGAGGGACAAGGTTGCACAATGGATGTGATGTATACTGAGTACTAGAATCTGACTTTCACTCTCAATAAAAACATGTTGCAAAAAAAAAAAAAAAAAGAAATCCAAGGCTGGTTTAAAATCTCACTCCTCGGACCAGGTAACTTGGCAACTCTGTACTCACAGACTCTTAGCAATCTACTGAGCTAAGTGAAACAGCTTTAGCACTTGCTAGTGGTGAGGTTATTAAATAAGTAGCACCCAGCTTTGTTGTTCTCATCCATCACAAGACTTGCCAGCAACAGCGAGGGAAAGACTACAAACTTTTGGAAACTGTTTTGCAGCATATGTTGACAGCACAGTAAATCAACCCGTGCAGAAAGGTACTTAGCTGTTGTGTCTTAAGCTGCCTGCATTGTATTGGCTGAGAGTGAGGCCGTCGCGTGCTCATGTTCCCTGGTAGAACTGGCACCCACTAAAGCCCAAGTTTACAGAGAGGAAAGTGTCAAATGTCCTGGGCACCAGAACTATGCTGATTTGGATGCATATACTGTTTTTAATTTACTGCTGTGATCCGAAACTATGATGCAGTGTTAAATCACAGTAGATGACACCATAGTGCAGTGTGAGCCTGGGACACAACCAGACTCCTTGTGTGGTCTGTCCCTGAAGTTACTAGCACTTGGTGACACTTAGCATTTATGAATCTTCTAATTTCCAAAGAGAACTCCACGCAAAGAATAACAAAAAGAATACCACCATTAAACACAATGCCACTAACAGTTTACAAAACTAAATATTAAAAAACCATTCAATGAAATCTACAATCAATGATTATAAAAACAAAAAACACTATCAAGAAAACAAAAACCCAGAAGCAAATTATTAATTAAAAGCAGTACTAAGCAATCACAGTCTGTACATTTTCCTGAAACACGGATATAGTCACCTGTACATGAAGAAAGCAGGTAGGCAATGAGAGAAGAAGGACTTCAGAAAAGTGCAAAGCTCACCTCAGAACATAAAATTCCGACCTATTTCTCAAATTATGTGGGCTGGTATCCAATAAAACGCTCTAAATAATCAAAAGGACCTTTAAAAAACATGCTTGTGGCTACAAGCGACTAGTGAGAGTTTTTCAGATCTTTAGGAACCTCATAAAATCTCAACCGCGCATTTACACACTGGTGGCTGTAATTTGGACATACAATGTATTAAATTGTTAGTTATGTAGCTTTAAGAATAAGACACTATCATAATCCAATCATCCTAAAATCAAAGTGTGGATTACTGTGGCCAACTTTTGTTAGACAAGACGGATGAAGATTACACATCTGTAGCTGGCAAAAAGACAATCTCGCCACTTTGTGAATATGGGACTGCAAACTGAGATCACTCTCCAAAATCACCCCCAAAATTCTTACTCCAGACTGGTACAAGGTGTCCATTAAAATCCTAACATGGGGAGAAAATACCATATTTGATTTCCTCAACCTAAATAACAGTTTTCTGAGGGTTTAAAATCAGTTTATTTAGCCGTGCAGTCTCGTTGCTACCAAATATCTGGCATTAGCATGATCTACTCCTAATTCATAAAAAAATGAAGGGGGTTATTTTAGAAGCCTTATTGGTGCTTTGGACGTCTGAAAATGGGCATACAGATGTCCAAAGCACAGAGGCGTCCCTGAAGCCATTTTAGAAAATGGTTTTAAAGACGTCTCTGGAGCGAGAACGTCCATAACTGAATTTGGGTGTGGTGTAGGCAGCCCAGGTCGTTCCCAAGAACCTGGATGTCTTCACCCCATTTCCGAAATGCCCTGCATGAAACAAGCCACATTCAAGTTTATTCCTATCTGCTCCAGAAAAGTGCTTGTTTTGCCAGCCAGACATCCGGAGGGTGTGAAGAAGGAGGTACTTATTTTCCATGTTAACAACAAATACTGACGGAAATGTGGACTCTTCATTTTAGTTTTACCACATCAATGGACATCCCTATATGCAAATTAGCATGTGATAGACATCCCCACCCCACGTTTTTTGTAGCAGGTATGTCTGAGGACCTCAGCGCAGGCGTCCACGTTAGGGGCATCTATGTTTCTAAAATCAGGCTGAAAGATAAACATCCCTGGTGTTTTTCTGCATGTCTTACCCTGGTGTTCGAGATTGCAGTTGGACACCCTTTCTAAAATGCCACATTAAATTTCATCCAGAAATAAGGCAACATGCGTCACTGAACACTAATGCCTACCAAGGAGTATATGAAAACTGACCGGGGGCCTACGTCGACTCGAGTTTCGTCCTATGATTTTAAACGGGCTGTATCAGGACAAGTCTACCAGCTTCTCTGAGGTTCCCATTTAAAATCATAGGGCGAAACTCGAGTCGACGTAGGCCCAGAATTTACGGAGTGGTGGTGGTACCCTGTGACTGTGGGGCGCTTCAATTCAACTAAGTGCTTCTTTTCTTTTAAATGCATTTAAAAAATTGTTAAACACATCAGAGGTCCATGAATGACATCGCAGGGACAGTACGGTTTCTGAAAGTAGTGGTTTACTGCCACAACGTGAATCGCACCCCCTGGGCTGAGGCTTCTTTAGATATAATGTGTGCCCCCGATCAGTTTTCATATACTCCTTGGTAGGCATTAGCGTTCAGTGACGCATGTTGCCTTATTTATAAATGTTCCTCAGCTTTATCTTTGCTCTGTGGCTCTTGTAATTTCTAGTCTGTAGCGAGTGAGTGTTATTGGGGATTTAGTTTGTGTTGTAGATATTAAATATCATCTGCATAAAGGGGGCAATACCATAAAGCATGTTTGATTGTGGAGAACAGTTCTTATAAAATGGTGAGACCAAACACATGTGTATAAGCAGGCCCGTACCTAGCCCTGTGCGAGCGGTGCGGCCGCACAGGGCGCAAAGGCTTAAGGGGCGCATTTTAGCTTTCTTCCGTTGCCTGCCACCAACACTTTTTCTTCTCTCAGTGGCGGCAGGCAACGGAAGAAAGCTAAAATGCGCCCCTTAAGCCTTCCGCCGGCATGCTAAGCAAGGAGGGAAAGATCTGCTTAGCATGCCGGCGATTTGCACATCGGACGCGCCTCTTCTCTCCCGCCACGAGGGGGGTGCGCCCCCAATGTGCAAGTCACACAGGGCGCGATCTTCCCTCGGTACGGCCCTGTGTACAAGTATGTGCGCAAACAAGGTGGCAGGAACCTATATACCCTCTTCACATAGATGTTCCTGAGGAGAGCGGGTTTGGAATTGTAATATACATGTACCCTTTATAAAATATGAAGTACACATGCATATATATATAACGAGTCTTTTACTAAAGGACACTAGCTGTCAACGCATGTTGTGACATGTGTTGCCAGCTTCTGCGGGACCATGATAGTTAGCGTGGGATAAGTGGGCAGATTAGGGGCAGGGAGTGGGCATGCTGAGTTCAGCGCAGGGATTCACACCACCTACAGTACTAACTGCATTTATTTATTTAGTAGCATAAGGCCATAAGGCGTTCCAGTGGGATTCAAATCCTGGTCTTGTTGGTCGCAGACAGAACTGTACCAAGCTAAAAATGCGCCCTGTGCAACTAACGAATCTGGTGCCCCCTCCGCCCCAACCACATTCAGTAACTCACTCTTTCTGAGCTTCCTGGAAGCCCAGTGATGATATCAGCACCTTTTCTATACTTGTGCCCTGTGTGGCCGCACCGCTTACACCAATCCTTGGTACGGCCCTGGTTCCAGACCACTATTACGCTACTCCTCCTGCATTAGTGTGGGTGGAGGTAAGTGCATCCACACTAATGCAGCACGCACTTGGGGACGGGGCTCCATGTTAACTTCCAGAGAAATGCTTTCCACACCCCCAACAGTTTTCATGGTGGAGTTGCACCTAACATGCCATAGTTTTAGCGCTGAGACTCCCATAGACTTTCTTCAGAGCAAGTTCAAATTTGTCCGAGAGTATCTGTGTACTATCGGAGATCCCTGTAGGAAGCTATTACATAAACACACAGTCTATGTTGCCACAGTAAAATATTCACACTTAAAACCTCACCCAAACAAATCCAGAAAACCTTCATACGCTTTAGATAAAGATTATTTGCTGGACCCCCTTATCGTACCTGATCCACTGGTATATTCTAGGTGGAACTGAGTATCAGTGGTCCTATTTTACTATTTGTATTAAACGTAGAAATGATTTCAAATCATTCCCATGTTCAAGCAGCATATCAGAGGAATTTTCCCAATAGTTTACAGCTCCATAGGGACGAAGGTCATCAAAATTCAATCAATCAGTCATCAGGATTAAGGTTATCTAAAGAATCTAAATTATTCAGCAATGATAAATCATTGGCTATAAAACAGAATGCTGTCCTCAACAAATGCAGCTCGGACCTGATGACTTTAATAGTGGAGAAGACAGCAGAAAGCGAGGATGAGTTAAAGGGACAAAGAGCTACTCTAGAGAAGACAATGAAACAGGAGTTTGGGAGAATCGATGACTGATTGACTGAATTTTGATGACCTTCGTTCCTTCAGAGGTGTAAAGTATTGGAAAAATTCCTCTTATATGCTGCTTGAATGTGGGGATGATTTTAAATCATTTCTATGTTTAATACAAATAGTAACATAGGATCCTTGATACTCAGTTCCACCCAGAATATACTGGTGGATCTGGGGTAGCAACAAATAATCTTTCTGTAAAAGGTATAAAGTTCTTCTGGATGTGAATGGTTTAATTTCTACCTCGCGCGTTGGAGTTTTGGTTGTGTGTGACCATTATAATATAGACATCTTTTCAGATACTTTTCTAATACAATTACCTCTAACACATGCAATTCAGACCATACTATTGATCAAAAAGCTAAGGACTGTTGTTGCTGTCATGAACCATTGAGTTAATGCTGACTAAACCCAATCTTGTCTGATCTCTGAAGCTAAGCAGGATTGGGCCTGGTTAGTACTTGGAATACCAGGTGCTATAGATTAACTGCAGAAAAGAAAGGCCTGGTTATTTACTTGTCAAGGAAACCCATCGGATAGGGACAACTGTCCACGGGGTTGTCCAAAGTAAGGACCGTACATAAATATTAAAGGAGGAATAATCAAACAGAATACTGTAAGCGTCTGAATGCATTTTGTGACTGAAAATGGAGCCTATCTAGTTCCCCACACAGTAGCCACAAGAAACTTCTCATCTGTTTGAAACATTTAGGGACCTGTTTGCTAAGCTGGGCTAACGGTTAGCACAGGCTTTTGTAACTAGGTCCCATGTTATTCAATGGAGCCTTGTTACAAATAGCCTGTGCTAATCCTTAGCCCAGTTTAGTAAACACGCCCTTAGAGCTTGCCTATCACCTGTATTTCTCGGTAGGTAACATAGAAAACATTGGATAGCAGCAAATAATACATTAAAGGCCATTGTAATGGTACAGGGCACCCCAGGCAAAATTTCTGCCTTACATCCTCCCCCCCCCCCCACATGAGATTTTGATCAGTACATTTAATGGGCCTGATATTCAAAGGAAGTAGCACAGTTGGCAGATCTACTCACCGTGTCACTCCCGTTATGCTGAATATCCCCGGGTGCCGCTACTGCATGCCCCAGAGGTAACCGGTTAGCATTGGTGCAAGCCAGGAACTTTCTGGGTGCAGTACACAGCAATAACCAGGATGTGGCGATATTGAGCCGCTGCCCGGTTATGGTTACATGTTGAAAGTAAGACGCAGCAAAGGAATCTAACCAGGCAGTGCCTAAGTATTGCCACGACCTGGATAGCTTCTGGCAACCCGGTTATTCAATGTTGGGTCCGATATGACCACTGCTGAATATCTCCAGGTACCACCACGGCACGTCCCAATGCTAGACAGCTACAATCAGGACCCGCTTCTGTGGGCGGAGCGGAGGTGACAGTCAGCGATAACCGGGCAGCGGCAATATTGTGCCGCTGCCTGGTTATTGCCAAACAGCAAAAATTATGACCAGATAAGTCCCCGGCATTGAATATCCGTGTTTGGTTTCAGTGGTGACGGCTAGGCATTGTAATCACTCGAGCTGCCGCTACTGAAACCCCACCCCCACCCCCCACATTTAAATATTAAACGCTGTTTTGTATGCATGTGTTATACCCACTCTCCTGGCAAGTGCTGAAGGCTCTTTGAGCATGTGGGGCTGTCAGGATCTATTGTTTCGCTTTGACCGCTGCTTCTCGTTGCTGCCCTTCAAAAACTGCTGCTCTGGGTAACCACCTAGCCTTGCCTAGTGGTTGGACCAGCTCGTAATACATTACAACAATATCAAGCTAGTATGAATTAGGTGTTTATCTAAATAAACCTTTTACCTATTTATCGAATTTAAAAAACCTATCTCTGAACGAAGAGCTATAGTTAAGGTAGCTTATAAGGTTGTCCTGCAACATGAAGAAAGGAATTGTCCTCATACTTATGGTGTCAAATAGCAAAGGAAAAATCCAGGAGAATCCCACAGAATCAATTTCTTGTTCCAGACCCCTGTGCAACGCATCAGTCAAGGTTAGACATGAGGTTTCCGCCCCTTAATAAGGCTGGAAACTAGATTAACAAAGACAGAAAAACTAGTCATCTGTCCATTGGTTTCACGATTATCTCTACTGCCCATTTACTAAGTTCATCTCAAAGGGGTAAATTTGATGAAGCCTTAACAATTTGCCAAAATTCCTATGTCTAAGTTAGATTTTTTTAAACATAGGTTCAGAAAAGCTTCTTTCACTTTCTGAGAAAGTACTTCTGATGCTAATGAAGAATTAATAATACATTTCAAAGACTGAGCCAAGCCTTCACCAGAATCTTGAATCAGTCTAGCAGGGCAAAGGCCCAGCATATTCCCACAAGGCTTGACAGCACTAGGACAGATTCTGCCTCCTTTACTGTTAAAGAAGCAAAGTCAGAGCATTTTCCATCTCGCTGAATATTCAAAGGTTCATCATCATGGCACTGTCTGTCTCAAGAAGTGTTCTCACTAATGCAAAAAGATGCAGCAGACTCTGAAGCACCAAAGAGAAACTCATTGCTAATACTTTGATCCGACTATCCTATCTGTGCAATTACTACTCATTGCTAATACTGCGATCAGTCTATCCTATCTGTGCAATTCCCACTCATTGCTAATACTGCGATCAGAATATCCTTTCCGTGCAGTTCCCACTCATTGCTAATACTGTGATCGGACTATCCTTTCCGTGCAGTTCCCACTCGTTGCCAATACTGCGATGGGACTATCCTTTCCATGCAGTTCCCACTCGTTGCTAATACTGCGATGGGACTATCCTTTCCATGCAGTTCCCACTCGTTGCTAATACTGAGATCGGACTATCCTTTCCGTGCAGTTCCCACTCGTTGCTAATACTGCAATCAGACTATCCTATCCGTGCAATTCCTACTCATTGCTAATACTGCGATCAGACTATCCTATCCATGCAATTCCCACTCATTGCTAATACTGCGATCAGATTATCCTATCCGTGCAATTCCCACTCATTGCTAATACTGTGATCAGATTATCCTATCCGTGCAATTCCCACTCATTGCTAATACTGTGATCAGACTATCCTATCCGTGCAATTCCCACTCATTGCTAATACTGCGATCCGACTATCCTATCCGTGCAATTCCCACTCATTGCTAATACTGTGATCAGACTATCCTTTCCGTGCAGTTCCCACTCGTTGCTAATACTGCGATCTGACTCCTATCCGTGCAATTCCCACTCATTCCTAATACTGCGATCAGACTATCCTATCTGTGCAATTCCCACTCATTGCTAATACTGCGATCTGACTATCCTTTTCATGCAATTCCCACTCATTCCTAATACTGCGATCAGACTATTCTATCTGTGCAATTCCCACTCATTGCTAATACTGCGATCAGATCATCCTTTCCATGCAGTTCCCACTCATTGCTAATACTGCGATCTGACTATCCTTTCAATGCAATTCCCACTCATTCCTAATACTGTGATCTGACTATCCTATCTCTACAATTCCCACTCATTCCTAATACTGCGATCTGATTATCCTTTCCATCTTATCTGTGCAATTCCCACTCATTACTAATACTGCGATCTGACTATCCTTTCTGTGCAATTCCCACTCATTGCTAATACTGCGATCTGACTATCCTTTCCATGGAATTCCCACTCATTGCTAATACTGCGATCAGACTATCCTATCCATGCAATTCCCACTCATTGCTAATACTGTGATCAGACTATCCTAACCGTGCAATTCCCACTCATTGCTATTACTGCAATCTGACTATCCTATCCATGCAATTCCCACTCATTGCTAATACTGTGATCGGACCATCCTTTCCATGCAGTTCCCACTCATTGCTAATATTGCGATCTGACTATCCTTTCCATGCAATACCCACTCATTGTTAATACTGCGATCTGACTTTCTTATCTATGCAATTCCCACTCATTGCTAATACTGGATCGGACTTTCCTTTCCATGCAGTTCACACTCGTTGCTAATACTGCGATCGGACTATCCTTTCCATGCAGTTCCCACTTGTTGCTAATACTTTGATCAGACTATCCTATCCATGCAATTCCCATTCATTGCTAATACTGCGATCAGACTATCCTTTCCATGCAGTTCCCACTTGTTGCTAATACTGCGATCGGACTATCCTTTCCATGCAGTTCCCACTCATTGCTCATACTGCGATCGGACTATCCTATCTGTGCAATTCCCACTCGTTGCTAACACTGTGATCGGACTATCCTATCCGTGCAATTCCCACTCTTTGCTAATACTGTGATCAGACTATCCTATCCATGCAATTCCCACTCATGGCTAATACTGCGATCAGACTATCCTATCCATGCAATTCCCACTCATTGCTAATACTGTGATCAGACTATCCTAACCATGCAATTCCCACTCATTGCTATTACTGTAATCTGACTATCCTTTCCATGCAATTCCCACTCATTCCTAATAATGCGATCTGACTATCCTTTTCATGAAGTTCCCACTCATTCCTAATATTAGCATGCAGTTCCCACTCATTGCTAATACTGCGATCTGACTATCCTATCTGTGCAATTCCCACTCATTGCTAATACTGCGACCTGATCTTTGCAGTTCCCACTCATTCCTAATACTGCGATCTGACTATCCTATTTGTGCAATTCTCACTCATTGCTAAAACTGCGATCAGACTATCCTATTTGTGCAATTCCCACTCATTGCTAAAACTGCGATCTGACTATCCTATCCGTGCAATTCCCTCACCAGAGCCTAGAATAAGCCTTAGGTGTATATCTTTCCTTGGAGAGCCTGGCATCATAGTAGGTTTAAGTTAGCCCTCCCACTCGTTGCTAATACTGTGATATGACTATCCTATCTGTGCAATTCCCACTCATTGCTAATACTGCAATCTGATTATCCTTTCCATGCAGTTTCCACTCATTCCTAATACTGTGATCTGACTATCCTATCTGTACAATTCCCACCCGTTGCTAATACTGTGATCTGACTATCCTTTCCATGCAATTCCCACTCATTGTTAAAACTGCGATCTGACTATCCTATCCGTGCAATTCCCACTCATTGCTAATACTGCGATCGGACTATCCTATCCATGCAATTCCCACTCATTGCTAGTACTGCGATCCGACTATCCTATCTGTGCAATTCCCACTCATTGCTAATACTGAGATCGGACTATCCTATCTGTGCAATTCCCACTCGTTGCTAATACTGAGATCGGACTATCCTATCCGTGCAATTCCCACTCATTGCTAATACTGTGATCTGACAATCCTTTCCATGCAGTTCACACTCATTCCTAATACTGCTATCTGACTATCCTATCTGTGCAATTCCCACTCATTCCTAATACTGCGATCAGATTATCCTATCTGTGCAACTCCCACTTATTGCTAATACTGCGATCTGATTATCCTTTCCATGCAGTTCACACTCATTCCTAATACTGTGATCTGACTATCCTATCTATGCAATTCCCACTCATTGCTAATACTGCGATATATCCTTTCTGTGCAATTCCCACTCATTGCTAATACTGCAATCAGACCATCCTTTCCATGCAGTTCCCACTCATTGCCATTACTGCGATCTGACTATCCTTTCCATGCAATTCCCACCAGTTGCTAAAACTGCGATCTGACTATCCTATCCGTGCAAGTCCCACTCATTGCTAAAACTGCGATCTGACTATCCTATCCGTGCAATTCCCTCACCAGAGCCTAGAATAAGCCTTAGGTGTATATCTTTCCTTGGAAAGCCTGGCATCATAGTAGGTTTAAGTTAGCCCTCATTTTTTTATCATAGAGTCTTAGATATGATCTGTTACTTTTTGTCTTTTTCAAAAGTTGCACTTCAGGGTCAAACCAGGAAGCTGATTTCTATAGAAGGGCAGTCACTAGAACGGGACGGACTCTGTGAATTGTAAAGAAATAGTATTTAGATATTGTGGAAGAAGGGCCTTGTTGCTCATTTATGCAAGACTGGCTCTCTGCCTCTAGCATCCTGGCTTCCCTCCACCTAGTGTCATAAGGACCTTAGAATCTCTCTGCAACACCAACAAAGAAAAAAGAAAGTTTTGTAGCCCTCACCTTCGAAAGGGGTGCTGGATGCTTATTCTTTGAGTTTTCAAATCAACAGCCTGAGTAATTGTGTCAGAGGAAAACCAAACACACTATGAGGCAGATAGGAACCTAAGGCCCGTTTAGCTTGAGCAATTTCATTCCTGGTGCAATCCCCCAGACTCCAGTTATTCTCTGGCTTTCCCCTCATTTCTTCACTGCTCCGTAGCCTGTGTGCTTATCCCAGGCTTTCTGACTCCAGAAACTCCACTGGGAGGCTGTTCCAAGCATCCCCCCCCCCCTCCTGCAAACAACTAAATGTCACCCTGAGGCTCTTCCCTTTCTGGTGATAACATTGCTTTCCAATGGAAAACGAGGTATCTGAATACCCTATCACATCCCCTCTTCCTCCTCCCCTTATAGTTTTTATGGTGCATACTCTGAACCATTTCGATAGCTTTTCTCTCTACTACCTCTGTTCTATCTAAATCCATTTGGAACTACAGTATCCAGGACTGAACACAATATACTAGCAATGCCCAGAATAGAGGCCTTACAAGTAAGTTGTTTATTACCAACTTAGCACATGTGACCTACTAATCCAGTGCATAAGTCTCCAGCTTGCAGAGCTGGAAGATGAAAGGCGTTTGATCATAGCATATCGCGATAAGGGGCTCAGCCTCAGCTAGGGGCTACTGAGAACTTCTCACAACAAATGTTCTCAGTCTTGCACACATTTATCCATTTTTTGCACACAGACAGAGCAGCCATCTGCTCAAAATGATTAGGGGACTAAACTCAACCCAAATTACTCCTTCATAGACACAGTGGGGGAGTTTGCGCAATACTGGGGGTGCTCAGGCTCTACTACAACCACTCAGCTAGCAGCTATGCATAGACAGCTGCACAAACCTGCCAGCTTCGTTCTTTATTGCAACAAATGTTCTTGTTGCACCTGCAACTAGTTACTGAGCAGCTGCTGGGAGTTGCACCTAATGCACTGATAATGCACAAATCTATGCAACAGCACAGCGTTAACTGCCAGGAGCATGGACAGCATGTTCCCGGCAGTCACCACGGTGCGCGCAACCCTGCTGCGGCATGACAATAGCACAGGTGCACTCAATGCCAGCTTTGAAGGTGGCGGGCATGCACCCATGCTGCTTGCCCGCTGTGCAGGTAGCGTGGATTCGCCGACTGCACGGCACTTACCCTGTCCACTCTGCACACTAACCCTCTCAGTAGCAACCCTAATGTGCCATGGACAATTAGCACCAAAATCTGGAGCGCTGTCATGGTCCTGCTCGAGCAGTCGATGTGAGTCCAATGCATGTTTTTAGCATGTGGCAGATCCACACTGATAGCTAGCGCCCTTTAGTAAAAGGGGCCCTTAATGTGTTTCAGAGCTATTCTTCCCTTGGAGACCCCCTGGGGAATACCAGCTGCCTACAATGCTACATTTCTCTACCTAGCCTTTCTGCACTCATCCCATGTCACTAAGGGGCTCCCCACAGGTGACATTTTACTTAAAATCCTTGGTCATCTAGGCTCTGTGTCATGATTTGAACCCAGAGCTTCACAAGTCAGTAGAATTCTTGAGACTTCTAGCTCTGTACGTGACTCATAAATGTCTCAGTCGCCCTGCGCTAACGTTCTAACCCCGGCTCACTCACGGACTGTCCAACAATGGGGGAGTTGCCACTATTTATATAACTGTAGTGTGGCAACATCATGTCATACTAAAGGAACAAATACTTTTAATGAGCAATAACAATGACATTGTTCACCTGGGCCTTTCCCCTTTAGAAGCTGCCACATGGTCCAGCTGCCAAGTCACATAGCTGCCTGACCTTTAGGGTAAGGCCTGGATAACGAAATGTGATCTCAGTCAAGATTATTCATTTTTTTACTTTACAACTCTTGCCATTGCTGCTTTCAGGTGTTGGTCACAAATTTACATCGGGCACCGGACACACAGGCCGATCACTTATATGCTTTATGTATGTGACAATTTTAGAGACTATTTTTGCTTTCGGCGAATATGCTGACAATTTGTTAACTCTGCCTGTACTGCAGTGGACCTGTTATCGCCTCCTCTATAGTGCAATCATTTCTTTGCTTTGCTTTGTAGGATGTTTGGAAGCTACAGAGAGAGCAGTTTTGGTGGGGAAAGGAGAATCCTTCCTCTTCAGCCTCCCTGTCTGTGAGCACCCCTCTGTGTCATAGAAGGTGAGACACGCACAGCATAGGCCCAGGAGTCATCTGCAGGGCAGTGACTTTCCCTTTTGACTCCTCACCTCTTGAACCCCACCTCCCAAGTGCAGCATATATTAATGACTTTTACAGATTGACCATTTTTATGCTCCAGTATCCAATCGGACATTTCTAACTCTCAGACAGAAGGCAGGGATACCTGAATCAGAAATTGCATCACCACGAGTGAGGAGAACAAAGCGGTGTAGAAAGAGAGCAAATCTTTAATACAGCTCTGAGGCTCCTCCAGCCCTTGAAATGAAGAACCAGTACGCAGCCCTGGAAGTGGAGGAGGCGGAAGCATCCGAGGAAAGCGAAGAACCAGAGCTCGAGCACCCCAAAGTTGCAGAATCAGTCACCACAAGGAAGCAAAGGGTAGTGGTGGTTGGTGACTCTCTTCTGGGGGTACTGAGGCATCCATCTGCCAACCAGAGAAGTGTGCTGTCTGCCAGGTGCCAAAATTAGAGATGTTACGGAGAGTTTGCCAAGACTCATCAAGCCTACTGACTAGACGTTGTTTATCCATGTTGGCACAAATGATACTGCCAGGTATCCCTCTGAGAATATCAAAAGTGACTTCATTGCTCTGGGACAGAGGGTGAAGCAGATAGATGCACAGGTGGTGTTCTCTTCAATCCTCCCTGTTGAGGGTAAAGGCCGAGGCAGAGAAGCTCTCATACTGGAGATGAATGCATGGCTACATGGATGGTGTCATCGAGAGCATTTCGGTTTCCTGGATCATGGGATGATGTTCCAAGGGCTGCAGAGCAGAGTTGTGTCCATCTGTCCAAGAAGGGTCGCAGTGTCTTCAGTAGCAGACTGGTTAACCTACTAAAGAGGGCTTTAAACAAGATTCATTGGGGATGGGTGAAGAAAGCCCCCAGGTAAGTGAAACATTAAATATCTCTGTAGAAATGGGTAATAGGAGCAACATCTGGAAAGCAGTGTGTATAAATGCCCGTAGCTTGGGAAATAAGATCCCAGATGATAAGGCTTCATTCAGGAAGGACAGGGTAGGAAAAAGGGGAGGTGGAGTGGCACTATATGTAGAAAAATAATATTAAAGCTATAGAATTGCAGGGCTTAAAGGGAAGATAGGAGGCACTGTGCGTTAAACTAGAAAGAGGGAAAGGGAATCTATTTGCACCAGAGTTAAATATAGATCCCCCTCGTAAGGAGTAGAAGTGGACGAAGATTTAATAGAAGACATACACAGCATTGCCAGGAAAGGGGAAGTACTACTGATAGGGGATTTCAATATGCCAGATGTGGATTGGCACATCCCTGCTGCGGTGTCATTCAAAAGTAAGGAGATCCTGGATTCTCTACAGGGAGAACTATTCAGGCAATTGGTAATAGACCCCACACGTGAAGGGGCCATACTGGACTTAGTGCTCACCAATGGGGAAAGTGTTTCTGATGTCACAGTGGGAGATCATCTTGCATCCAGTGATCACCAGATGGTGTGGTTCAGTATTAGGACTAGGGCTGATAAAATCCATTCAAAAGCAAGGGTCTTAGACTTTAGGAAAACTAACTGCCAAGATAGGACAATATCTCAAGGAGTCGTTAACAGGATGGGAATAGCTGAGGGATATAGAAAAACAGTGGACAAAACTGAAAGGGAATATTTTAAGGGCAACCAACCTTTTTGTTAAAATGGTAAATAAATGTAAAAGGAAAAGGAGGCCTCTATGGTTCTCAAAAGAAGTAGTCGAAAAGGTAAAGAAAAAGAGGGAGGCCTTCATGAAATACAAGAGATCACAGAGAGAAGAAGACAAGCATTTATATTTGGGAAAAACTTAGAGAAGCTAGCAAAGTAGTCAGAAAAGCAAAGATAGAAAAAGAAGAAGAAATAGCCAATGCAATAAAATGGGGAGGTAAGACATTTTTCAAATGTGTTAGTGAGAGGAGGAAGGGCAAAAGTGTATTTATTTATTTATTTTTATTTATTTGAATTAATTTTTATACCGCTCCTTCCAGTGATCAGCAGCGGTTTACATTTTAACATTTAATTCTGCAATGACAGCAGTTACATATAACAATATAGAAATTATGTGCATAGCAAAGGAAGCGTAGGAATTCAAAACTCAAAACTATTTACAAAGAGAACCGTGTATGTTCAGTTAACTATATACATAATATTTACATTGACGTACAATGGGAATGTCACATGGCTAATGGGTTTACATTTTAATATACTCTGTTGGGTTTGGTGTGTCATATGACGATGGAGTTGTTGGAATCCATCATGATATGATTATACTTGAATACAATTTGATTTATGTTATTTCTGACAGATTATAATATTCTTGGAATAGGTGAGTTTTGAGTTTTTTTTCAGAATGATTGGAGGCCCTTGTTGGCTGTTAGTGTGTCAGGGAGTTTGTTCTATTGTGTGGGGCTAGGTAAGTGAATGTTCTATTGCTGGTATTCATTTTCACCTTGCATATAGAAAGTGGAATTTGTAGAGTGTTTAGATTAGATTGTGTGTACGTCTTTTTCTGTTAGGGGGTTGCATTTTAATGAGTGTGGCGAGGAAAGATGGGGCGATATTGTGCATTAACTTGAATGTTGTAATTATTATTTTTATCTTATGCGTGCTTGGATAGGTAGCCAGTGAAGTTCCATTAGAATGGGTGTGATGTGATCTGAAAACGGTACATTCATTAATATTCGAGCTGTGACGTTCTGGGCCATTTGGAGTATGTTGATTGTTTTTTTAGGTAGTCCATGTAGGATGCCATTACAATAATCCAGATGTGGGGTTATGAGTGTTTGTACTCATAACCCCACATCTGGAGGAAGGGCAAAAGTGTATTTATTTATTTAGACAGATTTGTATACCACCTTATCCTACAATCAAAGTGGTTACATGACATCACAATTGGGGTTACATTTGACATGAGGGTGGTTTACAACATTTAACATGAGGGTGTTTAACAACATTTAGACAGCACAATTGGAGGGTTACATTTGTCAGATTCAAGGGTGAAGGGGAGGAATATGTAGAAGCTGATGAAGATAAAGCAGAATTACTAATAAATAAATATTTCTGTTCACAGATGGAAAATCCGGAGCAGGACCTCAGAAAACATCCACAAATAGGAACAGAAGTAATGGGGAGTTTGAACGATTTTCAGAAGACTGTGTTCGTGAGGAACTAGCTAAACTAAAAGTAGACAAAGCAATGGGTCCAGAATACTGAGGGAACTTGGAGACATTCTAACGGCTTCATAGTCTGACCTTTTCAATGCTTCTTTGGAGTCAGAGTGATCCCAGGGGACTAGAGAAAGGCACATGTTGTCCCTTTACACAAAAGCGGACATAAGGATGACATTGAGAACTACAGGCCAGTTAGTCTAACCTCTGTGGTTAGTAAATTATTGGAAAGGCTACTAAAAGAGAGAATAGTGAGGTTTCTGGAGTCCAATGGATTGCAGGATCCAAGGCAGCATGGTTTCAGCAGAGGCAGTTCCTGTCAGACAAATCTGATTGATATCTTTGACTGGGTCACCAGGGAGGGAGTTGGACCGAGGTATTAGATTTCAATAAAGCCTTTGACACCATTCCACACAGGCACCTTATAAACAAACTGAGCACCCTAGGGATGGACCCTAAAGTTATTGATTGGGTTTATTTATTTATTTATTTAACTAGGCTTATATACTGCTTTTCTATCAGTCAAAACTGTGTACATTCAGGTACTGTATATATATTTTTCCCTTGTCCCCAAAGGGCTCACAATCTATGTTTTCTTTTCTACCTGAGGCAATGGAGGGTTAAATGGCTTGTCCAAGGCTACAGAGAGTACCTGTGGGATTAGAAACCCCAATCCTTCTGGCCCAAGGTTGCTGTCCTCTAGCAGGATTCAAACCCATGGCCTCTAGCCTGAGGTAACTTGCCCCAACCACTAGGCCACTCCTGAGTGGGAGGCAACAAAGGTACAGCTAAATGGAGCTCACTCTGAGGAGAAGGAGGTTACCAGTGGTGTGCTGCAGGGAACTGTCCTTGGTCCGATTCTTTTTAACATCTTTGTTAGTGATATTGTGGAAGGGCTGTTGGGTAAGGTTTGTTTGTTTGAGGATGATACCAAAATCTGCAATACTGTAGACACCCAGGAAGGTGTAGATAACATGAGGAGGGATCTAGCTAAGCTTGAACAATAGTCAAGAACGTGGCAGCTGAAATTTAATGCTAAAAAATGCAGCATCATGCATTTGGGCAGGAAAAATCCAAAGAAGCGGTGCAATGTAGGGGATGAGGTAATTTTGTCCACGAAAAGAAGAGTGGGACCTGGGAATACTTGTGTCTGATGATCTTAAAGTAGCTAAACAGGGAGAAAAGGAGACAGCAAAAGCTAGGAGGATGCTTGAGTGCATAGGGAGAGGAATGGCCAGCAGAAGAAAGGAGGTGATAGTGCTTCTGTATAGGTCTTTGGTGCAACCTCATTGTGTGCAGTTCTGGAGACCGCACCTTCAAAAAGATAAAAGCAGGTTGGAGTCAGTGCAGAGGGTGGCTACTAAAATGGTTAGTGGTCTTCATTACAAAGCATATGAGGACAGACTTAAGAATCTTAATATGTATACTTTAGAGGAAAGGTGGGATAGGGGATATATGATAGAGACATTTAAATACCTCTGTGGCATAAATGCACAGGAGAGTCTCTTTCAATTGAAGGAAACCTCTGCTATGAAGTGACATAGGATTAGGGCGAAAGGCGACAGACTCAGGAGTAATATATGGAAATATTTCTTTATGGAAAGAGTGGTAGATGTGTCGAATAGTCTCCCAGTAGAGGTAGTAGAGACGAGGACAGTATCTGAATTCAAAAAAGCATGGGGCAAACACAGAAGATCTCTATATGAAAAAAGGGCACTGTTGTAGTTGATGTAGAAGGGCAAACTAGATAGGCCACGTGGTCTTTTTCTACCACCATGTTTCTATATTAAGCTGACCAGAGAGTTCCCTGCTACAAGGGGCCGAGTCAGTCCTGGTTTTATGCCCAGGGAGGCCTCACATAGATCAGGTTTTCAGGCTATCCCTAATGCATATGCATGTGTCATAGGATATGCATTAAGGAGCTTGAAAACCTAACTGTTGTGCAGCCCTTGGGGACCAGAGGTTCCCCACCCCTGGCTGAAGTCAGCGATCCTATTGTGTGAATTTAGTCCTGGGCTAAACACTTCACATTTAGGAGAAGAGAACTGGGAAACAAAAAAGGTTAAGAGAGATGCATGAATTGAAAAGGTTTAATCATTTATGTACCACTAATGTTAATTAAATAATCTGCTTGAGAAATACGCATTCATTGGAGCACATTCGGTTCGTTAGTAATGCCTTAAAAATGTTAGTGGGCACGTTATGATCACCAAGCATTCAACAGTTTTAATGCATGTTTTAATTTTTTTTAAAGTTTGAAACAAACTGAAAAAGTGGTTAAAATTCAGAGAAAACTGCTAAACCGCCTGAACATTTTTGCCCTGTGAACATCCTAATCTGCTACTTTAAATGGAAGCTCCTATTCCGATTATTTATTGAATTCTGTCTTTACATTTGATTATCTGCCTGGCACTGTAAGCTCCAAGCAGAGAACCGTTTTTAAAAAATCATGATGCAAAAAAGTTAATTTTTAAGCATCAAAACTGAAAGGGAACTAGCACACATCAAAAGAAAGTTTCTTAATTCTCTTCTGAGAATAACCTCTAAGGACGCCAAAACCGAGAATTCTCATCTGATCATGATATTACAGGTGCCTAATGCTGATTCAGCTTGTATTACTAATTTGTACCATCTCTCTTCTCGTACTGTCCCAGCAGCTGAGACAGGTTTTGGTAGATGCTCATTAAATTTGGATCTCACTAATTTTTTGGAATCTTTGCAAGATGAAATTCCTGCATGGGCAGCTCTTCTGTCTTGTTTGCTGCTGAGATAGATAAAGTCAGTATGAAAGCTTATTTTCCTAAGAAAAATCTTGAATTTTTGTGGTAAAAAAAATCACTATTTTTCTAGATGTTTCTAGAATGACTCAGTTTTGAAGAAGGTCGTTCCTTCAGCTTAAGCCTTGGGTTCTTGCTAAGGGGGATTCTTTGGTCTTTCAATTCTCCTGTATGTACTTAGTCATTTATCAGGGGGTTAGATATGTCTTTTTGGACTCTTTGCATCTGGAAAATGTTTGATTGACAAATGAATAGTGACAGTTACTCTGGAAGGTTATGTTTTCTTTGCTTTTGGTATTTCGGTTTTGTGCATAGGTGATTCCAGCATTATATACTAATTTATGATCTCTGGGTTTTCAATTCTAATCTAGCTTTCTTCATCTAGCCCCTTGATGTGGGCTTTTTCGGTTATGATTTCTTTGTTCTTTTTGCATTTTCCTGTACTTACTCACTGTAAGATTTATGAATAATTTCAGTTTAAAAAATAAAAAGCACAAATGCACATTTTGAGTTGAAAGTAATGGAGCGATTCGTATCGTCCGTCTGTCCGAGAGCACATTAACTACTGCAAAACCTTACCATATACAGACTTGGAGGTCAGGGGTCTAGCACTTACCCTGTTGAAAAAAACCCCGGATGCAAGATAATAGCATCATTGTTAATAGAGTGCTCATTGAAAAGCATTAGGAAATACATCATGGTCTTCACTTACTGCCTTGATTTAACTTGAAAGACAACGTGCAGTAATCAGCTACCTCAAACCAAATACCTCAGTCCTGCTGCCATCCCCACCCCACCTTGAACTACTGATATGTTTTGATGAGGTATGAAACAAAGTCCACTTCTGGTGCACTGTGAGTCCAAGTTATGTCTTGTCTTAATCTGTTTCGACTCTCCTGTTGCCTTTGATGCATCTTTTTTTTTTGAAAACTTTATTTATATATAAACCATCATATACATAACTTTCGACCGAAGCAAACAATATGTACAACACGCCGTAGCAGAGTGGGTTCTTATCTCCGCCACGGCACAGACCACAAACAGTCATGTATGTATAACAGAGCTCAAATCGCCCGCAGTTATTATTCATTTTTAGGTAGAAATTTAATCTAGGGTGCCCCCATTAACCTCCCCCACCACCCCCCTACCTCCCCCCCCCTCGTCGTCGCGACCCTTAATCCCACCCAGCTCAGTATCCTATATTTACAATTTCATTCCGGCAGCGGGGGCTTAAGCTCTGAATGTAGGGTTCCCATATTAACATAAAAGTGGACCAACGCTTCACGGAGCCTCGGGCCCACCAACGCTCGGCAAGCATCAGCTGATGGAAGCCATTGCGCCACTCCAAAACGTGGGTGGGTTTGGATCCCTCCATCTGTGGAGAATCGGGCCCTTCCCCACCAGACAGGCTTTACGTACCAATAACCGCTCCCATCTCCCCACTGGCAGGGTTGGATGCAATTGATCTAGAGTGACTAAAATGTTTGTCCATGGAAATCTTTGCTGCAGCAACTCCGTTAGGTATCTGCGGATGCGGGACCAGTAGGGAAGGATGCGCCTGCACTGCCACCACATGTGCGTCAGGGTGGCTAAGGGTAAAGAACATCTAGGACAAGACCCGTCCTGTGTAATGTGACTCCTCAGCGCTCGCCGAGGCGAGAAATGCACTCGTGTCAGGGCTTTATATTGAACTTCCCTCCACCTCGCTCCCCCGCCAGTGTTGTTATCCGCCCTACTGCTGCACAGATAGTGCCGGGTTGCACCACCCGCCCCAATTCATCTGCCCACGCCGTCTCCACCCTCCCATAATCCGGTTGTACCCCGAAACACTCCAACCGAGACTTCAGTCCCACTATCGCTGGTGGCGCCTCGCCCCCAAGGTCAAAAAATTCGAGAAGCTGCGCCGATCTGTCCCCCCCCAGTTCCCCTTGGGGCAGCTGTGCCACGTAATGAGAAAGCTGGAGGTACGCAAAATATTGAGTAGGGGGTAATTGAAACTCCTCCCGGATTTCGGAAAATGGCTTACATTTGCCCGTAAGGTCCACTACATGTCCTAGGGATCGTATTCCCTGTCGATACCATACCTGAAACGCTTTAGTGTCGGATCCCGTCAGGAAGTGCACGTTTCCACGAATGGGGAGCCAGCTAGACACCTGCCAATTCCTTCGCCAAAAACTATTTAATTGTCGCCAAGTACGGCGCAACGCATTTAACAGAACATTTTGCGTAAGGCACGTAGGTAGTTGTGCACTGTCCGCATGTAGGACCCCCATCAAGGAGAGGGGTGCTACAAAAGCCGCTTCAAGGTCCCGTGGCGTATAGACATTGGTGTCTCCCAGATAGTCCCCCAAGTGACGTGCCTGACACGCCAAAGCATAAAGCCTTATATCTGGGAGCCCCAGACCCCCTCTGCTCCATTTACCTATCATACGGGATAGCGGAATCCGCGCCCTGGCCCCCTTCCACAGGAAACGCTGAATCTCCTTTTCCAACCTAAGCAGATCCCGCCGCAGTAACCACACGGGTAGAGTTTGCAACCAGTACAGTATACGAGGCAACACCACCATTTTAAATGCTGCAATTCTCCCCATCAGCGATAAAGGTAACGGATTCCACGCCCTCAGCTGGCTCCGTACCCCAGATAACACTCTCTCACAGGAGAGGGGATAGTGGACAACCTTGCCGAGTACCCCTATACAGGGGAAAGGGAGCCGATAGAACCCCGTTACAGAGCACTCTAGCCGTCGGTGTATCGTAAAGGCTCTTAACCATGTCACAAAAAGCCTGTCCCAAACCGTACATCGGTAGCAGGTGGTGCAAATATGTCCAGTTGACCCGGTCAAATGCTTTTTCAGCATCAAAACTCACCAGTAGGGACTGAAGCCGATGGCCATGCACCCATTCCAATGATGTCAAAATTCTACGAATGTTGCGGACCGCATAATGGCCCTGCACAAACCCCACCTGTGAGTCATGAACAAGATCCCCCAGTAATCCCGCTAGTCTGTCCGCCAAAACCTTGGCCATCAGCTTCATGTCAAAATTCAGCAGGGAAATCGGCCTATAAGAGGCCGCCAGCAGCGGGTCTTTGCCCGGCTTGGGTATCAACGTAATATACGCCTGTTTTTACCCCCCTCGTCTACCACTTCCGTCTATTCTTTGCCGGTAAGTGTCTACTAATAGAGGGCTAACCCAGGGCAACAGTAGTTTATAAAACTCGGCCCCATAGCCGTCCGGTCCCGGTGCTTTATAGCAGTTAGCTTTCGTAATTACCGATTGCACCTCCTCTAAAGTTATCGGACGCCCCAACATGGCCCGTTGTTCGTCGGACGCCTTGGGGAGCCGCAGCCCCTGGAGGTAAGTCTCCATAGTAGCGGTGTCTGTCTCCCCCGCTGAGTACAATTTCTGAAAGAAGCCCTTAAAAATCTCACTTATCCCGACCCGCTTCTGCTGTAATTTCCCGTGTTCGTCCCGAAGCGCCGCAACCCCCCTCCCACCTCTCTGACCCTTTAAACACCGTCCTAATAATTTCCCCGGTTTATCGCCAAAACACTGTAAACGGTATTTGTAATACATTATCGATTTCTTGGCTCTCTGATGGAGTAGTTCGTTTAAAGCAACCTGTAATTCCCATAATCGTTTTCTGTTGGGCACAGTGGGGGCCTGGCCACTAAGCACCCGCGCTTGCGACACCTGCTGCTCCAACCGTATAATTTGTTCTGCCATCAATCTCCGCTTCCTAGCCGCAAACCCGATGATATCCCCGCGCAGCACCACTTTGGCAGTTTCCCAAACCAGCTCTGGGTCATCTTTGTGTACCAGGTGGTTTAATTCAAAGTCTCGCCAGCGATGACTCAGAAACTGTTGGAATTTATTATCCTGATATAACTCGGTGGGAAACCGCCATATGCGAGATGTTCCGGTCTCGCTCCCCCAATGCAATTCCAACCATACCATAGCATGGTCGGAGATTTCCAAGGGTCCTATCTGCGCCTCCTCCACTTGGGCAAAGGTGGAGTGGAAAGCAGAAGGTAATCTAATCGCGCGCTAGTCCCATGTGCCCGCGAAATATGTGTAAACTCTTTCTCAGAGGGGTGCAACAGTCGCCAGGGATCTACCAAGTGTAAGCGGGCCCGAAAGCGTTGCAGCAGTTGAGAGCCGAGCACCCTGTCTCTCGTCACCCTGGCAGCAGAGGTATCTAGACGCACGTCGAAAACACCATTGAAGTCCCCCCCCCACCAGCATAGGGACGTCCGGCAGTTGCTCAATTTTGGCTGCACTGCGGGTCAGAAAATCCTATCTAATACATTGGGGCCATATACATCTCCTAGTATGATGTCCCGGTCTTCCAGTAGCCCATATAATAACAGAAATTTCCCGTTGGGATCGGCCCACTGACGGTGCAAAGTAAAGCGCACGCGTCTATGTATAAGTATGACCACCCCTCCTTTCTTTCCCAGTGCAGGCGCACCCCATACCTGGCCCACCCAGTCCCGACACAGTTTAGCATGCTCTTCAGCCGTCTGATGGGTCTCTTGGAGTAACGCAATATCACATCGCTGCCGAGCTCTTTGATGCATCTTTATTGAAGTAAATATACTGAACATTCTCTGCACAACCCTCTGATACGTGGAGTTTTCTTTCAAAATTCTGGAAAACAGAATGCAAGACTAAGGGCCCCTTTTACTAAGGCCTGTTAGCTCGTTAACGGGCGTTTTAACATGTAGTAACAGGAAGTCCGTGACACTAAAGCACAATGTGGTCGACAATCATGCACTAATACACTTATTAATTGATCAGTGCAGGATGAGGAGGGGAATGGGCAGAGCGTGGAAAGTACATTAAAGCGAGAGCCCATGCTATTGCCAACTGCTGGACAGCAACGTTTTGCCTACGTGGGTGCACCTAACAATTTCTCTATAGCTATAGCAACGCACATGCTGTAGTTGATCGGCGCATGTTCACTGCCGGGGAAGACATACTGGACATGCCCCGAAGCTAACGTAGAAGCTTTGCAATTAATGTGCATGATTGGCACGATAATAGCAAATCCATAATGGAGTTTAGTAAAAGGGGCCCTAAAACATCATAAAAATGGTTTTGGGGTAAATAATCTCCCTGTTTTCTAACAACTTTGTCCTTGATCTGTGATCCATTAGAGGGAACTGCAAAGGATCTAGGCTTCTGAGAGCTCCTTGGATCCCTCCCCCATCCAACCAATCAGGTTTTCAGAAGGAAGGTCATAGTGCCGCCTACAACCTTCCTCCTCCTGGCTCTTCATAACCCTCCTTTTTGGTCAAGGTTCTTTTCTCTTCTTCTCTCCCTTACTCTGCTATGAATGTTTATTTTCCTGTCCAAAGTTGTAGTTCCTTATTTTTTATGTTATTGTAAACTGCCCTGATGGTTCCCGAATGTGCGGTAAATTAAGTGCTCTAATAAAGATAAAGATAAAGATAAATATAAAGATTGTGAATATGCATAACAAATTTGTACATACAGGGTCTTCAATATATGCAAATTTATCTCCTGCTTATTTATTGTGGCTAGGGGGTCCTGAGGACAGGTTAGAGAATCCCTTAATCTACAGAATTTGAGGTACTAGATGCAAAATGCTATAGTCTGAGCCAGAGATGGTGCATATAAATTTGTTAAGCTTTAGAACTGGGCGCCAAGCTTCATTCCATCTAAGCTTCACAGTCCCGCATGAAAGGAATTCTGTTATTTTTATTTTCAGAGAGAACTAGGAATGTTCATCTTTCTATTATGAGTTGTTTTGCGCACTCATGAGGTTGATGCGAGTGAGATCAACTAGAAGCGCGGCATCCAGAACAAGGTAACAGATACCCACTTTACTTTCCATAAGCTAGCAACTCTCATCGCAAGTGTTGAGGGCTGGAGTGCAGGCACATAATATACACGTGATGGGTCTGTAAGGAGGCACAGAAATGTTGGTTTGATTTCAATGGAGAAATGAAAAGAAGATGACTAGCCCGCAAGTTTTAGAGTAACTAAGGACTCATGTGACCTGTCTCTACATGATGGCAATGCACACTATGGAACTAGAATATGTTAATTTTGTAAGAGAGGATATGATGCCCCAGGAAGTCTCCTGCATTAGGTAGCAACTCCTGTTTCAAGAGTCTATCTCCCATCTCCCAGGACAGGTTCCACTGCATTGGAAACGTCAGTCCAATGAAGTAGAATCTGTCCGGCTGCTGCCAGATCTGCACTGTCTCTCGAGGGCTGCAACAGCAAACAAGCACGTACGTCCTGCTCCAACGCACAAGATCAGCATCCTGAAGTGCCAGGCCCCAGGTTTGATCCTACTAGTGGTCAATTACAAGGTGCGAATGGGGCTGGGCATCTCCCACTAGAAAACTGGCACACATCAATATAGACAACGGAGAACGTTTATCATAGAGAAATGCACAAGAGCAGTTTCACCTAAAGCTTAAACTCTAACACTAAACTGTAATTCTTAATCTCAAAACCTTTAATTTCGGTCTACTCATAGTACGACTAATTGTCTCATTTTAGCCTAATGGTCAGAGCATTGACATTTGAGTCCCACTTTCATCGTATAGCAAAGGACCCAGAACAGATGGCCTCCTTGTCCTTCTCAGTAGCCTGTGCCTCACTATCATGTAATGTCTCCTGTCCATTGAATGGAATTTACTTTGCCAGTTATAACGATATTATCTTCTTCGCAGCAAAGAGAGATTTGTCTTGTGCTGGTGACCCCAGAATTTGAACCAGCCACATGGGCTGTGCAATTACCAGTCCTATGCAAGGCCTTAGAAGGGGAGAAAGTGTCTCTCGCTGTCAAAGTGAAAACAGAAAATTTGTGTTAGCTGCTGAACTAGGGCAGGCAATTTTATTCATGGTATATTGTCCCTGGGCTCTTTAGGGCAAAGTAGGGGATTTAAACCGTTACTTTCTAAATCGCTGTATCATAAAAGAATGAAATCTCATTAGAAAACAGGTAAAAATTCAAATAGGATACCAGGATCTCCTACATTTGGATTTGAGCAACAGGGAAGTGATGTTTCAGGTACCTCTATTGATCAAGGTATTGTTATGAACACTGTTCAGGGGCCAGGAAAGAGATGAGCGATGCAGGCACACCTGAGTTATCCGTCTCAGTAAAGAACGTGATGCAAAGCAGCCTGTTGGTGGCATGTAAAGAGGGAACAGCACAACACCTCAGAATGGAGTCTCCTGAGGCAAAAGAGTTACTTCCACTTCATAGGTTGCTGTTTTATTAATTACCTGCTTGTGAAATCAGTCATCATAGGTCTACCTAAAGAAACAGCACTTTTTCCCCTCCTAGTAACTTATTCTATGCAAAACATCTCTAGCTGCAAACACAACAATCTTTTGACTTCCTAGGAACAAGTGAATGCCTGTACTAAGGAGGAACCAGAACAGGAGGATGTTCTGAAGGTAGACAAGGATAGACGCCTCGGATTTCATCTGAGCTCATTCCTGTGGATTAAGGTATCTTTTGCTTCCACAAAGACTCCGACCAGCTGTTTGCTGTCAGTTTCTTGGCATCGCAGCCTCTTTAAGTGAGATTAAAGACTCCACTTGCCTCTTTTTCCAGCCACCCACTGTGCTGACCAGCTTTAAGCCGGCATTTCCACTGGAATTAACGTAAATCAGGGGAAACAGGTCCTGTCTGGTCTAGGCTGTGCTTTGCTGAGCTTCTCTGTCAACAAGAGAAGCATTTTAGAGCTTCACAAAAGGAAGGTGTCCCCGGTACCCTGTATAAAGCCGGCAGCAGCAAACCCAAGCAGCCAGCTGTTTTATGTAAAATGGAAGGATCAGCCGGACTAAACCAAATCCATCATTTTTCTAATGTAAACGGTCTAAGTCTGCGAAGTGTTTGAGCAGAAGCAAGTGGCTGAAACCCCTTTAAGTAGCTTATTTGCCAGTAAAGCGCTTATAGACCGGAATGACAATGACATACAGTTGGAAGGCTCATTTACATGTTTGCTAGTTGGATTTGGTTCTGATGTGGGGGATAATGAGGGTGTTTTTTGTGGAAGTCCATCTAGATCTGTGAGGTTGGGAGGGCTGAAGTAGCGTGTGGAGGTGTGTGCATGGGGGAGGGGGGGGGGTCGGACTGGATTGCCTTGTGGTTTAGGGTGATAATTTTGAATTTTATTCAGCTCTGTAATGGGAGCCAGTGGAGCTGTCTGAGTATTGGTGTTATGTGATCTTGTCTTTGCTGTTGCTCGTATGGAGAATAAAACAAAGGATATTATAATGCCTCTGTATCATTTGATGGTGCGACCGCACCTTGAATATTGTGTGCAATTCTGATCACCATATCTTAAGGAGGATATAGCAGAATTAGAAAAGGTACAGAGAAGAGCCACTAAAATGGTAAAGGGGATGGAAGAATACCCCTGTGAGGAGAGGCTTAAAAGTTAGGGCTCTTCAACCTGGAAAAGAGACAGCAGATGGGAAATATAATAGAGGTCTATAAATTAAGGAATGGAATGGAACGGGTAAACACTCATAGATCGATTGTTTAGCCATCAGAAAATAGAACGACTAGGGGACATGTAATGAAGCTACAGTGTAACCCGTTTAAGACTAATAAGAAAAAAGATTTTTATACTCAATGAGTAATCAAACTGGAATTCGTTACTGGAGGATGTAGTAAAAGCTATTAGTGTAGCTGGGTTTAAAAAAGGTTTGGAGAAGTTCCATAAACTATCATTAAAGAGGACATGGGAAATCCATGGTTTGCCCCAATACAAGCATTGTGGAACCGTATGACTTTGTTGGAACCTGATAGGCAGGGGCGGCCCAAGGGGGGTGCGGGGCCATGTGCGGAGACTCGGTGCGGGGCCTCATTTGCATAAGGGCCTTATTTGCATAAATATTTGCATAATGTTACCACACACTAACTTTTAGTAAACATGCCTCTTAATGAGTATATGGATAAAGAAAGACTAAAAGAGACCACGTGATGTGGTGAGCTTGGGTGGACGCGTCTGTCTGAGCTCCGGGCTTCCCATCCCATGCCGGGCAACTGAGCCGTTTTATTAACCCCGCCACACGTTCACTCCCGCCCAGACGAATCTGTGTCTGCTCCCGCTTCACCATCGCCGTGGGAACACCGGCATGGCAGCCGCCGCCAAAGCTAACCGGCGCGAAAAAGAGCGAGGCCTGGGGCCGCAGAAAATGGTCGACTCGCCCCCGAAGAGCAGCTTACCCCCGCCGGCGGTCACTGGGCTGTCGTCGGAGGAGGTTTCGGCGGCGGTCTCATCCGCGCTAGCAGCCCAATTTGAGATAGTAAAGGGTAAGCTGGATGCCGTTCAACTGTCGGTGGATACCTTTGGAGCCCGCATGCAACAGCTGAACAGCGGATCGGGCAGGCGGAAGAGGCCATAGAGGAGGTGAAGCGGGAACTGTCTCAGGCGAAGGCCTTGCTCCGGACCCAGGGCGATAAGATCGACGACCTGGAGAACCGCTCGCGGAGGAGTAACCTCCGATTCTTGGGGATCCCTGAGTCGGTAGGCGACGCTGCTTTGCTGCCTTATGTAGAAGCCCTATGCAAGAGGCTATCGGAGGGGAGAGGGGAAGCGGGAACAGACCGGATCATCCTTGAGAGGGCTCACAGAATAGGCCCCAAGCCCACGCGGGACATGCGACCCCGAATTGTGTTGGTAAAATTTTTACAATACCAACATAAAGACGCAGTCCTTAAGGAGGCTCGTAAAGTTGGAACCCTTGAGGTGGATAATAGCAAGATTCGGATTGCTCAAGATTACTCAGCAGCTCTTAGTCAGCGGCGCAAGGCCTTTGCGGTCGTTTGCCAGCAGCTGATAACCGCCCGAATCAAATTTACCATGCAGTATCCAGCACGGCTGCACGTGGTGCATCAGGGCCAGCACAGCGTTTTTGATTCCCCGGGAGCTGTGGAGGCATACCTGCAGCAGGTAGAACGAACAGTGTCGGGACAGCCCTGAATGGAGCGAGATGGCTGCGGAAAGTTCTTGTTGGTACGTGTTGAGCCGGGAGCCCGGCAAGCTGAAACCCTGTAGGAGGATCAGCGCAGAGCGATCCCCAATATTGCAGCTTGCGCCGTAAGGGCGGGCCGTAAGGGTCTGGGGCACCAATTTAAGTTTTTTGGCCTTCCTATAAGTAGGAGAGTCATATCACCATTCCAGAGACATGGGGACTGCTCTTCGGAGAAGTGTTGAACTGCACGGGGCCTTACTGAGTGCCCTCAGGCCTTATATGATATTTGATTAATAACCCCATGTTCCCCCCCCCTCCCCTTTTTTTTTTTTTTTGGCTGTGTTTATCTGCACTGGGGAAGTTATCTTTTCAATTTGTGCTGGGTATTTTTCTGTGATGTGTGGCTAACCTAAATGGTTGAGGGGAGAATATAGTCTTATAGTATTCACTTAACTGGGGGGGCAGGATTGCTTTGTCTGTTCATAGCCAGGCTTGCGATGTTGCTCACCGTGGGGGGCGGGAGGGGATACCGGGTTAGGGGGGGGTGTGGGCGGAGGGGGGGCAGCCTTTCTGTCGGGGATGGGAAGCCTGGACACATATAACGGGGGGTCAGGAGGTTCAGGCGGCCATGAGTGGGGGAGGATGGGTTGAAGAGAAGGGGGGGGTGGGGGGTAGGATGTGGGAAGGGGGTTGGGGTTGGGGGTTGGGGGGTTTGGGAGGGGAGAGTGAGTGGGGGAGTGGGGAAGGGGGAGGGTATGTTGGGAGGGGGATGGGGCGACGCAACCAAGTGTGGGAACATATTTCCCAGGCAATCTCTCTATGGTACTTTAAGGGGAGGCCCCAGGCTGGGGGGGTTTCCTTTCTCATGCACTGTTGGCAGCGGGGGCCTTGGAGGCTGATTTTTCTTTGCGAGTAATCTCCTGGAATGTGTGTGGCCTTGGCAGCCCGATAAAGAGATATAAAGTTTTAAAAGCGCTAGCTAGACAGAGGTGCGATGTTGCGCTATTGCAAGAGACCCACCAGACAGCCGAGGAACATGCCAAACTATGCCGGGACTGGGTGGGCCAGGTGTGGGGAGCACCTGCACTGGGGAAAAAAGGAGGCGTAGCCATTCTTATTCACAAAAGAGTGCGTTTTACGCTGCGCCGGCAGGTGGCGGACCCAACAGGGAGGTTTTTGCTATTGCATGGGTCATTAGAAGAACGGGAGCTTATTCTGGGAAACGTGTATGGCCCTAACCAGTTAGACCACGGTCTCTTTGATCGTCTCGCGGCCGGCGTGGAGCAACTACCCGAAGAGCCTTTGCTATTGGGGGGGGACTTCAATGGGGTCTTCGAGATCGGGCTTGATACTTCGAGTGGCACGGGAACCCGAGAGAGAATCCTTACTTCTCGGCTGCTGCAAAGATTTAAAACGAGATTAGATCTGGTGGACCCTTGGCGATTATTGCACCCTACCGAGAAGGACTTCACTCACGTATCGCGGGCCCACGGTACCAGCGCCCGCATTGATTATCTCTTGCTCTCGGCTCCCTTATTTACCTATGCGGGAGACGCACAGATAGGCCCCCTTGAGATTTCTGACCATGCCATGGTTTGGATAGAGTTGCACTGGGGGAGAGGGGAGGGCCGATCTCGCATTTGGCGGTTCCCCATCGATCTCTATAGGGATAGTCATTTCCAGCAATTTCTCGTTCAACGCTGGCGCGAACTTGAATTTAACCACCAGTCCCATACTGATGACCCGGAGCTGGTATGGGAAACCGCCAAAGTTGTGTTACGAGGAGATATCATAGGATACGTGGCTAGGAAGCGGCGGATTATGGCTGCGCAGATTATCCGACTTGAACAACAAGTGAAACAAGCACGGCTGCTTAATGGCTGGGCCCCTACGGTGACTAATAGGAAACGGTTGTGGGAATTGCAGGTTGCTCTGAATGAATTGCTTCATCAGAGAGCAAAAAAATCGTTATTGTACTATAAATATAGGCTATATCGCTTCGGGGATAAACCGGGTCGCTTATTGGGGAGATGTCTCAAAGGTCAGAGAGGGGCACAGTCCGTGGCGGCACTCCGCGATGACCATGGGCGCCTCCAGCAGAACCGGGGGGTAATTAGCGCAATTTTTGGGGATTTTTTTCGAAAACTCTATGCGGCGGGAGAGACCTCCCCCACGACTATGGAACAGTTTTTTCAGGGCTTGCCACTGCCAAAGGTGTCTGAGGAACAACGTAGCAACTTGGGACAACCTATTACTTTACAGGAGGTGCAGCGGGTCATCTCTACAGCCAGCTGTTATAAGGCCCCTGGACCGGACGGTTATGGGCGGAATTCTCCAAGCTTCTGTCTGACTGGGTGAGCCCCCTCCTTGTGGAGACGTACCGCTGTAGAGGGGTGGGAGAGGGTCGACGCTGGGGGGATAACCAGGCTTACATCACGCTTATCCCTAAGCCTGGCAAGGATCCTTTACTAGCAGCTTCCTATAGACCGATTTCTTTATTAAATTTTGATATGAAGGTGTTAGCGAAGGTCTTGGCTGAGCGCTTGGCGGGTGTCTTAGGAGACGTAGTGCATGAGTCACAGGTAGGATTCGTGCGGGGCCGCTATGCGGTACGCAATTTGCGTAAAATCCTGGCGTCGCTGGAATGGGTCCACCACCAGAAGTTGCCATCTCTCTTGGTGAGTTTTGATGCTGAAAAAGCGTTTGATAGGGTGAATTGGGAGTATTTGCACCATCTGCTTCCCCTATATGGCCTGGGGCAATCATTTTGTGACATGGTACATAGTCTGTATGTTAACCCGACTGCCCGGGTGTTGTGTAATGGAGCCCTGTCCGATTCCTTTTCCCTGTACCGTGGTACTCGACAGGGGTGTCCACTTTCCCCTTTATTGTTCGTCTTGTCGCTAGACCCGCTGATACGGAGTATAGAAGCCGATAGCCGAATCCGCGGGGTTACGATAGGTACACAGGGATTTAAGGTGTCGGCCTTCGCCGACGACATTGCTGGTGCACCTGCTGGCTCCTCGGGAGTCCCTTCCTCGATTGATGGAGGCCTTCCGGCGGTTTGGCAGGTTCGCTGGGCTTCGGATAAATGAGGATAAATCGGAGGCCCTGGATGTGTCTGGACTCTTGCAGGGTCATTGGGGGGGGGATTTCCCTCTGAAATGGGCGGCACATCAATTTAAATATCTGGGTATTGTCTTAACTCGATTACCTCAAGACTTATATCGGACTAATTTCGAGAAGGTTTTGTCGGGGTTGCGGGCCCAGCTGCGAGCCTGGAACCCCCTGCCGCTGTCGCTTCTGGGACGGGTAGCGGCGATTCAGATGGTGGTTCTGCCCCGTATCTTATACTGGCTGCAGACCCTCCCAGTGTGGCTGTTGCGCCGGGATTTGCTTAGCTTAGAAAAGGCGATTCAAGGCTTCCTATGGAAGGGAGCCAGGGCGCGTATTCCTTTGTCTCGTATGGTGGGTAAATGGAAGACGGGCGGTTTGGGGCTCCCGGATCTGGGGACCTACGCCTTAGCCTGCCAGGCGCGGCATCTCGGGGACTGGTTGGGCGGGACGAATACCTACACACCTAGGGACTTGGAGGCGGCGGTGGCGGCCCCGGTCTCTCTGATGGGAGTTCTACATGTGGAGGGGGTGCATTTGCCAAGGCGCATTCTACATAGTGGTCTGTTCACCTCTATGAGACGTACCTGGCGACAGCTAAACAGTTTTTGGCACCGGAACTGGCAGGTGTCGAGCTGGTTGCCTATTCGTGGTAATGTGCATTTTCTGCCAGGTTCTGAATCCCGGGCCTTTCAGCTGTGGCAAGCCCAGGGTATCGACTATGTGGGCCATGTAGTGGGACTTACAGGACACTGCAAATCGTTTCAGGAGCTGTGTGCCGAGTTCAGTTTGCCTCCCTCTCAATACTTTGCGTTTCTGCAGCTCGCTCACTATGTGGCTACGCTGCCCAAGGAAGAGTTGGGTGTTGATAGATCGGCGCAAATTCTTGACTTTTTCGAGATTGGCGGGGAGACCCCCCCGAAGATAGCGGGGTTGAAAACTAGATTGGAGTGTTTCCGGTCTCCGCCGGATTTTAGGAAGGCTGAGCTGGCTTGGGGGACAGAACTGGGGCGTGAGGTATTGCCGGACGTTATACGACAGGCTTTGGGGCGCATCGCGGGGCTTGTGGAGGGTGCTAGATGGCGGGAGGTGCAATATAAAGCTTTGACGCGACTGCATTTCTCCCCACGTCGTGCTCTGCGGAGTCGTATCACTCAGGATGGGTCTTGTCCTAGATGCTCCACGCCCTTGGCTACCCTAACCCACATGTGGTGGCAGTGCAGGTGCATCCTCCCATACTGGTCCAGTATTCATAAGTACCTTATGGGATTATTGCAGCAGCGCTTTCCTTGGACTGGAGTTCTGGTCACCCTCGATTTGTTACATCCGGCTCTTCCAGTGGGACGGTGGGAGCGGCTTCTGGTGCGCAAGGCATGTCTGGTGGGTAAAGGTCCTATTTTGCATCTTTGGCGAGACCAGAACCCGCCCACATTTTTGGAGTGGCGCAACAGATTTCACCAGTTGATGCTGGCGGAGCGCTGGGGTGCCCGGGGTAAGGTAAAAAAGTGGTCCACATTCATGCTTATTTGGGAGCCTTATATTCAAAGCCTTGGCCCCCGCTGCCGCAATGAAATAGTCAATGTGGGCTATTAAGGTACTCTTAGGGCACCAATGTCGTGCCTGGCTGAGAGCCGCTTGGGGATGGATTAGGCCTACTTATGTTTATGCTACTTGCTGGTTGCGACGCAGGGGGGGGAGGGTGGGGGGGGGAGGGGGGCGGGGGGTGGGCTACCATTTACATAAAATCATGTAATTGTCTATGGTGTGCCTTTTTTGTTTGCTGTTGATACCGAATTGTATGTTGTATCTGCCCCTGCGCGGAGATAAGAGTACACTCCGTGGGGGCTTATTGTCTGCACTGTACTGAATGTTATGGTTCTGATGATTACTAAATAAAGTTTCAAAAAAAAAAAGAAAGACTAAAAGATTTCTACATTACTATAATCCAGTGCCAACTGCCAGGCACATTAGGAACTACTACAAACACTGCCCATTTAGAACCCATAGCAAACCCGCCATATCCTAACAGCACTACCAGGACTCACAAAGCACAAGACCCTACCTATCAAAAGGCAACACTACAAATATTAAACCAATACATTTCAGAGAACAATAATACATGACCTACTGGGGAAAGAGAACAAGTGGCAATGTCAAATAGGAATTACATAAACAGAATACCTCAGCTCAGTTACACGTGCAGAACATAGACCATCACCAAACAAGAAATCACAATGTAGAAACAGGAAGACAATAATTAAACTGGGAACCCCAAAAGCCCAACAACACTGTAGAAATAAAACTATAAATTAATTTCCTCTTGTACTAAACAAAGCGCAGATGTTAATGATGCACATTTCCCAGAGCTGGCATATTTCAGTTAATAAATTCAATAAAGTTAATAAATTCAATCTTTATACCTTTTGTGCATTTTTTTTCAGTTGCAATTAATTGCTCCAGCCACTTTCTTCTGGTTTCTTCGTGTCTTCTGCTAACTCTCCATCGTCTGCTGTCCATTTGTCCTTTCTTCACGTTTCTAGTTTTTTTCCATTCTCTCTCTACATCTGCTTTAACATACTAATCTCTCTCCTTTTGCTCTTTCCTCATTCCTATTTCATCCAATCAAATTTTACCCCGCCATCCTCAATCCCCACTTACTCTCCCAATATCCGGCCAATTGTAGATTTGTCTTCCCTCCCACACAAAATATTTTTTCTCTCTCCATTTCCCTCTCCCAACTCTATCCCATTCTAATCCTCCCCCAACATCAGCTCCCTTCTAGTTCCAGCCACACCCAGCATCCGCTCCCTTCTAGTCCCCGCATCAGCCCATTTCCAGTCCTAGCTCCCCCATCCGAGTCCCTCCATCAGCTCATTTCCAATCCCAGCCCCCATAAGCCCATTTCTAGTCCTATCCTAGCCCCACCATCAGCCCATTCCAGTCCTAGCTCCCCCATCCGAGTCCCTCCATCAGCTCATTTCCAATCCCAGCCCCCCAACAGCCCATTTCCAGTCCTATCCTAGCCCTCCATCAGCCCATTTCCTGTCCTAGCCCCCCTCACTCAGCCCATTTCCAGTCCTAGCTCCCTCCCCTCACAGCCATTTCCATTCCAAGCCCCCTCCCCATCAGCTATTTGTAGTTCAAGCCTTCCTTCCACTCAGCCCATTTCCATTCCAAGCCCCCGTCCCCATCAGTTAGTTGCAGTTCAAGCCCTCCTTCCACTCAGCCCATTTCCAGTCCTAAGCCCCCCCATCACCCCATTTTCAGTCTTAGCCCCCCATAGCCCATTAGCAGTCCTAACCCCCATCAGCCCATTTCAAGTCCAAGCGCCCTCCCCTTACAGCCCATTTCCATTCCAAGCCCCCCTCTCCATCAGCTATTTGTAGTTCAAGCCCTTCTTCCACACAGCCCATTTCCATTCCCAGCCCCCGTCCCCATCAGCTATTTGCAGTTCAAGCCCTCCTTCCACTCAGCCCATTTCCAGTCCTAGCCCCCCCCATAGCCCATTACCAGTCCTAGCCCCCCCATAGCCCATTACCAGTCCTAAGCCCCCCATCAGCCCATTTCCAGTCCTAAGGTCCCCCCATCACCCCATTTTCAGTCTTAGCCCCCCCATAGCCCATTACCAGTCCTAACCCCCATCGGCCCATTTCCAGTCCTAGCCCCCCATAGCCCATTTCCAGTCCTAGCCCCCCCATAGCCCATTACTAGTCCTAACCCCCCATCAGCCCATTTCCACTCTTAGCACCCCCATAGCCCATTACCAGTCCTAAGTCACCCCATAGCCCATTACCAGTCTTAAGCCCCCCATCAGCCCACTTCCAGTCCTAAGGCCTCCCCATCACCCCATTTTCAGTCTTAGCCCCCCTATAGCCTATTACCAGTCCTACCCCCCATCAGCCCATTTCCAGTCTTAGCCCCTCCATAGCCCATTACATCCTAACCCCTCTGCTATTTTCCAGTCCTATCCCCCCATCAGCCCACTTCCAGTCTTAGCCCCCCCATAGCCCATTACCAGTCCTAACCCCCCATCAGCACATTTCCAGTCCTAGCCCCCCTATAGCCCATTACCAGTCCTACCCCCCCATCAGCCCATTTCCAGTCTTAGCCCCCCCATAGCCCATTACATCCTAACCCATCAGCTAATTTCCAGTCCTAACCCATCAGCCCACTTCCAGTCTTAGCCCCCCCATAGCCCATTACCAGTCCTAACCCCCCTCCCCATCAGCCCATTTCCAGTCTTAGCCCCCCCCATAGCCCATTACATCCTAACCCATCAGCTAATTTCCAGTCCTAACCCATCAGCCCACTTCCAGTCTTAGCCCCCCCATAGCCCATTACCAGTCCTAACACCCCTCCCCCCATCAACCCTGATAGAATTTTAAAAAAAAATGGCTGCTGCTGCCGCTGCCGCCGTGGCAGCGGCAGAATCAAATGTCCCGCCGCGGGGCCCCGCCTGCCCGGCAGAGCCTCCTTGAGCTCCCGAGTCCCTCCTAATGAGCGGGCTTTCAGAGCCACGAGAGTTTCCCTTTCTTCTCGCGGCTCAGCCCCGGCAGGATTAACAGAGCCGCGAGAGGTCAGAGAAGCTCTCGCGCTTTGTCACCTCCATCTCTCTCATTTCGGACATCAGGGCAAAGGAACAGTATAGCAGGTGAGACACCAGGCAGCATGGGACTTCCCTGTGTCCCTGAACAGATCTGGCCCTGCATCTGAACTCCTGCAGGGAGAGCAGGGCCATCAGCACATTCTCCTACCTGCAGGGAGAGCAGGGCCATCAGCACATTCTCCTACCTGCAGGGAGAGCGGGGCCATCAGCACATTCTCTTACCTGCAGGGAGGGCGGGGCCATCAGCACATTCTCTTACCTGCAGGGAGAGCACGGCCATCAGCACATTCTCTTACTTGCAGGGAGAGCAGGACCATCAGCACATTCTCTTAACTGCAGGGAGAGCAGGACCATCAGCATATTCTCTTACCTGCAGGGAGAGCAGAGACATCAGCACATTCTCTTACCTGCAGGGAGAGCAGGGCCATCAGCACATTCTCCTACCTGCAGGGAGAGCAGGGTCATCAGCACATTCTCCTACCTGCAGGGAGAGCAGGGTCATCAGCACATTCTCCTACCTGCAGGGAGAGCAGGGTCATCAGCACATTCTCCTACCTGCAGGGAGAGCGGGGCCATCAGCACATTCTCTTACCTGCAGGGAGAGCAGGGCCATCAGCACATTCTCTTACCTGCAGGGAGAGCGGGGTCATCAGCACATTCTCCTACCTGCAGGGAGAGCGGGGCCATCGGCACATTCTCCTACCTGCAGGGAGAGCGGGGCCATCGGCACATTCTCCTACCTGCAGGGAGAGCAGGGCCATCGGCACATTCTCCTACCTGCAGGGAGAGCAGAGACATCAGCACATTCTCCTACCTGCAGGGAGAGCAGGGCTATCAGCACATTCTCCTACCTGCAGGGAGAGCAGGGCCATCAGCACATTCTCTTACCTGCAGGGAGAGCAGGGCCATCAGCACATTCTCTTACCTGCAGGGAGAGCAGAGACATCAGAACATTCTCTTACCTGCAGGGAGAGCAGGGTCATCAGCACATTCTCTTACCTGCAGGGAGAGCAGGGTCATCAGCACATTCTCCTACCTGCAGGGAGAGCAGGGCCATCAGCACATTCTCTTACCTGCAGGGAGAGCGGGGTCATCAGCACATTCTCCTACCTGCAGGGAGAGTGGGGCCATCAGCACATTCTCCTACCTGCAGGGAGAGCAGGGCCATAAGCACATTCTCCTACCTGCAGGAACAGCAGGGCCATAAGCACATTCTCCTACCTGCAGGGAGAGCAGGGCCATCAGCACATTCTCTTACCTGCAGGGAGAGCAGGGTCATCAGCACATTCTCTTACCTGCAGGGAGAGCAGGGTCATCAGCACATTCTCTTACCTGCAGGGAGAGCAGGGCCATCAGAACATTCTCTTACCTGCAGGGAGAGCAGGGTCATCAGGGTCAAGGTTGAGCGTACACGACTTTCTGCACTCTAGACTGATTCATGGACGAGCGCTTTGTCACCTCCATCTCTCTCATTTCGGACATCAGGGAAAAGGAACAGTATAGCAGGTGAGACACCAGGCAGCATGGGACTTCCCTGTGTCCCTGAACAGATCTGGCCCTGCATCTGAACTCCTTTCTGATACACTCCCATTCAATTGGGGTCATTTTGTGATCAGAGAACGCAGTATAAAGATGGGGTGGGAGGATAGAGGCCAACATCTGCAGGGTCCAAATCTCAGGTGGTGACTCAGTATGTCCATTTCAACCTGCCTGAGTGTTTAAGGCAGAAGACATGATTCATGGAAGGAAATTGCTAATGGAAGACTTGAGTTAGTGCTGCATTCACTTTTATTAGCTAGGCAGACAGAGGATCGTTACCCCCCACATCTGGGAATAGGCGGCGAACAGATGAGCTTACAGGTATTCCCAAGTGGTCAGAACTGGCCAGTGTGGAAGACAGGATGCTGGTCTTCATGGACTATTAGTGGTACATCTTATGTTCTAGTGGGAAAAAACAGAAAGAATGCAAAAACATTTTGACAATAACAAAAATACACCTGATATAAGCCAGTGCTGACAGCAGTATTGGGAATTGTCGGCATCGACACCACCATTTATTTTATGGGCTCTATACAGATTTTCAGCTCAGCAGCAGCTGCAGTCTGTTCCACAGTGTACTACATCAACCGTAATGGGTCATGCACTCATAAGCTCTGTTTTCCAAGTAAATCTTTGGCTTTACACGACATTACAGGGCCCAGCTCCAGCTAATCCTTAAAAACAATTTATTCCCAACTGCAAAGTGCTATCAAGGAAGGATAATCACTATTAATATTAGTTATTGTTATTGATTTTAGCTTTAAAGAATTGATTTTCAGTCCTGGGCACATTTATGAGTCTCTTTGCTGGAGATGCATTATCCAGCCCGATGTGAAACATTCTGACGCTGGGTTCTGAGGATCACTTGTGACCCAGGAGCACAATGACTTAGAGTGCAGAAATGGCAATAAGGAGGGTGGAGGGAAATCAGGTTCTAATCTAGTCTTCAGTTCATATGTTTTGGAGGGTCTTCCATATTTTCACAAAGCTCAATGATAATAAAGTCTAGTGAATCAAAGAACTTGCAAAATTTGGAGGTGTGTTCAGATAATTGGACCATCTGTGTTGCACAGAATCAAGGCCAAAGCAGACATGAGAGAAAAACACCACCACTTATAGAGAATCTGGATGAGAATAGGTTTTCTCTCCAAGCGATGCTGCAGATCTTGATGGCATTCAAAGGCATCCTTTATTTTATGGATAACAGCCTCATCTTCCACTAAGATCATCCCCCTCTAAAATATCAAACTTTTTCCTGTCCCACGTACCTGGCTGTGAGCAGGGAAGGAGAACCTCACTTTTCTGTTCTTGGTTGTCTCTGGAGTTGAAAGGGAGGAGGTTTGCCTCCTATATCTGGTGTCCTATGGTGGCAATAGAGGACCACGCAGAAGAACCTTTGACTTTCCACATACTGAAGAAGTTTCTGAACATCCTCAACAGCTCTAAAGCAGAAAGGAGAAATGCTGCCTAATCCAGAAATCTAAAGGAGACCATGAGGGGGGGTAGAAAAGGAGTGAGGAAGAGGTTCTAGCAAGAGCAATAGGTACCAAACAAGAGGATACCCAATAAAGACACAGAAGGAACTCAAGTGACTGGAGGAGTGGCCTAGTGGTTGGGGCAAGGTACTTCAGGCCGGAAGGTCGGGGTTCAAATCCCACTAGAGAACAGCAACCTTGGGCCGGAAGGACTGGGGTTTCTAGTCCCACAGATGCTCCTTGTGGACTTGGGCAAGCCACTTAACCCTCCATAGCCCATGTTCCCTGTAAAATAGTTATCTCCAAGTTATAATGCCCTGTTCAATGTAATTTCAGTTTGTTCAATGTAAACCGCACTGATGCAGAATAGCGCGGTATATAAGAGAATGTAAATAAATAAATAAAATAAAGACACAGAAGGAACTCAAGTGCAAAGGAGACAGAGGGTGTCTCCAGGGTAAGCCCCTGTCCAATGTACATTACCAAGTTTAAGTTTAAATGTAAACCGCTTTGCTAGAAATGATAAAGCGGTATATAAAACCTGTTAAATTTAATAAATAAATAAATAACGCATTGGCACTCTAGGTAAACCTTTAAATCTCCCAAATTTATTGTTTAGCTTTGAATGCCTTGCTCTTTGCCTCCCCACAGAAACTGTATCCCTAGGCAAAAGCTTAGTTCATCTAGTGGTTGGGCCAACCCTAGGTGTCCCACACAGGGCTGGCCCAACCATTAGGCAAGACGACATAGTCAGCTAGGGCAGCAGCTTCTGAGGGGCGGCCAAGAGAAGCAGCAGTCAAAGCAAAAGGGCCATCAGCACATTCTCTTACCTGAAGGGAGAGCAGGGTCATCAGCACATTCTCCTACCTGCAGGGAGAACAGGGCCATCGGCACATTCTCCTACCTGCAGGGAGAGCAGAGACATCAGCACATTCTCCTACCTGCAGGGAGAGCAGGGCCATCAGCACATTCTCCTACCTGCAGGGAGAGCAGAGACATCAGCACATTCTCCTACCTGCAGGGAGAGCAGGGCCATCAGCACATTCTCCTACCTGCAGGGAGAGCAGGGCCATCAGCACATTCTCTTACCTGCAGGGAAAGCGGGGACATCAGCACATTCTCCTACCTGCAGGGAGAGCAGGGCCATCAGCACATTCTCTTACCTTCAGGGAGAGCAGGACCATCAGCACATTCTCTTACCTGCAGGGAAAGCAGGGCCATCGGCACATTCTCTTACCTGCACGGAGCGCAGGGCCATCGGCACATTCTCCTACCTGCAGGGAGAGCAGGGCCATCAGCACATTCTCCTACCTGCAGGGAGAGCAGGGACATCAGCACATTCTCTTACCTGCAGGGAGAGCAGGGCCATAAGCACATTCTCCTACCTGCAGGAACAGCAGGGCCATCGGCACATTCTCTGACCTGCACGGAGAGCAGGGCCATCGGCACATTCTCCTACCTGCAGGGAGAGCAGGGCCATCGGCACATTCTCCTACCTGCAGGGAGAGCAGAGACATCAGCACATTCTCTTACCTGCAGGGAGAGCAGGGCCATCAGCACATTCTCTTACCTGCAGGGAGAGCAGAGACATCAGCACATTCTCCTACCTGCAGGGAGAGCAGGGCCATCGGCACATTCTCCTACCTGCAGGGAGAGCGGGGCCATCGGCACATTCTCTTACCTGCAGGGAGAGCGGGGCCATCGGCACATTCTCCTACCTGCAGGGAGAGCGGAGCCATCGGCACATTCTCCTACCTGCAGGGAGAGCGGAGCCATCGGCACATTCTCCTACCTGCAGGGAGAGCAGAGACATCGGCACATTCTCTTACCTGCAGGGAGAGCGGGGCCATCGGCAAATTCTCCTACCTGCAGGGAGAGCAGAGACATCGGCACATTCTCTTACCTGCAGGGAGAGCGGGGCCATCGGCACATTCTCCTACCTGCAGGGAGAGCAGAGACATCAGCACATTCTCCTACCTGCAGGGAGAGCAGGGCCATCGGCACATTCTCCTACCTGCAGGGAGAGCGGGGCCATCGGCACATTCTCTTACCTGCAGGGAGAGCGGGGCCATCGGCACATTCTCCTACCTGCAGGGAGAGCGGAGCCATCGGCACATTCTCCTACCTGCAGGGAGAGCAGAGACATCGGCACATTCTCCTACCTGCAGGGAGAGCAGGGCCATCAGCACATTCTCCTACCTGCAGGGAGAGCAGGGACATCAGCACATTCTCTTACCTGCAGGGAGAGCGGGGCCATAAGCACATTCTCCTACCTGCAGGAACAGCAGGGCCATCGGCACATTCTCTTACCTGCACGGAGAGCAGGGCCAAAGGCACATTCTCCTACCTGCAGGGAGAGCAGGGCCATCGGCACATTCTCCTACCTGCAGGGAGAGCAGAGACATCAGCACATTCTCTTACCTGCAGGGAGAGCAGGGCCATCAGCACATTCTCTTACCTGCAGGGAGAGCAGAGACATCAGCACATTCTCCTACCTGCAGGGAGAGCAGGGCCATCGGCACATTCTCCTACCTGCAGGGAGAGCGGGGCCATCGGCACATTCTCTTACCTGCAGGGAGAGCGGGGCCATCGGCACATTCTCCTACCTGCAGGGAGAGCGGAGCCATCGGCACATTCTCCTACCTGCAGGGAGAGCAGAGACATCGGCACATTCTCTTACCTGCAGGGAGAGCGGGGCCATCGGCACATTCTCCTACCTGCAGGGAGAGCAGGGACATCGACACATTCTCCTACCTGCAGGGAGAGCAGAGACATCGGCACATTCTCTTACCTGCAGGGAGAGCGGGGCCATCGGCACATTCTCCTACCTGCAGGGAGAGCAGAGACATCGGCACATTCTCCTACCTGCAGGGAGAGCAGGGCCATCGGCACATTCTCCTACCTGCAGGGAGAGCAGAGACATCAGCACATTCTCCTACCTGCAGGGAGAGCAGGGCCATCAGCACATTCTCCTACCTGCAGGGAGAGCAGAGACATCAGCACATTCTCCTACCTGCAGGGAGAGCAGGGCCATCAGCAGATTCTCCTACCTGCAGGGAGAGCAGAGACATCAGCACATTCTCTTACCTGCAGGGAGAGCAGGGACATCAGTACATTCTCCTACCTGCAGGGAGAGCAGGGACATCGGCACATTCTCCTACCTGCAGAGAGAGCAGGGACATCAGCACATTCTCTTACCTGCAGGGAGAGCGGGGCCATAAGCACATTCTCCTACCTGCAGGAACAGCAGGGCCATCGGCACATTCTCTTACCTGCAGGGAGAGCAGAGCCATCGGCACATTCTCCTACCTGCAGGGAGAGCAGAGACATCGGCACATTCTCTTACCTGCAGGGAGAGCAGGGCCATCAGCACATTCTCCTACCTGCAGGGAGAGCAGGGCCATCGGCACATTCTCCTACCTCCAGGGAGAGCAGGGACATCGGCACATTCTCTTACCTGCAGGGAAAGCAGGGCCATAAGCACATTCTCCTACCTGCAGGGAAAGCAGGGCCATAAGCACATTCTCCTACCTGGAGGGAAAGCAGGGCCATAAGCACATTCTCCTACCTGCAGGGAAAGCGGGGACATCAGCACATTCTCCTACCTGCAGGGAGAGCAGGGACATCAGCACATTCTCTTACCTGCAGGGAGAGCAGGGCCATCAGCACATTCTCCTACCTGCAGGGAGAGCAGGGCCATCAGCACATTCTCTTACCTGCAGTGAGAGCAGGGCCATCAGCACATTCTCCTAACTGCAGGGAGAGCAGGGCCATCAGCACATTCTCATACCTGCAGGGAGAGCAGGGCCATCAGCACATTCTCCTACCTGCAGGGAAAGCAGGGCCATAAGCACATTCTCCTACCTGCAGGGAGAGCAGGGCCATAAGCACATTCTCCTACCTGCAGGAAAAGCAGGGCCATAAGCACATTCTCCTACCTGCAGGGAGAGCAGGGCCATCAGCACATTCTCCTACCTGCAGGGAGAGCAGGGCCATCAGCACATTCTCCTACCTGCAGGGAGAGCTGGGCCATCAGCACATTCTCCTACCTGCAGGGATAGCAGGGCCATCAGCACATTCTCCTACCTGCAGGTAGAGCAGGGCCATAAGCACATTCTCCTACCTGCAGGGAAAGCGGGGCCATAAGCACATTCTCCTACCTGCAGGGAGAGCGGGGCCATAAGCACATTCTCCTACCTGCAGGGAGAGCGGGGCCATAAGCACATTCTCCTACCTGCAGGGAAAGCGGGGACATCAGCACATTCTCCTACCTGCAGGGAGAGCAGGGACATCAGCACATTCTCTTACCTGCAGGGAGAGCAGGGCCATCAGCACATTCTCCTACCTGCAGGGGGAGCAGGGCCATCAGCACATTCTCTTACCTGCAGGGAGAGCAGGGCCATCAGCACATTCTCCTACCTGCAGGGAAAGCGGGGCCATAGGCACATTCTCCTACCTGCAGGGAGAGCGGGGCCATCGGCACATTCTCCTACCTGCAGGGAGAGCGGGGACATCGGCACATTCTCTTACCTGCAGGGAGAGCAGAGACATCAGCACATTCTCCTACCTGCAGGGAGAGCAGGGCCATCAGCACATTCTCCTACCTGCAGGGAGAGCAGAGACATCAGCACATTCTCTTACCTGCAGGGAGAGCAGGGCCATCAGCACATTCTCCTACCTGCAGGGAGAGCAGGGCCATCAGCACATTCTCTTACCTGCAGGGAGAGCAGGGCCATCAGCACTTTCTCTTACCTGCAGGGAGAGCAGGGCCATCAGCACATTCTCTTACCTGCAGGGAGAGCAGGGCCATCAGCACATTCTCCTAACTGCAGGGAGAGCAGGGCCATCAGCACATTGTCCTACCTGCAGGGAGAGCGGGGACATAGGCACATTCTCCTACCTGCAGGGAGAGCAGGCCATCAGCACATTCTCCTACCTGGAGGGAGAGCGGGACATCAGCACATTCTCTTACCTGCAGGGAGAGCAGGGCCATCAGCACATTCTCTTACCTGCAGGGATAGCACGGCCATCAGCACATTCTCCAACCTGCAGGGAGAGCGGGGACATCGGTACATTCTCTTACCTGCAGGGAGAGCAGGGCCATCAGCACATTCTCTTACCTGCAGGGAGAGCAGGGCCATCAGCACATTCTCTTACCTGCAGGGAGAGCAGGGCCATCAGCACAATCTCTTACCTGCAGGGAGAGCAGGGCCATCAGCACATTCTCCTAACTGCAGGGAGAGCAGGGCCATGAGCACATTCTTCTACCTGCAGGGAGAGCGGGGCCATCAGCACATTCTCCTACCTGCAGGGAAAGCAGGGCCATCAGCACATTCTCCTACCTGCAGGGAAAGCAGGGCCATAAGCACATTCTCCTACCTGCAGGGAAAGCGGGGCCATCGGCACATTCTCCTACCTGCAGGGAGAGCGGGGACATCGGCACATTCTCTTACCTGCAGGGAGAGCAGAGACATCAGCACATTCTCCTACCTGCAGGGAGAGCAGGGCCATCAGCACATTCTCCTACCTGCAGGGAGAGCAGAGACATCAGCACATTCTCTTACCTGCAGGGAGAGCAAGGCCATCAGCACATTCTCCTACCTGCAGGGAGAGCAGGGCCATCAGCACATTCTCTTACCTGCAGGGAGAGCAGGGCCATCAGCACTTTCTCTTACCTGCAGGGAGAGCAGGGCCATCAGCACATTCTCTTACCTGCAGGGAGAGCAGGGCCATCAGCACATTCTCCTAACTGCAGGGAGAGCAGGGCCATGAGCACATTCTCCTACCTGCAGGGAGAGCGGGGCCATCAGCACATTCTCCTACCTGCAGGGAAAGCAGGGCCATCAGCACATTCTCCTCCCTGCAGGAAAGCAGGGCCATAAGCACATTCTCCTACCTGCAGGGAGAGCAGGGCCATCGGCACATTCTCCTACCTGCAGGGAGAGCGGGGACATCGGCACATTCTCTTACCTGCAAGGAGAGCAGGGCCATCAGCACATTGTCCTACCTGCAGGGAGAGCGGGGACATAGGCACATTCTCCTACCTGCAGGGAGAGCAGGGCCATCAGCACATTCTCCTACCTGGAGGGAGAGCGGGGACATCGGCACATTCTCTTACCTGCAGGGAGAGCAGGGCCATCAGCACATTCTCTTACCTGCAGGGAGAGCACGGCCATCAGTACATTCTCCAACATGCAGGGAGAGCGGGGACATCGGTACATTCTCTTACCTGCAGGGAGAGCAGGGCCATCAGCACATTCTCTTACCTGCAGGGAGAGCACGGCCATCAGCACATTCTCCTACCTGCAGGGAGAACGGGGACATCGGCACATTCTCTTACCTGCAGGAACAGCAGGGCCATCAGCACATTCTCCTACCTGCAGGGAGAGCAGGGCCATCAGCACATTCTCCTACCTGCAGGGAGAGCAGGGCCATCAGCACATTCTCTTACCTGCAGGGAGAGCGGGGCCATCAGCACATTCTCCTACCTGCAGGGAGAGCGGGGCCATCAGCACATTCTCCTACCTGCAGGGAGAGCAGGGCCATCAGCACATTCTCTTACCTGCAGGGAGAGCAGAGACATCAGCACATTCTCTTACCTGCAGGGAGAGCAGGGCCAGCAGCACATTCGCCTACCTGCAGGGAGAGCAGGGCCCTCAGCACATTCGCCTATCTGCAGGGAGAGCAGGGCCCTCAGCACATTCTCTTACCTGCAGGGAAAGCGGGGCCATCAGCACATTGTCCTACCTGCAGGGAGAGCGGGGGCCATCAGCACATTCTCTTACCTGCAGGGAGAGCAGGGCCATCGGCACATTCTCCTACCTGCAGGGAGAGCAGGGCCATCAGCACATTCTCTTACCTGCAGGGAGAGCACGGCCATCAGCACATTCTCCAACCTGCAGGGAGAGCGGGGACATCGGTACATTCTCTTACCTGCAGGGAGAGCAGGGCCATCGGCACATTCTCTTACCTGCAGGGAGAGCAGAGACATCAGCACATTCTCCTACCTGCAGGGAGAGCAGGGCCATCGGCACATTCTCCTACCTGCAGGGAGAGCAGAGACATCAGCACATTCTCTTACCTGCAGGGAGAGCAGGGACATCGGCACATTCTCCTACCTGCAGGGAGAGCGGGGACATCAGCACATTCTCTTACCTGCAGGGAGAGCGGGGCCATAAGCACATTCTCCTACCTGCAGGAACAGCAGGGCCATCGGCACATTCTCTTACCTGCAGGGAGAGCAGAGCCATCGGCACATTCTCCTACCTGCAGGGAGAGCAGAGACATCGGCACATTCTCTTACCTGCAGGGAGAGCAGGGCCATCGGCACATTCTCCTACCTGCAGGGAGAGCAGGGCCATCGGCACATTCTCCTACCTCCAGGGAGAGCAGGACATCGGCACATTCTCTTACCTGCAGGCAGAGCTGGGCCATATGCACATTCTCTTACCTGCAGGGAGAGCAGAGCCATCGGCACATTCTCCTACCTGCAGGGAGAGCAGAGACATCGGCACATTCTCTTACCTGCAGGAGAGCAGGGCCATCGGCACATTCTCCTACCTGCAGGGAGAGCAGGGCCATCGGCACATTCTCCTACCTCCAGGGAGAGCAGGGACATCGGCACATTCTCTTACCTGCAGGGAAAGCAGGGCCATAAGCACATTCTCCTACCTGCAGGGAGAGCAGAGCCATAAGCACATTCTCCTACCTGCAGGGAAAGCAGGGCCATAAGCACATTCTCCTACCTGCAGGGAGAGCAGGGCCATCAGCACATTCTCCTACCTGCAGGGAGAGCAGGGCCATCAGCACATTCTCCTACCTGCAGGGAGAGCAGGGCCATCAGCACATTCTCCTACCTGCAGGTAGAGCAGGGCCATAAGCACATTCTCCTACCTGCAGGGAGAGCAGGGCCATCAGCACATTCTCATACCTGCAGGGAGAGCAGGGCCATCAGCACATTCTCCTACCTGCAGGGAAAGCAGGGCCATAAGCACATTCTCCTACCTGCAGGGAGAGCAGGGCCATCAGCACATTCTCCTACCTGCAGGGAGAGCAGGGCCATCAGCACATTCTCCTACCTGCAGGGAGAGCAGGGCCATCAGCACATTCTCCTACCTGCAGGGAGAGCAGGGCCATCAGCACATTCTCCTACCTGCAGGTAGAGCAGGCCATAAGCACATTCTCCTACCTGCAGGGAAAGCGGGGCCATAAGCACATTCTCCTACCTGCAGGGAGAGCGGGGCCATCAGCACATTCTCCTACCTGCAGGGAAAGCAGGGCCATCAGCACATTCTCCTACCTGCAGGGAAAGCAGGGCCATAAGCACATTCTCCTACCTGCAGGGAGAGCAGGGCCATCGGCACATTCTCCTACCTGCAGGGAGAGCGGGGACATCGGCACATTCTCTTACCTGCAAGGAGAGCAGGGCCATCAGCACATTGTCCTACCTGCAGGGAGAGCGGGGACATAGGCACATTCTCCTACCTGCAGGGAGAGCAGGGCCATCAGCACATTCTCCTACCTGGAGGGAGAGCGGGGACATCGGCACATTCTCTTACCTGCAGGGAGAGCAGGGCCATCAGCACATTCTCTTACCTGCAGGGAGAGCACGGCCATCAGTACATTCTCCAACCTGCAGGGAGAGCGGGGACATCGGTACATTCTCTTACCTGCAGGGAGAGCAGGGCCATCAGCACATTCTCTTACCTGCAGGGAGAGCACGGCCATCAGCACATTCTCCTACCTGCAGGGAGAACGGGGACATCGGCACATTCTCTTACCTGCAGGAACAGCAGGGCCATCAGCACATTCTCCTACCTGCAGGGAGAGCAGGGCCATCAGCACATTCTCCTACCTGCAGGGAGAGCAGGGCCATCAGCACATTCTCTTACCTGCAGGGAGAGAGGGGACATCAGAACATTCTCATACCTGCAGGGAGAGCGGGCGCATCAGCACATTCTCCTACCTGCAGGGAGAGCAGGGCCATCAGCACATTCTCTTACCTGCAGGGAGAGCAGTGACATCAGCACATTCTCTTACCTGCAGGGAGAGCTGGGACATCAGCACATTCTCCTACCTGCAGGGAGAGCAGGGCCCTCAGCACATTCGCCTATCTGCAGGGAGAGCAGGGCCCTCAGCACATTCTCTTACCTGCAGGGAAAGCGGGGACATCAGCACATTGTCCTACCTGCAGGGAGAGCGGGGCCATCGGCACATTCTCTTACCTGCAGGGAGAGCAGGGCCATCGGCACATTCTCCTACCTGCAGGGAGAGCAGGGCCATCAGCACATTCTCTTACCTGCAGGGAGAGCACGGCCATCAGCACATTCTCCAACCTGCAGGGAGAGCAGAGACATCGGTACATTCTCTTACCTGCACGGAGAGCAGGGCCATCGGCACATTCTCCTACCTGCAGGGAGAGCAGAGACATCAGCACATTCTCTTACCTGCAGGGAGAGCAGGGACATCAGCACATTCTCTTACCTGCAGGGAGAGCAGGGACATCGGCACATTCTCCTACCTGCAGGGAGAGCGGGGACATCAGCACATTCTCTTACCTGCAGGGAGAGCGGGGCCATAAGCACATTCTCCTACCTGCAGGAACAGCAGGGCCATCGGCACATTCTCTTACCTGCAGGGAGAGCAGAGCCATCGGCACATTCTCCTACCTGCAGGGAGAGCAGAGACATCGGCACATTCTCTTACCTGCAGGGAGAGCAGGGCCATCGGCACATTCTCCTACCTGCAGGGAGAGCAGGGCCATCGGCACATTCTCCTACCTCCAGGGAGAGCAGGGACATCGGCACATTCTCTTACCTGCAGGAACAGCAGGGCCATCGGCACATTCTCTTACCTGCAGGGAGAGCAGAGCCATCGGCACATTCTCCTACCTGCAGGGAGAGCAGAGACATCGGCACATTCTCTTACCTGCAGGGAGAGCAGGGCCATCGGCACATTCTCCTACCTGCAGGGAGAGCAGGGCCATCGGCACATTCTCATACCTCCAGGAGAGCAGGGACATCGGCACATTCTCTTACCTGCAGGGAAAGCAGGGCCATAAGCACATTCTCCTACCTGCAGGGAGAGCAGTGCCATAAGCACATTCTCCTACCTGCAGGGAAAGCAGGGCCATAAGCACATTCTCCTACCTGCAGGGAGAGCAGGGCCATCAGCACATTCTCCTACCTGCAGGGAGAGCAGGCCATAAGCACATTCTCCTACCTGCAGGGAGAGCAGGGCCATCGGCACATTCTCCTACCTGCAGGGAGAGCAGGGCCATAAGCACATTCTCCTACCTGCAGGGAGAGCAGGGCCATCAGCACATTCTCATACCTGCAGGGAGAGCAGGGCCATCAGCACATTCTCCTACCTGCAGGGAGAGCAGGGCCATCAGCACATTCTCCTACCTGCAGGGAGAGCAGGGCCATCAGCACATTCTCCTACCTGCAGGGAGAGCAGGGCCATCAGCACATTCTCCTACCTGCAGGTAGAGCAGGGCCATAAGCACATTCTCCTACCTGCAGGGAAAGCGGGGCCATAAGCACATTCTCCTACCTGCAGGGAGAGCGGGGCCATCAGCACATTCTCCTACCTGCAGGGAAAGCAGGGCCATCAGCACATTCTCCTACCTGCAGGGAAAGCAGGGCCATAAGCACATTCTCCTACCTGCAGGGAGAGCAGGGCCATCGGCACATTCTCCTACCTGCAGGGAGAGCGGGGACATCGGCACATTCTCTTACCTGCAAGGAGAGCAGGGCCATCAGCACATTGTCCTACCTGCAGGGAGAGCGGGGACATAGGCACATTCTCCTACCTGCAGGGAGAGCAGGGCCATCAGCACATTCTCCTACCTGGAGGGAGAGCTGGGACATCGGCACATTCTCTTACCTGCAGGGAGAGCAGGGCCATCAGCACATTCTCTTACCTGCAGGGAGAGCACGGCCATCAGTACATTCTCCAACCTGCAGGGAGAGCGGGGACATCGGTACATTCTCTTACCTGCAGGGAGAGCAGGGCCATCAGCACATTCTCTACCTGCAGGGAGAGCACGGCCATCAGCACATTCTCCTACCTGCAGGGAGAACGGGGACATCGGCACATTCTCTTACCTGCAGGAACAGCAGGGCCATCAGCACATTCTCCTACCTGCAGGGAGAGCAGGGCCATCAGCACATTCTCCTACCTGCAGGGAGAGCAGGGCCATCAGCACATTCTCTTACCTGCAGGGAGAGCGGGGCCATCAGCACATTCTCCTACCTGCAGGGAGAGCGGGGCCATCAGCACATTCTCCTACCTGCAGGGAGAGCAGGGCCATCAGCACATTCTCTTACCTGCAGGGAGAGCAGAGACATCAGCACATTCTCTTACCTGCAGGGAGAGCAGGGCCAGCAGCACATTCGCCTACCTGCAGGGAGAGCAGGGCCCTCAGCACATTCGCCTATCTGCAGGGAGAGCAGGGCCCTCAGCACATTCTCTTACCTGCAGGGAAAGCGGTGACATCAGCACATTATCCTACCTGCAGGGAGAGCGGGGCCATCGGCACATTCTCTTAGCTGCAGGGAGAGCAGGGCCATCGGCACATTCTCCTACCTGCAGGGAGAGCAGGGCCATCAGCACATTCTCTTACCTGCAGGGAGAGCACGGCCATCAGCACATTCTCTTACCTGCAGGGAGAGCAGAGACATCAGCACATTCTCCTACCTGCAGGGAGAGCAGGGCCATCGGCACATTCTCCTACCTGCAGGGAGAGCAGAGACATCAGCACATTCTCTTACCTGCAGGGAGAGCAGGGACATCAGTACATTCTCCTACCTGCAGGGAGAGCAGGGACATCGGCACATTCTCCTACCTGCAGGGAGAGCGGGGACATCAGCACATTCTCTTACCTGCAGGGAGAGCGGGGCCATAAGCACCTTCTCCTACCTGCAGGAACAGCAGGGCCATCGGCACATTCTCTTACCTGCAGGGAGAGCAGAGCCATCGGCACATTCTCCTACCTGCAGGGAGAGCAGAGACATCGGCACATTCTCTTACCTGCAGGGAGAGCAGGGCCATCGGCACATTCTCCTACCTGCAGGGAGAGCAGGGCCATCGGCACATTCTCCTACCTCCAGGGAGAGCAGGGACATCGGCACATTCTCTTACCTGCAGGAACAGCAGGGCCATCGGCACATTCTCTTACCTGCAGGGAGAGCAGAGCCATCGGCACATTCTCCTACCTGCAGGGAGAGCAGAGACATCGGCACATTCTCTTACCTGCAGGGAGAGCAGGGCCATCGGCACATTCTCCTACCTGCAGGGAGAGCAGGGCCATCGGCACATTCTCCTACCTCCAGGGAGAGCAGGGACATCGGCACATTCTCTTACCTGCAGGGAAAGCAGGGCCATAAGCACATTCTCCTACCTGCAGGGAGAGCAGGGCCATAAACACATTCTCCTACCTGCAGGGAAAGCAGGGCCATAAGCACATTCTCCTACCTGCAGGGAGAGCAGGGCCATCAGCACATTCTCCTACCTGCAGGGAGAGCAGGGCCATCAGCACATTCTCCTACCTGCAGGGAGAGCAGGGCCATCAGCACATTCTCCTACCTGCAGGTAGAGCAGGGCCATAAGCACATTCTCCTACCTGCAGGGAGAGCAGGGCCATCAGCACATTCTCATACCTGCAGGGAGAGCAGGGCCATAAGCACATTCTCCTACCTGCAGGGAAAGCAGGGCCATCAGCACATTCTCCTACCTGCAGGGAGAGCAGGGCCATCAGCACATTCTCCTACCTGCAGGGAGAGCAGGGCCATCAGCACATTCTCCTACCTGCAGGGAGAGCAGGGCCATCAGCACATTCTCCTACCTGCAGGGAGAGCAGGGCCATCAGCACATTCTCCTACCTGCAGGTAGAGCAGGGCCATAAGCACATTCTCCTACCTGCAGGGAAAGCGCGGCCATAACATTCTCCTACCTGCAGGGAGAGCGGGGCCATAAGCACATTCTCCTACCTGCAGGGAGAGCGGGGCCATAAGCACATTCTCCTACCTGCAGGGAAAGCGGGGACATCAGCACATTCTCCTACCTGCAGGGAGAGCAGGGACATCAGCACATTCTCTTACCTGCAGGGAGAGCAGGGCCATCAGCACATTCTCCTACCTGCAGGGAGAGCAGGGCCATCAGCACATTCTCTTACCTGCAGGGAGAGCAGGGCCATCAGCACATTCTCTTACCTGCAGGGAGAGCAGGGCCATCAGCACATTCTCTTACCTGCAGGGAGAGCAGGGCCATCAGCACATTCTCCTAACTGCAGGGAGAGCAGGGCCATGAGCACATTCTTCTACCTGCAGGGAGAGCGGGGCCATCAGCACATTCTCCTACCTGCAGGGAAAGCAGGGCCATCAGCACATTCTCCTACCTGCAGGGAAAGCAGGGCCATAAGCACATTCTCCTACCTGCAGGGAGAGCGGGGCCATCGGCACATTCTCCTACCTGCAGGGAGAGCGGGGACATCGGCACATTCTCTTACCTGCAGGGAGAGCAGAGACATCAGCACATTCTCCTACCTGCAGGGAGAGCAGGGCCATCAGCACATTCTCCTACCTGCAGGGAGAGCAGGGCCATCAGCACATTCTCCTACCTGCAGGGAGAGCAGGGCCATCAGCACATTCTCCTACCTGCAGGTAGAGCAGGGCCATAAGCACATTCTCCTACCTGCAGGGAAAGCGGGGCCATAAGCACATTCTCCTACCTGCAGGGAGAGCGGGGCCATAAGCACATTCTCTTACCTGCAGGGAGAGCAGGGCCATCAGCACATTCTCCTAACTGCAGGGAGAGCAGGGCCATCAGCACATTGTCCTACCTGCAGGGAGAGCGGGGACATAGGCACATTCTCCTACCTGCAGGGAGAGCAGGGCCATCAGCACATTCTCCTACCTGGAGGGAGAGCGGGGACATCGGCACATTCTCTTACCTGCAGGGAGAGCAGGGCCATCAGCACATTCTCTTACCTGCAGGGAGAGCACGGCCATCAGCACATTCTCCAACCTGCAGGGAGAGCGGGGACATCGGTACATTCTCTTACCTGCAGGGAGAGCAGGGCCATCAGCACATTCTCTTACCTGCAGGGAGAGCAGGGCCATCAGCACATTCTCTTACCTGCAGGGAGAGCAGGGCCATCAGCACATTCTCTTACCTGCAGGGAGAGCAGGGCCATCAGCACATTCTCTTACCTGCAGGGAGAGCAGGGCCATCAGCACATTCTCCTACCTGCAGGGAGAGCAGAGACATCAGCACATTCTCTTACATGCAGGGAGAGCAGGGCCATCAGCACATTCTCCTACCTGCAGGGAGAGCAGGGCCATCAGCACATTCTCTTACCTGCAGGGAGAGCAGGGCCATCAGCACTTTCTCTTACCTGCAGGGAGAGCAGGGCCATCAGCACATTCTCTTACCTGCAGGGAGAGCAGGGCCATCAGCACATTCTCCTAACTGCAGGGAGAGCAGGGCCATGAGCACATTCTCCTACCTGCAGGGAGAGCGGGGCCATCAGCACATTCTCCTACCTGCAGCGAAAGCAGGGCCATCAGCACATTCTCCTACCTGCAGGGAAAGCAGGGCCATAAGCACATTCTCCTACCTGCAGGGAGAGCAGGGCCATCGGCACATTCTCCTACCTGCAGGGAGAGCGGGGACATCGGCACATTCTCTTCCTGCAAGGAGAGCAGGGCCATCAGCACATTGTCCTACCTGCAGGGAGAGCGGGGACATAGGCACATTCTCCTACCTGCAGGGAGAGCAGGGCCATCAGCACATTCTCCTACCTGGAGGGAGAGCGGGGACATCGGCACATTCTCTTACCTGCAGGGAGAGCAGGGCCATCAGCACATTCTCTTATCTGCAGGGAGAGCACGGCCATCAGCACATTCTCCAACCTGCAGGGAGAGCGGGGACATCGGTACATTCTCTTACCTGCAGGGAGAGCAGGGCCATCAGCACATTCTCTTACCTGCAGGGAGAGCACGGCCATCAGCACATTCTCCTACCTGCAGGGAGAGCGGGGACATCGGCACATTCTCTTACCTGCAGGAACAGCAGGGCCATCAGCACATTCTCCTACCTGCAGGGAGAGCAGGGCCATCAGCACATTCTCCTACCTGCAGGGAGAGCAGGGCCATCAGCACATTCTCTTACCTGCAGGGAGAGCGGGGCCATCAGCACATTCTCCTACCTGCAGGGAGAGCGGGGCCATCAGCACATTCTCCTACCTGCAGGGAGAGCAGGGCCATCAGCACATTCTCTTACCTGCAGGGAGAGCAGAGACATCAGCACATTCTCTTACCTGCAGGGAGAGCAGGGCCAGCAGCACATTCGCCTACCTGCAGGGAGAGCAGGGCCCTCAGCACATTCGCCTATCTGCAGGGAGAGCAGGGCCCTCAGCACATTCTCTTACCTGCAGGGAAAGCGGGGACATCAGCACATTATCCTACCTGCAGGGAGAGCGGGGCTATCGGCACATTCTCCTACCTGCAGGGAGAGCAGGGCCATCAGCACATTCTCTTACCTGCAGGGAGAGCACGGCCATCAGCACATTCTCCAACCTGCAGGGAGAGCGGGGACATCGGTACATTCTCTTACCTGCAGGGAGAGCAGGGCCATCGGCACATTCTCTTACCTGCAGGGAGAGCAGAGACATCAGCACATTCTCCTACCTGCAGGGAGAGCAGGGCCATCGGCACATTCTCTTACCTGCAGGGAGAGCAGAGACATCAGCACATTCTCTTACCTGCAGGGAGAGCGGGGCCATCAGCACATTCTCCTACCTGCAGGGAGAGCAGAGACATCAGCACATTCTCCTACCTGCAGGGAGAGCAGGGTCATCAGCACATTCTCTTACCTGCAGGGAGAGCAGAGACATCAGCACATTCTCCTACCTGCAGGGAGAGCAGGGCCATCAGCACATTCTCCTACCTGCAGGGAGAGCAGGGCCATCAGCACATTCTCCTACCTGCAGGAACAGCAGGGCCATCGGCACATTCTCCTACCTGCAGGGAGAGCAGAGACATCAGCACATTCTCTTACCTGCAGGGAGAGCGGGGCCATCAGCACATTCTCCTACCTGCAGGGAGGGCGGGGCCATCAGCACATTCTCTTACCTGCAGGGAGAGCAGAGACATCAGAACATTCTCTTACCTGCAGGGAGAGCAGAGACATCAGCACATTCTCTTACCTGCAGGGAGAGCAGAGACATCAGCACATTCTCTTACCTGCAGGGAGAGCAGGGCCAGCAGCACATTCGCCTACCTGCAGGGAGAGCAGGGCCCTCAGCACATTCGCCTATCTGCAGGGAGAGCAGGGCCCTCAGCACATTCTCTTACCTGCAGGGAAAGCGTGGACATCAGCACATTATCCTACCTGCAGGGAGAGCGGGGCCATCGGCACATTCTCCTACCTGCAGGGAGAACAGGGCCATCGGCACATTCTCTTACCTGCAGGGAGAGCAGGGCCATCGGCACATTCTCTTACCTGCAGGGAGAGCAGGGCCATCGGCACATTCTCCTACCTGCAGGGAGAGCAGGGCCATCGGCACATTCTCCTACCTGCAGGGAGAGCAGGGCCATCGGCACATTCTCCTACCTGCAGGGAGAGCAGGGCCATCGGCACATTCTCCTACCTGCAGGGAGAGCAGGGCCATCGGCACATTGTCCTACCTGCAGGGAGAGCAGGGCCATCGGCACATTCTCCTACCTGCAGGGAGAGCAGGGCCATCGGCACATTCTCCTACCTGCAGGGAGAGCAGGGCCATCGGCACATTCTCCTACCTGCAGGGAGAGCAGGGCCATCGGCACATTCTCTTACCTGCAGGGAGAGCAGGGCCATCGGCACATTCTCTTACCTGCAGGGAGAGCAGGGCCATCGGCACATTCTCCTACCTGCAGGGAGAGCAGGGCCATCGGCACATTCTCTTACCTGCAGGGAGAGCAGGGCCATCGGCACATTCTCCTACCTGCAGGGAGAGCAGGGCCATCGGCACATTCTCCTACCTGCAGGGAGAGCAGGGACATCGGCACATTCTCTTACCTGCAGGGAGAGCAGGGCCATCGGCACATTCTCCTACCTGCAGGGAGAGCAGGGTTATTAGCACATTCTCCTACCTGCAGGGAAAGCGGGGACATCAGCACATTCTCTTACCTGCAGGGAGAGCAGGGCCATCAGCACATTCTCCTACCTGCAGGGAGAGCAGAGACATCAGCACATTCTCCTACCTGCAGGGAGAGCAGGGCCATCAGCACATTCTCCTACCTGCAGGGAGAGCAGGGTCATCAGCACATTCTCTTACCTGCAGGGAGAGAAGGCCCACACATACATACAAAGTTTTATGATGTCTATTTATATATTTTTAAAGGATTTTTGTGGGAGGGGCGGTATTGGGATGATTAGGATTGTTGAGTTCTATTAACAAAATCCCAGAGTTGGGGGCGTAAGGCTGAAGGCTTACCTAAGACATCCAGAACCCTTGCAACAGCCCTGGTCCCAGAATATGTGGACGAAAGAATGTGAGCTCTGCCCTGCCTTCGTTACTTGTACGATGTGAAAGGGCTTTGTAACTGTTTTCACTATTTCCTCTGAAGACAATTTCAGCAATAAAAGACTTACTCATTTGCTGCTCAAGCTTTATTCCAGCATCCTAGCGGTGCGTCATGTAATTGATTCAGTGTTGATTCAGTCGTCACAGTGCCCTGAAGAAGGCTTCTGCCGAAACACGTGTAGGGCTGACCCTTGCGACTACAAATGAAAGCTCTGTCTACCAGTGGTGGGGCTCTGCCTGCTCCCTTTTGTTTGTGCTTCACTACTGCAGAAGAGGTCCTCTTTCTGTTTCCTGTTACGTAAAAGAGCTGCTACATGGACTACATGTATGTGGCATATATACATGTATTTTATTTATTTATTTAGGGTTTTATATACCGCCTTTCAGCAAAATCAAAGCATTTTATAAATGACCAGTAGAAACCATTACATTTTAACAAATTTCAGCAGAGGACGAAGAGCATGCATACACACATTTGAACCGCATGGAAATTGTTGTTATTGAAATGAAAAAATTCCTCTCTCACAGAAGAAGAAAAGCGTCATGAAGAAATGCCCCAATCAGAAACTCATAAGCAGTTAAGCAATAATGCGCGGTTCCGCTTGTGATCTATCAGAGTTCTATCATGTCATATATTTATATTCAACCACTGAGGAATTATATACTTAACCACACGCTTCGCACTTCTACTGCTTTTACCAAGGCTTATCATTTCTACAGTGCGACTAAAGTTACACTCAACAGATGTGAAGCCTTTTAAACTTGTGCTTTAATTATTTAAAAAACAGGTTTCCTTCGCTGGGATTCTGTCATGTTCTGCCCCTAGCACAGTGGGAGAGTAATATCAGCCCAAGGTAAGGAAAATACAAGAAAAGTGTCTCTTATTTCTTCTTTCAACTAATTCTCTTTCCAAATATTGCATTAAATCTTTCCAGTCAGCACAAAGTCCACATTCATCCACTTTCGGCTAGCATAAGAACAGAGCTAACCATTTCATAGATTAACACTTCCAGAAGCAAAAGTGCACAACGCAAGGACAGCAGCTGTGCAAAGCTGTGTACACTCACACGCCGCTCCGGCGCCGCTCGGCTGTAGTACAGACAGCAGGAGTGTAACACTGTCCCCCCCTCCCCACAACATGGACAGTAGCAGAGCAGATTTCCCTCCTGCTCACAATAGTCATAGTTTGGGGTGGGCATGGGGGAGCACTGCCCCCCCCCCCTCAAATGCTGTGAGCACTAATGCTGCCAATATGACTTCCTTACCCTTTGTCCTCCTCGAAGTACGAAGACGATTTTGCACACGCACACACTGTCCTAGCACAGAACAAATAAGAGACACAAGTCAGTGTCGGATCAAAACCTGTGGCTATCAGAAACTTTAGTCGGTAAAGCTTCAACTCCAAGAAATATCCTAATGCCAGGTCCTTAGGACTCTGACCTGCCTTTTTACTGAAGTCTTGTCAGAAGTAAACGCAAGAATCCCGTATTCCCAGAAGCACAAGTGTAGTATGCTGACCCTTTTCTAAAATGTCTCCTATCTGCTGAAAGCCTCGGTCACAGCAAATTCCAAATGAAAGATTAATGCTAATCGGTCCTAAATCTGACAGCTCTTTGGTATTTAATAGAGATGTTCCTTGCGGTTCATTTAGGCTAATTTCACCTTAAGGAGGCTTGTACTTCTGACAGGCATAACAGGAATTCTGTGTAATAGCAAATAATGTCCTTAATTAGGGATGTTCTCAGAGCCATCATGCTGGCTTTCAGATTCGGATACTTTTATTGGCATCACAGTGGTACAGGAGAGAGCAGGTCACTAAATCATGGTGACGTGTGCTAATGTTGACAATGCATGTGGCATTTAGTTCATATAAACTCCATTAACAATTGTGGGGCCTGTAGCAGGGGCAGTGGACCACCTTTATCATTAGAGGAGCCAAACACACCAATCTCCAGTCCTGTCCCCAAGTTCTCTAGTTACTGAGGCAGTGCCGGGCAAAATATTGGGCAGGCCTGGCCGCAGTGCCCACTCTATTCTGTTGCCTATGGCCTGTGGCAATTGAACCAGTTAAACCACATTGAAATTAGTGGTTCAAGTAAAAGGGGGAATAAAAGTACCAAAGATCAATAAGATGAAATACAAGGCCTGGATCTGGTGCTAGTCCGCATGGTCTCTGAATAGATGAAAGTTTCTGGCCTAGTGACAGGATGCTGTTTCTCCAGTTTGCCCCAGGATTATAAAGAGATTTATTTTGTGAGTATCTTTGATTTTCTCTGTTGGAACTGGAAATGTGCATCATCGGTATCTTTATAATTTACACAGTAAAGAAGACAATGTATTTCTAATTTTATTTTTCCGGTGTTACACTGCATCCATAGTGTAGCTTCTTGGGGTTTCCAGTTCAGTTTTTTTCTGCACATTCCTAATTTACGCCATTCTGTATTTGGTGTGGGTCTGTCTGTATTTTGCAAGTGTTATCGCGGTCAGGTATTCTGTTCATGTGTAATTTTCATGCAAGGAGCTGTAGCAGCCAATGGCCAATTTTCCCAATGGAGAGAGGTGAATAGGGTAGTACCCCAGGGATCTGTGCTGGGTCCGCTGCTTTATAACATATTAGTAAATGACTTGGAAATGTGAATGATGAGTGAGGTAGTCAAATCTGCAGATGACACAAAATTATTCAAAGTTCTTAAAACCCAAGAGGATTGTGAAAAATTGCAAGAGGACCATGATAAATTGGAAGACTGGCCATTCAAATGGCAGATGAAATTTAATGTGGACAAATTTAAAGTTATACACCTAGGAAAGAACAAACCAAATTATGGTTATATGATGCAAGGTTCCACATTAGGAACCACCACTCAGGAAAAAGATTTAGGCGTCATCACGGATAACACATTGAAGCCCTCCGCCCAGTGTGCAGCGGCAGCACAGAAAGCAAATAAAATCATCTTGCATCCTGGAGATGAATGCGTGGATGGTGTCATCGACAGCGTTTTGGTTTCCTGGACCATGATATGATGTTCCAAGGGATGTAGAGCATAGATGGTGCCCATCTGCCCAAGAAGGGTGAGATGACTTTAGTAGGTGACTGGCTAACCTACTGAAGAGGACTTTAAACTAGATTCATTGGGGAGGGTGAAAAAAGCCACCAGGTAAATGAAACATTAAATACCTTTATAGAAATATGTAAAAGGGGCAACATCTGGAAGGCAGTGTCTATAAACGCTCATAGCATGGGAAATAAGATCCCAGATGTTGAGGCTTTAATGGGAGAGGCTGACTTAGAAACATAGAAACATAGAAATATGATGACAGAAAAAGACCACATGGTCTAGTCTGTCCTTCCATATCAACAACTACAACAGTCCCCTTTTTACCTTTAGAGATCCTCTGTGTTTGTCCCATGCTTTTTTGAATTCAGTTACTGTCTTCATCTCTACCACGTCCACTGGGAGACTATTCCACGGATCCACTACTCTTTCCATAAAGAAATATTTCCGCATATCACTCCTGAATCTATCCCCCTTCACCCTCATCCCATGTCCCCTCATAGCAGAACTTGCTTTCAATTGAAAGAGGCTCTCTCCCTGAACATTTATGCCACGGAGGTATTTAAACATCTCAATCATATCACCTCTATCCCGCCTTTCCTCTAAGGTGTACATATTAAGATCCTTCAGTCTGTCCTCATATGCTTTATAATGAAGACCACTAATCATTTTAGTAGCCACCCTCTGCACCAACTCCATCCTGTTCACATCCTTTTGAAGGTGTGGTCTCCAGAATTGCACACTATACTCCAAATGAGGTTGCACCAAAGACTTATACAGAGGGACTATTGCCTCCTTTTTTCTGCTAGCCATTCCTCTCCGTATGCACCCAAGCATCCTTCTAGCTTTTGCCATTGCCTTTTCTACCTTTTTAAGCTACTTTAAGATCATCAGACACAACCACGCATAGGTCCCGCTCTTCTTTAGTGAACAAAAGTACTTCACCTCCTATACTATATTGCTCCCTTGGATTGCTGCAGCCCAAATGCATGACCTTACATTTTTTAACATTAAATCCCAGCTGCCAAATTCTAGACCATTCTTCAAGCTTAGCTAGATCCCTCCTCATTTTGTGACTTGGATTTAGTGACAGTAATAGAGACATGGTTCATGGACAACCATGACTGGGATGTAACTATACCAGGTTATACTTTATTCAGAAAGGACAGGGTAAGAAGAAGGGGAGGATGAGTGGCACTATATGTAAAAAATAATATTAAAGCTATAGAAATACAGGGCTTTAAAGGGAGAGAGGAGGCCCTGTGGGTTAAACTAGAAAGAGGGAAAGAGAAATCTATTTGCATTGGTGTGATATACGAACCTCCCTCACAGGTTGAAGAGGTAGACAGAGAGTTAATTGAAGGCATACACAGCATTGCCAGGAAAGGGGAAACGCTACAGATAGGGGATTTCAATATGCCAGATGTTGATAGGCACATTCCTGCTGCAGTATCATCTAGAAGTAAGAAGATCCTGGATTCTCTACAGGGAGAACTATTCAGGCAACTGGTAACAGAACCCACACGTGAAGGGGCCATACTGGACTTAGTGCTTAACAATGTTGAAAGTGTTTCTGATCTTATAGTGGGGGATCATTTCGCATCCAGTGATCACCAGATGGTGTGGTTCAGTATTAGGATGAGGGCTGATAAAATCCATTCAAAAGCGAGGGTCTTAGACTTTAGGAAAACTAACTTTCCCAACATGGGCCAATACCTCAGTGAGTCGTTAGTGGGATGGGAACAGCTGGGGAGATGTAGAAAACAAGTGGGCAAAAATGAAAGGGGATATTTTAAGGGCAACCAACCTTTTTGTTAAAATGTTAAATAAAGGTAAAAGGAAAAGGAAACCGCTATGGTTTTCAAAAGGAGTAGCTGAAAAGGTGAAGAAAAAGAGGGAGACTTTCATGAACTGCAAGAGATCACAGAGAGAGGAAGACAGGCATCTATATTTGGAAAAACTTAGAGAAGCTAGCAAAGTAGTCAGGAAGGCAAAGATTCAGAAAGAGAAGGAAATAGCCAATGCAATAAAATGGAGGTATAAGGAAGGGTAAAAGTGGTATTGTCAGACTCAAGGGTGCAGGGGAGGAATATGTAGAAGCTGATGAGGATAAAGCGGAATTGCTTTTCTGTTCTTTGTTTACAAATGAAGAACCAGAAGCAGGACCTCAGAAAACACCCATAAACAGGAACAGAAGAGAGGGGCATCTTGTACAATTTTCAGAAGACTGTGTTCATGAGAAATTAGCTAAACTTAATGTAGACAAAGCGATGGGACCAGTTGGGATACACCCTAGAATACTGAGGGAACTTGGGGATGTTCTAGCAGCTTCACTGACTGACCTTTTCAATGCCTCATTGGAGTCAGGAGTGGTGCCAAAGGACTGGAGAGAGGCTCATGTGGTCCCTTTACACAAAAGTGGAAGTAAGGATGTAGTTGAAAACTGCAAGCTGGTTAATTTAACCTCGGTGGTGAGTAAATTATTGGAAGCACTGCTGAAAGAGAAAATAGTGAGGTTTCTGGAGTCCAATGCATTACTGGATGAATTCACCAGAGGCAGGTCTTGTCAGACAAATCTGATTGATTTCTTTGACTGGGTGACTAGGGAGTTGGACCAAGGGAGAGCCCTAGATGTGGTGTATTTAGATTTTAGTAAAGTCTTTGACACTGTTCCGCACAGGCAACTTATAAACAAACTGAGCACACTAGGGATAGACCCTAAAGTTACTGCTTGGGTTAGAAACTGGTTGAGTGGGAGGCTTCAAAGGTTAGAGATAAACGGAGCTCACTTTGAGGAGAGGGAGGTTCCAGTGGTGTGCCACAGGGATCTATCCTTGGTCCAATTATTTTTAACATCTTTGTTAATGATATTGCAGAAGGGCTGTCAGGTAAGGTTTGTCTCTTTGCGGATGATACCAAAATCTGCAATAGAGTAGACACCCAGGAAGGTGTAGATAACATGAGGGATCTAGCTAAGCTTGAAGAATAGTCTAGAATTTGGCAGCTGAGATTTAATGTTAAAAAATGCAAGGTAATGCATTTGGACTGCAGCAATCCAAGGGAGTGATATAGTATAGAGGGTGAAGTACTTTTGTTGACAAAAGAAGAACGGGACCTAGGTACGATTGTGTCTGATGATTTTAAAGTAGGTAAACAGATAGAAAAGGCAACGGCAAAAGTTAGAAAGATACTTGGGAGCATAGGGAGAGGAATGGCTAGCAGAAGAAAGAAGGTGTTAGTGCCTCTGTATGGATCTTTGGTGTGACTTCATTTGGAGTAGTGTGTGCAATTCTGGAGATTGCATCTTCAAAAGGATATAAACAGGTTGGAGTCGGTAGAGAGGGTGGCTACTAAAATGGTTAGTGGTATTCGTTATAAAGCATATGATGACAGAATTAAGGATCTTAATATGTATATTTTAGAGGAAACGCGAGATAGAGGTGATATGATTGAGACATTTAAATACTTCCACGGCATAAATGCACAGGAGGAGAGCCTCTGAAGGGGAGCCTCTTAAGCAGGAGGGGAGCCTCTTAAGACTCAGGAGTAATATGCGGAAATATTTCTTTACGGAAAGAGTGGTAGATACATGGAATAGTCTCCCAGTGGAGGTAGTAGAGATGATGACAGTATCTGAATTCAAAAAAGCATGGGACAAACACATAGGATCTCTAAAAGGAAAAAGGGGACTGTTGTAGTGGTTGATATGGAAGGGCAGACTAGATAGGCCATAAGGTCTTTTTCTGCCGTCATGTTTCTATGTTTCTAAAATGCTAGGAATCATAAGAAAAGGAATGGAGAATAAAACCAAGGATATTATCATGCCTCTGTATTTTTCCATGGTGCGGCCGCACCTTGAATATTGTGTGCAATTCTGGTTGCCGTATCTTAAAACAGATATAGCAGATTTAGAAAAGGTACAGAGAAAAGCCACCAAAATGGTAAAGGGGATGGAAGGATACCCCTATGCGGAGAGGCTAAAAAGGTTAGGGCTTTTCAACCTGGAAAAGAGATGGCTGAGGGGAGATATGATAGAGGTCTATAAATTAATGAATGGGGTAGAACAGGTAAACGTAGATCGATTATTTACACCATCAAAAAGGAGAAAGACTAGGGGACATGCAATGAAGCTACAATGTAACCCTTTCAAGACTAATAAGAGAAAATATTTTTTCACTCAACGCATAATCAAATCTGATGTGATAATTTTACACCAGATGAGAGTCCCTACCTCAGTTTCCTTAAACAATTGTCAATATTTCCAAAAAGGTATTAACACTGTCATTCCTTTCAACAAAATCCAGATACAGGGAGGGGAATTGAGAAGTAAGAGAATCAGAAAGCATTTATACAATTCCAAGGCTAAGCCATCAGGACCCAGTGATTTACACAGCTGCAGGAATTGTATAGCAGAAGAAACCATGAATTGGATTTGCAAGGAGTTCAGCATCTTCTGGGGAAATTTAGGTACATTTAGCTTTGCAAAGAAATTTTCTAACTCAGGGTTCACACGATATACTTCAGAAGCCTACAAAGCGGAATAATCAGATATAGAAAATATCTCACCTAACACCACCAGCACAAAGGGGTCCTTTTACTAAAGGGTGTTATCTGTTAGCACGGGTTCTGGTACACTTTAAAGGTAAACTGGGACACATGTTGATAATTAGCACAGGAGTCCAAAAGAAGCATGTGTCCTTGCACAACCAGATACGACCAATAGGAGCAAAAAGATCAATATACCCTCTCACTTTCGGAATAAACTTCTTTATTCCGAAAGTGAGAGGGTATATTGGTCTTCTTGCTCCTGTTGGTCCGACAGTTAGTGCAGGGCCATGACATTAGCGCTAGCGGATTTTGGCGCTTACTGTCCACGGTGCGTTAGGTGAGCATGAGGGTGGGTTTGGGATGGAGAGCGGGTGAGGTGAGCACCTTGCAGTCAGTGCTCCCATGCTAACTTCAAAGCATCGAATTAGTGTGGGTGCACTTCTTGCCGCCTGTCAGACGGCTGCCTGGGTGAGAATCTTCACAGTCTTAGCAAGTGCATATATCTATATGATTTGCAAGGGATTGTGGGCAATGTAGTTCATTCACACCAGATACAGCTGCTGACAATAATTTAGTTGTGCTCAAGTGTTAAAGCCAATAAGATATTTATTTATGGGGTTATTTCTCCTAACACAGATATGCTTGGTAGCACATAAATCAGGTTACTTGCTTTCAGTGTTAAACTTGAAAAAAACAAAATAAGGAAAACAACCTTTAAACTTGTCAGGCAATCAAAGCAAAAGAAATAAAGACCTGGTTGATAACAAACTGGTCTTTTTCTGTAGGCTTAGCTAATATCCTCTTAGCAAGTATCAAACAACAAACCAAAAGCTACAAAGAGAAAAAAAACTGTTCTTTTCAGGTTAACTTCTTATATCTTCCCACATAGATTCAGAAATGATTCTCTCCTAGCTCACAAGCAATTAGGTAAGGCTCAATTGCTAGCAGTTATCCAGCTGAAACCCCTTAGCTGGCCTGCTTTCTACAGTGTGGGTCAAATCCTGCTTCAGGAGCTTTTCTGAGTAGATTAAAGAACACGTTTGTATTTCTTTGTGATGGTTGCTGTACTTTATAACGGAAAATCACCAAAGGAGTTTGGACAGAGAGCAGTCCATATAAACACATTCTTCATCTGCAATCATTCCCCCTTCTTCAACAAGCATGGGTTCAATATCATGGATTGGCACAGATGAATCTCTCAATGGAGCACTTTCAGGAGAATACTTGTTTCCCTGCTGTCTTTCAAGGTTATAGCTAGGGCATAGATCAGTGTTCATACCTGAGCTTCCACTGCTGTTAGAGTTCCTCTCTATATAGCCTGGCCAGTATGTAGTCCAGTTCTTATGTCCAGCCTTCCAATCCAGATCCCTGGACACTGGATCTCTCTTCACATACCTTCTGGCACGGGTCTTAGGGTCCCTTCCACGTGCAGCCGTCTCTCTCACAGATACCGTCTGGTGATTCCTAGCTCTGCAGCACCATTCCTCTGGCTTCCCCCAGTCCAATGGTGTATGCTGGCCCTTGGAATGCCTCCCAGTATACGTACTGCTCTGGACTCTTCTAGACCTCTCAAAGGCTTTTCTCTTCCTTCTTCCAAAGGGTTTCTTTCCCTCTCTGTCCGTCCAGTTTGGCTTCTGCTTCTGATGATGATGATCCTCAGGATCCAGCTCAAGCTGATTCTCAGGATATCCAAGGTGATCATGAAGATGGTCATCTGTAGAATAAACTCTACCTTTATTCTGCTTAGATGAGTGCTCCTCCCTAATACAGCGCAGCTGTGCTGAATCAGACCCTGCCCTTTGAGATGAGTGCTTAGGGATTACCTCATAGCCCTCCTGATTGAACACACGTTCCCCCACTTCAGCTCCTCTAATGGCTGTTGGAAACCTGGTGCATTCTGGGACTGGTAGTCTTTTATAAGAAAATTCTGTTTTCTTATTTCTACCAGAACTGACAGGTTGCTTGTTCAGAGTCACTTCACCTTTTCTATAGCTCCTTCCTGAGCTATGATAAGCTTCCTTATCACACGCCTCATTAGGTGCAGGTACATACACACACATTACTTTCATGCCGTGTTAGGGCAGGGTGCACAGCGTTAACTGCTGTGAACATGCTTTCAGCATCCCCGACAGGTAACCCAGGTGATGTTGTGTCTAATGTGCTATGATATTTGGCACTATTGGCATGTTAGGTGCAACATTATAGCACCCTTTAGTAAAAGGGCCCCTAAGTCGTCCATCAGGCCTGACTCTAGGCCTTCTACCAGTCCTAACTGCCTCAAATTATTTCTGTGTGAACAAAGTGGGTACATGACACAAACAAGAGCTCTTGCTTGCAGAAATGGCTCAGAAAACACAAACAGCAGGCAGGGTTGAGGTCACTTGCGCTTTATTAATTATGCGAACCCCGACGCGTTTCGGCAGATGCCTTCATCAGGGGGCTAGAGGACTGCAAACAAATAAACAAATAAAACATAATTATGAATGACCATGAATGGTATAAAAGAACAAACATGAATAAATACGATATAAAAACAATCATATTGTACTCACGAATTGTATAAATACAATAGATGAAGCGCATGGAAGTGTATAGACATATGGCACAGAACCAGTAATACAGTTGGTAATGCTGAAAAACAATAATACCATTAATAGACAGAAGTAAAATTACACATGATTGAGCAAAAGAACAAAGAAACAAAAAGACAAAAAATATTGGTCTGGGTTTCCCAATGTTTTTTGTCTTTTTGTTTCTTTGTTTGTTCTTTTATACCGTTCATGGTCATTCATAATTATGTTTTTAAATTTATGTTTTTATTATTATTGTTTTAAGTTTGTTGTTTTAAGTTATTAAGTTATAATATTTTACGATAAATATTTTATTTGTTTGCAGTTCTCTAGCCCCCTGAGGAAGGCATCTGCCGAAACGCGTCGGGGTTCACATAATTAATAAAGCGCAAGTGACCTCAACCCTGCCTGCCCAAGGTGGGTACATGGCCATGTGCAGAGGCTCATTGTGGGCCTCATTTGCATAATGGACTCATTTGCATAAATATTTGCATAATGTTACAATGCACTAACTTTTAGTAAACATGCCTCTTAATGAGTATATGGATAAAGAAAGACTACCAGATGTCTACATTACTATACTCCAGTGTCAACCGCCAGGCACATTAGGAAGTACTATAAACACTGCCCATTTAGAACCCATAGCAAACCTGCCGTATCATAACAGCACTACCAGGACTCACAAAGCACCAAACCCTACCTATCAAAAGGCAACACTGCAAATATTAAAGCAATACATCTCAGAGAATACCAATACTTCTCCTACTGGGGAAAGAGAACAAGCAGCAATGTCAAATAGAAACTACATAAACAGTACCTCAGCTCAGTTACACATGCAGAACATAAATCATCACTAAACAAAGAATAGGGGACCACAATTTAGAAATAGGAAGACAATAATTAAACTGGGAACCCCAAAAGCCAAACTTGTAATGTACAACAACATTGAAGAAAAAAAACTAAATTAATTTCCTCTTGTACTAAACAAAAATGCAAACACGTTAGCGATACACATTTCCCATGCTGACATATTCCAGTTAATAAATTCAAAATAAAAAGTCTTTTTCTACCTTTTGTTTGTGCGTTTTATTTTTCAGTTGCAATTGCTCCAGTCACTTTCTTCCAGTTTCTTCGTATCTTCTGCTAACTCTTCATTGTTTGCTGTCCATTTGTCCTTTCTTCTCTTTTCTAGTTTTTTCCATTCCCTCCCTAAATCTGCTTTAACATACTGATCTTTCCCCTTATGCTCTTTCCTACATTTCTTTCTTTATTCCTTTATCATCCACTCAAATTTCACCCTTCCATCCTCAATCCCTCTTACTCTCCCAATACCTGGCCAATCGTAGATTTTTCTTCCCTCCCATATCTTATCCCCTCTCCTTCCTCATTCCCCCAGCCCCATCCCCTTCTAGTCCTCCTCCAACATCAGCTCCATTTTAGTTCCAGCCATATCAAGCATACCCTCCTTTCTAGTCCCATTCTCCCATCCCCCATCAGTCCATTTCCAGTCCTAGCCACCCCATCAGCCCATTTACAGTCCTCATCCCATCAGCCCTTTCCAGTCCTATCCTAGCCCCCCATTAGCCCATTTCCAGTCCTATCCTAGCCCCCGATCAGCCCATTACCAGTCCTATCCTAGTCCTCCCATCAGCCCATTTCCAGTGCTATCCTAGCCCCCAATCAGCCCATTACCAGTCCTATCCTAGCTCCCCCATCAGCTATTTCCAGTCCTATCCTAGCCCCTCCATCAGCCCATTTCCAGTCCTAGCTCCCCCATCAGCCCATTTCCAATCCTAGCACCCCATCAGTCTTTTCCTGTCCTATCCTAGCCCCCCATCAGCCCATTTCCAGTCCTATCCTAGCTCCCCATCAGCCCATTTGCAATCCTAGCTCCCCATCAGCTATTTCCAGTCCTATCCTAGCCCCTCCATCAGCCCATTTCCAGTCCTAGCTCCCCCATCAGCCCATTTCCAATCCTAGCTCCCCATCAGTCCTTTCCAGTCCTATCCTAGCCCCCCCCCATCAGCCCATTTCCAGTCCTAGCCCCCCCCCCCCTCCCTCCACCCGAAGAGCCCTGCGGCTGTCCGAATGGCTTTAGAGGAAGCCAGAGAGACCCCCAGCTCACCTCTGACAGCTGCCAAAGTGAAGAGCCGATGGCATGCTGAGTGCCAGGAAACAGGAAATTCCCTTTGACTTCCAGTGCACCAGTGGCCTATACTACATCACAGCTGCTGAAGTGAAGAAAAAAGGTGCTCTTCACTTCAGCGACTGTCAGAGGTGAGCTGGGGCCTCTCTGGCTCCCTCTCAAGCCGACCCTGCTGGTGCTGAATAGCATGTGCAAGATGTTTTTGGCGCAGGGCCCTGTGCAAACAACATTCTCGCATAATGGACGGGCCAGCCCTGTCTGTATGTATGATCTAGTCCAACACTAGGGCAAAAACCCACGTAAAACAGACAAAACCAGTACAGAAACGTGGAGTACTCAGAAGGATGAAATATTTTATTGAAAACTCATATGCCACTGGCCCGACACAGGCCGTGTTTCGCTGCCTTCATCAGGGGCTTGAAGTGGATTTAAAAGCTAAAAACACGGACTTCCGGTTTGGGCAATGAGCTGATCGGACGACTCACGATCAGCTCCGGGTAATCGCCCCACATTACTGCTACAAATCAGCTTTAAAACCTCCTAGATCCCACCTGCATTAACTCGCCCCTGTTGGGGCCTTGATCCTCCGGCGCTGAACCGGCTCGCGGCTGTCCTTGCACGGCTGGGGGGAGTTCCTCGACGAAGCTGAGAGGGTGCAGAGGCCCATCGCACAATTCCCCCACCGCCACTGTTGACTTCCCCTTCGCTGGGACACGGTGCCCGAGGACCGAAGGAACTCTGCGGCGGCTTCTACCCGACGGAGGGGATCGTTGGCTGGCCCTCAAGTAAGTCGGGGGCACGATCGGGAGGTGCGGCCATTGTCGGGATCCGTGCTGCCTGCACGTGGTGGTGTGACCCCGGCGGGAGAGGAAGAGCGGCCTCTTCGCCTGAATTCAGCGAGCAGCTTCCTTTAATGAAGAGCGGGAAGCGGTGCACCCGAATACCTTCCTGCTATTGCTAGCAGTGTTGCAGTCACGGAGGGCTGAACCCTCCGAAACAAGGAGATCGGCGTCTGTCTGACCGGCTGCGGCTGGCTCTATAGAGCGGTGCTGCTTCTCCGGTGGAGCCGGGGCCTGTGCCTCCCTTTGTTCGCTGGGGGGAGAGAACAGCCGCTGGTGACGGTGGGGGGGACCAGACACCCTTCCATCGAGGCAACAGCGCTTTCCACAACTGTTGAAGGGCCTTGGAAGATGGGGGGAGCTGCGGCCTTTCCTGCCTGACAACAGCGGACACTGAGGTACAAAAAAAGAGGGGAAGAGAAGAAGACAAAAATAAATAAATAAATAAATAAATAACAAAAATAAAAAGAAAAGAGGGAAAAAAGAAAAAGAGCGCCAAGCTGTGGTTGGATATCTCTCTGATCGCCCCCTCTACCAGGTGGCTTTCGGGGTGGAGCCCCGCGGTTGTTCCTGCCTGGCCTGTGCAGATAAAACCCCTACACAGTGGCTTCCAACCCCCGCAGTGGGGATTTTCAACTGCACAATTTTACTTCCACTATCCCACTAGAATAGTGCCGGGAGTGGGACGTGGTATACGTAACACTGCTAACCTGATGGCATCTAAAGCACCTAGAAAAGAGAGACCCCGAACTGCGGAGGGGAAAATGGCGGACGGCTCACCACCCAGCCCGAAACCTGGTAGCACGCCAGATTTAGTGGCCGAGGTCAGCGCCGCAGTGGTGCAGGCGCTCAGCACACGTTTCCAAGACCTGGTGGAGCAGATTCAAACGCTTGGACAACGTTTCACGGCAGTGGAGGAGAGGATGGAGCAAGTGGAGACAAGGGTGTCTGATGTGGAAGACACGCAACAATCAGTAGTGGCCAAAGTGGCCGCCCTAGAGACTTTGGTGAAACAACAAGGGGACAAACTCGATGAACTGGAGAACCGAGGTCGGCGGAAAAACTTGCGTTTTGTCGGCATTCCTGAAAGTGTCGCTGACAGTGTCCTACTTGAATATCTACAAACTTGGATTGGGAACCTCCTGCCAAACTTGAGAGACGAATCTGTCAAAATAGAGCGGGTACATCGGCTGGGCCAAAGAAGAGAGCAGGCCCGGAATCCACGTGCAGTGATCGCCCGCTTTCTCGATTACAGACAGAAAGAGGAGGTGCTGAGAGCGGCAAGGAGCCGACGGAGACATCAACAAGGCACCGAGCCGATCTTAGTATTCCAAGACTATTCGGTGATCGTAAGCCAGCAACGCAGGGCTTTTTCGGGAGTTTGTTCCCAGTTGTATAATCGCGGCATTCGTTTCTCACTTCTGTACCCGGCTCGACTGCGGATCGACCATCAAGGCCACACTCGCACACTAGCGACCCTGGAAGAGGCAACTACTTTTCTGGACTCCCTGCCTGCTCAATTGGCCCCTTAATCGCTAACTGACCTATTGGAAGTGGGGTGCATCTCCCCGTGGGCAGTATGGTGACCTGGAGCCCCCCGGGGCCGAGCACTTCCTGACAGACTCTCAGCAGTATCTACTGTCATAGGAGAACTCTTGGTTTTGCCTTCCTGTGGAGTATGAGGCTGAGATACAACGTCTCATGGAATTGGTAACATCTATAATGCCAAGGGGGACATTGTATCCTTGTTACTATGTTACATTTGTTATTTTGTTTTAATTGTTGCTGCTCTGCTGGTTCCCTGACTATCTCCCTCCTTGCCCTGTTTCTGCCCCTGTATTCCTGCTTGAATCTCTCCCTTCCCTCCCCTTCTTTATCCTATTACAGGTGAGGCTCGGACGCAGAGCAGGGGGGGTAGGCGGCGATTAATTTGGGGGAATGCAGGGGTTATTGTCTTTGATAAGGGAGGAGGACAGAGGAGATGGGAGGTAATTTGGGTGGTTGTGGGGAGAGATACTTCAAGAATAGCTGAGTGGCGGGCGCTAGCGCCCACTGGGGGAGACATACTGTAGAGGTTTGTAACGGAGATTTTGTGCCTTCCTTTTTTCTTTTCTTCTCTTTAAATTAATTGCTGGGGAGGGGGGAATATCGGAGGGGTGAACCCGTCTGCCGTAGGAAGTAGATCCGGCTATGGCTGGACGGGAGAGTTTGGAGAAGAGGGGTGATGGGGGGGAGGGGAGGGGAGGGATGGGAGGGAAAAGGAGGAGGGAGGGGCAGGGGGAGGGGAGGGGAGGGGGTACACTCCATTGAATTTAAATGGCTGGGATAATTGCCTCCTAGAAGACAGGGGGGGTACCAGGCTGGGGGTGTCCCTCTGGAGTATTCAGTAATGATCTTGGGGTGGCATCTTGGCACTGCCCTGGCGCTTTGAAAATAATCACTTGGAATGTCTGTGGGCTGGGAAACCCTATTAAGAGGCATAAGGTATTGCAAGCACTGGCTCGGCATAAATGTGACATTGCTTTTCTCCAAGAAACCCACCAGACGGCTGTCGAGCATAGCAAGCTCTGCCGGAGCTGGGTGGGCCAAGTGTGGGGATCCCCCGCCCAGGGGCATAAGGGAGGTGTGGCGATTCTAATCCATAAACGCATACGTTTCGTGGAGGAGACGGTCCTGGCTGATAATATTGGTCGATCCCTGTTGCTCTATGGTCAATTAGATGGAAAACCGGTGATCCTGGGAAATCTTTATGGGCCAAACGTGGCTGACCCAGGGTTTTATAATGGTCTGGCATCAAGAGTGGAACAGCTTCCAGAGTGCCCGGTGATCTTGGGTGGGGACTTTAATGGAGTCCTGGATGTGGACCTGGATACTTCTAGGAGAGGAGGTGGCCGGGAGAGGGTAGGGCCCTCCCAGCTACTGTTGCGGTTCTGCCAAAGACTAGGTTTAATTGATCCTTGGCGGGTACTGCACCCCTCCGAAAGAGACTATACCCATCAATCTCGAGCACATGGTACTAGCGCCCGAATCGATTACGTAATGATCTCGGGGACTTTGTTTACACACACTGAGGATGCACAGATTGGTCCCTCCGAAATCTCAGACCACGCAATGGTGTGGCTGGATTTACATTGGGGGCGAGACATGAATCAGTCATGCTTGTGGAGATTTCCTCTAGAGCTTTATTCGGATGAGCAATTTCGCCAGTTTATACGCCAGAGATGGGAGGACTTCCTTGGCCACCACCGGGTCCATATGGATGACCCCGAATTAGTCTGGGAAACGGCAAAGGTGGTTCTTCGAGGGAACATCATAGGGTACGCCGCGAGAAGACGCCGGCTGATGGCAGAACGTATTGTACTACTTGAACGTCGAGTCACCACACTACGGCGGAGATGTGCTCACACGCCAACAATGCCCAATAAAAAGTTGTTCTGGGAAACCCAGACTGAGCTTAATGAGCTACTACATCAGCGAGCAAAGAAATCGGTTCTGTATTATCGATTTCGTTTGCACTGCTATGGTGACAAACCTGGCAAGTTGCTGGCGCGCTCTCTGCGGGCCCGACGGGGTCCTGCTCACATAGCGGCACTGAATGCAGGCCCGGGACGGGTGCATAAGGGAAACAAGGAAATCGCAGAGATTTTTCGTACTTTTTTTCAAAACTTATACAGAACCACGGCTGGTCCCCCTGAGGGGCTGCAGGACTATCTTGAGGTCTTGGAGTTGCCTCAACTTACGTCAGCCCAGCGGGATGCTCTAGATCTCCCTATTACTATACAAGAAATACAATCCGCCATATCTGCGGCCCAGTGTTATAAAACGCCGGGGCCCGATGGATTCGGGGCCGAGATTTATAAGATCCTAGGGGACGGGGTGAGTCCTCTGCTACGAGAGGTCTTTGTCACCAGAACGGAGCAGGGGGCATTCCGCTGGGGGCGCAACCACGCATATATCACCCTGATCCCGAAGCCAGGTAAAGACCCGCTGCAGGCAGCTTTATATCGACCTATCTCCCTATTGAACTTTGATCTTAAACTTTTGGCGAAAGTTCTAGCTGACCGCCTAGCAGGGGTATTGGATTACTTAATTCATGAGGCACAAGTGGGCTTTGTGAAAGGCCGCCACGCTGTACGCAACCTTCGGAAGATTCTGGCCTCTTTGGAGTGGGTGCATGCCCACAATACTCCGTCGCTATTGATAAGCTTCGATGCGGAGAAGGCCTTTGATAGGGTAGACTGGCACTATCTTTGGAGGCTGCTGCCGCGCTACGGCATGGGGGAGGGTTTTTGTAAAATGGTGCAAAGTTTGTACGTTTCGCCGACAGCAGGCATACTGTGCAATGGCTTCCTCTCCGATGACCTCACGTTGGGGAGGGGGACAAGACAGGGCTGTCCTCTATCGCCCTTGCTCTTTGTGCTCTCCTTGGACCCGCTGATTCGTACCATCGTCAATTCGGGGAGAATACAGGGAGTGCGGCTGCAGTCGCAAACTTTCCTTATATCGGCTTTTGCTGACGACTTGTTAGTCCATTTGACGACACCGGCCACATCCCTACAACCGCTATTAGACGAATTCCGGCGGTTCGGAGCATTTGCCGGCTTGCGTATTAATAAAGAGAAGTCTGAAGTAGTGGAAGTTTTGGGGCGGGTCCGCGGTTCCTGGAGGGGACCCTTCCCTTTACGGTGGGCAGATAAAGAATTCATCTATTTGGGCATAACATTGACTGGAAACCCCCAGGAGTTATACCGGCGTAACCTAGACCGGATACTGCAGCATTTGGCAGTGCAGCTAAGTGCATGGGGACCCCTCCCGCTGTCTCTGGCTGGGAGGATAGCAGCAGTACAGATGATCGTTTTACCCAGAATCTTGTATTGGCTGCAGACCCTGCCAGTCTGGTTGCTTCGACGTGACCTGAATAGAATAGAGGCTCTGATTAAGCGCTTTCTTTGGCGGGGGCAGCGAGCATGGGTCCCGTGGCATCGGCTGCTTGGGAAATGGCGAGAGGGAGGTATGGGCCTACCAGACTTGAAGTCCTACGCATTGGCCTGTCAAGCTAGACACCTGGGAGATTGGCTGGGGGGGACAGAAATATACACGCCTAGGTCCTTAGAGGAGTGTCTGGTGGCTCCTGCGACTCTCCTGGGGACTTTGCACGGCACTCATAAAGCCCTCATAGATTCTAGTCGGCAGAGTCCATTGGTGGACTCTGTCAGACGCACATGGCAACAACTTAACATATATTGGCAGGAACCGTGGACGGTGTCTTGTTGTTTGCCACTGCAGGGCAATGCCCACTTTACTCCAGGGTCCGAGACTGCGGTATTTCGGGACTGGTGGACACGTGGCATCCGGATGGTAGAGCACGTAGTAGACCAAGCGGGAAGCTGTAAATCATTTCGAACGCTCAGTCGGGAGTATGAGCTACCTGACACGCATTGTTTTGCCTATATACAACTCTCCCACTATGTGGCCGCCCTGCCGCGCACTGCGCTGCAGGCAGAGCGCTCAGCCTGTATTTTAGAGTTTTTCCAGCTGGGTGAGGAGCGCACGCCGTCAATCTCTGGTTTGAAACGTAGTTTGGAGCCTTACCGCCCCCTCCCTGATTATAGTGGAGTTGAAAGAGCTTGGGCGACTGAATTGGGAGAAGCCGTACAGCCGGGATCGGTACTGATGGCATTGAAACGGATCAGACGATTGGTACAAGGAATGCGCTGGCGTGAGATCCAATTTAAATGCGTGACTAGGGCCCATTTCTCGCCGAGGCGAGCACTGCGTAGTTGTCTGGACACGGATGGCTCCTGCCCGCGCTGTTCGGAACCCTCGGCAACTCTCCTACATATGTGGTGGGGCTGTCGGGGAATACGGAAGTATTGGGCACGGATATGCAGCTTCCTCTGCACACTGCTTCAGCGTAGGATTCGTTGGACAGGCCTCTTTGTCACACTTGACCAGTTGCCGACCCCTGGACCAGTGAAAGCTGGTGAGAGTTTGCTTGTGCGGAAGGCCTGTCTGGTGGGTAAAGGGCCGATTCTTAGATTATGGAGGGAAGGCCAACTGCCCACTTTTAGTGAATGGCGGAATAGCTTTCATCAATTAATGTTGACAGAGCGTTGGTTGGCGCGGGGCAGTGCCAAGCGTTGGACAGTTTTTCTGTCAATCTGGGAGCCATATATTCAGCAGTTGGGGCCCCACAGCCGTAACGCCACTCTCCAAGGGGGGAGTTGATTATATATGGATTTGAGGAATGGGTTGGAGGGAGCTGCTTTATAGTCCCAGACGATAATTGGTGTACAAAGCTGGTAATGGAGTGAGGGTGGGTTGGTGGGTGAGGGGAGAGGGGTGGGAGAAGGGGGGTGGGGATATAATGTAAAATGCCCACCTACTGTGTTATCTTTCTGTTGGCTACCGGGGGGGAGAAGAGTAAACCCTCCCCGTGGTGCCGTTTGTTGATGTGTTGTTTGGATTGTATGGTGGACTTAAATAAAGTTTTAAAAAAAAAAGCTAAAAACACATAAAAACAAAATTTATCCAAAACAAACAACTAATATAAACATAATAACCTTAGAATGATACCATAAAACCATTGGTAACATAAAAATATTAGTAAACAAGGCTACATATAAAAAGAACAAATTAATAATTAATAATCTTACAAACATATAAGCATAAAAAATCAGATTGTATATAAATAAATAAATAAACAAGAATAAGTTGCACATAAGAAGATAAAACGTAAAATTAATTAATAAATAACATATAGAATTATTAAAAAACATATAGAATTATTAAAAATGAGAAACTAGTAGAACCATTGAAGGTAAAAGACAAAAGAGACACATACCTGCTTATATCCTTGAAACTATGTGTATCACTACACCTTTTATGGGAGAGGAAGAGAACATGTATAAATAAAAATGCATGTTAATGCCAAATGAACAAGGACAGAGACCAAGCGCACATAAAAATAAGGAGTTTATCAGTGGAAGGAGCCTCCAAAAGGAAAGCATTATGGTGAATATAGTGTATGCCGGTATAGCAAGAGTGAAGAAATGAGATTATCAAATTCTTTACCTGTATGATTTACTTTCCAATGCGTGTGATGAGGAACCAACTCCTATACACTATGCAGCAAATTGAAAAGTCACTGAGAGTTCATTCACTGAGGAAAGGCGGGATAGAGGAGATATGATAGAGTTGTTTAAATATCTCCGTGGCATAAATGCACAGAAGGAGAGTCTCTTTAGATTGAAATCAAGCTCTGCTATGAGGGGACATAGGATCAGGGTGAAAGGGGATAGACTTAGGAGTTAATACGCAGAAATATTTCTTTACGGAAAGAGTAGTAGATGCGTGGAATAGTCTCCCAGTGGTAGAGATGAGTACAATATCTAAATTCAAAAAAGCATGGGAGAAACACAGAGGATCTTTAAAGGTAAAAAGGGGACTATTGGAAAGTGGTGTGTATTAATGCCCGTACTATGGGAAATAAGATTCTGGATCTTGAGGCTTTAATGGAAGAGGCTGACTTGGATTTAGTAGCAACCACAGAGACATGGTTCATGGAGAACCATAGCTGAAATACTGTATAATTACTATATACTGGGGTCTAATTTATTCAGCAAGGACAGAGTAGGGAGAAAGGAACAGAACTTCAGGGCTTAGAAGGGAAGGAGGCGGTTGTTGTTAAGTGCCGTCGAGTCGGAGTCAACTCATGGCGACCCTCTGGATAGTTGTACTAAACTGTGTTCGGTCTGTCAGTGAGACGGCTCATTGTTGATAGAGTGGCATCCATAGCTGCTGTTATTGTATCGATCCATCTCATTGCTGGCCTTCCTCCTTTGAGTTGATCTTCTACCTTGCCAAGCATGATGTCTTTCTCCAACGATCTCTCTCTTCGCATGATGTCGCCAAAGTATGAAAGTCGAAGTCTTGTCATCTGAGCTTCTAAAGAAAGCTCAGGTTTGATCTCCTCTAGTACTGACTGGTTTGTTCTTTGGGAAGTCCATGGTATACACAGCATTCTTCATCAGCACCATAACTCAAAGGCATCGATTTTCTTCCTGTCTATTTTTTTCATTGTCTAACTTTCACATTCATATGATGTTACTGAAAATACCATGGCTTGGACAAGTTGAATCACTATATGGAGAGAGACATCTCTGCTCTTGAGAATCTTGTCTAGGTTCTTCATAGCCATTCTGTCAAAAGCAATGCATCGTCTGATTTCCTGACTGCTTGTTGTTTCTTTATTGTTTATTGATATAAGTAGGCTAAAATTATCAACTATTTCAATTTCTTCTCCATCAATGATGAACTTATTGATTTTGCCAGTTGTCAGAATCTTTGTCTTCTTTATGTTACGGTGCAGGCTCGATTAAAGACTATGTTCCTTGATCTTGAGAAACAAATGCTTCAGATTATCCTCCCTTTAAGCCAGTTATGTGGTATCATCAGCATACTGCGGCCAGACTTCTTCCACATGTTACTTGTCACAATCACATCACCCCAGTCCTCATTCAGCTTAACTGGCTTCCCATAGATTACCGATCCGCTACAAGATCCTTACTCTTGTCCATCGAGTCATCTATACCCAAACTCCACAGTATCTAGCTGACCTATTGCAATTCCACACACCAACTTGCAGCCTGTGCTCAGCCCATGGGAACCGGTTACACCTCCCCTCCCGAGCACGTGCTCATAAGAACATAAGAACATAAGATCATAAGATATGCCATACTGGGTCAGACCAAGGTCCATCAAGCCCAGTATTCTGTTTCCAACAGTGGCCAATCTAGGTCATACGTACCTAGCAGTTTCCCCGAGGGACACAGGTTCCACAATGCTTGTATTGGTTCAAGCATTGATATCCTGGGTCCCTTCTTAATAATGGTTTATGGACCTTTCCTCCAGGAACTTGTCCAAACCTTTTTTAAACCCAGCTACACTAACAGCCTTTACTACATCCTCCGGTAACAAATTCCAGAGTTTGATTACACGTTGAGTGAAAAAATATTTTCTTTTATTAGTCTTAAATAGTTTACCCTGTAGCTTCATTGCATGTCCCCTAGTCTTTCTATATTCTGATAAGGTAAACAATCGATCTACGTTTACCCGTTCCACTCCGTTCATTAATTTATAGACTTCTATCATATCTCCCCTCAGCCGTCTCTTTTCCAGGTTAAAGAGCCCCAACCTTTTTAGCCTTTCTTCATAGGAGTAGCCTTCCATCCCCTTTACCATTTTGGTGGCTCTTCTCTGAACCTTTTCTAAAATTGCTATATCCTTTTTAAGATATGGCGACCAGAATTGCACACAATATTCAAGGTGCGGTCTCACCATGGAACGATATAGAGGCATTATAATATCTTTTGTTTTATTTTCCATTCCTTTCCTTATCATACCTAGCATTCTATTTGCTCTCATTTACATTCTACTTGTCATTCTGCTTTTTTCTTTTTGGACCCCTCCCTTTGGAATTCCCTCCTCACCAGCCTCCGTTTGGAACCATTTTTTTCCAAATTCAAATTCCAACTAAAAGCTCATCTCTTCTGTTCCGCTTTTGACGTTCTCCTTGCCTCCCCTTGAGGATCCCTCTTTTCTTACAACCCCTTGCCTGCTGTCTTATGTCCTATGCTTCTATCTGCATTTTCCTGTCTCATATTGTAGTTCCTTTCTCTTACTGGCATTAGCCATTTTCTGACTAATTTTGTTGATTGTACACTGCCCTGATGTAATGAAAATGAGGTATATCAAGTGACTGAATAAACATAAACATAGCAAGGTTATTAATGAGCCTGTCACCAATCTTCACACCTCGGTTGTCTTCATACAGTCCTGCTTCTCTGATGATTTGTTCTGCATATAAATTAAAGAGGTAGGGGGAAAGTATGCAGCCTTGTCGTACACCTTTGCTTATTTTAAACCATTCTTTTTCTCCTTGTTCCATTCAACTGTTGCTTCTTGATCAATGTAAAGGTTGTACAAGAGAACTATCAGGTGTTCTGGTATACCCATGCTTCTTAATGTGGCCCAGAGTTTCTCATGGTTTACACAGTCAAAAGCCTTGCTGTAGTCAATAAAACACATATAGATATCCTTTTGGTATTCTTTTGTCTTTTCAAAGATCCATCTCCCATCCGCAATGATGTTTCTCGTTCCTTGTCCTTTCCTGAACCCTGTTTGCACTTCAGGCAGTTCTTGTTCCAGGTATGGTTGTAGTCTCTGCTGAATGATCTTAAGTAGAATCTTGCTGGCATGCTGGATCAGAGCAATTGTGTGGGATCACCTTTCTTCAGTTTTGGTATAAACACAGATCTTTTCCAGTCAACTGGCCATGAATTTGTCTTCCAAATTTCAAGGCAGAGCTTTGCAAGTATGGCAACAGCTGCATCCGATTGCTCTAATACTTCTATGGAAATGCCATAAATACCTGGTGCTTTGTTCTTTGATAAAGCTTTCAATGCTGCTTCGACTTCTTTCATCACCAATGGCTCCTGATCATAAAGTACAGGTTGAAACGGCTGTTGGTCCAATTGATCCTTATGGTATAATGATTGTGGTATATTCTTTCCACCTTCTTTTTATCTTTTCAGCATCATTCAACATGGATCCTTGAGCATCCTGTAGCATTCCACTTTTAGGCTGAAGTTTTTTCTTTAACTCTCGTAGCTTTAGGAAAGCCGATCTTGTTCTTCCTCTAATAGTTTCTGCTTCTGTTTCCTTGCATGCATCATTATAGTACTTTTCCTTGTATTGTCTTGCTGCACATTGGAAGTCTCTGTTGAGTTCTGCGATTGTCTTCCTTTCTCCTCTGGCTTTAGCTTCTCTGCATTTCTGGGCAATTTTCAAAGTTTCTTCAGTCATCCATTTTGGACATTTTTGCTTTTTCACCTTATGTAGAGACTTCTCAATTTCTTCCAACACAACCTTCTTGATGTCATCCCATAACTCTTCTGGAGCTCTGTCATTTATATCTAAAGCAGAAAATTGATTTTGCAGGCAGTCTTTAAATTCCGGTGGTATATTCTCAAGTTCAAATTCTGCTACCGTCATGAGTGGCTCGCTCTTTTTCAACTTTAGCTTATGTTTGCATACTAGTAGTTTGTGATCTGTACCACAGTCAGCTCCAGGTTTTGTCTTTGTTAATGCTATAGAGTTTTTCTATCGTGACTTCCACAGATGTAATCAATTTGATTTTTCTGCAATCCATTGGGTGTTTTTTGAGGTGAATAGATTGTTGGTCTTACAGAATACTATCAGACTTTCTCCAGCTTCATTTCTATTGCCAGGTACTGTAGGTTAAAGTGGAAAGAGAGAACAGAGCATCCATTTCCACTGATGTGATATGGAGACCTCCTTCACAGGCAGAAGAAATTTAATTAAAGATATTTGCAGTATTGTTATGAAAGGAGAAGGGTTACTGATAGGTGATTTCAATATGCCAGATGTTGACTGGGACATCCCTGCTACAGTATTGTCTACAGGGAAAACTATTCTGGCAACTGGTAACAGAACCCACACATAAGGGGGCCATACTGAACCTAATGCTTACAGATGGGGGGAGTGTTTCTGATGGCATTAACCTTTAAAAAGGAGATAGAGTAGCTTTTAAACTAGATAATATGGGAAAGCCAAGAGTGCATGGTTCAGAACGATGTGTCCGTGAAGGATATTAGCAAAAGTTTGAAGTTAGGGCATATCAACAGAGAGCTTCCAATAAAGACAAAAATAACCCAAATGCCCTCAAGAGCAGACAGAGCTTAAAGATACCAAATTACCACTTCCTACCGGTAATCAGATTAATATGAGTAAAATACAACCTCTAAAATGCTTGTATGCAAATGCTAGAAGTCTAAAAAATAAGATGGGAGAGTTAGAATATATAGCACTAAATGAGAGGTTAGATATGACTGGTATCTCAGAGACAAGGTGGAAGGAGGACAACCAGTGGGACAATGTGATACCTGGGTACAAATTATATAGCAATGATAGAGTAGATCAAATTGGTGGAGAGGTTGCACTCTATGTTAGAGAGGGCATGGAATCACACAGGATTGAAGTGTTGCAGGAAACAAAATACACGGTAGAATCTCTATTGATTGAAATTCCAAGCAAAAAGGGGAAGATGATGGCAGTGGGGGTGTACTACCAACCGTCTGGCCAGAATGAACACAAGGATGATGAAATGCTCAAAGAAATCAGGGAAGCTAACAAAAGTAACAATACAGTAATAATAATGGCTGATCTCAATTACCCCGGTATCAACTGTGTCAGTGTCACGGCAGGACATGCTAGGGAGATAAAGTTTCTAGATGAAATAAATGACTGCTTCTTAGAGCAGCTGGTTCATGAACTGACAAGAGGGGAAGCCATTTTAGACCTAGTCAAGATCTGGTGCAAGAGATAAGGGTGTTGGGGCCACTTGGCAATAGTGATCACAGCATGATTGCGTTTGATTTCATAAATGGAGGAAGGGCGGCAAGGAAATCAACAATACTGCCTTTTAACTTTCAAAAGGTAGACTATGATAAAATGAGGAAAACAGTTAAGAAAAAACTAAAAGGCGCAGTTGCAAAGGTTAAAGATTTACATCAAGCTTGGGGGGTGTTGAAAAATACTATCTTGAAAGCTTGGACCAGCTGTATTCCACACTTTAAGAAAGGTGGAAGTAAGTCCAAAAAACTGCCAGCATGATTTAAAGGTGAGGCCAGAGAGGCTGTTGAAGCCAAAAAAGCATCTTTCATGAAATGGAAAAAAAGATCTAACTGACAAAAAACTAGAAACAACATAAGCACTGGCAAGTTAGATGCAAAGCATTGATAAGGCAAGCAAAGAGAGAATTTGAGAAGAAGCTTGCTGTGGAAGCAAAAACGCATAATAAAGCCTTTTTCAAGTATATTCGTAGCATAAAAACCTGTGAGAGAGTCAGTTGGACCATTAGATGATAGATGGGTAAAAGGGGCACCAAGAGGGGACAAGGCCATAGCAGAGAGACTAAATGAATTCTTTGCTTCGGTCCTTACTGAAAAAGATGTAGGGAAGTTAGCCTTGACTGAAATGATATTTAAAAGTGATGCATCAGAAGAATTGAAAGAAATATCGATAAAATGGGAAGATATATTACAAATATTTGATATACTAAACAGTAGCAAATCAACTGAACTGGATGTTATACGCCCAAGGGTATTGAAAGAACAGAAATATGAGATTGCAGACCTACTATTAGTAATCTGTGAACTATCATTAAAATCATCTGTAGTACCTGAAGATTGGCGAATGGCCAATGTAATTCGATTTTTTTAAAAGGGGTCCAGGGGTGATCTGGGAAACTACAGGCCAGTGAGCCTGACATCAGTGCCGGGCAAAATGGTAGAAACCATTATAAAGAACAAAATTACTTAACCTGTAGATAGTCATGGTTTAATGGGAGAAAGCCAACATGGCTTTAGTCAAGGAAGGTCTTGTCTTACTAATCTGTTATATTTTTTGAAGGTATGAATAAACAGGTAGACAAAGTTGAGCTGGTTGATATAGTGTATCTGGATTTTCAGAAAGCCTTTGACAAGGTCCCTCATGAGAGACTCTTGGCGAAGTTAAAAAGTCATGGAATAGGAGGCAGTGTACTATTGTGGATCAGGAACTGGTTAAAAGATAGAAAGCAGAGAGTAGAACTAAATGACCCAATTTTCTCAATGGAGAAAGGTGAATAGTGGAGTACCCAGGGATCTGTGCTAGGTCCGCTGCTTTTTAACATATTTGTAAATGACCTGGAAATGGGAATAACGAGTGAGGTAGTCAAATTTGCAAATGACACAAAATTATTCAAAGCTGTTAAAACCCAAGAGGACTGTGAAAAATTGCAAGAGGACCTTGGTAAATTGGATGACTGGACGTTCAAATTTAATGTGGACAAGTGCAAAGTTATGCACTAGGAAAGAACAATCAAAACTATTGTTATGCGATGCAAGGTTCCACTTTAGGAACCACCACCAACATAAGAACATAAGAACATAAGAAATGCCATACTGGGTCAGACCGAGGTCCATCAAGCCCAGTATCCTGTTTCCAACAGTGGCCAATCTAGGTCATACGTACCTAGCAATATCCCCAAAAGACACAGGTTCCACAATGCTTGTACTGGGTCAAGCATTGATATCCTGGGTCCCTTTTTAATAGTGGTTTATGGACCTTTCCTCCAGGAACTTGTCCAAACCTTTTTTAAACCCAGCTATACTAACAGCCCTTACTACATCCTCCGGTAACAGATTCCAGAGTTTGATTACACGTTGAGTGAAAAAATATTTTCTCTTGTCTTAAATAGTTTACCCTGTAGCTTCATTACATGTCCCCTAGTCTTTCTATATTCTGATAGCGTAAACAATTGATCCACGTTTATCCGTTCCACTCCATTCATTAATTTATAGACCTCTATCATATCTCCCCTCAGCCGTCTCTTTTCCAGGCTAAAGAGCCCTAACCTTTTTAGCCTCTCTTCATAGGAGTAGCCTTCCATCCCCTTCACCAATTTGGTGGCTCTTCTCTGTACTTTTTCTAATAACGCTATATCCTTTTTAAGATACGGTGACCAGAATTGCACACAATATTCAAGGTGCGGTCGTACCATGGAGCGATACAGAGGCATTATAATATCCTTTGTTTTATTCTCCATCACTTTCCTTATGATACCTAGCATTCTATTTGCTTTCTTGGCCGCCACTGCACACTGGGTGGAGGGTTTTAACATGTTATCCACGATGACTCCTAAATCCTTTTCCTGGGTGGTGGTTTCTAATGTGGAGCCTTGCATCGTGTAACAATAGTGTGGGTTGTTCTTTCCTAGGTGCATAACTTTGCATTTGTCCACATTAAATTTCATCTGCCATTTGGATGCCCAGTCTTCCAATTTATCCAGATCCTCCTGCAGTTTTCCACAATCCTCTTGGGTTTTAACAACTTTAAACAGTTTTGTGTCATCTGCAAATTTGATAACCTCACTAGTTATTCCCTTTTCCAGGTCATTTATGAATATGTCAAAAAGTAGCGGACCCAGTACAGATCCCTGGGGTACTCCACTATTCACTTTTTTCCATTGGGAATATTGGCCATTTAGCCCTACCCTCTGCTTTCTATCTTTTAACCAGTTCCCGATCCACAATAGTACACTGCCTCCTATCCCATGACTTTTTAGCTTTGCCAAAAGTCTCTGATGGGGGACCTTGTCAAAAGCTTTCTGGAAGTCCAAGGAAAAAGATTTAGGCGTCTTCATGGATAACTCATTGAAACCCTCCACCCAGTGTGCAGTGGCAGCCAAGAAGGCAAATAAAATGCTAGGAATCATAAGGAAAGGCATGGAGAATAAAACCAAGGATATTATAATGCCTCTGTGTCATTTTCCATGGTGCAACCACACCTTGAATATTGTGTGCATTTCTGGTCACTATATCTTATAAAGGATATTGCGGAATTAGAAAATGTACAGAGAAGAGCCAGAAAAATGGTAAAGGCGATGGAAGGATAGCCCTATGAGGAGAGGCTTAAAAGGTTAGGGCTTTTCAACCTGGAAAAAAGATGGCTGATGGGAGATATGATGCAAAATGCAATGTGTGCCTTTGAGTCAGTCCTGACTCCTGGCGACCCAGAAGCTCCTGGGTTTTCTTGGCAGTGTCACCGGAGGTAGATTGTGGAACGGATAAACGTAGATTGATTCTTTATGGCATCAAAAAGTAGAAAGACTAGGGGATATGCAATGAAGCTACAGTGTGACCCAATTTAGACTAATAAGAGAAAATATTTTTTCACTCAATGCGTAACCCAACTCTGGTATTCGTTACCGGAGGATGTAGTAAAAGCTGTTAGTGTAGATGGATTTAAAAAAAGTTTTGACAAGTTCCTGGAGGAAAGGTCCATAAACTATTATTAAAGGGAACCTGGGAAAGCCACTGCTTGCCCCAATATAAGCATTGTAGAATCTGTGTCTTTTGGGGAAACTGCTAGGTACTTGTGACCCAGATTGGCCACTGTTGGAAATAGAATACTAGGCTTGATGGACCTTAGTCTGACCCAGTATGGTATTGCTTATGTTATGTTATAGTGGTTGATTATGTCTCATCCAGTGATCACTGGATGGTGTGGTTCAGTATTAGGATAAGGGCTGGGATAATTCATTCAAAAGTGAGGGTCCTAGGCTTTAGGAAAACTAACTTTATCAAGATGGGACAATACCTCAGTGTGTCGTTAGCTGGATGAAAACAGTTGGAGGATGTAGAAAAGCGCAGTGGCCAAAACTAAAAGAGGATATTTTAAGGGTAACAAACCATTTTGTTAGGAAAGTAAATAAATGTAAAAGGAAAAGGAGGCCATCAGGGTTTTTGAAAGAAGTAGCTGAAAAGATGAGGAAAAAAATGGTGACCTTCATAAAATACAAATCACAGAAAGAGGAAGACAAGCATTAATATTTGGAAAAGCTAAGAGAAGCTAGGAAAGTAGTAAGGAAAGCAAAGATTCAAATGGAAGAAAAAATAGCCATACAGTAAAATAGGAGGGACAAAACATTTTTCAGGTATTCTCGACTCAAGTGTGAAGGGGAGAAATATGTAGAAGTTGATGAAGACAAAGCAGAATTACTTAACAAATATTTCTGTTTTGTGTTCACAAATGAAGGGACAGCAGTAGGACCTCAGAAAATACACACAAACAAGAACAGAAGTGAGGTGGCTACATAAGGAAAGGAATGGCCAACAGAATGGAGGCGATAATGCTTCTTTATAAGTCTTCGGTGAGACCTCATTTTGAGGACTAGGTGTGTTCAAAAGGATATAAACAGGATGGAGTCTGTGCAGAGGGTGGATACTAAAATAATCAGTGGCCTTTGTCATAAGGCATATATGGCAAACTTTTTTTTTAAATAAACTTATTTTATTAATTGTGGAATATGAATATACAGGCAACTCAACACTTTCCATAATAGATACAATGACAACCATTGAACCACCCTTTGTATCTTTCCTTCCCTCTCTTCCCTTTCTCCATCCCCTCCTTCATTACATCAGTACATCTGATCCCTTCACCCGATTCTTATCATACCCATTGGTAGTCCGTGTCCCTGGGTGGTAGCGCCTCCATGGCTGCAACATGGGTATTTCCTCAATGCATTGCTTTAGTCTTAAGATGTTTCTCTAGTGCCTCCATGCTGTGAAAGAATCTTCTTACACCATTCTCCATCAATACTAGTCATGCTGCATATTTATTTATTTTATTTATTTACATTCTCTTATATACTGCGCTATTCTGCTTCAGTGAAGTTTACATTGAACAAACTGAAATTACATTGAACAGGGCATTATAACTTGGAGATAACTATTTTACAGGGAACATGGGCTATGGAGGGTTAAGTGGCTTGCCCAAGACCACAAGGAGCACCTGTGGGACTAGAAACCCCAGTCCTTCCGGCCCAAGGTTGCTGTCCTCTAGTGGGATTTGAACCCCCGACCTTCCAGCCTGAAGTACCTTGCCCCAACCACTAGGCCACTCCTCCACTCCATACCAAATTGACACCTATATCCCTTTCTGAGCAAGGGTGTTTTTGAATGTCACCATGTCCCTGTGCCTTCTCATAGTCTCTGCTGCCACATTCGGGAATACTGAGACCCTCCATGACTTTAATGTGACATACCCCTTTCTTCTAGCTAGACGGATGATATGCTCCCTGTCCTGGAAACGCAGCAGCTTTACTATAAAGGCCCGCGGCCTCACATTGTTCTCCGGGTGGGGACAGAGTTCACGGTGTGCCCTCTCAATCTCATAGGCCTCTGCTGAAGGACAATCCGGGAAGCATTGTACAAATAAAGCTTTAACAAATGGTATGGGGTCTCTGCCTTCCTCCCCTTCCGGTACTCCAAAGATCCGCACATTTGACCTTCTCTCCCAATTTTCCATTTCTTCCGTTTTTGCCTGCAGCCAGCCTAGTTGATGTTGTAGGCGAGAGACCTCCTTCCCCACCTGTGCCTGTGCATCCTCCGTAGCGCTGATTCTGGCTTCAGCCTCCTCCCCCACCGCCATGAACTTCTCTTCTATCTTGCCAAGGACCTTGTTAACAATTTCTGGCTTTGAGTCCCTTATTTCTCTCAATATGGTAACATAGTAACATAGTAAATGACGGCAGATAAAGACCAGTATGGTCCATCTAGTCTGCCCAGTATGATGGCAAGGGTAGTTGCACCTGCCGCTCTGTACAGGCCACCCCTCCCCACGTCTTTGCTTAGGGGTGAACCCACCACTCCATGTAGGACACCCCTATTTGTTGAGAATTTAGATGGTTCAATTTATTTTGATTTTATCCTGTTGCTGTAAAGGGATCCACTGTGTCTGTCCCATGCCATTTTGAATTCCGTCACCGTGTTTGCCCCCACCACTTCCATCGGGAGGGCATTCCAAGCATCCACCACCCTTTCCGTGAAAAAGTATTTCCTGACATTGCCTTTCAATTTACCACCTTGCAGCTTCCTGTTGTGCCCGTTTAAATTTCCTGTTAAGTTTTACAGCTTCCCCGTCTTTGGAAGAGGTTTGTTTGTTCATTATTTCCCTTTAAGTATTTAAAGGTCTGAATCATATCTCCCCTGACCCTCCTCTCCTCCACAGTGTACATGTTTAGGTCTTCAAGTCTCTTCTCATAAGGCTTCTAACGCAGGCTCCAAATCATTTTGGTCACCTTCACTGCACCCCCGTTGCTGTCTCCAGTACATACTGTGGATAACGCTGGGGAGGCCGGGCCTTGCACCACTCCCTCCAAGGTCTTCTGCAGTTTGCTCCTAACTGCATACAGTTCAGCAATAGTCTTGATGGGCTTAAGCCTCACAGTCTTCGGCATTATATCTTTCTGGAGAGGGTTTGCACCCTTCGTCACACTTCCTTACAGTATTGGGGGGGGGGGGGGAATCGGGAGACAGAGCTCTCTAAGACATGTCCAACCTCTGCTGTGCTCATACCGGAAGTCCCATATATGGCAAACTTAAAGATCTCAATGGGCCCGATTCTGTTACAGATGTAAATCTCCTCTGTGCGTCCAGTCTGAACAGGACGTAGAGAGGGGACCGCGATTCTGATCCCGCCAGGACTGCGATTCTATGCTACCTGCACGTACAGGACTTCACCCGGCTAACTCAGTCAAGGCTCTTCAATGGAGCCACAATGCCATGGCGTCATGTTGCCATGGCACCGCGGCTCCATTGAAGAGCCGCAATGCTGGCCACCAGAGAATAAAGTTAATTCCCCGCAGCCTGACCCCTGATCTGGCCTCCAAAGGCCAGGGTTGGGCTGCAGGCAATGTCCTCCACCCCCCCACCCCCCCCCGCACCATCCACACCCTGGCAGCAAAAAAAAACCCATCCAGGGAAGTTATTCCACGCACATGTTGCCGGCCCCAGACGTACAGGACCAACATTAGAATCGGCCCTGTACGTCCAGGGCTAGTGACCGCCCAGACTCCACCCCCCCCCCCCCGTCTAACTTCCCTGCACAAGTGGTGGGGAAGTTAGTCAGAGGCAGGAGCCGGCACAAATAGCGGGGATGGTCATCCCTTTGGGACGTCCATCCCTGCTATTTGTGGCTCAAAATAACCCCAATATGTATACTTTGGAAGAAAGGCAGGAGAGGGGAGATATGATAGAGACATTCAAATACAAATAAAACCAATTCTGGAGGTCCAAATGATCTCGCTACAGTTTTAAGTGTGCCTGTAGCTTTCTGTTTTGTTACAAGGCCAGAGACTTATTAGCCCCCCCTCGTACCTATGTGGCATTTATGCACAGGAGGATAGCCTCGTTCGATTGAAAGCAAGCTCTACAATGAGGGGACATAAGATGTTGGTGAAAGGGGATAGACTTAGGAGTAATATGTGGAAATATTTCTTTATGGAAAGAGTGGTGGAACGGTGGATTAACCTCCCAATGGAGGCGGTAGATATTAGGATTATATCTGAATGCAAAAAGACATGGGATAAACCCAAAGGGCCTGATTCTGTCCCGCACGTACATCCCCTTTGTACGTCCGGTCTGAGCCAGTTGTACAAAGGGGAGCGTGATTCTGATCCTGCGGGGCACGTCCAGCCCCACGGGATCAAAATTGCGATCAGGCCTGCACGTTCAGGCACTGCCTGGATAGTTTCAGTCAGGCTTTTAAATGGAGCCGCGGTGCTAAGGCGTCATGTTGCCATAGCACAGCGACTCCATTTAAAAGCCGCGATGCTGGCTGCCAGAAACTAAAGTTTATTTCCCGCAGCCCGACCCCCGATCTGGCCTCCTAAGGCCAGGGTCAGACTGCGGGAAATAAACCCTGGCCCCTCCAGCCCCTTCCGGGCCCTGGGCCGCAAAAAAACCCACATCCAGGCCATTTCGCCGGCCCTGGACATACAGGGCCAACATTAGAATCCAGGGCCGGCGACCGCACATTGCCACCCCCGGGCCACCTCTTCCCCACCCCCGACTAACTTCCCCGCACATCCGGCAGGGAAGTTAGTAGGGGGCTTACCAGCACCGTTTAAAAATACATGGAGACCTAGGGATCCTTTTAGGTAAACATCAGTCTTCCTTTTCAACTCCTAGTTCTACAAGCGAGATAGAAGCAATTAGCATAGCCACTCCCAAGCACTGGCAGAAACCGGCCATGGTTTTCTTCAGCTAGAAGCGACCCACCCACCCTCTCAGAGCTGCTCCTTGGCTTTTTCTTCTGCTAAGTCAGAAATCAGAACCTGTACATAAGCTAACTCAGCCTTGTTCTCAGACAAAAGGAATGAGGTCCTGAACAACACTTTAGCAGGACTATATAAAGCTCAACTCCTAACACGCGAGCCATGATGCTAGTCTGTGCCTCCCAGCACCACTTCGCCCCGTGTTACTTAAAATTCAGTGATGCTTGTTTTAGGTGGATTTTTAGTCCTCTTTTCCAAATAATGGTCAAGGCAGCATACACCATTATTGGTAATTCAGGTACGGTAAGTCCTTACTCCAAAGAGTTTATATTCTGAGTAGGTATCTGAGGCAATGGGAGATGAAGTGACTTGTCTAAGGCCACAAGAAATGCCAATGGGGAAGTTAGATCTGAATCTTGGTTCTCACCCCATTGCTCTTACCCTTCTTCGTGAATTTATTACCATTAGTCCAGCTGCAAAGCCCCAAATATCTTCTGGAGGTAGGGGGTAAGCTTCTATTTTTCTAGAATTCTAACTTTTACTTGATGGCCTTTTCTCAGGTACAGCAAAGCAATGCATATAACAGATCGCTATAGAGAGAGATGAATCAGCAAGTTCTAAATGGAGGGTCATCCCCTATAGATGATATCAGTACACCGTCAAAGGTGCGGCTATCCCTGCTTGACTCAGTCACTCCCCGGGACATACAAGTCTATTTGTTAGGGTCTGGCTTTGACTTTGGCTAGGATTTCCCAAATCACAAATGGAAGAACGTTGTTCATAACACAATTTACAAATCTTATTTCTCTCTACTGGCACCCAATGAGGGGACAAAGCCTTTGTGAATCAGGCCCGAAGCCTCAGTGGCATCATAAGTGACAGATGAAAGTAGAAAACAGACTGGGATGGTGACATCACAATCTGCAGACAAAAATGAAAGAGGAGCAGAGAGAGAACTTGATGATGAGACTTAGGAGCTCATGCGTTGAAGCCCAGGGTATGGTTTCCTAACGTAAGCGCAATGCAAAATGTTTTGCTCTCCAATGCTGTAAGCAAAAAGCTTGCAAAAATAAGTTGTGCATAAAAAGTCTGCGCTAAACAAGGAGAATATGTCAGACACGCGTGCACACAGGTCTATACTGGCAAGGTTTCTGCGCATAATATTGATGTTTATGCGCAAAACAGCATTCCAGCGCACCACACCACTTCCTCTTTCCTGCAATTTTTTTTTACCATTCCCCTTCAGCAAAGCCAAAAAAAAATGTTGTGGGTCCTGCGTGCTGGAAGTAAAGAAAAGCAACAGACATAAATTCCTCACTAACGCTGACCACAGAACCCTTTATGCCCGCTTAGACCCTGTATTAAACCTCCAGCATTGAGCTCACCCTTCGGGGCTTCTGCACACTTCTCTGCATCGGCGTCGAATAGCTAATTGCTTCATTACCATGTGCTGTGCGCGACCGTCTGCTTGAGGCTTTGCAGTTAGCTCATGCGCAAAACTCCTTTTTGCAGTGGTAGCAAACAAAATTTGTGCGCAAATGCCAAGTTAACCTATGTGGAAAGCCTAGCACACTTTATTGTATCAGCCTGTAAGACTCAAAGCAAAAGTCCAAGGAGAGCCACCTTACAGCACCTTAAAACTCTGTTTAGCACATAGCACACCAAGAGCTATATTCCTTGTCCTGCCTCACCACTCTGGTGCAGACTGTTCTTCATGTTTCTTACAATACAGTGGGGCCAAAGTCAGAAAACCAGGAAGAGGTTCACCTCTCATATGAAGCTGGGCTGAAAATACCTTGGGGCAAAGTTGCTAAGGCTTTTTTCCCCCTATTCTGTCACTTATATAAAAACTAGTCTCCCATTAACTTTCCTTCTCTCAATTCAGTCACAGCAATATTTCATATCTTTATTTATTTATTTTATTTATTTACATTCTCTTATATACCGCGCTATTCTGCATCAGTGCGGTTTACATTGAACAAACTGAAATTACATTGAACAGGACATTATAACGTGGAGATAACTATTTCACAGGGAACATGGGCTATGGAGGGTTAAGTGGCTTGCCCAAGACCACAAGGAGCACCTGTGGGACTAGAAACCCCAGTCCTTCCAGCCCAAGGTTGCTGTCCTCTAGTGGGATTTGATCCAGGATCTCTTTCGGAAATGCTAAATCAGGGTTTATCCACACCCACTTCAGCTGGAAAGTATACCGGAATCCAGTTTGGGTGTAAAGCACTGTCTAAACTCCAGTTCTTTTAAGTCACTGGTGTGTCTCTCATTAGAGCAGTTCTGCAAGCATAGCACTCCAGAGATTGTCCTCTCTCTCAGCAGTTCCATCATTTAATGAAAAGCAAGCCCAGGGAAGGTTAACAAATGTTTTTCTAATGAGCTGGCTGTTAACTGCATTAATGGCTGCCCGGAGGAAATTGTTGATATTATAAACTGCATTCTTCAACGGCTTATGACAGGGATAAGAGGCCTTTGATAGAGACCCATTTCCAGCAGAGTTGCATTTTGCTCTGCATGCATGATGACTCTGGTCTTGTTAACTCAACAATTTGGAAGATGCAGCCTGGTCAGATGCAATGACCAATAAAATATGTTATCAAGGATACCTCCAAATGCATACAGCACACTGGACTATGCACAGATGCATATTTGCATCTGAGGATGGGGGGAAAAAGTGTTTCATATATTGCAGACAGTTGGGGAATCAGATATCACTAACAAGGCATTTATTTCAGAGGATAATTTTACAAAGTATTTTATGCATGTAAAGCCAGTTTTACATGTGGAAAAAAGCTCTTATGAAATTGTATGGAGTATGTAAAAAGCATGCTTGCTGAATGATTGTGCATACTTCCAGGCCAGAAGGTCTCAACCCAGTCGGGTTTTCAGGATAACCGCAATGAATATGCATGAGAGAGATTTGCAATGAATGGAGGCAGTGTATGCAAATCTCTCTCATGCATATTCATTGTGGTTATCCTGAAAACCTAACTGACTAGATGTGGCCCGAGGTCTGCATTGAGAGCTGCTTTCTAGGCAGGGCCGGCCTGTCCATTGAGCAAGAATGTTTTTTGCACAGGGCCCCGCGTTTCAGGGGGCCCCGCGCAAAGAACATTCTGCTTTTTTTTTAAATTACATTTTAAAAAAATACCTGTCTCTGGCTGCTGCCGCGTCCGTCGCAGCAGCGGCAGAATGGCGTGTCCCGCGGGGCCCCTTCTCCTCGTCGAGCCCTCTGCAAGGGCTTTCAGATTCGTGAAGGGAGAGTGCTCCCTCGCGTCTCTGTAAAGCCCGCAGGGGCTAATGGGAAATTTCCCATCTGCCCCTTTAGACGCGAGGGGCTGATGGGAAATTTCCCATTAGCCCCTGCGGGCTTTACAGAGACGCGAGGGAGCACTCTCCCTTCGCGAATCTGAAAGCCCTTGCAGAGGGCTCGACGAGGAGAGGGGGCCCCGCGGGACACGCCATTCTGCCGCTGCTGCGATGGACGCGGCAGCGGCAGCAGCTAGAGCCAGGTGTTTGGTTTTTTTTTTTAATTTGCCGGAAGGGAAGGGAAGGGAAGGGGGGGGGCTGATGGAGGCTGTCTGGAAATGGGGTGATGGGGGGTTAGGACTGAAAATGTGCAAGGGGGGGGGAGTTACGACTGAAAATGTGCACGGGGGGGGGGAGTTAGGACTGGAAATGTGCAAGGGGGGGTTAGGACTGGAAATGTGCAAGGGGGGGGTTAGGACTGGAAATGGGCTGGAGGGGGGGTGAGGACTGGAAATGGGCGATGGGGGGTTAAGACTGCTAATGGGCGGGGGCTGATGGAGGCTGACTGGAAATGGGCTGGGGGGGGTGGAGGACTGGACATGGGCTCGGGGGGGTTCAGACTGCTAATGGGCTGGGGCTGATGGAGGCTGACTGGAAATGGGGTGAGGGGGGGTTAGGACTGGAAATGGGCTGGGGGGGGTTAGGACTGGAAATGGCTAGGGGGGGTTAAGACTGCTAATGGGCTGGGGCTGATGGAGGCTGACTGGAAATGGGCTGGGGGGGGTTTAGGACTGGAAATGGGCTGGGGGGGTTAAGACTGTTAATGGGCTGGGGGCTGATGGAGGCTGTCTGGAAATGGGGTGATGGGGGGGTTAGGACTGGAAATGGGCTGGGGGGGGTTAAGACTGGTAATGGGCTGTGGGCTGATGGGGGCTGTCTGGAAATAGGGTGATGGGGGTTAGGATTGCTAATGGGCTATGGGGGGGGGTTAGGACTGCTAATGGGCTATGGGGGCGCTAGGACAGGAAAAGGGCTGATGGGGAGGGGTTAGGACTTGAGGTGGGCTGATGTGGTTAGGACTAGTAATGGGCTGTGGGCTGATGGGGGGGGGGTTAGGACTGGCAATGGCTATGGGGGGCTGACTGGAAATGGGCTGATGGGGTTAAGACTGGAAGTGGGCTGATGGGGGGTTAGGACTGGTAATGGGTTATAGGGGGGGCTTAAACTGAACATGGGTTGATGGGGGCTAGGACTGGTAATGGGTTGGGGGATTGCTATGACTGGAAATGGACTGAGTGGACGGGGAGGCTTGAACTGCAAATAGCTGATGGGGAGGGAGCTTGGAATGGAAATGGGCTGTGAGGGAAGGGAGCTAGAACTGAAAATGGGCTGATGGAGCAGCTAGGATAGGACTGGAAATGGGCTGTTGGGGGGAGCTAAGATTGGAAATGGGCTGTGGTGGGGGCTTGAATTGAAATGGACTCATGGAGGGGCTAGAACTGGAAGTAGGCTCATGGGGGGGCTTGGACTGGAATTGGGCTGAGTGGAGGGGAGCTAGGATTTGACATGGGCTGATGGTGGGGCTAGGAAATGACTAGAAATGGGCTGAAGGGGGGCTAGGATTGGAAATGAGCTGATGAAGGGACTCAGACTGAAAATGGATGGGGGAGCTAGGACTGGAAATGGGTTGATGGGGGGCTAGGACTGGAAATGGGCTGATGCAGGGACTAGAAGGGAATGGATGCTGGGTGAGACTGGAACTAGAAGGGAGCTGATGTTGGGGGAGGATTAGAATGGGATGGGGCTGGGAGAGTAAAATGGAGAGGGGAAAAATATTTTGTGTGGGAGGGATGAAAAATCTACAATTGGCCGGGTATTGGGAGAGTAAGTGGGGATTGAGGATGGAGGGGTAAAATTTGTGTGGATGAAATAAGAATGAGGAAAGAGCAAAAGGATAAAGATTAGTATGTTAAAGCAGATGTAGAGAGAGAGGATGGAAAGAAAACTAGAAGAGAGAAGAAAGGACAAATGGACAGCAGACGATGGAGAGTTAGCAGAAAACATGAAGAAACCAGAAGAAAGTGGCTGGAGCAATTGCAACTGCAAAAAAATGCACAAAAGGTAGAAATATATCTCTTTATTTTGAATTTATTAACTGGAATATGAAAGCTCTGGGAAATGTGCATCATTAACGTCTGCGCTTTGTTTGGTACAAGAGGAAATTGATTTATAGTTTTATTTCTACAGTGTTGTTGTACATTCCAAGTTTGGCTTTTGGGGTTCCCAGTTTAATTATTGCCTTCCTGTTTCTAAATTGCGATTCCTTGTTTGGTGATGGTCTATGTTCTGCATGTGTAACTGAGCTGAGGTATTCTGTTTATGTAATTCCTATTTGACATTGCCACTTGTTCTCTTTCCCCAGTATTCTCTGAAATGTACTGGTTTAATATTTGCAGTGTTTCCTTTTGATAGGTAGGGTCTGGTGCTTTGTGAGTCCTGGTAATGCTGTCAGGATACAGCGGGTTTGCTATGGGTTCTAAATGGGCAGCGTTTGTAGTAGTTCCTAATGTGCCTGGCGGTTGGCACTGGATTATAGTAATGTAGAAATCTTTTAGTCTTTCTTTATCCATACACTCATTAAGAGACATGTTTACTAAAAGTTAGTGTATGGTAACATTATGCAAATATTTATGCAAATAAGGCCACTTATGCAAATGAGGCCCCACACCGAGTCTCCGCACATGGCCCCGCACCCCCCTTGGGCCGCCCCTGTTTCTAGGCACAGTCCATGTAAAGCTTTCTAGGGGAATCTTTTGGGTAACGTGGAGGTGGAGTTGTGATGCATGTGTGTGTGCAATAAAATAACCAGTACATAAGGAGAGTGCACACACACACACATTTATGCCATCTTCGAAGCACATGTAAATTTGTGCATGTGAATTTGCACATGGTTGGAGCTGGTTCTCGGGGCTTATGTTGTCTTTCTAAAAAGAGGTTTTACATATGTGCCGTTTTGCAGGGCCGGATTTACGTATACGCCATGTACGCCATGGCGTAGGGCCCACAACCGGCAGGGGCCCACAAAAAATAGAACCAGTTTTTTTTTTTTTTCAACTCGATTAAAAAAAAAACCTGGTGGCTGCCGCCGCGGGGCCCCCTCTGCTGCCGCGGGGGCCCCGTCTACAAGATGGTCTGGTCTGGTCTGGTCTGGTCGGGTCGGGTCGGGTCTCGTCTCCCTCCCTCCCTCCCGGCTGCGAGAGACGCGAAGATAGAGCGTCTCCTCGCGTCTGTGTTAAGCCCGCAGGGGCTGATGGGATTTCCCATCAGCCCCTGCGGGCTTAACACAGACGCGAGGAGACGCTCTCCCTTCGCGTCTCTCGCAGCCTGCCGCGAGGGAGGGAGAGAGACCCGACCGGACCCGACCCGACCAGCTTGTGGACGGGGCCCCCGCGGCAGCGGAGGGGGCCGCGCGGCGGCAGCCACCAGGTTTTTTTTTTTAATTAAATTTTACTTTAAGCCGGGGGGGGGGGGGGGGTAGGAGTCCTACCTCCCCCGGCCTAAAGTAAAATTTAATTTAAAAAAAAACCTGGTGGCTGCCGCCGCGGGGCCCCCACTGCTGCCGCGGGGGCCCCGTCTACAAGCAGGTCGGGTCCAGTCCGGTCGGGTCGGGTCCGGTCGGGGCTCACTCCCACCCTCCCTCGCGGCAGGCTGCGAGAGACGCGAAGATGCGTCTCTCGCAGCCTGCAGCCTGCAGCGAGGGAGGGAGAGAGACCCGACCGGACCCGCCCGGACCCGACCGGCTTGTAGACGGGGCCCCCGCGGCAGCAGAGGGGGCCCCGCGGCGGCAGCCACCAGGTTTTTTTTTTAAATTAAATTTTACTTTAGGCCGGGGGGGGTAGGACTGGTAATGGGCTATGGGGGGGGGGGTAGGACTGGTAATGGGCTATGGGGGGGGTAGGACTGGTAATGGGCTATGGGGGGGGGTAGGACTGGTAATGGACTGGTAATGGACTATGGGGGGGGTAGGACTGGTAATGGGCTATTGGGGGGCTGGGGCTGGAAATGGACTGGGGGGGTAGGGCTGGTAATGGGCTATTGGGGGGCTGGGGCTGGAAATGGGCTGGGCTGGGGGGTTAAGGCTAGAGGTGGGCTGATGGGGTTAGGACTGGTAATGGACTGTGGGCTGTTGGGGGGGGCTTAGAACTGGCAATGGGCTTTGGGGGGGTTAAGACTGGTAATGGGCTGTGGGCTGATGGGGGCTGTCTGGTAATGGGCTATGGGGGGGGCTAGGACTGGAAATGGGCTGGGGGGTTAAGACTGGAGGTGGGCTGATGGGGTTAGGACTGGTAATGGGCTGTTGGGGGGGGTTAGAACTGGTAATGGGCTTTGGGGGGGTTAAGACTGGTAATGGGCTGTGGGCTGATGGGGGTTGTCTGGTAATGGGCTATGGGGGGCTAGGACTGGAAATGGGCTGGGGGTTAAAACTGGAGGTGGGATGATGGGGTTAGGACTGGTAATGGGCTGTGGGCTGATGGGGGGGGGGTAGGACTGGCAATGGGCTATGGGGGGCTGACTGGAAATGGGTTGATGGGGTTAGGACTGGAAGTGGGCTGATGGGGGGATAGGACTGGTAATGGGTTATAGGGGGGGCTTAAACTGAAAATGGGGTGATGGGGGGTTAAGGACTGAAAATGGGGTGATGGGGGGTTAAGGACTGTAAGTGGGGTGATGGGGGGGCTAGGACTGAAAATGGGCTGATGGATGGCTAGGACTGGAAATGGGCTGATGCAGGGACTAGAAGGGAATGGATGCTGGGTGAGGCTGGAACTAGAAGGGAGCTGATGTTGGGGGAGGATTAGAATGGGATGGGGCTGGAAGAGTAAAATGGAGAAGGGAAAAATATTTTGTGTGGGAGGGATAAAAAATCTACAATTGGCCGGGTATTGGGAGAGTAAGTGGGGATTGAGGATGGAGGGGTAATATTTGAGTGGATGAAATAGGAATGAGGAAAGAGCAAAAGGAGAAAGATTAGTATGTTAAAGCAGATGTAGAGAGAGAATGGAAAAAAAATCTAGAAGAGAGAAGAAAGGACAAATGGACAGCAGACGATGGAGAGTTAGCAGAAGACACGAAGAAACCAGAAGAAAGTGGCTGGAGCAATTGCAGCTGAAAAAAATGCACAAAAGGTAGAAAAATATCTCTTTATTTTGAATTTATTAATTGGAATATGTCAGCTCTGGTAAATGTGCATCATTAACATCTGTGCTTTGTTTAGTACAAGAGCAAATTAATGTATTGTTTTATTTCTACAGTGTTGTACATTCCAAGTTTGGCTTTTGGGATTCCCAGTTTAATTATTGTCTTCCTATTTCTAAATTGTGATTACTTGTTTGGTGATGGTCTATGTTCTGCATGTGTAACTGAGCTGAGGTGTTCTGTTTATATAATTCCTATTTGACATTGCCACTTGTTCTCTTTCCCCAGTAGGTCATGTATTGTTGTTCTCTGAAATGTATTGGTTTAATATTTGCAGTGTTGCCTTTTGATTGGTAGAGTATGGTGCTTTGTGAGTCCTGGTAGTGCTGTTAGGATACGGCGGGTTTACTATGGGCAGTGTTTGTAGTAGTTCCTAATGTGTCTGGCAGTTGGCACTGGATTATAGTAATGTAGAAATCTTTTAGTCTTTCTTTATCCATACACTCATTAAGAGGCACGTTTACTAAAAGTTAGTATATGGTAACATTATGCAAATATTTATGCAAATGAGGCCCCTTATGCAAATGAGGTCCGCACCCCCCTTGGGCCGCCCCTGCTGGGGGCCCACAATTTTTGTTGGCGTAGGGCCTCACTCAAGGTAAATCCGGCCCTGCCGTTTTGGACTTTTCACCTAGGCGCTCGGTTATAATAAGACCTCCTTGGTAGGTTTTGCTACTCTGATTGCTATGATAAGCTTAATTTTGGATACAGGATTTTGCATCGGCAGTGAACGGCAGCTCCATGATACTCTTCCAAAGGGAGCCAGACATACGAAGAATGGCAGTTTTTCCAATGGGATTGATTAGCTGTGTTCCAGCCAGCTAGATGGATGGGAATGAACAGCGAACTTTTGATTTCACTTCCGATTCAATTTCCAACACAGCAAGGGAGCTGCAGGTCCAGCACCTGATTAATATTATCTGAATCTGGCTCAAAGCAGGAAAGATGGAAACCACATTCGCCAAGCCCTCCGTTCCCACTGGCAGAGCTATGGACTTTGTCCTGGGGCAGTGAGAAGGGATCAGTGTTCCTGCAATAAACCCATCACTCACGCCACACAAGTATAACCTGACAAATGGAATTTCCATTCCCAGACTCCTGGGTGGCATGCCCCAGCTATATAGCATCACTGGGAGTCAGTGAGGATCAGGAGCCTTTCAGTTGAAATGGTGCTCTTCAGTCAAGCTGCGGCATCAAGGATGGGTAAGTGATGTGAGCAGGGACTGTGTCTTACAACTATATGAACAGCGCTAAGTATGCCTTATAGCACTATACAAATGGTTAGTAGTACATTCAAGTTCTCTAGGGATCTTCAGGAGCAGCTCTTATAAAAGCAGTACTCGGAGAAAGCGTAGTTACTCACCTGTAACAGGTGTTCTCCAGGGACAGCAGGAATCAGTCCTCACATATGGGTGATGTCGACGTCGATGGAGCCCCCATGTGGAGCAAATCCCCAGCTTTCGAAGAAAGCCTTTGGGACTGCATTACGCATGCGCGGTCCCCTTCCCGCCCAAGGGTGCCATCTTGCTCAGTGAAATGACATAGCTAAAAAGACGGCAAAAAGAGAAAAATTAATCAAGGACTGCAACTCCAGGGGAGGAGGGAGGGTCGTGAGGACTGATTCCTGCTGTCCCTGGAGAACACCTGTTACAGGTGAGTAACTACGCTTTCTCCAGGAACAAGCAGGAAGTCAGTCCTCACATATGGGACTCCCTAGCTATAGGCTACCGAGAACCCATAGCTGAAAAATAGGCTCCCTCTAGAAGAGCCGCAGCAACCATGATAGGAGTTCAACCGAGAACGTAACACTCCAGTAGCCTGACACCAAAGGGTCAGAGGGTAGGAGTTGCCTAAACCTCGAACAGATTACGGAGTATAGCCTGGCCAAAAGCACTGTCCCGTTGGGACTCCCTATCTAAGCAGTAATGGGCTGCAAAAGTCTGGCCTGAAGACCAGGTTGCGGCCCGGCAGATGTCTGCCAGCGGAACAGAGCGGAAGTGAGCCACTGATGCAGCCTTAGCCCTGACCCGGTGGGCTGTGACTCGACCCTGCAATGGGAGATCGGCCGTCCTGTATGCCCAGGTGATGCAATCCACCACCCAGGTGGACAACGTACGCTTGGAGACAGACATCCCCAGCTTACTGGGGTCATAAGAGACGAAGAGCTGAGAAGCTCTTCGATGTCCCCGCATACGCTCCAAGTAGAAGGCCAATGCCCTCTTACAGTCCAGGGTATGCAGAACTGCTTCTGCCCGACTGGCATGGGGCCTGGGAAAGAAAGTCGGAAGCACCACCTCCTAATTGAGGTGGAAAGAGGAGACCACTTTTGGCAGGAACTTGGGGTGTGTACAAAGTACTACCCTGTTCCTGTAGAACCGTGTGAACAGTCTATCGGACACCAGAGCTTGCAGCTCACTCACTCGTCTAGCCGATGTGAGTGCCACCAAGAAAAGCATCTTCCAAGAGAGGAAGCGGAGATAGCAGGTAGCCATCGGCTCAAAGGGTGGGCGAGTAAGCTGCTGCAAGACCACATTCAGATCCCACTCGGTCACCGGGGAGCAAACCGGGGGTTTCAGCAGAAGCAGACCTCTCAGAAACCTGGACACCAAGGGATGTACAGAGAGAGGTTGCCCTTCCACTGGAGAGTGGTGTACTGACAAAGCACTAAGGTGAACTCGGACCGAGTTTGACTTGAGGCCCAAATTGGAAAGGTGAAGCAGGTACTGCAGCACTACAGCTACCTGGCAGGAGAATGGATTCTCACTCTGCTGAGTACACCATATCTTAAACCTACACCACTTAAATACGTAGGATTTCCTAGTCAATTGCCTTCTAGAGGCTAGCAACACATCCTCTATCTTTTTTGGGAGGAGAAGTGGTGCAAGGACTACTCTTTCAGCAGCCATGCCATCAGGTTGAGGGACCTGAGGTTGGGATGCAGAAGTGAGCCCCCGTCCTGCGACAGGAGATTGGGCAGAAATCCCAGAGGAATTGGAGTCTCCTCCGCCAGCTGCAGGAGGAGTGGAAACCAAGGCTGTCTCAGCCACCTGGGGGCCACCAGGATGACCGAGGCCTTGTCCTGAAGGATCTTGAATAAGGTCCGAGCTACCAGTGGCATGGGAGGAAACGCACATAGGAGGCCCACAGACCATGATATTAGGAAAGCATCTGCAGCTACACTGTGTGGTTGTGGCTGTCTGGAACAGAAGCGGGGCAACTGGTGATTTTGAGGGCTCGCAAATAAATCTATGGATGGTCACCCCCAACACTGGAAGAGTTGCTGGGCCACATTGGGATCCAGTTGCCACTCATGCGGCTGGAGAATTCTGCTTAGCTTGTCTGTTAGGAAGTTCTCCTGACTCGGTAAGTAAACCGCCTTGAGGAACATACCCTGGCTGACAGCGAAGGAGCATAGGTCCAGGGTTTCCTGACACAGGATGCGAGAGCCTGTGCCCCCCTGTTTGTTCACATTGAACATTGCAACTTGGTTGTCTGTCTGGATCAAGACAGATTGATAAGCCAGGGTTTGGCAGAAGGTCCGAAGAGCCAGGCTGATCGCTCGAAGCACTAGGAGATTGATTTGCCGTGTGCTCTCCCACTGAGACCACACACCTTGAGTGCAGACCTGTTGGCAATGCACGCCCCATCCCAGTAGGGATGCATCCATAGTCAGCACTCTGGAGTGTGTGGGAGGCTGAAAAGGCACTCCCTTCAGAAGGTTGTGAGGTTGAAGCCACCATTTCAAAGACTGTATCAGGCCATGGGACACCTTGATGTTGTCTCTGAGTCTGCCTGTGGCTTGTGTCCACTGGTCCCTGAGGCACAACTGAGCTGTCCTCATGTGGAGTCGAGCATTGGGTGTCACATGCACTGTGGAGGCCATGTGACCAAGAAGGCACAGAAAGTGTCTTGCTGAGATGCAGGATCTGCGACTCACTTGCTGCACTAGAGCTACCAGTCTTTGAGTCCTTTCCTCTGGTAGATAAGCCCTTGCCTGAAGGGTGTCTAACCTTGCCCCTATGTACTCCAGTCCCTGAGAGGGAACCACAGTGGACTTTGTGTAGTTAATCACAAAGTCCAGGTGCTGAAGCAACTGGATAGTGCGGGATGTGGCCTGTTGGGCTTCTAGAGCTGACTGGGCTCTGACGAGCCAGTCGTCTAAGTAGGGGAAGACGAAGACCCCTTGAGTCCTTAGAAAGGCTGCCACCACCGCAAGGCACTTTGTGAATACCCCGGGTGCCGAGGCTAGGCCAAAGGGCAGTACTTTTTACTGAAAATGGTTTCCTCCCACTACAAATCTTTGATATTGTCTGTGGTCTGGATGAATCAAGATGTGTGTATACACATCTTTGAGATCTAAGGAGCATAGCCAGTCTCCCCAGCGGAGGTAAGGCAGCAATATTCCAAGGGAAAGCATCTTGAACTTTTCCCTCACCAGGAACTTGTTCAGGTTTCTCAGGTCGAGGATAGGTCTTAGGCCTCCAGTTCTCTTTGGTATGAGAAAGTACCTGGAGTAGAAGCCTGTGCCCTGCAGGTGGTGAGGCACTGGTTCTATCGCCTGATCCTTGAGAAGATCTGTTAACTCCTGCAAGAGGAGGTCCCTGTGAAGAGGGGGTCTGAGAGGCTCCCCTGGAAAGTAAGAGGGAGGCACCTGGCTGAGATGTAACCGATAGCCCATTTGGACTATCTGGAGAACCCAGGTATCTGTTATAATAGCTGGCCACCTGTGGGTATACAGGGTCAGCCTTCCTCCTGTGCAGGGCCTTGCGTCCTTCGGAAGAGAGACTATGCACTGGGAGTCAAAAGCCTCCTCCAGGCTGGGCCGGAGCCAGTGCCTGGGGCTTGGGGGCCTTTTGCTTACGCGGGCCCTGCCCCCCGTCCCTTGGCCTGCTGCCCCTGTTGGGGAGCTGGGGAGACCTGATACATGGGGTAGTTTCGGTAAGCTGATCCTTTCCTCAGGAAAAAGGGCTTCTTACCCGAGCCCTTCTTCTTAGAAGGGGCAGAAGTCTTCTTCTCGAGTCTTGTCCTGGTCAAGTACTCGGACTTGATCTCGGCAGCCTTCTTAGTCATGGGCTTGCCAAAGAGGTTTTCACCTCAGCAAGGGACATCGACCAACTTGCCTGAACCTATGGCTCCAGGTCTGATGACTGTGGCCATGCCTGGCGTTGTGCACCAGTCGAAGCTGTCATAGGCTGCTTGAGTCATAAACTTCGAGCACTCTCGGATCCCAGTGGACAAAACCTGGAAGCGCTGCAAAGGTCCCTCGGAGAGACCAGCAGAGATCCCGGCAATCTCATAGGTAGATGCCCATGTACAGCTGGTACGTCTGGATTCAGCATGACAGCATCGAACCCTGGTAGCACTTTCTGCTGAGAGCATCCATGTTGCAGGCCTCCCGGCTAGGAGGCACCAAGGAGTGCATCTTCTGGCTTTTGAGCCAGCGCATGGCCAATTCCGCAACCATGGAGTTGTGTGGCAGCTGTGCCTTTTGGAACCCAGGGCTCTTGCGAACTCGATAGATGGAATCGATTTGCCTGTTGAGGACCGGCATCGAGGCTGGTGTCTCCCACATTTGGAGCATCAGCTATTCCAGAATGGGGGGCACTGGTACAGTAAGGGCTTCCTTTGGAGGAAAGTCATACTGGAGGACCCCGAGCTCCTCAGCTCGAGGTTCCTCCTCGGCATCTGCCGGGAATGACAAAGCCTTTGTCGTGTCCTGGACGAAGTCCAAGAACTGGATGTCCTCCAGGGGTGACTGTCTCTGAGGTTCATATCCCAGGGAGTCTGATGGGACGTACTTGGTACGGTGGGTGCCCATGGACTCCTCATCCTCCGTCTCCCAACTGGACTCTGAGGAGGAGTCGATCGGCTCCGGCCTCGAGGGCTTCGGTCTCGACCGCCCCGACACCGAGGGAATCGGCATCAACGACCTCAGTCACGAACGGGAGGTCGAGGGGGACCTCGGCCGAGGATCAACTCGAGACCTTATCGACTCGAGGATCGGCTCGGCCTCCGGGGTCAACTTGGACGTCAAAGTCCCGGTGGTCGGGGTGGATGGACGTGTAAGACCAGCCATCAGCACCCGCTGCTGGTCCATGAAGGCAGACACGCTGCGCTCCAAGGCCGCCAACCTGAGACCGAGCTAAGGAGGCTCCGCAGCCCCCAGCTCGGATCCCGACAACATCGGGCCCGACGCCAGCTCCCCCAGGGGAGAGTCAAAAATGAGGACAGTGCTTACCTTCCTCGGTGTCTCTGGGTCCTTTCAAGGGAGTTTGGCAGGCCTCTCCAACTCTGAGGATCTTGGGCGGTGAGCCAGGCTCTGCGACCGAGCCAGCAAGGGACCAGGCTGTTCGGAGCTCTCAGACGACATCACCCTCATGGATTTTTTTCTTCCTCGGTGTTCCCGCGAGGGAGACCCCTTTTCAGAGGACACCCAATGCTGCTCGGGATCAGACAGATCCCGAGAGGTCGAGGCCTCTGACAAGGTCCGGGCCCGGGCGGTTGCGGACTCGGGAAAAATCCTGATTTGTTGCTGCTGCCTGCTCCTCAAGGACTTGGAAGACATCTTCTTGCATGGGCCACAGACCACGGAGTCATGGTCGGGCCTGAGGCATTTGAGGCAGCAGTCATGTGTGTCGGTGAGAGACATTGGCTTTCAGCACAAATCACACTTTTTAAACCCGCTGGCAGCCATCGGGGGAAAAAGGGTCCCTGCAAGGTCAAAGGACTGGGCTGCCAGCTAAAAGAAAAAAGTGTGGGAACACTAGTCACTAAGGACAAAAATGAAAAAATAGGCCGGACGCGATACCGGTGTACCGAGTCGTAGGCGGGAAAGGGAACCGGCATCAAACCGGCTAGCAGAAAATAGAATTTTCCAACTTTTATCAACTTTTTCCAGGGGAAACTAGGACAACATCCATTGGGCTCCGCGGAAAAAAGGAGACCTGAGCAAGATGGCACCCTTGGGCGGGAAGGGGACCGCGCATGCGTGATGCAGTCCCAAAGGCTTTCTTCAAAAGCTGGGGATTTGCTCCACATGGGGGCTCCGTCGACGTCACCCATATGTGAGGACTGACTTCCTGCTTGTTCCTGGAGAACTCTGAAAACCTGTCTAGTAACATTGAAACCCAAAGAAAATCGTGAAAATCCTGAGTTAAGATGCATCTGGACCTAGGGGTGTTCAGGCAGTAAAATGTTCCCCAAACAACTCCCATTTGTGGCTGCTCTTGGATTTTTCTGGTGGATCCTGCTGCGATGAGGTCATTCATTTAAGCTTATGTCACACTCTCCAGGTAATGCTGATAACATAATCTGTGGATATCCCAGTCCGGAAGAAGTACCAGGATCAGGATTTACCTTCTCAGCGCCCTCTAGGTGGGGAACAGGGGTAAGGGCCACTCCTCAAATGCCATAGCAAGAAAGCGCCCAGCGAATGGGATACCACTACTGCCACCATCACCATACTTCTTCCACGGCCCAGCCCTCAATCTCAACTGTTATTTAGCCTGAATAGCAGCATCTCCCCAGACGCACCACTCAAAAGACACCAGGGTGATCAGGCAGTACTTCCACAGTGCTTCAAAAGCCACCAGCCTGTTGAGGGAGTGGGTGAGACATGTTGCTGCTCAGGGTAGGAAGCGCTTAGGAGAAAGTGACACTGGAATGAAGAAGGTGGAATTCCTTGGCAGCTGCCTAGAACTCCCTAGCTCAGCGCTTCTCAACCGGTCCTTGGGACACACTCCATGCAATGAAAATTCAAAACGTAGTTCTTGATATGATGAAGGCAGTGTATGCAAATTTCTCTCATGCATATCCTGAAAACCCAAATGCTTGCTTGGGTCCAAGGGACCAGGTTGAGAACCACTGGCCTAGTTGGAAATCTAGGTCTCAAGTTTCTCTACTATATGCATGGGGCAATATGTAGTTGCTGTTGCATGGCTGTTTTTCAGTGATGACAGCCAATAGTTGTTGGAAAAGTAAAACGCAGAGAAGACAGAAGAGAGGTCAAGAGCCAAGGGTGGATAACCCAAGTCTGGAGCGGAGAATACATTTCTCCAGAGAGGATAAGAGTTCAGGTCAGACAATTGCAGTGAAATTAAAACATTAATCACAGAAGTGCATTTCCTGTACCACCCACCAATAAACCCCCCTGCACCGGTTACTGGTCACTGCACCCCATATCAACATATTACAACCAAAAAATAAACAACATCTTAAGCCCTGCAGGCTGGGGAACAAGCAGAGAGGGAGCCTAAGGAAAGGGGCTGGAAATGCACGTTTGAGGATGAATCAAGCTGGAGACAAAATGTTCTGTTCATGCCCACAACCTGAATTCACAGCAGCCTTGCTCAGTGTCTATTTCTGATTCCTAACGATTTCTTCCTGTGCTCTTTTCTCACTGTGGTATGCCATGTACCGATACTGAAGACAATGTTCAAAGAGCTGCTCCTGCGTCCGTAGCTTTCAAGGGCAGCCTCTTCAGTATCTGACTGATTTATTTGGACAAAGAAGACAACCGTTGTTATGAAAGCAGATACAAAAAATATTCATTTCCTTTATGCACTGCTGGTTGGCCTTTTGGGGGGTTTTTTGCTCTTAAAAGAATCTGGGGAGATGAGGAGCAGCTGGAGGGTAGGAGGGTCACTTTGACTCTAGCTGCCGTCTCTGCAAGAACATATCTCAATACAGGGTACTTCTGGCACATTACTGCTGAATGTAGTTAAATGGATGCATTTTGCAGGCTGTTCAGCCGATGGCTCCGCTGATGCTTCCCAAACCACAGGCGGCCTTTTTATATCCTCCCTTGGCACACTGGGGATATAAGTAGGGCCCCAAATTTATCGCACGAAGGATAAATCCCTCAAAATGGAAAATAATTAGCATTTCTCGTATAATGCAAAAATGTATCTATTCCAATTTATATTCCATCTAACCAAAAAAGCACATTAGATTAAAATATTAATATGAGAAGCACCACAAATGTCAATCAGTGCATTTTACTGCTCCAGAATGGGGCTGATGAAGGAAGATTATGATGGGGACTCTAGTGGCATATTGCGACCAAGGAGGGAGGAAGCGATGGCAGATTTGGGACTGGCAAGGTGACAGAGGCATCTCTACAGGGAAGGAGAGAGTAAAATGGCATTTGCTATAGCACACTGAGGTTCAAGAAGAAGCCCAAAAGCCGTGGCAACAGATCAAGGTCTAGGAAAGAGGAAGAAACAATTGTAGTAGCAAATCAGGTATTGGAGAAAGGTTTTCATGTTGATAAAAATCAGGTCCCTGGTCTGATGCTTAAATGCCATGTTTGCAGCATAAACCCACCTCCATCATTAGGGGACAACACAAGGATTGACGTACTGGCTTGAGCCAAACAGTCCATCAAGTTCAGTATCCTGTGTGCAATCGTGGCCAGTCCAGGTCACAGATACCTGGCAGGATCCCCAAATTTACAAGATTCCGTGGTGCTTTACCCCAGGATTAAGCAGTGACCTTTCCAAAATCCACTTTGTTAGTAACGGTACGTAGACTTTTATGGGCTTACAGGAGGAACCTCCTCAAGACTCCAAGATTAGAGAAACAGAAACCAGCCAGACCACTAGCAGCAAAGCAGATGACCTTTTGAAAGCAGTGAAGCAGACAGAAGCTGACCAGCTGGTAGAGTTTGCTGCCACTTCTTGTGGCCTTGGGCAAAGTCACTTAACCTTCCATTGCCTCAGGTACAAACCTAAATTGTAAGCCCTCCGAGGACAGGGAAATAATTACTGTGCCTGAATATAACTTGTCTTAAACCTCTACTAGAAAAGCTGTGAGCTAAATACAAACATAGTAACATAGTAAATGACGGTGGATAAAGACCAGTATAGTCCATCTAGTCTGCCCAGTAAGATGGCAAGAGTAGGTGCACTTGCTGCTCCGTGCAGGCCACCCCTCCCCATGTCTTTGTTTTAGGGGTGAACCCACCGCTCCATGTAGGACACCCCTGTATGTTGAGAAATTAATTAGTTTATTTTGATTTTATCCTGTTACTGTAAAGGGATCCATTTAATCCAAATACATGACTTGCAGACATCGGACTTCAAAGCTCTTGGACAATATGCTCCTGGTATTCTATGAATCACCACAAATGGAAATCTTAAAAACGTAGCCACTAGAAATGTAAATGTGTGTGGGTGCGTACGAAGGTCAGCAAATTCAGGGAAAACTTCACAGGAGCACATAAGTCATTCTGAAGAAATGCCGGAATTAAAGCACTTTCTTACCACTAATTTCCTGAAGGAAGTAGGCTGTGAAAGGATCCGAATGCAAAACGCCTTCCACCACCTCAACAGTAAGCGTTGGGCAGAGCAGCAGCTTAGTGGGTAAAGCAAAAGGGATGGAATTTTATATATATTTTTTTTTTTAATTTATTCTTAAAATTGTTTTTATTTGGTTTGGTTTCAATCTGTTTCATTCTGTGTTGATGCACAGTAAACAAAATATTATGCGCTAATACTGGGAACCAGAGTTCAAATCCTGCTTATCCCACCACAGTCCTTTTGACCTTGTGCAATCCACTATCTCGGGGCCTGAATACAAATACGCATCATCATTGTTACAGTGCTCACTGTACAATATATTAGCAGCTGGTAGAAAGACATGTACCTAAGGAATCCATTTCTGTTTACTTCCAAGCACTCCACAATGATCAGTAATTCATAGTCCTAAGATACCTGAGAGGTGTATTAGAGGGGAGGCTGCAGGCATCTGATGGGAAATACTGTATAAGCATTGCCCAAGAAGATGCCAGAGAACTAGCACAGAAGGTTGACACGATGTGTTACACAGCCATCGGAAAACGCAAGTAGGCTTCGCACAGGGAGTGCTCCTTCCCCTGGAAAAGACAATTGCAAAAGAATTCTGCAGCCGTCCCACTTTGCATAAATTCCTCTTTAGCCCATATGCCAGTTGGGGCATTACACAATCACGTCACACTGCCGTTTTTTCTTTACTTTGCAGCATTGCAAAGCTGCTGGGCCCATTCCTCCTAAAACTATCCAACTCCCTCTATGGCAGCTTGGTCATAATGGGTGGATTTCCTATGGCAAGCACACTTTAGCCTTGAGGATACCTCCAGGCCAAAGGCACAGAAGACGTGCCGCAGGAGGATTCTGGGGTTTGGAGGCAGCTTTTTTCACCTGGACACTGCTGCACCATCCCAGGTTCTTGCTGTCATTTTGGGATTTGCTGTTTGTGGTGCTGCTTTCACGTTCTAGGACTGACTTTGTTGCATATTAGGTCTCTTCAGTGCCGCTGCCGTTGCTTTTGGCTGGTGTGTCAGATTTTTCTAGTATTAGTGTCGCATGCTGCTGTGTTTGGTGTGCTGTGGTTGTAGGGATGTAACTGCGCAATTTCAGCTGCTCCAGGTTTGTTGTGGATTAGGGGGGGGAGATGCGGAATATCTGATCAGAACCTGAAATCTAGACATGGCACAGATCAAAGACCTCTACCCATCTCAGGTGTGGGTGGTCTGCAAGTAGTGAGGTCTTTCTTGGCTTTCTGTCGTCACAATCTTCATGAAAAAGATAAAAGAAGGCAGGTGATCGAGACGCCATGCAACCCATCTCTAGAAGGCTGGAGCTAGGAGAAAAGATACAGAAGAAGGACATTTTGGAAATTAAATAGGGGAAACATTGTCAGGGTGGACATTTCTCGCTAATAATCTTCTCAAAAAGGAACAAAAGAGTTACCGGGTCATGGGCAGCAATGGCCTCCATCTTCCATCCCTGATGCAATGGGGAAGAGTTCGAAAAGCTTCCAGGTCAGCGATCTTGCAGAAAACTACCATTGATGTGTATCACCTATAATAAATCAGATGGAAAGTCCTAAAGAGAGTTGTTATCACGATGGCGTAGACAACAGCCAACATAAACAGCTGAAATGGGCGGGCCACTGGGGCTATGGCCGACCAATATTTTTCCCAGTAAAGCATCAGCATCTAGAAAACTTGGGGATGAGGTGAGAAATTGGTGCATTAGACCACTGCAACCAAAAATGTTCCACTGCCCCTGGGAGCCCGAAAAGAAGGCGTAAGTATGGATATCTTACCTGCAAACAAACACAGAAAACAAAGAGCTTTGAAGCTTGTCTCTCACCTCATTGCCACGACGGCTTTCTACCTCAGGAAGAAATTTCTTCTGCTGGTACTGTTGGTGGACAGAGAATCCTGGCCCGCAACAACATGCATCCCTTATGGGGGGTCTCCTTAATTAGTAATTAGTATAATGTAATATTGAAACATCAGGGCACAAATGCAATTAGTTGCGTTTTATTGTGTTTTATGGCAGTGGCTAGAGAGAACCTTTTCCCTTCTCTCTCCTCCCCCCTCCCCCTGACTTAGCTGGAGAACAGATCAATGATTTCCATTTATTTCCACTAGAAAAGGGCTGCAGCTGATGGCGCTCCGCAGCAAGCAGTACAGTATGATGGAGCAGCCGTCCACCAAAACGACTCCAGTAAGGGGAGGGGAGAAGGGGATGGAGTCCGAGCCTGGTAAATAAATGAGTAAAATCTCCAGGGAACCTGTGTGTGATCTCTACTTCACATTACCAGGCAGCTAATAGGAACCGACACACACAACTATAGGGAGACAACTCCCATTGCTCAATTAACTAATTATCTTTTAAGCTGTTCTGACTCGAATGGGAAATAAAAGGCAGCAAAGCTTTCCCTTTTAATTTAAGCCCTTTTTTTATGTTTACTGTTGAACGAAGAGCCACCCTGGATGGCCTGCCGCTCCACAGGATGTGCACTGCAAAAGAAAAAGACTAGACCCTGACTGAAAAAACGCAAACCTTATAATAAGACATTGTTATAAATTCATTAAAGCATTTCAACCATGTATAATATGTCCATTACCGAATGAATACATTACATCATAGCATGCACTGATATACAGCACACGCGTTTCTTAACATAAAACATACACAAAAGCACATAATACACTATACGCAGCTAATACACACTGAAGCTAAACAGACCATTATCTCTCTTGTATGTTTTCTCCACTGTTTTTCATGTCTTGCCCTCCATGGTGTATATATTCCTACATCGAGGCTGCACCCCTGCCCCTGTGGTAGAGTCAATTTTGTTGCAAGTCTGCCATATTTTCAGGAATTAATTCTTGCTGTCCTGCTCGGACTGAACATTTTATTTCTAGCGTCTGGAGAATACGCAGGGTGTTAAAGCAACTTTTCAAGGTAAAGGAAAGGTGACCGAAGCCTGAAGTCTATGGGGGGGGGGGGGTGGCGGATACAAGTACAGTAAGAGAAACCATACAATGGAGTCTTAAGTAAACAAACTACTACGAGATGAATGGAACTGGAAGGATGATGTTAACAATGAGCCCAAAGACAAGGTTAGCAGTGGCCCCAGATTTTCGGGGATTGTACCCAGTTCTAAAGCTGTGTCTCCGACTCCCACCTGTTTGGTAGCCTTCTGTCCCCGATTCCAGCAATGGGGATTTAAAGATCTCAATATGTATCCTTTGGAGGAAAGGCGGGATAGAGGAGATATGATAGAGACGCTTGGCTACCTCCGCGGCATAAATGCACGGGAGGAGAGACTCTTTCAATGGAAAGCAAGCTCTGCAACGAGGGGCATGGGATGAGGGTGAAAGGGGATAGGAGTAATATGCAGAAAGATTTCTTTACAGAAAGAGCTGTAGATGCGTGGAACAGTCTCCCAGTAGAGGTAGTAGAGACGAGGACTGTATTTGAATTCAAGAAAGCATGGGACAAACACAGATCTCTAAAGGAGAAAAGGGACTATAGTAGTTGATAAGGAAGGGCAGACTGGATAGGCCATAAGGTCTTTTTCTGCCGCCATGTTTCTATTTTCAATTTAGTGATTTGCATATGTCAACGTTTTGGATTTACATCTGAAATGCCCCTGGGATGGATGGGAGGGGGGGGGGGGCACTCCTTGGCAAGCCACTTAACCCTCAGTTGCCTCAGGTACACATAGATTGTGAGCCCTTTAGGGACAAGGGAATGTATCCAGTATCTGCTTGTAGTAATTACATAATGTAAACCACTTTGATTGAAGGATAAGGCAGTATAGAAAACTGGTTAAATTAATATAGGCAGCAAACAAAACTTATAAAATAATGGAAGATATTTTCAGCGGTGGTGGCTAGCACCATAAAGCAGCTGGCCATCACCACTTTAATTTAAACCCAGATATTCAATGCTCCTTTAAAATCAAAATGCCGCTGTATCGGTGCCATTTTAAACAATGTTTTCCCACCATGGTGTAGTATGGTAGTTGTGGCAACCAAGAACGTTGTGGTGGTCATTCTGAACAGCGAATAGCGGGGTTGAACATCCAGGTTGGTTGGCCCTGGGATGCGATTCTGGTCCTAGCACTCCCCATACATACAGAGCGCTAGATGTGGCCGGGAGGGGTGGTGCTGGGGCGGAGTGGGGGCGTTGCAGGGGAGGTGATACCAGCATGGGCATACAGTGGCAATTCCAGTCATGCCATTGCACATTCACCAGCAAAGGGTTGGACGCATGGCTTATTCTACCCTGAAGGTGGAATAAGTCGCATTGATCCTCTTGCCATGCTCTGCCCCTGCAGCCACATCTGGCCCACAGCAGCCGCCAGTAACAGCCAAACAGTGGGCTGCAGGGGCAGATGCCAGCCATGGCATTCCGAGCTGTGCTGTGGATGGCTTGCTGCCATGGTGCCAGGACGCCATGACTCCCACATCCCAGCTATGGTATTCTGGTTCTGGATGGAAAGCTCCCCGTACGCCAATCTCATTGGCATACGGGCAGCGCCCGGATGTCCAAGTCCCCGATTCTGCTCTCACAGATACATCCGGGCCCTGTGACAGCAAAATTGGGTTCATTTCCGGCATGTCCGGTTTTTGCACAGCCAATGCAGCCGGATGTGCGGGACCCAGGACATACCTCCATGTTTGCCAGCGTCATAAAGATGTCAATCAAAAAAACAACTCTGTATATATAACTCGAAAGTGCAACAGTATCACCTAAACTGAGTTGTTTGTATAGAAAGTATCAACTTTTTTAAAGTTTAATTAGTGAACCCCACACAAAGCGGCTATTAGGTCTCAGACTTCACGGGCAAACATAACTCAGTCTAAAGCATTTGACTGGTCATAGCCCTTATTGCATCAACGACCTTTAGTAATTAGTCACTCTGGATAGGACATAAACCAACTCTTTAAATCAGAACAATTGACAACTTAAACCAAAAGGCTAAGCTAAAAGGATAAGCTAAAAGAGTTGGTTTATGCCCTATCCAGGCATCCAGGTTCGGCGGGACAAGATGGTGGTTCGTGAATGGAGCCGTGGTACCATGGCGAAGGGACACCATGGCACTGCAGCTCCATTCACAGGACCGGCTGAGTTAGCCGGGTAGTCGCTGGGACATACGGCCAGACAGAATCAGGACCAGGCCTGCATGTCCAGGCGCTAGACCCAATTCTGATCCCATGAGGGCTGTGGGATCAGAATCGGGTCTAACTTTGCACGCCCGATTCTGCCTGGCCGTACAGGGGCTGGACGTGCATTAATGGAATTGGCCTCATAGTGAATAAATACAAGTGGAATTGAAGTACAAAAAATGGTAAATAATAGATAATAATTAATAATTAATAAAAGGAGATGAAGTAGTAAAAATTCCAAGGCGAGACCTTGAAAAATAGTAAAAGCCAAAAAAATGGTGCAGATTAAAAGGGGGAGAGAAAGTTTCTAGGAACACACCATAATCCACCTTCATGTCTAAACCATTTGTTAAAACAGTATTCATGTAAAAAAATGAAACATCGTTCCCACTGTAAAAGCAGCTAGCAGAGACTTGAGAGAGGCCTTGTGAATCTCAAATGGAGTCTTTTTCAATGCCTTCAACACCAGAGACGTTCCACTGAGGAACAACTGGACACTGGCGGATGGCTTTGTTTTGCTCCCTTGAGGAAGCAGGAAGCATTGGGGTGCGCTGCCAAGGACATCCCTGGAATGTGACTCCTGTAGCACAACAGGGTCACCATCTGAACCTTAAGAAAGTTCAAGGCTAAGCCCTTCCATTCCAGTCAGGTTTGCACAGTCTGCCTGCCTGGCCTCTATGAAACAACAGGAACACCACCTTTTGAAAACCCTCCATATTCTAGTACATCAAGAATATGGAGGCCTTTGAGCCTTAAACAGAGTAGCCCTTTTGGACAGCCTATGCCTCTCAAGGGTTAGGATGTAAGAGAGAAGGGACTGAGATACATCATTAGCTGTCCCTGCTAGAGACCCCTCTCCTGAAGTAACAAGAGAGGGGGCCCATCAAGATTCACAAGAACTGCATGCCACAGCCTCCAAGATTAGTCCCATGCCACTAGAATCACTAAGCCTGGGTGTGCCCAAATTCTATGTAGAAGATGGCTTGCCAAAGGTCATGGAGGGAAGACATACAGCAATCTCTCCTGGGCCACTCCTGAAGCAGGGCATCCAAGCCTGCCGCTCAAGAATCCTTCCTGTGGCTGAAAATGTTCTCCACTTTGGCATATTTCTGAGTGACCATCAAGTCAAACACTGGAAGACCCCACCTTAGCATTATAAGGTTGAACGTTTGATGGCTGAACTCCCACTCACTGAGATCCACAGTAATCTGACTCAGTCAGCTTGCACATTATCTACATTAGCAATGTGCACTGTGGACAAGGCAATCAAATGCTCCTCTGGACAATGGCAGAGCTCTGCAATCTCAAAAGGCACTCTGGTATTGTGAGGTCTGCACTACTTATTGATGTACACCACTGCTGTGGCATTGTCTGAGAACACCTGGACTGCTTTGACCATCAGAAGAGGTTGAAATCTCTTGAGGGTAAGGGGATTGCCCTTGCCTTCAAGCGATATATCACCCAGGAGGCCTTCTGAGAGAGCCAGATTGCTCGGGCCAACTGGCCCAGGGTGCACATCCCAGCGCTTCAGGCTAATATCCAAGGTGACAATCCTCCATTCCAGTGCCTCCAAAGACATCCTTGCCATCACTTGGTGGGACTGCAACCACCACTGCAACTGCTCCTTGATTTCCCAGGGAAGAAGGGTCTGGTCGGACAACTGGGAACAGGGAGACCAGAGGGCCAGCAGGTGCCTCTGCAGAGGATGCATGTGTATCCTAGCCCATGGTACAAGCTCCAAGGTCGATGCCATAGATCCAAGAAGCTGAAAAGTCTCATGTCCATGAGGCTGACCAAGTGCAAAATGCCCCAAGTTGGCTCTGAAGCTTGAGGGACCCGGTCTATCATGAAGAAACTCGTCCCAGGAGAGTACAGAACCGAGCTCCCTGGTACTCCATGACCGAGGACAGATGCAGAATAGTTGATCACCAACTTCAGCCTTTCCAACCAGTAAAACACCAGGCCTGTTACATCTCTGGAGTTCCCCAGAGAGACTGACTGGATCAGCTAGACATCCAGTTATGTCTGATCCCCTGCTTGCACAGAAATGCCACTTCTGCCACCGCTACCCTGGGAAAGGTAAGGGGAGCCATTGCTAGGCCAAAGGACAGGGTCTTGAACTGGAAATGATGGCCCCAAACACTGAAGTGGAGAAACCGCTGGATGCTGCTTCCACATGAGAAACTGAATGCCTTGGCGAGGCCTAGGGAGGTGAAGAATAACCCCCAGCCTGACTAATGCAATGACAAATCTAATGGTCCTCATATATAAATGAAGAACTCTGAGTTTAACAGCAGCCTTTAGATCCAGGATATGCTGGAAGGAACCGTCCTTCATGGGCATCACTATATGGATGAAATAATGTCCCTAGCCCTGGATGGGAAAAATAACCTGCAATTGCAAGAGGCATTGCAGAGTTTTCTTGAATGTCACCCACATGCAGTGTCACGGGGATACTCTATAGATACTGCCTTAATTCAAATATTTCATCTGATAAACCCAGTGAGCTCATGGTTAGAATACAGGTATCCTGCAGGAGGAGCATACACTTGTCCAACCTTGACTGAAGACCCTAAGGACCCACTGGTCTGACATGGTACGAGTTCCCTCAGAGAGGAACCTTTGGAGCTACACCCCAACCAGCTGAACCTTGGGAAGGAGCACTGGAACTCATTGAGACAGATGACTGTCTCCCAATGAAGCTATTGTGAAGACACGAGCACGCTGAAAGCTCCAAAAAGGACTGCCCTTTCCTGAACTGAGACTCCAGGACCACCATGCCCATCAGACCTCTTAGCTGTTTGAGGATGTCTTCAGACTGCACAAATGGCACTACAAGAGATACTCCTGGCACCTCCAGGCCTATCTCCCGGGAGTATCTATGGGCTCCAAGGACTCCACCATTTCATAAGGCTCACCCCAAAGAGCAATCGGCCCTTAAAGGGGAGTTTGCTCAGCCATAATTTGAAGGCAGCACCTGTCAACCAAGCACAAAGCCAGAGCCAGAGTCATCAACATCAACAGGCTACTATTACTGCCACCATGGATTTGGAAGAGATTCTAATAAGGTCTTAGAGGGCACTGACCATCCTCATAGCCTCCAGGCTGTTTGGCAGTGCTGGATTCATCATCAGAGGGCTTGTTTTCAGGCCCACATGCAGCACTGCCTGAGAGCCCAAGGCAGCAACTGCAAAGGCATTCTTAAGGACGGTCTTGACCCTCTCTGAAACTGAGACTCCTTGAGCACAATTTATTTATTTATTTTAGCTGGTTTATATACCGCCTTTCAAAATGTTATGGTGGTTTACAAGGCACAATGCCTACCTACGCATGGATGGTCATGCACTTTGTCACCCACTCCAGGGAGCCTGTAAGGCCAATCCTGCTAGCCCTGGTCAGAGGGTATGGACGACAGAAACATAGGGCCCCTAAGGCCCATCTTGGAGGCTTTCTCCCTAAAACCCTACACACTGCTGCATAGGATGAGGTAGAGGAATGAATGCTGCAGGATGCTGGAAACCTGAATACAAACCTCGCCGGAGAGCAAGCTCTACCACATGCAGAGCCAACAGAGTCCTGAAAGGACATAAAGAGGATCTACAAGTGAAACAGGCAGATCATGGAGACCCTAGCTTTCCACCAGGAAAATCACTCTGACCTCCTCAGACTTACCTTCTGGCAAAAAGGATTTTCCCTCAAGTCCCTCAACTAACCCATGCAGGGGATAAGGTTGGACTCCTGGAGAAATGAATGCATGTAAGGCCAAAGTGGGAGGCTTGACCCCTCTAACTACCCGTGACAGAGACACACTTGGGCCCCAGGCCCCCCCAGGGGAGGCCTGGGCCTCCAGCCCCCATAAAGAGGGGCTGTCAAGCAGGTAGCAGAGACAGAAGACAGCATGTAAACTGTTCAAAGAGCTACAATGCAAGCTGGTTGCAAAGGAGAGCCCCAGGGCCCAGAGGATTCTAGAGGCCAACAGGGTCATTCCAAGGTGCGAACAGCAGGGATGGACGTCATGCACATTTAAAAATATGTTTGATAAGCCACTAAACTAGCATCCTTGGGCTTTCATTCAGATACTGCTGGGATGGAAGACAGCATAGATTTCCAGCAAGTTTGTATTTGATGTTAACATTTTTAAGGAGTCTTAAGGACTGTTTTAATGCATATTGTTATTTATTTGTTTTAAAAATACTACTATATAGATCCAAAACACATATAAAACATTCAGTCATAAGACAATTACAAACAAATTAGCTTTACCAAAAAATACCAAATCACTATTATGTTATAATGCGATGTTATAGTGTTTCTGAACTTTGCCTTGTACATTCTGAAACATGAAAAGGCAGATGATACATTTTGGCCTGTAAATCACTAAGTACTTACCAATGTGTTAATTTAGAAGACAACAGCTTGATCCTGGGCAAAGAGGCAGAGGGTAAAATCTCATCTCAGAGATTCCACTCCTTTCCTTTTAACCCTAAAGGCAGTTAGGGGGGGTAACCTGCACGGAGCAGCAGGTACAATTCCAGTCACCTTACTTATGCTGGTCTTTCCCTTATCTGCTATCCTTTAATATGTTACTATGCTCTCTGGTTTACCATAAGTAAGGTGCAAGGTCATCAGGCGTAGATAGTTTGGAATTTTGAAAGCCAAAATTGATTTAACGGATGCTGGGATTTTTTTTTTTTTTAACTCTTGGAATAGTTGAGCCACAAGTCCTAGCAAGCAACGAAACATGACAGAAAGACACCAAATGGTTCTCTGTTCTCAAACAAAGTAAACGACTCTAAGAACTGAAGCATTTCTTAAATCCAGAACCTTTAATGAAATTCGGTAGTGAGGGGGGGCCTGCGAGGAGCAGGTGCCTTCTCTCTATGCATACTGGGGACTATATAAGCAGGTTTCGGTTAGAGCTGTCATCCAAACATTTCTAGAGGGAAACTCAGGAACCAGGTGTCAGGAGACAATGAGAAGAGCAGGACTTTCAGAGGCACGGGCCCAATTCCAGTTCTGTCTTTTTGTGATTTAGTTTATGAAGCCCAAAAAGGAAAACTCTTACATAAAAATGCAGACAGGTAAAAATAAAAAAGCATTTAGAATTAAAACCGAACTAGAAGCAACAGCTGTAGGGGACTGACTATGTTTCACTTACTATGCCCTCCTTCACTCAAAAGATAAACTCCACATCCTGGCAAGTGCAGTCCTCTGTCGCATGAACAGTCTCATTTCTACAGTGCAGCCTGTAAAATGCAGGCAAGATACATGTGGACACATGCAAACCAGGACCCAGAGTTCCTGGGACTGGGCGAGTACCCTAAAACAAAAACCAGCATGCAACAGTCTCTCCTTACTTTAGGCTAGAAAATACCCACTTGAAAATGGCATTGAGCAATACCCAGTCTTTGCACTGAAGGGCATCAGCACATTCTGGAAAAGAAAAGGAATCATTAGCAAGTATAGGGGTGAGCAGGGCCGCACCAAGGGCTGTATGAGCGGTGCGGCCGCACAGGGCGCAAGCACAGAAGGAGGCACCGATATCAACACTGGACTTCCAGAAAGCTCAAAAACAGTGAGCTACTGAATGTAGCTGGGGTGGAGTGGGGACTCAAGATTCGTTAGTCGCACAGGGTACATTTCTAGCTTGGTACGGTCCTGGGGTGAAGCACCATCATAACAAAGTTGTCTCATAGCACATGCTCTCATGTTTTGCTTTTCTTCATGGACTTGGGTTTATTTAAAGCCTTGCACGTCACTGTCTATGCATCAGCCTATTCGTTTGCTGGAGGTGGAAAGGACACGGTTGAGGCAGGGCCGTCCTGTCCACTAGGTGGGCTAGGTGGCAGCCTAGGGCGGCAGATCTCTGTGGGTGGCAGGCCATGTGCTTCGGCAAACATGGCCTGCTGCTTCTGAACCCCCAAAGTTATATCAGAGTGGGGTCAGAAGTGGCAGGCCATGTGTGGCGAAGCACACGGCCTGTTGCCAAGCTGAGCTGAGCCACGTCCCCCCCCCCCGTCTCCGCCGCCGGAATGGCAGTGACGCAGGCTCAGCAGAGGGGGATGGGGGGCTCGGTGTGCAGGAGGGGCGACATGGCTCAGTGGGGGCACGGCACGACTTCTGCTTAGGGCAGCAGAAACCCTTGGGCCAGCCCTGGACTGAGGGAACCCTTTTCTTAGTACTTTCAAAAGCAGGCATGTACTTACAGTTGTACGGGTGATGGGAAACAGGGCTGGTCTAAGGAACTGGACACCTTAGGCAAACCTTCAACATATTCCCCAAGATCTTCATACTGAAACTCAACAATCATGATCATCAGAACACCACCCTTCCAACAACAGTACTGTCAAAATGCATAACTGGACATCATCCTTCCAAATATTAAGCTTTGCTTCGTCCTTATGTATGTCCCTGTCTTTTTGCAGGCCAAAGAACGCGACCATTGCTCGTCGAGCATGTGCGGCTGTCAGGATTGTTTTGCTTTGGCTACTGCTGCTGTTTGCCGCCAGTCAGAGGTTGCGACTACCTAGTCTTGCCTTATGGTTTGGCCAGCCTTAATGTGAAAAGGAGAAATGCAGCTCGATCCAGTAGAATTCTCTGGGGGTGAAGGCAATTTGAATAATTATCCTGTTGCTAAAGACAAGATGGACAATTCTGATGCACTTTCTAACTCTGTTCATTTTCTTTCAATAGGCCCAGGCTGTAACCAGTGGCTTGTTTCCTTCTAAAGCACAGCATTTGTGTCCTTTACCCACACTTAAAAGCTATTAAGTGCAGTTTGAACAGCAAACTGTGAAGTAAATATGTCCTAACAGGCAGGCAAGCTGTACTCATTCGAACAAATCACCTCTAATGAATAGCACATGGCGCACGCATCATGTTTAAAAGTCAAAGCAAATCTGTCTGCCTCAGTCAGGAAAAACAGCACACGCAGTTCTCCCTGGGTCTCAAATGGCTGAGGAGATGCTGCTGGTAGATTTTCTCAAAGGTGGTTTCTAATCTTCACCGCTCCCTCGCTTCTTCTTGGTCCCTCACGCAGCTACCATTTAAGAGTGGGGGGTTTTTTTTTGTTTCGTTTTTTTACATGAAAGTCTTTAAATAGAAAGAAGTATTCCTACATAAAATGGTTTTTTTTTACCCCTCCCTGACCTCACCCTGAAATTCAGAGGTCACGGCCTCAGCCTTGAACCCAATTCTGTGTGTTCAGGGCTGGCCTCTGTTTCCTGGGGTCACACAACCCATGATTCATTAGTGCCAGCCAATGATCAGCTCATTTGCCAAATTTGACATCCTGGGAAAATCCTGATGAATTTATGAATTAGGGGGCTATCAATGCCAGACAGAGAGAGAGAAAGAGAGAGCAAGCTGGGAATACTGCCATTTTTTTTTTGCTTAAAACCCACTAGGTCTGCATTTCTGGCTCTGGTTAGTGATGACAAGGCCGAAGAATCAAGAAAAGAATAAGCTTGGGGGGAGGGAGATTTGCTTCTGAATTACTCAGCGGCATTAACAATTTAGGATGATTTCACTCCTCATCAGCAGTGAAAGGGAAGGACCATTATAAACGGCAGAGAACAAGAAACGATTCTGATTCCTAGCTCACCGATCCAAAATTTAGTTCTTTTTTTTTTTTAAGTTCAGACGCTAAAAGACTTAGAGGGAAATTGTAGCAGGGACGTCCAAGTGCAGTCTGGGCTGTCTAAGCCAGAACATTTGAAAAAGAAGCAGGTATGTCCAGGTGCAGACACAATTTCACAAACATGGACATCGGCGGAGTCGTGTACGTAGACATCCCTATAACCATATTTTAGAACCTGGACATCTAGTATAGCCTAAGGGGCCAAGTAATGGGTAAGAAACAGGGTAGTCAGGGTTCAAATCCTATTGCTGCTATTATTCTGATTGAGCAGAGCACTAGGGATGGTGGAGTGTGTTCGTAACTACAATCACTGGATGTCTATAAACTTAGATGCGACGCCGGACATCCCTGGCATCCAGCTTCCTGGGAACGCTTCCACCACACCCCCATTTCAGACTTGGGCTTCTCTGTTCCCATTTTCATACGTCCAAAGCACAATACAGCAGGGATGCCAAAATGACCTCCTTAATGAATAATTAATGCACAGTTTTTTAAATAATTCTATTGCATGTTGAAATTATTGTTTTTTCAGCAAGATTCTCCATAATAACTGTGCAAAGCCAATCACTCTTTTACATTCAAAATCTGACACTGTGTACGTCACTTCATCAATAGCGCAATAGGGTGGACCAACTTTTTGCCCTACATGAAATCACCAACTTGAGGTGGGGCAGAGTTTGGCTAGCAAGCCCCCCCCCCCGCCCCCCCAACTAGAAAGATGATCTGCTGCCCCTGTTTAACTTTCTCAGCTCATAGTGTTCAGTTTTCTCATTCTCCATTCTCTCTGTAATCATAAAAAAGTGCTCTTTATAAAGTACATATTGCTTAAAACATTTCTATTAAAAAGGGCATTAAGGCCAGGAGAATCATATTTTTTATGTGACTTCCTTTTAAAAAAAAAAGGGAACACTACTTCCTCCTCATCCCTCTTTCATCTTTGGGTTTTAGACAAGGTGTCTGGTTTAGCATGTGTCTTCACATTTTCTTTGCCCTATGTTCTGTGATTTTTATGGCTCATGATTTTAATGTTTTATTGTATGACAATTATTTACTTATTTATATATTATTTTGTTTATTTTTTTATGTATTTCACTTATTTTTATTATCATGTATGTGTTTACATTTTGATTGTATTGTTTACTTTTAAAGTTGTATACTCCCTGAGGAAGGCAGCAGTTGAAACAAGTAGGTGTTTTTTACAATAAAAGGCACCTGTGACCTCCACACGCCTCTTACTCCTTGTGGTTCCCATTACCAAGTTCAAGTTTAAGTTACAGTGTAAACTGCTTTGACTGAAATGATAAAGCAGTATAAAAAACCTGTTAAATAAATATAAAGGAAAAAAGTTCTAATGTGGATTCAAGAAGGCGCTGGGCTAGCAGCACCGGCTGGATGCATTTTCCTTTCTCTCACTGTTGGTGGTTACTTTACTGCCTGGGACATGGACAAATGCAAGATGAAGGGGAAGGCCGGTCTCCAGAATGGCTCCCAGACCCAGCTGCTGCGACAGACAATGGAGGGATTCCAAATCGTTACCGGTCCTTCATGGCTTTCCTCTTTGAGTCAGCCCGCGGTTCAGCCAGTGAGCAGCAGTAATGGGGCTTCTCTGATCCCAATTGCCTGCATGCAGGCACCTAGACCCGGAAGTAGCTGGCCATGGGGAGAGCAGGAGGGCTCTCATGCTGAAGTGGATGGTGATGCCGTCTCAACTGGAGGCTCCCCCCTGGAAGTGAGAGCAATTCCTGCTGAGGAGATTTGCAGCGGTCAAAGAGTGAAATCACACGAGGTGGGAGAGAAGTTACTTCTGGATTTTTTCAGCTTCAGAGCCAGGCGGGTACGGTAACTATGAAGTCTCTCTGGGAAGCCATGCAGCATCTTAGTTCCTCTTTGCAAGTATTTTCTTTGTTTTGTGGGTGATTTGACTATTGTGTCTCAGAGTGTGGTGGAGCAAGCACTGGAAAATCTGGCCAATAAGTGTGATGCGCTGGAGCCGAAAGTTAAGGAGATTCATGTTTTCGGAGAATCATTAGTAAAGGATAGGAATATAATACATCGGAGATTGGAATATCTAGACAAACAAATACAAAGAAACAACCTTCGTTTTTTGAACTTCCCTATATCTCCCTTAGTGACTCCAGTAGACATGGTCAAGAAATATCTGACTGAAGTATTGGGGACGGTATGTGAGATGCATCCACCCTTGGTGAGGGCTCAATATCTTCCTGTGGGAGGGGGTCCTTTGCCTCATGGTGTAGAGAGCTCCGAGGGGCTAAATCTCACAGCTTTTCTTGAGTCATCCCTTGAGGTTGTCACTCACAGAATTACACTTATTGCCACGTTTGCACTAGAGTTTGACCACAACTCTGTTATGCGTTTGTATTTCCGCAACATTAACAAGCTATTGTTTGGTTCAAATGTACGTATTTTTCCTGACTTGTCTGGGTTAACGCAGAAGCGGCGACAGGATTCTTTGTTGCCGAGACCGAGGGGTTTTGCCTTTGGTCTTACTTTTGCTCTGAGATTTCCTTGTATATGTGTGGTTGTATTTGAGAGGAGAACATTTGTGTTATATGAGCTGAGTCAGCTTAATGATTTTCTTGTGGCAAAAGAGGGAGTTAACGGGTAAATGGCATCCCAGTGGCACACCATGACTTGTATGAGGAGGCTTTGTGGGGGAGCCGTTAGCCCTGGTAATTTTATTTGCATTATTTCCTTTGAAATTTTTGTTTTCCATTCTTGGATCTTTATTTCCTCATTTGTGGTCTTATGAGATATATTGTTAACTTGTATGTTTTTTGACTTGTTTAATTTTTTTAATTTATTCACTGTATATTGGAGTGAATTGTATAAACTGATAAATAATAAATTATATAAAGCGTGGCAGCCTGTGAAGAACCATCTGGAAACAATGTTGTGCCTGAACTCTTATGTGGATGAGACAAGTCCTGGGTGGTAATGAAAACCCATTTGGACACCGGCTCTGGATAATTTTTCTGTGGTTCTAAGAAAGGGGTTTCACAGTCTATAGACATAACCAAACCTCTAGCGACGAAGATCTATAGGAAGAGCGAGCAAGAAGCATCTCAGTTTCCCACCAAACTAAGGGAACATTGAGGAAAAGGTGAAAAACATGGCAACATTTTTCTTATTTAGAATAAAAGAGGAGGAGCTGATTTTCGGTACCACTGTTGACCAGTTTTTCATTCGTTTGACAAGTGATGGAAACCACAACCTTACTCCTTTCTAGAGAAGATCGAGTCGGCCATTCCAGTGCAGAGAAAAGACTAGCACCCTCAGCATCCTATTACCTTCACAGTATGCTTATTTTCCTCCACCTTATTAACACACTTCATCTGTAGGCTTGTACACCCAGCGCTATGGTATAAATATGTATACATGAAAGATTTGGCAGTTCATATTCCTGTAAGTGATGAGCTTGCCAGGAGGTTGCTTGGCAACCATGGAAAATGTTTTGTAGATTTTAATTTTTTAGCATGGTAAACACATATTGCTCCAGTTCATTTAATCAGCTTCCTGGCAACCCGGCTAAGATGACTTCATTATATTCATTTGAATTTTATGGGGAATGAGCCTATTTTAGCATTTAAGGCCATAAAAATTTACTTAAAAAACAAGAATAGAAGCCGTTTGGGTTTCCAGGGTATTATTAACCTGACATCAGCACAAATAACCATGGTAACTAACGGTTAATTAGTGAATAGCAGAGTCATTAGTGACAAAGAAACAGAAGCAGCTCTAAAAATTAACACAAATTGGATGACTTTATTTTATTACCAAAGTAATTAACTGCAGCTAGGTCAAAATGGAGCTGAATTGTCCATGGAACTCAGTGGGGTTTTTACCATTTGTTTCATTCAATGACTCCCCGTCACCTCCTCACTTGAGTAGGCCTAAGTTAAGCCCACAATGCCTAAATCCATCTGCATGTTTGTGAATGAATCTGAAGTGGTTGGTGACTAAAATTGAAGGCAGGTACTTGTGTCTGTCTGTGGTTGGGACAGAGCCTGGATAAAAGACTGGGTAATCAGATGCCATGCCGAATCTTTTGTACTCTAATGTAGGGCTCAGAAAAAGTCAAGCCCCTTGACTGGGAGCTTTAAATAAAAACAGGCCCAGTTCCCTTGGAGAGTCTGTGCATAAGATCTATTTAAGACCGCTTGGACGAGTACCACCTGCTCCAGAGCCCGTCTCATTCAGTGATGAGCTCCTGTTTTAACTTTACTAGTCAGTTTTTAATAATAGTGGTGGATGGTGGCTGGATGGACAGATTCCCAACCCCAAGTAACATAGTAATGTAGAAAATGACGGCAGATGAAGACCAGTATGGTCCATCTAGTCTGCCCAGCAAGGTGGGAAGAGTAGGTGCACCTGCCGCTCTGTGCAGGTCAACCCTCCCCATGTCTTTGTATATGGGTAAACCCACTGCTCCGTGTAGGGCACCCCTGTTTGTTGAGAAAGTCTTAATTTCTTCTCCACTTCTTAATACAGGAGCACATCAGAGTAAATGGGGAGTGCCACTGTTTCTAATGTTTTGACTTTGAAAGCTAGTTCAGATTAAGAATGGTCCAGGTTGCTCTAAAGATGCCAGTTTTCTGACAGGGGAAGGTGAGACAGGGCCGAGCTTTGAGTTGACACTGTTGGTGGACGATGCGGTTTATAGTCCTTGCAGCACTATAGGCAGATACCAAAATGCATCAGGGTAGGGATGTCGGGGGACAGGACAATGGATAGCTCTGCCCCTTTATTAAACAGAATGTCAATGCCACTGGGCCCAGCTGTAGGAGTTTTATTAAATGAATTGACTCTGAAGCACCAGCTGCATTGCCAATAGCAACAGGTCCGTACACCGATCACTAGAACCTCAAAATAACTCAGTGTGATGGATGAATCATGCAACCAAAGCCAGGGCAACTGACTCTTATCCTATAACTACTACCTCAGATGGGAGGAATGTATATCTGAAATTGAATGTAAATGTATTTAACTACATTTATAGATCGCACATCTGGCAAGCAGATTTGAGCAGAGGACAACAAAAACATTCATAATAAAAAAAAACATAAAAATACATTGCAACCCATACTCCTTAACCCCTAAACCCAACCTCTCCTCACAAATCCCCCCTTCTCCCCGCCCCATCAGAGCCAATCTATAAAAAAAAACAGTCCATGGACCACCCTCTACCAGGGAATATCCCCAAAGGTTTCATGAAAGAAATGAGCCTTTAATTGCCTATGGAAATTAATAAGGCTTGTTTCAGCCCTCAAAAAGGTCGCAAGCCATTCCATATTCCCAAAGCTGGCAGCAAGAGAGAACAGAGACACGGGTTCTAGAAATTCTGGCATCACACACAGCAGGGACTACCAACAGTTAACTAGAAAACCACAGATAGTGACCCGAAACATAGGGTAGGAGAACTTCCCAAGATAACTAGGGAGACCCTTGCAGTATGCCCCGACAACAAGAAAACTGATCTTAACGGAATTTGATAATAAACCAGAAGCCAGTACGGTGTACAGAGGACTAGGGTCATATGGATGCAAAGCCCGCAACGGGCCAAACATGCAGCCCCGTTCCATGCCACCTGGAGTCCCTGCAACACATATGCTTGAAGCCCCAGATAAAGTGCATTACAATTGTCGAGTGAGACTAAAACCACCGAGTGGAGCACCTGTCTAAAATCTTTCCCTTGCAGATATAATTGCAACTGGCATAACATCCACAATTTATGAAATGATGCAACAAACACTGATCAAAGTTGTGGCTTCAAGGATAAGTGAGGGTCAATTAAAAAACCCCAGGTTGAGATCAGAATCAAGAATCAGTTGGACCTCTTTGCCACACTTAAGAGTCAAAGGGGCTTGTTCGGGAGATGGATAAGGATAGGATCTTACGGGCTTATTTTCAGAAGAAGACTGAAAAGTTTTGTGGTCAGAGTATCCAGATATTTCCGGATGTGGCTAAAGTCACACAGGAATTCCGTAAGGCTTTCCTGGAGGTTCGTCCGCGTGTTCTAGCCATAGGTGCTTTATTTTATCTTAAATTTCCCTGTAAATGTCAGATTACCTATCAGGGTAAACGCTACTTGTTTTGTGAAGTAGACCAATTGGTGAATTTTCTGGATCAGAGGGAACATTTATAAATTTGCTTTCTATTTTGTTAATTGTACTCTTGACTTTGTATAATTCAGTTTTAGGTTATTCTCGGTTATTTACTGTTTGTATAAAGCTGCTCCTTGATGTGGACTTGTGATTACGCTTATGTGTAATGTTGCTTTGTGTAATTATGTTTCATTATTATGGAATAAACTGAAAAAAAAGGGGCAGAGGGAGAAAGCATCCTAATCTAATCTAAAGTAGTTCGGTCTTCCTAGCATTTAGAATGAGCACAATTGCTGTAATCCAGGTTGCAATGATACCCAACACTGATATAACTTTGACCGAACATCCACCACTCTATCGTTTACTAACAGGAGCTGAATGTTATTGGTGTAAATTCTGAACATTACCCCTGCTTTATTTAGGGCGTCCCCTAATGGTTGAAGATACAGACCTAACAGTACCTGGAAAAGGGAAGAAACCGCCTGACTCCACTACTTAAAGCATGCCACAAGGAAAGTTGGCATTGGGTCCTCCTATTGCTCATGAGTGACTGAATTCAGATGGACACCATTCCTCTATGCCTCAAGCTCTCAACCATGAAATTAAGATGGAAGAATCCATAGTGTCAAATGCTGCTATCAGTCATGACCATTAGTATCTCACAGCTCCTGTCCAACTCATGAAAACATCCACAATTGAGATCAAAAGGATTTCAGTGTTGCGGCCTCTACGAAAGCCTGACTGAAATGATCAAGCATAGTATTGCCTGAGATGTGATCCTCCAATTACCCAAAAACATAGTTTTCCATGATCTTTCTCAGGGTAGCCAGATTTGAGATTGGGAGGTAACTACTCTGCAACTCCATATCTGCAATGACTCACTTTAGAATGTGATGTACAGTGGTGCTCTGAAGGACTATGGGATAAACACCCTCTGATAGGGATGCATTCACAATGGCGTTAATCCATGGATAGACTCTCCAACTTAACTCTTGCAAAACTGGCAAGAACAAGGATCCAAAGAAGAAGAACCAGCCTTCAAGGATTACAGTACAGCCAGTACCTCTATCTCTATGACTGGACAGAAATCACTCACTTTCTGAAAACTGAGATAAAGTAGGGATCTCAATAAAATCTTTCTTAGTTCCAGAAATTGAATCAAAAATCTTGCTGACCTTTGTAAGACAAAAGTCAGCCAAAGCTTCCAAAGTCTGGCCGGACTCCCCTCCTGGCAAAAAAACGTTTGGTTTGGTCAATAGCCTCCTAAACACTTTGATTAAATCTTGCAGCATACTGAATATGCAATATGGTGTGAATCTGAGTACTGCCACTTAGCCCCTTGTACTGCATCAGAGGGAAAGAGCTTTGAGTGCCACCACTGATGTTCTGCCCATCTCAACTGTGGTTTTTGACTGCATAATTCCCTAGTTTACACATGGAGGTTGATCTCTACAAGTGATCTTATGGGGAGGATTCATCACGAGATTTAGTAATAAGTATGTATCCATTTTTCACCATATCCCCTGGATTACTAGTTCTAGATGCCAACAGATAATGGGGAAAATGTTCTGCCACCTTATCAATTACTATTTTACCCCTCTGTCTGCAGACAATTTGAACGGCCTGGCAAGCCATAATCTGACCCAATACAATCCCGCCTTAGTGATTTGTCCATGGTATTGGGTAACAGTTGGTAAGACCCACTTTCAATCTCCTCTCAGCAAATGGAACAAACCACAAATTAATGGTGTGACTATCAAAATCTGACAAGCAGAAGAAACGGATCTGAAATCATTTCTGGATCACTGTCATTCCACTGAAAGCTATCATAGCCTACAGCAATGACAGGCTCTTTTTCCTTACTAGGAGCTGTGAACACTCTATCTACCTCTGCACCATCATAAGTCTTGAATTGCTCAAGATGAGTCCTGGAAGTAGAATCAACCCCAGGTCCTTCTACATAGCCATGTCAGCACTACTACTGAGTCAACAAAGCAGCCCCGCCCATGAAATGTCAGTAAACAGCATTGCAGCACCGTGTATATAGTGCTATAAGAATGATAAAGCAATTGTGGTACCCACTGTACTCCAATGGCATAATAAAGAAGGGGTGGGAGAGAGCAAGTTAACCCAAGTAAAGCCAAGGCCCATGCCACTTTCTGCACTAATAGCAAGATAATGAAGTACCATCACCTCTTGTCACCTTTCTGCGAGTTCCTTTTTAATTACCCTATCTATTGGTGGTTACAAGATTTTCTCCATAGACAAGCAGGCTGAGTCAGTCACGCATAGGTGTGTCATCTGCAGGGATCAGATTAGCTCTCCCATAGCTCAGAGAAATCTTTTTTTTTTGGACCCCACTGAGCATGCTCCCACTCCTTCCATCCCTCGTTCCTGCACTTCCTGCCTCAGTTTTTTCTATCCGCCTTCCCAGACGGATGGATTCTTCAGCTCTCCTACCAAAAACCTTAAATTCTCCACTTTCTGCAATTTGCTTTACCTCAGGGAGCTCCAGCATGGAAAAGTCAGGATTAAAAAAATGCCCTCGATGCTCCCAGAAGATGAATATTATTGATACTCATGATCGCTGCCTCCGATACCTAGACCCGACCCACCATGTGGGATCCTGCACCTATTGCAGCAGGATGTCCCCAAGGGCATGAAAACACAGAAGAAATGCCCTCCACGACATCCTACTGGAGTCCCCCCCCCCCCCCAAGGAGTCACCTCCCTTTGAGAACTGGACCCAGATTGCTCCCAAAGAGACAACCAGGAGCGAGGGGAAAAGCCGCTGTAATGAGGGACCATCTAAGCCCTCAGCGGCACCAGAGAAGCAGGCTGACAATGCACCACAATGTGAGGGGAGGCCACACACTGAAGCCTGGCTGACAGCGCCTTCATTGCGACCTCCCCTGTATTCCGCCAAAGTCCCCCACAAGGCTCTGGTATCCCCCAGGTCCGGCTGCGAGGCCCCTGCAGCTCCTCACATCAACACTGAGCCTCACATGGCCGCTCTTGGGGCCTTCCCAGGGCATGCGAACATCCACGTGGCTTCCTCTGCACAACACCAAGGTGGCCCGACCCCTGCTGACTTGATCTCTCCCCTACCGAGAAAAGCTCTGGAGCAGGGTGGCAGGGAGACCGGCACGATGAGCGGGAGTCCTGGCAACAAAGCCACTATGCCAAGGGCACCCCGGAGCAAGGCTGAACGTGTCACAGCCACTCCCACCAGCACAGATGTCATAGCTCCACCCATGGGAGACAGCACAAAGCCTCCAGGCATGTCCATGGCTCCACCTCCTCCTCCTTCCTAGAGCCAGCCAGTAAAAAACGTTGTTCAAGCAGCAGCCTCCAATGCCCTGCAAAGAGAAGAAAGTTAGAGACGGGCCGGAAACAGACCAGCTACAGGACGCAGCACGAGCTTGCTCACGACCCAGCCATGCTCCAAACTGCGACAGTTGCACAACAACAAAGCATCCTTGACCTCTGGGGAAGCTCATGGTGCAGCAACTTCTCTGCACCCAGCAACTCCAGGCGATCGCCCAACCTCACCAGACAGCCACCCTCAGATTGGAAAGTGCTCACATACTAGGAACAAGTATCCCAGGGGCAACGAAAGTACTATCCACCAAATAAATCAATGATTTGGCCCTTTTCCTTGGGAAGACAGGTCTAGAGCAGAGCTTTTCAAACATTTATCCTGTATGACCCCAATTTAACAACTGAAAATTCACGTAACCCCAGATGATGACAAAATCAAAATAGCAGGTCTCCAGCCTCCTTCTCCCGTCCCTTCACTCATCTAAAGCAGGAAGGCAGCAGCAACAGTAGTCAGCACAGGCTCCGTTGTGTCAGTGTGCAGTGTGGGCTTATAGATCCTAGTACTCAGCATGAGTTTCCAGCCTAGCAGGAAACTTATCCAGGAGGGAACAAGGGCCTATGAATGTTCATTGGCTCACAGGCCACATGCTGACTGGTCACTGCCACTACTTGGCATTGGTCACAATGAAGGTCCAGAGAAAAGGGAAAATGTCCATGTTTCTGTGACCCCATTCACTGATGATGTGACCCCGTTTGGGATCTCGACCCCAAGTTTGGAAACCACTGGCCTACAGAATGATGCGGCCTATCAAATAGATTAGGAAAGAAGGAAGTGGGATGTGGGGGAGGGGAGGGGTGCTCAACAAATCCAGACTGGGATCAAAAGCCAGTTCTAAATCCAACAACAGCAAAAACTGTGCCCGGAACTTAATGAAAACCCACATATCGTTCCATTTAAAGGGGCTCTGTAGCTATTCATGCATAAATCCAACTGTAGTAAAACCCACATATCGTCCCATTTAAAGGGGCTCTGTAGCTATTCATGCATAAATCCAACTGTAGTAAAACCCACATATCGTCCCATTTAAAGGGGCTCTGTAGCTATTCATGCATAAATCCAACTGTAGTAAAACCCACATATCGTCCCATTTAAAGGGGCTCTGTAGCTATTCATGCATAAATCCAACTGTAGTAAAACCCACATATCGTCCCATTTAAAGGGGCTCTGTAGCTATTCATGCATAAATCCAACTGTAGTAAAACCCACATATCGTCCCATTTAAAGGGGCTCTGTAGCTATTCATGCATAAATCCAACTGTAGTAAAACCCACATATCGTCCCATTTAAAGGGGCTCTGTAGCTATTCATGCATAAATCCAACTGTAGTAAAACCCACACATCGTTCCATTTAAAGGGGCTCTGTAGCTATTCATGCATAAATCCAACTGTAGTAAAACCCACACATCGTCCCATTTAAAGGGGCTCTGTAGCTATTCATGCATAAATCCAACTGTAGTAAAACCCACATATCGTCCCATTTAAAGGGGCTCTGTAGCTATTCATGCATAAATCCAACTGTAGTAAAACCCACATATCGTCCCATTTAAAGGGGCTCTGTAGCTATTCATGCATAAATCAAACTGTAGTAAAATCCACATATCGTTCCATTTAAAGGGGCTCTGTAGCTATTCATGCATAAATCCAGCTGTAGTAAAATCCACATATCGTCCCATTTAAAGGGGCTCTGTAGCTATTCATGCATAAATCCAACTGTAGTAAAACCCACATATCGTCCCATTTAAAGGGGCTCTGTAGCTATTCATGCATAAATCCAACTGTAGTAAAACCCACATATCGTCCCATTTAAAGGGGCTCTGTAGCTATTCATGCATAAATCCAACTGTAGTAAAACCCATATATCGTCCCATTTAAAGGGGCTCTGTAGCTATTCATGCATAAATCCAACTGTAGTAAAACCCACATATCGTCCCATTTAAAGGGGCTCTGTAGCTATTCATGCATAAATCCAACTGTAGTAAAACCCACATATCGTCCCATTTAAAGGGGCTCTGTAGCTATTCATGCATAAATCCAACTGTAGTAAAACCCACATATCGTCCCATTTAAAGGGGCTCTGTAGCTATTCATGCATAAATCCAACTGTAGTAAAATCCTGTGCTACAGTAAGGTTACCAGATTTTTTGCAGGCAAATCTGGGACACATTCAAATTTTTGCCCTGGGCTAGGCCCCAGCCATGTCCAACAGCAGTCCTGGCTCCTGGCAGATGCAATTTCCAAATACCAGCATGTCTCAATCACAAAACAGAAACTAAAATTCTTTTTTCTATCTTTGTTGTCAGTCATTTTATGTTTCCAATTGTGTTGGTACTAGTCTCTGTTTTTCCTCTGTCTTCTCTTAGCTCTCTTTTCATTGTCTCCTCTCCATTTGCCATTTCTTCTCTCTCCTCCCTTTTCTGTCTTCACTTCCTCCCTTATATCAGATTTTAACACTGATCCCTTTCTTTCAGTTTTCTTCCATTTATTGTTCTGCTTCTCTGTCCAGTTTTCACTCCTTCTCCTTACTAACCACTCCTCAATTTCACTCTTCATCACACCAACCCTCCCATTTCCTAGCTCTCTTTCCTTCCCCAGCATCTTATTTCCTAGTCTTTCACTAACTCTCCCCATCTCTCCCCTATGTATTCCCCCACTCCAAGTCTTGTTTCCCCTCCTCCATCCGGTATTTTCCTATCCCTCTCTCCATTCCCCCCATATTCCCTCTGTGTCTCTGTTCCCCATGTCCCTAACCACCCTATCTCCAACATTCCCTCTGTGTGTCCCTATCCCCCCATGTATAGCATCTCCCCTTGTGTATCCTTGCCACCCCCCTCCCCACAATGTCCATCATCACTCCTCTGCATCCCTACCTCCCATGCTTTCAGTGTGTCCCTAATCCTCCCCCCTCAATGTCCAGCAAAAGAAAAAGCAAGAGCGCAGCACAGGGCCTGCATTTAAACCATGCATGCGCAGTCCAGTCCCACTCTTATGTCAGACGTCTGATGGGACGGGATGTCACACAGCAATGTCGGATACTAGCAAAAGAGGGAAGTTAAGGCATCCTGATAGAAAGGTTTTAGTATAGATAAAAGTTACCCAGATGCCCTTAAGTACAGAGCAGATAGAGCTGAAAGATTCCAAAATTACCCTTGTCAACTGATAACCAGATAAATATGAATAAAATACAACCTCTAAAATGCCTGTATGCACATGCTAGAAATCTAAAAAATAAGATGGGAGAGTTAGAATATATAGCACTAAATGAGAGGTTAGATATGATTGCTATCTCAGAGACATGGTGGAAGCAGGACAACCAATGGGATACTGTGATACCTGGGTACAAACTATATCGCAATGATAGGACAGCTCAAATTGGTTGAGGGGTTGCACTCTATGTTAGAGAGGGTATTGAGTCACAAAGGATTAAAGATTTGCAGGAAACAAAATATACTGTAGAAACTCTATTGATAGAAATTCCATGTAAAAAGGGAAAGGCGATGGCAGTGGGGCTGTACTACTTACCGCTTGGCCAAAATGAACAAATGGATGATGAAATGCTGAAATAAATCAGGGAAGCTAACAAAAGTTACAACCTAGCAGTAATGGGTGATTTCAATTACCCCAGTATCGACTGGGTCAATGTCACAGCAGTACATGCTAGGGGGATAAAGTTTCTAGATGAAATAAATGACTGCTTCTTGGAGCAGCTGGTTCATTAACCGACTAGAGGGGAAGCTATTTTGGACCTAGTCCTTAGTGGAACACAGGATCTGGTGCAAGAGAAGGGTGTTGGGGCCACCTGGCAATAGTAATTTTGGTTTTGCTTTTTCCTTTCTTCTAATTTTGTTCCATGTCAGCCTTTTGGCATGTTGTTCTCTGTAAACTGCTTAGATTCTTAGATTTGTGGCATATAAAATTAGTTAACTGAATAAATAAATAGTGATCATAGCATGACCGCATTTGATTTAATAAATGGAAGGAGGACGGCAAGGAAATCCACAGTACTTACCTTTTAAGTTTCAAAAGGCAGACTATGATAAAATGAGGAAAATAGGTAAGAAAATACTAAAAGGAGCAGCTGGAAAGGTTAAAGATTTACACCAAGCATGGGCATTGTTTAAAAGTACTATCGTGGAAGCCCAGACCAGATGTATTCCATGCCTTAAGAAACGTGGAAGGTAGTCCAAAAAACTGCCAGCATGGCTATTGTTGCCAAACAAGTATCTTTCGGGAAATGGAAAAAGGAGCTAAATGGCAAACACGGGATACAACATAAGCATTGGCAAATTAGATTCAGCCATCAATCTAAAGTCTGACCAATATTATGAATGAGAAAATTTCTTTTTGTCGGAGCAACCCATCAGAAGCGGACAGATAGTAAACCGTCCCCCGCAGCGGGTACTCCTTTTAATCGTAAATTTATAGAAAATGTGCTCAAAACTTAACACTTAACACTTATCTCTGGCGATAAACGCTCTTGAAGCAAAGGAATCCATCAAAACACACAACGTGTCACGTTTCGGGTCCACCCCATTAGCGACCCTTCCTCAGGTCAACGAATTCCTGCAGTCCAACTCAGCTTCAGCCATTCAAAAACCTTTCATTCTTTTCTTCCATCAATGGCGTCTGACATCAGCACTGACGTTTAAAAATCTTTTTAGGCCAATCAAATGCAGGTAGTTGTTCAGTCACCAATCATTATATAGGGGAAATCCTACAAGAAAGGGAGCCCACCTTATGATTGGGTAGACCAGCATTGCCGCATGCATATTCATAATTGAAACAGCTGTAAAATAGCAATATCGCTTGGCCTGATACATAGATACTCATAAAGTGATGAGTGTAAAAAACCAGTTTCCACAGATCCAGCATGTCTTGATATCAATCTGATTCATAAAATACTATGCCACTCAAGCATAGCATTTAGACCCCTAGGCTGAACCATATCTAATTTATAGATCCAACGTTGTTCCAATTTTTGCAGTTTAAAAGATCTGTTACCTCCTCTAGGATCCACGGGTATATGATCAAGAATACGCCATTTTAGTTGATCAAAGGCATGTGTTTGTTGTAAACAATGTTTCACCACTGGGGCGGATAGTGTCTTAGTATTTAGACGAGAAGAATGTTCTGCCAGTTGTGTCTTCATAATCCGAGTGGTGCGCCCCACATAGTATAAAGAACATGGACATACAATCAACTATACTATATAACTAGATTGACATGTCGTATGCCATCTAGTAAAATACATCCTAGATGTATGTATATATAACCACGAAGGTCCTATAAGGGACGTTTCACAAAAACAACAAGATCCACACATAAAATGACCTGAATCCTCATGAGATGTAAGTGGACGATCTATAGGGGAAGTTGATCTTACTATATGATCCCTAAGATTTGCTCCACGAGAATAAGCTATTCTTAAATTCTTATCACGAAAACAGTAATTTATTGATAGGACCGACCAGTATTTATGAAGAGTCTTAACAACTTTCGAAACTCCTTTGACATAAGGAAGAATGCCAGTAATTGTAGGCTCGACCAATTCTAAGTTTATTGAGTCTTCAGGATTATTAGAAACCCGATGTTTTCCCCCTGATAGTAATAAGGCAGGCAAAGAGAGAATTTGAAAAAAGGTTTGCCATGGAAACAAAAACATATTTAAAAAAAACTTTTTCAAGTACATTTGTAGTAAAAAAAAACCTGTGAGAGTCAGTTGGACCATTGGATGACAGAGGGCTAAAAGGGGAGCTAAGTGAGGAGAAGACCATAATGCAGCGACTGAATGAATTCTTTGCTTCGGTCTTTACTGAAGAAAATGTAGGGAAGTTACCCATGCCTGAAGTGGTATATAAAGGTGATGTATTAGTAACATAGTATATGGCGGCAGATAAAAACCAGTATGGTCCATCTAGTCAGCCTAGGAAGGTGGCAAGAGAAGGCACATCTGCCACTCCATGCAGGTCACCCCTCCCCATGCTTTTGTTAGAGGTGTATCCACCACTCTGTGTAAGTCACCTTATTTGTTAAGATATAAGAGATTAGAAGAATTGAAAGAAATAACCAATAAACCAGGAAGATGTATTACAACTATTTGATAAATTGAAGAATAGCAAATCACCTGGACTGGAGGATATACATCCAAGGGTGTTGAAAGGACTGAGATATGAGATTGCAGACCTACTATTAGTAATCTGTGAACTATCATTAAAATCATCTGTAGTGTAGGAAGACTGGAGAATGGTCAATGTAATGCCAATTTTTAAACCAGGTTCCAGGTCTGATCCGTGAAACTAGACAGGTGAGCCTGACGTCAGTACCGGGCAACATGGTAGAAACCAATATAACAAATAAAATTACTGAACATGTAGATAGTCATGGTTTAATGGGAGAAAGCCAACATGGATTTAGCCAAAGAAAGTCTTGTTTTACTAATCTATCATTTTTTGAAGGTGGGAATAAACAGGTAGGCAAAGGTGAGTCAGTTGATATAGTGTATCTGAATTTTCAGAAAGTCTTTGACAAGGTCCCTCATCAGAGACTCTTGGACAAATTAAAAGTTATGGGATAGGAGGCAGTGCACTATTGTGGACCAGGAACTAGTTAAAAGATAGAAAGCAGAGAGTAGAACTAAATGGCCCAATTTTCTCAATGGAGAAAGGTAAATAATGGAGTACCCAGGGATCTGTGCTGGGCCCGCTGCTTTTTAACATCTTCATAAATGATCTGGAAATAGAAATAACCAGTGAGGTGATCAAATTTAGAGATGACACAAATTATTCAAAGTTGTTAAAACACAAGAGGATTGTGAAAAATTGCAAGAGGACCTTTATAAATGTTGACAAGTGCAAAGTTATACCCTTAGGAAAGAACAACCCAAACTATGGTTACACGATGCAAGGTACCACCTTAGAAACCACCACCCAGAAAAAAGATTTAGGCATCATCGTGGATAATATGTTGAAACCCTCTAACCAGTGTGCAGCAGAGGCCAAGGAAGTGACTAGAATGCTAGGAATCATAAGGAAAGGAATGGTGAATAAAACCAAGGATATTATAATGCCTCTGTATCGTTCCATGGTGCGACCACACCTTGAATATCGTGTGCAATTCTGATCGCCATATCTTAAGGTACAGAGAAGAAACAGGATACTGGGCTTGATGGACCTTGGTCTGACCCAGTATTTATTTATTTAGCTTATTTATTTAGCTGTATTTATATCCCGCTTTTCACCGGGTCAAAGCGGTCAATTGGGGGATACATTTAACACGAGGGGATATGAGACACATACGTTAATACTTACAGGGAACATGGGCAATGGAGGGTTAAGTGGCTTGCCCAAGACCACAAGGAGTGCCTATAGGACTAGAAATCCCAGTCCCTCCGGCCTGAGATTGCTGTCCCCAGGTGGGGACAAGATTTGGGCTTAACGTATTCCAATGACCCTGGGTTAGTTGATAATCCCCAGGGTTCAGCATATCTTATGTTCTTATGAGCCACCAAAATGGTAAAGGGGATGGAAGGACACCACTATGAGGAGAGGCTTAAAAGGTTAGGGCAGTATCTGAATTCAAAGAAGCATGGGACAAACACAGAGGATCTCTAAAGGAGAAAAGGGGACTGTTGTAATGGTTGATATGGAAGGACAGATTAGATAGGCCGTGTGGTCTTTTTCTGTTGTCATGTTCTTATGTTTCACTTGGAAAAGAGATGGCTCAGGAGAAATATGATAGAAATCTATAAATTAATAGTGGAGTAAACATAGGTCGATTGTTTACGCCATCAAAACGTATAAAGACTACAGGACAAGCAATGAAGCTACAATGTAACCCATTTAAGACATTATAATAAGAGAAAATATTTTGTTACTCAACACATAATCAAACTCTGGAATTTGTTACCGGAGTATGTAGTAAACGTTTTTAATGTAGCTGAGTTTACAAAAGGTGTGGACAAGTTCCAGGAGGAAAGGTCCATAAACCATGAATCCACTGCTTACCCTGGGATAAATATTGTGAAACCTGTGTGCCCTTTTTCAGAACCTGCCAGGTATTTGTGACTTGGATTGGCCACTGTTGGAAACAGGATATTCGGTCTGACCCAGTATGGCATTTATATTCTTATGGACAAGATTTGGGCTTAACGTATTCCAATGACCCTGGGTTAGTTGATAATCCCCAGGGTTCAGCACCTACACTGCTTGCATAAACCACCTGAATTCAGTGGTAAATCTTCACAGCAAGTTAGGGAAAGCAAACATTTTCCCAGAACCATTTCTCTGCTGTGTTGTTTAAATGTCCTTTTTTTATCTTTACCTAAAAAAGGAAGAATTTAGGTCAGAATGTTCCAGCTATGCATGGGTCTGAAATAAGTTGCCTTCCTTTTTAACTACTCCAGGGGTGAGGAAGACAGAATGCCTTCTCTGATTCAAATGGAGGACAAGGGATGGGTTTTCATTTTTTACTGAAAGGGAACACCATCACGCTGGAGTGGTGAGACAGCAGCAGCTCATCTCTTCAATCTCTTAACCCTGGCTTTCTTTGTTCCCCTAACATTGCGCTTATTCACATCTCTCCCTAGTGTGCCCTCATTATCCTATGCAATGAGAGATTTTAGAAAACGGAACTTTTTCAGGATGATTTTGAAGTTTAGGCTTCTTGTCAAAGTTGTGGTTTTAGACTTTTTCCTGATGTACTGCAAGTGCTGGTAGTTACCCAGAAATATGACGAAAGAAAAAGACCACATGGCCCATCTAGTCTGTCCTTCCATATCAACCACTACAACAGTCCCCTCTTTTCCTTTAGAGATCCTCTGTGTTTGTCCCATGCTTCTTTGAATTCAGTTACTATCCTCATCTCTACCACCTCCACTGGGAGACTATTCCACGGATCCACCACTCTTTCCATAAAGAAATATTTCCGCATATCACTCCTGAATCTATCCCCCCTTCACCCTCAGCCCATGTTCTCTGCTTTGGCTTTACCAGGGAATACATGCCCCACTCTTGGAATATTAATAAATCAGTAAGCCATGCTTGAACGTTTCAAATGCCCGGTATCCTGCCACCACACAGACTTGGTTTGTCTGTGAATTGCAAAGCATTTCATGGATGTGAGCTGCCACGTTTGTGGCTTAAGTCAGTGTTTCTCAAGCCGGTCCTAGGAGCGCCCTCTAGCCAGTCTGGTTTTCGGAATACCCACAATGAATAATGCAGGAGACAGAATTGTACACACTGTCTCTATCTCCTGCATAGTCATTAGGAACATCGTGAAAACGTAACTGGCTAGAGAGTACTCTAGAACAACCTGAGAAATAGACTTAATATGCATAGGAATGTTTCCTCACTGCAGCGGTTGGAAATCCGATGTTATTACCACCAATGCAGGCCACTGGTCTGGTCTATTCATGCACATCAGCTTTATTGGTTGAAAAGAAGACAGCAGCTCACTACACAAAATTAACCAAATGAATACAAAATCAAGCAACAAGACACTGGAAGGTTCAGTAAATGCACATCCATGAAACACGACAATGAAAACGTGAACCGCGGCTAGAACATGTCAACAGGGCTGAGAGGACCTAACATTTGGGCATCCTGCTGTTTCTTGTGCCCATTCACTGAAGTCCTATTCCCTTCCACCGATGAGCACATTTTAACAGGGGAAGGAGCACAGAAGAGCATTGAAACAGCTGCGGAGAAGAGAAAGAGAATCCACTCTGATGAATACAGAACTTCAGTTCAGCTCTACTCTACGCAGCAAATGAATTTCACCAAATTTAGAACTGGTATTTTACACCACTTCAATCAATTATCTGGTTTGAGGTCGTTTCTACATAATCAAAAACTTGCAACCTTTGCCGACTACAAGACACACTGCAACAAATCCTAGAACTTAGCATAACAGATTTTTATTATTAATTAATTTGCTAACACATCCCTAAAATACAAAACAAAGCAAAAAAAGAAACACTAATTGCTTTCCATTTCTCATCCACTGCGCTTTCTCACTATATCATCCTAATCCCTGACTAACATACCTTCAAGTAGTGATCAGAGAGCGACATGTTAAGCTTTTTATAAAAACATGCTCCATTTTCATGTCTAAAAGCCCGACCGTTCCAGACTGGAGGTGCATCACCTTGGGAAGGACACTTACAAAATACTTGGGAGCCTCATATTTTTAGTTTATTTTGATGGAATTTTCTAACTAAGCTCCCGCTGAGACCATTTCCATCTCTGTCGTCTCATATTTCAGTTTTGGGCGATTTAAAATAAAAGACTCCAGAATGCAAAGGAAGGCTTGACCCAGTTGCTAGCAGTCACTGAAAAGCATTTTCCCTTACACAGGCTTCTCTTGTAGTCCTTTTTTAATGGGGTAGGGCCTAGCATTCCCCTTTTTACTCCATGGCGGAAAGGGTCTAACAGTCAAATCTTCAAATGTCGTTCTTAGGGGCTTTTTGGCCATTTGTACTCCAGTGAAAAGCCTCCTTTCCTAAAATGAATCGACAAAGCTTTGGGGAGAGAGGGCCCTTTTTGTGTAAGGTGAACATACATTGCATGATGCAAGCCAAGACAGCCCAGAAAAATTGCTCCCTAAAATATCTGAGGCGGGTTATCACCTTACCCAAGAATTCTGGTATTGTTTTAACAAGTGATGCATTCATAAGGATAACGAAAGCAAAATGGGTAAAGATGAAAAGGACCAGATGGAGGCGGAAAGGCATATGTGAGACGGAACACGGAAGAATGGTAACAGAGAATTAAAAGGAGAGAGCTAAGTAAGACAAGAATATACGAAAAGAAAGACACTGTAACTGTGATTGTGGATGGGAAACAAATCATTACCGCCTGGCTGGTTATTTACAAGCACATGGTAGAGTGTTGCCAGAGGCACGGGGCCCTGCAAAACTGATGCCTATGTTAATCCATCAGGCTGGAGCCTGCAGGGCTCGGAGAGGTGTGCAGACACTGGAGATTCATTCCATTGATTAATTGAATCCTGAGATGGGAGGGAAGATCGGAAGAGGGAGGGAGGCCAGACTGGATAAAAGCTTGGAAATTGGATAGGGAGAGTGAGAGGGTTGCTTCAACCCCTTTCAAGAGGGGTCAGAAATGAAAAGGAGAATCTCTTGATTCCGTTCCCTCCTTCAGAGTTCAATCTCTTATGAAACAATATTTGGTTTACATTTTTTTTCATCTCCCCCTCTCCTACAGCTTTCACATGCACTGTAAAGTTCTCACATTATTGATCCTGACAGGTTCAACTCCTTGGAGACGCCAGGACTCCTTTCTGCAAGGAAAAACATTCACAACTCTGCCAGCGCCCAGCTTCCCTGTGCATTACAGAACCAGTTTGCATCTTTCCAAGTAGTCTACAGATGGATCCAGGCCCGGCCGCTGAGTCACAGCTGTCAAAGGGTGAAGATGTATAAAATCTTACTAAAATATTCACATCTGACAAACATCGGATTGAAAATGGAGTTTCAGAGGGAAAGTTGGACTCAGCATGGCTACAGAAATCATTCTAGCATTTTCTGTACAACGTAAATTCGTTTCGTCTCTCAGATTTTGCCACTTTTTCTTCACACAACTTTGACAGGTTTTTCTAATTAGATTTTCTTTTTTTTTTAATATGTTCTTTGGACTCTATTTGCAGGCTATGAAACCTTTTCTTGGACTAAGGAGGGCTTTAAACTAGGATAGTTGGGGATTGGTGAACAAAGCCTCTCATTAAGTAAAACTTTAAAGAACAGTATGGAAAAGGGATAAAAAGGGCAACATCTGGGGAGCCGAATACACTAATATCCATAATATGCAAAATAAACTACCAGATGCAGAGGCTGCCTGCTATAATAGCAGTCGCAGACATGGTACACGAAAAACAATGACTGAGATGTAACTATACCAGGCTATAATCTATTCAGGGAAGACAGGGTAGGAAGAAAGAGCAAGAGTGGTGATATCTGTAAAAAAAATAATATTAAAGCAACAGAACTACAGGCCTTACGAGGGAAAGAGGAGTTAGTGTGGATGAATTATGTTTTAAACAGGCTTTTAACAGATTGGTCTGAAGAGAGGGAATGGAAAATCTATTTAAATTGGTGCGATACACAGACCTCCCTCGCTTAATTGAAGACATTCACAATATTGCTATATTGTTTATTTTATTTATTTGGGAAGCTTATATACCACTATCGGCATTGGCATTGCAGCGGTTTACAAAATAACCAGTAGTATACAAAAACAAACAAGGATCGATAAGTTCATAAGAACATAAGATATGTCATAGTGGGTCAGACCAAAGTCCATTAAGCCCAGTATCCTGTTTCCAACAGTGGACAATCTAAGTCACAAGTACCTAGCAGTTTCCCCAGAAGACACAGATTCCACAATGCTTGTATTGGGGCAAGCAGTGGATTTCCCAGATCCCTTTTAATAATGGTTTATGGACCTCTCCTCTAGGACTTGTCCAAACCTTTCTTAAACCCAGCTACACTAACAGCTTTTACTACATCCTCCGGTAACGAATTTCAGTATTTGATTACTAGTAGAGTGAAAAATATTTTCTCTTATTAGTCCTAAATAGGCTACATTGTAGCTTCATTGACTGTCCCCTAGTCTTTCTACTTTTTGATGGCGCAAACAACCGATCTACATTTACCCGTTCACTCCATTTATTAATTTATAGATCTCTATCATATCTCCCCTCAGCCATCTCTTTTCCAAGTGAAAGAGCCCTAACCTTTTAAGCCCCTCCTCATAGAAGTATCCTTCCATCCCCTTTAGCATTTTGGTGGCTTTTCTCTGTACCTTTTCTAATTCTGCTATATACTTTTTAAGATATAGTGACTAGAATTGCACACAGTATTCAAGGTGTGGTCGCACCATGGAACAATACAGAGGCATTATAATATCCTTTGTTTTATTTTCCATTCCTTTCCTTATGATACCTAGCATTCTATTTGCTTTCTTGTCCGCCGCTGCACACTGGGCAAAGGGTTTCAACATGTTATCCAAGATGACGACTAAATCTTTTTCCTGGGTGGTGGTTCCTAATGTGGAACCTTGCATCGTGTAACCATAGTTTGGGTTGTTCTTTCCTAGATGCATAACTTTGCACTTGTCCACATTAAATTTCATCTGCTATTTGAACATCCAGTCTTCAATTTATTAAGGTCCTCTTGCAATTTTTCACAATCCTCTTGTGTTTTAACAACTTTGAATAATTTTGTGTCATCTTCAAATAGGATTATCTCACTCGTTATTCCCATTTCCAGGTCATTTACGAATGTTAAAAAGCAGTGGACCCAGCACAAATCCCTAGAGTACTCTATTTTGGAAAATTGGCCATTTATTCCTACCCTCTGCTTTCTATCTTTTAACCATTTCCTGATCTACAATAGTACACTGTCGTCAATCCCATGATGTTTTAATTTTGCCAAGAGTCTCTAATGGGAGACCTTGTCAAAGGTTTCTGAAAATCCAGATACACTACATCGACCGACAGCTTTATCTACCTGCTTATTTACACCTTCAAAAAAATATAAAAAATTAGTAAGACAAGATCTTCCTTGTCTAAAGCCATGTTGGCTGTCTCCCAATAAGCCATGACTATCTATATGTTCGGTAATTTTGTTCTTTATGATGGTTTCTACCATTTTTCCCAGTACTGACATCAGGTCTGTAGTTTCCCGAATCAGCCCTGGAACCCTTTTTAAAAATTGGCGTTACATTGGCCATCCTCCAGTCTTCAGGTATTACTGATGATTTTAATGATAGTTCACAGATTAGTAATACCGTGTTTCCCCGAAAATAAGACCTACCCCGAAAATAAGCCCTAGCAAGTTTTTCAGTGATTTCTGTAATATAAGCCCTACCCTGAAACTAAGACCTAGTGCAGATCATCGACGGACAGACAGATTCGGTACCTGGGGGAGGGGGGGGTCCCCCCGCCAGGGAGGAGCTTTCCTCCTGCTCCACTCCCCGACGCGATCATCTCTGCCGGTGCGGTGCTGTGCTGCGCTGCGGGCCTCTTCATTCCAAGGGGCTGTATTTCCTTTTTTGCTGCTGATTGGCTTTGGTGGGAGGACCGGGGAGGAGCTTTCCTCCTGCTCCACTCCCCGACGCGATTAGCTCTGCCGGTGCTGTACTGCGCTGCGGGCCTCTTCATTCCAAGGGGCTGTATTTCCTTTTTTGCTGCTGATTGCGTCGGGGAGTGGAGCAGGAGGAAAGCTCCTCCCCGGTCCTCCCACCAAAGCCAATCAGCAGCAAAAAAGGAAATACAGCCCCTTGGAATGAAGAGGCCCGCAGTGCAGCACAGCACCGGCAGAGCTGATCGCGTCGGGGAGTGGAGCAAGAGGAAAGCTCCTCCCCGGTCCTCCCACCAAAGCCAATCAGCTGCCAGTGCTGTCTCTGTGCTGCGGGCCTCTTCCTTCTCTCCAAGGGGCTGTCGCTGCCCGCATCCACTGCTTCCCTGTGCGCTGTGTGGTAACACTTCACTGATTGGCTGACTGTCAGGAGATGGCAGCCAATCAGCAAGTGCTACCGGAATCAGTAAAAAAATAAGCCCTACCCCGAAAATAAGCCCTAGTGCTATTTTTGGAGAAAAAATAAATATAAGACCCGGTCTTATTTTCGGGGAAACACGGTAGTAGGTCTGCAATCTCATATTTCAGTTCTTTCAACACCCTTGGATGTATATTATCAGGTCTAGGTAATTTGTTACTCTTTAGTTTATCAAATAGTTGTAATACATCTTCCCGGTTTATCGATATTTCTTTCAATTCTGCTGCATTAGCTTTAAATGCCATTTCAAGCAAGGGTAACTTCCCTATATCTTCTTCAGTAAAGACCGAAGCAAAGAATTCATTCAGTCTCTCCGCTATGGCCTTGTCCCCTTAGTGTCCATTTTACCCATTTATCATCTAATGGTCCAACTGACTCTCTCACAAGTTTTTGTTATGAATGTACTTAAAAAAGTTTTTATTATGCATTTTTGTTTTCAAGCTTTTTTTCAAATTCTCTCTTTGTCTGCCTTATCATGCACATCAAAAATGGTACACAAAAAGGGAGAGGGAGGTAGGGTTACACAACAATCGTTACCAGGACTACTAAGAATAACTGCTGCGAACAGGAGGAGGAAGTGCACAGGGAACAGATTTCCATTTGCCATATGTTGATTGGCATATCCCTGCTGCAGAGTCGTCTAGAAGTAGGGAGATCCTGGATTCTTTACAGGAAGAACTGTGCCAGCAATTGGTAATGCAACCCATGTGAGAGGGGCAATACTGGCCTCGGTGCTTATAAACAGGGAGAACATTTCTGATGTTGTAGGGGTAATCATCTAGCATCCGGTGATCACCAGATGGTGGGCTTCAGTATTAGTATTAGGGTTGCACTCTATAGTTGCGATATAGTTCGTATCCAGATATCATAGTATCCCATTGGTTGTCCTTTTACCAGGTCTCTGAAAGGTCAATTATATCTAACTTTTCATTTAGTGCTATATATTTAACTCTCCTTTCTTATTTTTTAGACTTCTAGCATAGGTAGAGGAATGACCAGAAGGTAAAAAAAAAAAAAAAAGGTGACAGTACCTTTGTATAAATCTCTAGTGAGAATGTATATAGAGTACTGTTTGCAATTCAGTTCAGAGAGTGGCTACTAAAATGGTCAGTGGTCTTCATCATAAACCATATGGAGAAAGACTTAAAGAGCTCAATAAGTATACTTTGGAGGAAAGGCGGGAGAGGAACAATACGTTAGAGACATTTAAATACCTCCATGGTATAAATGCGCAGGAAGTAGCCTGCTTTCAATAGAAAGGAAGTTCAGGAACTAGGGGTCACAGGATAAAGGTGAAAGGGGATAGATTCAGGAATAATCTAAGGAAATATTACTTTATGGAAAGGGTGGTGAATGCGTGGAACAGCTTCCTAGTGGAGGTGGTAGAGAGAACTGTATCTGAATTCAAGAAAGCATCCGACAAATCCAAATGATCTCTGAAGAAAAGGAAGATACTGTAGAGCTTGGGAGTTCTCATGGATGAGCACGATTTGATAAGACCATACGACCTATTTGCCACCATTTTCTATGTCTCTAGGTTTAATCTAACTCGAATGGGATGCACGTGAGTCTTCAAGACCATGTCACTTCACCTATCCAGATCACTTTGCCAAATTATTCACATACTTTGTCACACGGAATTAATAGAAAAAGATGAACTGGATTTTGAGAAAGCGTTTGATAAAAGTCCCTATGAGAGACTCATTAGGAAATTTAAAAACATGGAATAGGAGGTGATGTCTTACTATGGGATCAGCAACTAGTTAAAAGGTAGAAAGCAAAAACTAGGACTAAATTATCTAATAAAAAGGATAAAATAGTGTAGTCCCTCAGGGATCTATGCTTGTGGCAGATATCATTTCACAGATTTAAAGACACTACTCTACAGGGAAAGCCTAAAGACAATGACTTAAGGCACCCCCAACCATCTCAAACGTAAATACTACTTGCTGTACATATTGTATATAGATAAAATGTAAACGATCCTTACTGAAGTTCCTTGCATGCCTTCCCCCCCTGTTGCCTATGTACATTCTTGCAGTGCCATGTAAACCGCTTTGATTGTAGGAAAAGGCAGTATAGAAAACCTGTTAAATAAATAAATAAACTGGAAAAGAGAACAAAGAGCGTACCTACCAAATCTGCAAATCACAAGAAAATATTCAAAGCAATTAAAACACAATCAGGTCATGAAGAACTGCAGAAGGGTCTTGGAGAAGTGGGCATCAAAATGACAGAGAAAAATTAAAATGGACAAGTAGAAGTAAAGTTAGGGAAAATAATCCTATGTTCCATATTAGGAGCCACCATCCAAGAAAACCTATCCTGGAATTATTAATGGATAATACACGGAAATCCTCAAGTCAGCTCAGTGTGCAGCAAATAGGGTAGTTACTCACCTGTAACAGGTGTTTTCCGAGGACAGCAGGAATCGGTCCTCACATATGGGTTGCTTCCTGCTTGTTCCCGGAGAAAGAATGTTAGGAATTATTCGGAAAGAAATGGAGAATAAAAAGAGGAAATTATAGTTTTACCGAAGGACAATCTTGCCAAACAAATCTGATCGAGTTCTTTGACTGAGTGACCAGGGAACTAGATCAGGGGCGTGCAATGGATGTCATCTATCTGGATTTCAGCAAAGTCTTTGATACTGTTCCTCATAGGAGGCTTATCAATAAACTCAGTAGCTTGGGAACGGATCCCAAGATGGTAAATTGGATCAGAAATTGGTTGACTGACAGACGACAGAAGGTGATGGTAAATGGAGCTCACTCAGATGAAGGGAAGGTGATTAGCGGGGTTCGGTCCTTCGCCCGGCACTGTTCAATGTATTTGTGAGTGATATTGCTGAAGGACTGAATGGAAAAGTCTGTCTTTTTGCAGATGACACAAAAATTTGCAACAGAGCGTACTCCCCCGAGGGAGTGGTTAACATGAGGAAAGATCTACAAAAGCTGGAAGAATGGTCTAATGCTTGGCAATTAAGATTTAATGCAAAGAAGTGCAGAGTCATGCACTTGGGTAGCAGAAATCCAAGGGAAATGTATGCGATAGGGGGCAAGAGGTTGGTGTGCACGGATCAGACCTTGGTGTGATTATTTCTGAAGATCTCAAGGTAGCAAAACAGTGCGACAAGGCGGTGGCAAAAGCCAGGAGGATGTTGGGCTGCATACGAAGAGGAATTACCAGCAGAAAGGAAGAGGTACTTATGCCACTGTACAAGTCAGTGGTGAGGCCTCACTTGGAATACTGTGTTCAGTTTTGGAGACCATACCTTGCAAAGAATGTAAAAAGACTGGAAACTGTTCAGAGGAAGGCGACCAAAATGATTTGGAGCCTGCGTCAGAAGCCTTATGAGAAGAGACTTGAAGACCTAAACATGTACACTTTGGAGGAGAGGAGGGGCAGGGGAGATATGATTCAGACCTTTAAATACTTAAAGGGAAATAATGAACAAACAAACCTCTTCCAAAGATGGGGAAGCTGTAAAACTAGAGGGCATACCAGGAAGCTGCCAGGTGGTAAATTGAAAGGCAATGTCAGGAAATACTTTTTCACAGAAAGGGTGGTGGATGCTTGGAACGCCCTCCCGATGGAAGTGATGGGGGCAAACACGGTGACGGAATTCAAAATGGCATGGCAGAGACACAGTGGATCCCTTTACAGCAACAGGATAAAATCCAAATAAACTGAAACATCTAATTTCTCAACAAATAGGGGTGTCCTCCATGAAGTGGTGGGTTCACCCCCTGAGCAGAGATATGGGGAGGGGTGGCCTGCACGGAGCGGCAGGTGCACCTACTCTCGCCATCATAATGGGCAGACTAGATGGACCATACTGGTCTTTATCTGCCGTCATTTACTATGTTACTATATAACGCCTCTGTATAGGTCCATCGTGTGACCGCACCTTGAGAATTTGCAGTTCTGGTCATTCTATCTCATAAAGGATAGATAGGAAATGAAAAAGGTTCAGTGGGGGACAACAAAAATAACAAAGGCGATGCAATACCTTCCCTATAAAAGAGGGCTAAGCCAGTTAGGGTTCTTCAGACTGGAGAGGAGATGACAGAGGGGATATGACAAACGTTTGCCAAATACCAAGGGGAGTAGAACAAGTAAATAGGAAATGCTTATTTATGCCTGCAAACTACCAGGACACCCTATGAAACTAACGGGTAGCAGAGTAAAATCACATGAAGAAAGTATTTTTTCACTTAAACACTCAAGCCGTGGAGTTGGCTGCCAGAGAATGTGGTTATGGCCTCTAACATAACTTGAGTTTAAAAGAGCTTTGGACAAATTCCTAAAGAAGTCAATAAAACAATTATTAATGAAGTAGACCTCGACATGTGACCGCTCATCTCTGGGAGGGACTGCAAGGCTGGAGAAGAGGAGGGAGATTATAAAAAGAATATTTGTCTTTATTTTTTTAAGACATTGAACTCTGGTAGGAGGGAAGAGAATCAAGAAAAGTTATCCTTCTTCTAAGAATCTAGAAATGCTACAACTGGCGACAGCATGGTGGGCTTGTTGCACCTTTGGTCTCACCCAGCATAGCAAATCATATAGTCTTAGGAGCCTTTTTACTCTATTACTCTGGAATGATGCTCCCCATGGATTTTCTGTTTGGAGACGGCAGCCTGGTTTCATGGTGGGTTAATTCTATTGGAATGTTGTTTACAGTATTTTCTCACTACACAGTGGCATAAAACACCTAATACATAGCATCTTTGGCAAGACACGATTCTTTCATCCCATGATGATGAAACTATTTCATTTTTCCCTCTTCTAAGCTTGGTACAGTTCTTCGGACACTTCCATTAGCCCCGCTAGTAGTTATGTACCCAGACAGTATCACAGGAGTGCAGATAGCTTTCCAGTACCTACTACTACTACCACTATTTTCTGAAACTTGACTTACACAAAACTGAGAAAGCAAAGTTCTGACCAAACATTGTACTAGGAACACCTACAGTCTTTTCCTGGATTTCAGCCATTAGCACCATATGTAAGAGAGAACATTTCGTCAACAGGGCCTTTGATGTAGTCATTGTTGGTAAAGGCTCCTACTGCATACAGCCTTCAGCAGATGCTGAAGTCTGTTTGGGCGTTGGAGAGAATATGAGTGGGTCTGTAGTTTATTGGCAGTAACAAACCCCGATGCATGTTACAAAGTATTTATCTTGGATGTGCATGGGAATAAATGTCAGGCTAAGCTATTTCCTCATAATACAGCGAGAGACAGGAATCTTATATGCCGCACTACACATTATGTATGCGCCCTTCCTAACCCACATCTGTTTAATCGAGAGAAGAGCTTAAGCACACTATTAACAGCCATTAGAAGCTCCTCACTACACAGACTGATCTTCCCCCATACACTAGAACTTAACTTCTTAAAAGTGGCCACCGCAGCCAAACAGAAAACCAAATGTTGGAACAGAAGATAAGGGGCAGGAGGGTCATGAATCCATGACCCTGCCACCAGGCACGATCCCCTGCATTTAAACCAGCACAGAAAGGGGTTGGTGTAACCCACTCTTAAAAACCTTCAAGGGTGGAGATTTGATCACTCCTTGATAAATCTAGGTCATGTGTTTCTGTACTGTACTATGTGTTGGAAAGTTAAATAGGAGGTATGTACCTCTACATCTATACATTACAGAGAGCAATTGCCAAACGAAAGAAGGTTCGTCACCAGTGCAAACATTAGAGATATGGGGGGGGGGGGGAGGGCGGGTGGATACTCAGCTGCTGCCCGATTAGCTTCTGTGGTGAAAGTTAGGCCAGCCTTTCAGGTGCCTAACTTTCACCGCTTAGAAATAACCGAGCAATGGTTCAATATCGCCACGGCCTGGTTATCAGTGGGAGCTGCCTCCGCTCCACCCGCAGAACGCCAAGATGTAGCCGGCTAGCACTGGGGCGTGCGGTGCTGGCAGCACCTGGTGATATTCAGTGGCAAAAACCGTGGTTTGTTTTGTTTCTAAGAACCTTGAAGTCAATGCTGACTCCCGATGACCCAGCAGTCCCTGGGTTTTCTTGGCAAGATATGACCAGTAATAGATTGCCAGACCTTTTCTTCAGAGGCAGAGGAGACTAAAATGACTTGCCCAAGGCTACAAGGAGTGCCAGTGGGGAATTAGAACCCAGATTTCTTGGGTCGTAGGCTGTTGCTTTAACCACTAGACTGCTCTTCCACCAATCATGTTTGTACCGCTGAATCTCATTGTGACTTTATCGCAGGTTGACAGGTCTGCTAATTGCATTGGATTGGATATCCTCCCATTATGTTTAGGATTAGAGAAATCTGCAGTTTAAGTCTTGACAGGCAAACATGGATTGCCATGTTAGTATATATTACTTCCTAGGAGCCTGTGGTCTAGCTAGTCATAGGAGTGATGCCAGTACACCATTGATTATAAACCCAATTCTGTTGCAAATTCTGTTTAAGACAGGCCTCACTTCATTAAATTGGTACTGAGCGAATGGTACAAGATAAAAGGCCTGAGTTAACACATTGCTACCTCATATACGCAGGCAACTCCTTACCAAATCAAACAAAAACAGCAGCACTAGCTCACAAACCCCAGTTAATGCCACTCCCTGCTGTGGAACAGTCCCTTCTATATTCCTGGCTCTGAATGGAAATTGTCAATTTATTTCTGGTATTTATTGACGAGTTCCTCTCATTACGGAATGCAAATTTTACAAGAGTGTGGCTATGCCCAGTGGCGTACCCAGGGTGGGGCGATGGATGCAGCCCACCATGGGAGGTGCACCCGCTGCAAGAGGGGCACCTTCCCAGGGTGCAAAGGGGGCAGGGAACGCCACCGGCTAGGCCTATACGCCTTTATAAAATAAGCTTCCAGAACCAGCCCCAACAGTGCAGAAATGCCGAAGTACATTTACAGTTGTACTGAAGCTGCCGTAAATGTGAGACAACCCATGCATTTATAAAACATGCACATAGATCACAGCTCCGCCTCTGCTTCACCCAAACGACATTCCTAGGAGCATCAACCCAAGTATGTATACACACTTAAACGACCACCCAATTTTATAAGAAAGAATCTTTTCTGTGCATAAAACCAACCCCCCTTAAAAAGGTTCCCCCAAACTGCACATGGTCAGTTATGGGTTGGCATTAGGCAGCAATGGCTGACAAATACTAACCGGTCTTAAGTGCAGATGCTATAGTTCATAGGTGACTCTACCTCGTTCCTTCTCTTGAAACTGAAATAGGAGTCTTGTGGCAGAAAAAGATGTACAGGAAGTTAGTCTATCCTCTAAGGTGGGAGAAATGTAGTCTTAAGCAGGATGTTATTAAATTGGAAAATGTAGACTTATTCAAATTTCCACGTAAATGTGTGCTTAAATTTAATTCTCTCTTGACCTGAGAAAAAAGGTGGTTTAGGCAGCAGAGTAGGTCCCTTGTGTAGCATTCTTATCCGGGTTGTGTTACTTCAGTGGTTAAAAGGAAAGGTAAGACCGTGGTCACCAGGAGGTTCATGGTGTGCATCCCACCTCTGTCAATGGCCTTATGGACTTTCTTATATCCACCATGGTCCTACAGCACAATCAACTCCTGGACATCGGCTGGCTAAAGATAAACTGATGGAAGGAGGAGCCATGTCTTCATTCGCTGTGGATGTCACTCTGAGCCCTGAGGAGATAAGATCCTCTCCAGATCCCAAGAGGGTGCAACTCAAGGGAGCAAACAGCAACCACCACCATTGTCAGGAGTAAACTGAAGAAAGCAAATCTTGCAAGCACCCAACAGTAGGTCTATCCTTTCTGTGATATAATTTCATGACTGCTGGCACTCTACAACCTGTCCATTTTACCTTTTTTTTGTGCTTTTATATGCTTCAGCTCTAATAATTTGATTAATCATCTTTGATTTTCCCAGTTGTGGGCTTATATCAAAAAACTGAAGAACTACTTTTAATGGTGATTTTACTTTTTCTGTTTGTGTTTTTCAATCTTTAATCTATCGTTTAAGACTGCTTCTTGAAATGTATTTATTTTTTTAGATTTTCTATAAAAAAACAATTTTAAAAAAGTAGGAACTTATAGATTTGATGTCAATAAGGACAGATGCTCAATTTATTTTATTTTAGGGCATTTCTGTGCTGCTTTTCAATAAAACATCAAACTATCCATGTGTCTTAGTTGGCATGAGGATTCATTTTCTGCCCAAAACATGTGCAGCCCTTTTGGTCTGGCTTTGTGGGTACAGGCACAGCCTGTACTGTCTCTTGAACAAGTCAAGCTCTATGAAAGGCTTCAATGTCTGGAGACATGGCACTTTAATGGTTAAATTGTCCTGTAAATCATAAGCATAAGCACAGCATTCACAGATCAAAAACTGAAACCGACAAAGTTTGTTTTTAATACATTTTTACATTAACTAGTTGGAAATGGAGGCTGCAAAAAAGCATATCGGCATCAAGAAACCTGTCACTACCCAGGACTGGACTCTGTCTCTGTTCTGTAGGGTTGGATTTTGGCAGGGACTGAATCAATGTAGCTGAATAGCTCACAAACAACATGTGCCCTGCTTAAACAAGACACGATTTGGACCCATTTGTGCTAGCTTTGGCCGACAGCAAGCCCATGGTGTCTCCTAATAAATAACAGCCCTTTACTGGGGATGGATTAACATAAGGAGCTGCACAGATGTCCTCAACGTCTGAGAGCCATTCACTACAGACTGCAATAAACCAAAACAAATACTTGTAGCAAAAATGGTTTAGGTTTTCTGGGAAATTCTAATCTGGTGTGGCACGGTTGTTCCCAAGCTTCTGTAGGAGCGTAACCATAGATATGCCACCACGTCTTACAGGTGCCACACATGAGAAGAATCCCCGTGACTTGCAGGTCATCTTGCTCCTGGAAGATGTGAAGATACTCCTGGGGCTCTCACGCTCTTTGAGAAGTTAAGTTGTGGTTCTGCTAATTCTTCTGTTCAACACATTGACTGCTTTTGATTCAAAAACTCTACACATACAGTACAAGGCAAGGAAAGGGTCAACAGTGTTCCCTCTCACATCCCAGCCGGTATGGAAGGAGTCTTCATTAGTTTATAAAAAAACCCAGCTCTGATGGGAGTAATGACAGCTTTGGAAGAGAAGATCTGAGAGTGCCAACATGGGTGCTGGTCTTTCTGGAAGTGTTCCTCACTGTTTGAATGGAAATGTCACTTGTCATTCCACACAGATATGGGTCTATTTCTTTGCTTTTTCTATTAAAGTTTCAGAGTGGGAGATTCTCCATTTCCTTTAAAGAGAAGACAGTTCAACTCTCTATAAATCTGTGTGCGATAAGGGATATCTAACACTGTATTGGAAATCCAGAGCCATCCGTCTCCATTCCATTCTTTCTGAAACAGGAACCTTCTCTCTGAATGTTCTGAGGAGTCTGCTTCTAGTGGAGAGCTCCAGTCTTATGAGGACAGAACTCTCTCGAAAGGTTGCAGAGATCACAGGTATCAAGAAGATACCTTGTTGGTTCTGGAAAGGTCTTGAGGGCAAGGGAAGCCAATGGAACACCTTGAGCTATTTACTTCAATGCACCATATTCTTGAGTTAACTAATTCTGGAAGAAGCCTGTGTTCTACTAGTTTCTGCTTGCCTCAGTAAAGCTCGTCTATTGGAACACTTGAACACGTGAAAACCTTTGAGTAACAGATTCAGATTCTTTTCAACTTTAAAAGCAATTGCTTTTCCCATCTAGAAGAACCATGGTGACTGTAGGGAGTTTATTTGGCCTCAGCAGTATCCAAAAGGTGTGCCCTTTCCATTGTGTGAATCCACAGAGGAGGGGTACATATGCAATCCCAGAAACTCTTGTCTGGCATTTGCTTGCATCACTGTAGGGTCAGCACCTTCCATTATTCATTAGTTGACCTGAGACTTGAAGAGTGTGCATGGGGATAGCTCCCGCCTATCCTCTTTCTATCCATTTCTGGGTCTTCCAAGATAGGCAATTATAGCCCCACCACAGTGGCTGTTACTATTAATTGGCAAAAAGATAAAAATTCACCATTGCCTTCGGCAATTCACAGCACCTAATCGTCCCCTGTTCTCCTCCCATCCTGGTAGTAACCAGGCCTAAGACAACTCAGTTTCCAAGATCTAATGAGTTCAGGCTTCTCCTTGATAAATGTTGGGGGAGAGGAGAGGAAATTAAATGGAGCTAACATGTACAAATTTTGTAGCCAACAAGCACTAGCTGTAACATTTTGGCAATTTCTCAATTGCTTTGAAACTCCCATTGTGAAGTATTATGACTTAAGAACTATTACCTCAAGGAGGAACATAGTCTTCTATGTGTTGATAAAAAAGGGGTACTGGATGAAAATGTCCTGGCATTTATGGACTCATCCACTAATCCCATTAAGAAAACCAGTAATAGAAGTAATATAATTCAAGGCGGTCTGGGATAAACACAGAGGAATCTTCTAATGTAATCTGAGCTTTTATATTCCACCTTAGCGGTCCAAAGAGCCACCCAGAACGGTTTGTTATACCAAGTGCATGAATACAAATACATATTAAATAAATACACTAAAAAATGCCTGATAATGAAGGGAAAATGAGAGATCAAATCAGGTCTACAGCATTGTAACAGACATGAAAACGTAAGAGACCCATGTGATCTGCCAACGTTACCTGCAGTCACTCACTAGCCTCTTAAACAGTGAAGCCTCTTCCCTTTGCTGCAGCTCTAACAGGCCCCTGAAGACCATCACTAGACTCTCACCCCGGCCTTTATGCAACTTATGAAGCAAATATTAGCACCTAAGGAAGTAGAAATGCAAGAAAAGGGTTGAGAGGTTACAGACACACAAATTAGCTGGATAGTGGAAAAATCACATCATCACTTGTCATATGAGAGAATAAAATAAGTTTATGGGTCCAGCAAATAGCTGTGCACTGCATAGCACACTAGCTGATATTTTTCACTGGACTGCAGGATCTGCATTACTTATGCAAAGACAAGAATTAATAATTTATGATGAATAAATCATACTAAGTTATAGCTAATATGTTGTTCAGGCTTACTCTACTATAGCACAGTACATCGTTCTTGGAAAATACCCTGGGTAAGTTTCTCTGTCCAAATGGCCCTACAGTAGAGGCAGTGGCCCTTGCTGAAGGGACCTGTCTAAGGGCTGATTGCATGCCTCGTGCGCCTTGCCATTCTCCTCAATGCAGGCGTTGGCACCTCTAGCTCTCGTACCATCTGCAACGATAGTACTGTATGTGGGGTGAATGCCTGTCTACTGGGAGTAGGGCAAAGTCACTATACTAACCTTACTCATTTGGCTTTACCCCAGAGCAAATTTCAAAGCCATTTAGATGGACAAAGTGGGCCATCTAAAAACTGTCTTCCTTTGCCAGGAAAAAACATGCACAGCCTTCCACACCATGTGCTCTTCAAGCCAGATTGAGGGAAGGCATCCCTGGACATGCAGAGAAAGTACGCCTAGGGAAACAAACCACTAGAGGTTTCACTTTCAAACTATGCACTGAAGTGCAAAACACAATTCGGAAAGGGAACCTACGCACCTAGTTTACTTGTGAAAGAAAGCAGCAAGGTAGGTGGTTGCAGACTTCACAGTTGTGCAGTCAGGCTGAAAATGGCAGCCCTTCAGTGCTGCTGAAATGGACTAATTTAGAGGGAGGGACCCAATCAGCAGGTACAGGCAGCAAACCAACAAGGTGCAGCAATGTCCATGAGAAGTAGCTCAGTTTCCTATGCCTAAACTCCAGTGATGCCCATCTTAGCCCCGAGTCTGGGGACAGCACCTGCCGCTTCAACAGCTCTTCTGTGAAAAACAGAACTGCAACATCTAATTACTCTTCCTGAATTTCTGTACCTCAGCAGTCCCCGCCCTTCCAAGAACACAAGAGCAATCGAAAAGTTGAACTTGTCTCCATGGAGCTCGAATATGCATCAAGTCATAAGCTCTCTATCCCTCCATACAATGCAACTTTTTAAATAGAATTTGAATTTGTATTTTTGTGCCTGTTAGGTTTGGAAAACTGTGACAGAAGAACTTAGATAGTTTTGGACCTGTCCATTTACTCATTTTTAGCTGAGTTATTCCATTTCCCCACAATTACTCTTGATTAATGGAATCTTATTCATTAGCACTGATATCAATCTGATAAAATGTTTTTCCTCTGATCTCTCCCCAGGCCCAACTACCTCTTCTTCAGGCCTTGGATAGTTTTACAGCAGTATTAAATTCTGCAGATAAAAGAAAGATGTTACTAAGAACCAGCTATTAATAAAACCCCTAAACCTGTCTCTGTGCTTGTTTATATAACTCGTTTGGATTCTCAGTAGATTATAGCAGCTGCAGTGAGGCCAATGTGAGAAAAATCCAAAGATTTTTTAGTCCCTGGGCTTTCCAGACAGGGCCTGTTTCAGTAAATCTCCCCTCCCAACCTCCATAGTCACAGAACGGAAGAAAGAGTTACTGCGAGTTGGCCCTAGGGGAAATCTCATAGGTCCCAACACCTTTAGACCTTTCGTGGGCTGGGATTTCCTTTTAATAAAGGCAAATATTAAGAATGATCCAGTTGTCTCCAGAGCATCATGGCTGCCAGAGCTCTTTCTAAACTGTATTTATCTTGCTTTGAAATAAATGTTTAACTGTACACATGCAACCGGAATTAACTAATGAAAGAAGTCTTCTGAACCAGAGAACCTGCTCAGACAATCAGGAACTAAGACATAGCATGATGGAATGCAGAGTCGTAACGTTACATGAATGTTCAGTTCATTTTGGAGTTTTCTGAAGCTATAAATGCATATGCATCTTTTGGCTGCACCATCTACCACTTACTAAATGTTCAATTTAGGTATTTTTGGTTGGTCTTTTTTTCATTTCTTGAGAGTAACTTTTTAAAATGCTCTCTCCACTAATGGATTTCCAATGATGGCTGCCCAAAGTTAAAGGAAAGAACAGCTGCCATTTTGATAGAGAACTTTTTGAGCAATAGGAGACTTTCATCTCTGGACGTATGGATATGAGGGATAATAACCAGATTTGTTCACATGTATGTGCTGAAAAGTTGAAAAGTTCCCTCAGCCCAACCTGCTCCATGGAGGAAAACAAGACAATGTCGTGTGATTGAGTAGGTGAAATCAATAATGTTTGAAGTCTCAGGATGAAATACAAGGAATATATATGAACATCATTAAAGAGTAAAAGAAAAACAAAACTCACATCTGTTAAGAATTTAGCTAATCAAGGAAGAAGAACGTTTCAAGTCTTATATATAAACAATCCTGAGCAACTCGTTTCAAGGTTCTTTCCCTGAGCAGAAAGTAAAGTCAAACCTCAGGAATTGACACAATGACCATTTTTTTTTCAGACCCGGGAAATATTTTTACCCTGGCAGCTTCCTTCTGCTTTTGGGGCTCCAGCTCAGTCAGAAACAGTGCAGGGATCTCGCAACAGGAGCCTTCATTTACAACTGCCTGGGGAGGAGGGTGGGTGGTGGGACGACTCTAGCTACAGTACGTATCAGCATTCCTTTGGGATTTCAATCTGACACCCCTAAATAAGGACTGCAAACTGCTTCCCCATCAAGGCCTGTGAATATCATACAGCGCTTATAGGTAGGATTTGGGGTAACAGTAGAGGCAAAGTACACTGCTACTCAGGGGCACTGCCAACCTGAAACCACAGAGTGCCGGGGACTAGGGAGCTAAGTGTAGAAGTGAAAGCGGTAAGTAGGGTAAAAAGAGAGTGACTGAGGACTGCAGTGGCGGAAAAGGAGGAACAAAATCTAGCTATAGCTAGATAAAGAATGGAGGAAAATAAAGATGAAAAACATCAGTGTCAGAAATAGGAGTGAAGGGAAGAAGTCAGGGAGAGTAACTGAAAATGAGATCCTGGAAAAAGACTTAAAAGCAAAACAATCACAGAAGCACTAAAGAGAAACCAGGGCCAAACCAACTCAATGCAGGACTTCAGCTGGGAGAGAAGAGCAGCCGGCCCCTGGAGTGTGAGGCACCACAGCAAGCCAGCTTAATCATAAGTTTACCACGCTGCCTCCATGAGGCCTGGCGGTCTGCACCTACTGTCCCACCCTAGGTGCACCACTTTTGCAGTGCTCACTTTCCTTAAGTAAGGTTGATGCATTTTGAGTTCTTGGGCTTATGGTAAGCTTCTGAATATTGATTTGCAGGGTTTGGTGTTACTTCACACAGTGTCTGGCAGTGGATGGAGTTTGTGTTGCTGTTCCTCATATGAAATCAGAATCTGAATCGATTACACAGGTACACTAAAAATTTTTTTTTTTAAACTGCCTCTAATGTTTCGATTGATTTTTACGTTTTTTGGTGCGCTGAATCCAAATCTGGTAACCAATTTGCTCCATCACGTACAGATTTTTTGCTACATTGGGTTAGCAGTTTGAGGTGAACGTTTCAGATTGAGTGCGATCGAGATAAATGTTTCTTGGATGAATTCTTTATACTAATTGTTTAGTAGTTATTCAAATAAGAATAAAGAAAATTGTAACAAGGCAGCACATAAGAATAGAGTAATGTCAACAAAACACACTGTGATGGTAGCAAAATTGTCTGCACTTAAAACAGCCACATACATGTGCACAAACATTGAGCATATAAGAGCGAGGTTAGACACAAAGCAAAGCAAAGAAATGTGCAAAAAATGTTGTACAGGTATGTATGTAAGAATAGAAAACGCAAACCGCACCATTGCAATACATGAAGACAAACACCCGATGGTGTGAAAATAAAATTCTAATAAATGAGATCCGACACTGTGGTAATAACTAGCAAATTTTTATTTCAAAGTTTAGTAAAAACACGATATTTGTCAACACAGTTTAGATTTTAAAGTCATTCTTGGGTCAATCAATCTCCTGGTGGGCCCGTTTCTTCTTCCCCCGAATGCTTCTCTTGGTGCGCTGCTTGGCGTATTTTTCATCTGGGGTTTCCCGCAGCAGCAACCAGCAGAAATCAGCCATCATAGTGGTGTTCCATCTCCCTTGGTACCTTCTCTCTGCGTCCTTGATGTCCTGGTGAAACCTTTCACCTTGTTCTTCACTGTATGCCCCCAGGTTTTCGGGAAAGTAGTTCACATGGGAGTGCAAGAAATGGACTTTCAGGCTCATGTTACAGCCTTGTTCTTTGAAGGCATTGAGCATCCTGGCAACAATATCCTTATAGTTCTCATCCCGCCTGTTCCCCAAGAATTTGAGAACAACATCCTTGAAGGAATCCCAGGCTTCTTTTTCCTTCTCAGACATCGTTTCAGCGAATGCTCCATCTGAAATGAGTTTCCTTATATCAGGGCCAACAAACACTCCTTCCTTTAGCTTTGCTTCAGAAAGTCGGGGGAACTTTGAGCAAAGGTACCGAAAGCACTCACCATCTTTTGGAAGGGACTTGATGAATTGCTTAATGAGACCCAACTTAATGTGGAGAGGTGGTAATAGAATTTTATCACGAGGTACCAAGCTCTCATGAAGAACATTTTTCTTACCGGGTCTCAAATACTCCCGAATTGGCCAGTCTTTTTTCCCCCAGTGTAGGTCGCGGGCCCGGCTATCCCACAAGCAAAGGAAGCAGGGATATTTGGTGAAACCGGATTGCTGCCCTAATAGCATGGATAGAATTTTAAAGTCTCCACAAATCATCCACTTATGCTCATCATAACGAATCTTCTGAAGAATCAGGGCCAAATTCTCGTATTTTTCTTGGAGAATAACAGAGTGAGCAATAGGAACTGAAGCGAATGTGTTGCCATTATGAAGAAGAACACCTTTTATGCTGTCTTTTGACGAATCAATGAACAGCCGCCATTCAGCAGGATCATACTTGAGTTTAAACTTTTCCATCACTCCGTATATATCGTTGCAAAATACCAAATCTTCCTCTTTGCTGAAATACTTCAAAAATTGTGTCTCGCGGTTGCGGTACCAATAAAAAGTTGTTCCTGGTGACAATAGATTTTTTTGTTTAAGCCGAGAACCTAGCAGTTGGGCAGCATCTTTTGGGAGTCCTAAATCCCGGACTAAATCATTCAATTCAGCTTGAGAGAAAAGTTCAGGTTTCGGATCTGGTTCAGTTTCAAACTCGGAAGTACTGGACTCATCGGGAAAAGCCATCTGATGAGTCTCATCATGATCAGAACCGTCCACACAAATATGATCCAAAGATTTTGGTGGTTCAGGCACAGGTACTTCGTTGCTATGAGGCATAGGCCTAATTGCTGAGGGAAGGTTGGGGTAACTTATTATGTTCTTATTTTTTAAGTTGTATCCCTTCACAATGCAAGAGCAAAAATAGCAGTCACTGCTGTGGTCTCTTTGTTCATGCCACATCATAGGTATTCCGAAACAAAATGCTTGTTTTTTACCTTTCATCCATAAGCGTAGATCTTCCTCACATGTCTTGCACACTTTGTGAGGAGCCCACGGTTTGTCTCGATCGCCTAACTTCAAACCGAAATAGGCGAAATATACTTTTTTAATAAATGCAGAAATGTTCCTCTGCCGCTTTTTCACGGTATATTCCCCACAAATAAAACAAAAACTGTCCGGAGAGTTGACGCAACCTCTGGCTCTGTGAGCCATCACAAATACACAGCACTGCAAACTACAACTGTAGTGAACCACTTCGGAATAAAGCTGGATTACGACTGAGCAAACAAAAGGTAATAATGAACTTGCAAGAAACTGAAATTTGACAGGAACGTTCATGTCGCAACCACCGTGTTTGAGCGAGCGAACGAGGCGAGGCGAACAGGAAAGAACATGCGCCAGTGCGAGTACTGGATTTAGCCCCCCTGCCTCCCAATTGTCCTGTTAATGTATAAAATGAATACAAAACACTCTAAAATATCATGAGGGAGTGTTTCTAGTTAGTTAACCATTACAACCTCTATTTTGGGCCAAGAAAATAAACTGCAGTCGGCTAAAAAGAAATTATGTGAACATTCCTTATATGGGTAAGAAATCTAATTTTGCAAGAAAACGTGACGTGATGGAACATTTTGGCTATTTTTCCTGGATTCAGCACCCCAAAATCTATAGGAATCAGTTGCAAAACTGGAGGCAGTTTTTTGGTAGTGTACCTGTGTTATTTTTGTATGTTGAGTTAAAAAGTGAAACATTTTCTCGCAGCAATAGAGAACTGAAAACTATATCGTCCACATGTATTCAATTTTTTCTGCAGGAAGGAGAAAGATCTCAGTGCTGGCTCAACCCTTCAACAGAGAAAGCTCTCAAGCTCCATCATGGGTCTTAAAAAAACCTTCCTTAAACCCCCTAATTCACACACTAATATTTCTATACGCATTTCTTTTCTCTTTCTTTTCTAATGCCAGTGCTGAAGTATTCATTGAACAAACTGACACCTGATCAGTCAACCATCACAACTTAAATACAAAAGAAGTTGATATCAGTGGTCTCTTATCTGTTGCCAGTCTTCTCTAGGCTCAACTCCACACCGACAATGTTTCGCACTGGCTGCTTCAGGGAGTAATATTTTGTGGCATGCAGTCTAGCCTTTCAAGCTCTTATACATACAGCTGGATACAGATACACGCACACAGAGATAAATGGATAGAACTGCAGCTATGGTGCACTACCAACTTAAGTGGTTCCCCTACACCCCTATCGCTACTTACAGCACTTTACAGAGATCCCTCCTCCCCAGCAATGGAGAGAATTGGAGTAAGCTGATACCTTTCTCAGAGTTCGAGGTGAGTTACATTTGGGTACACTAGGTATTTTCCTGTCCCCAGAAGGCTTACAATCTAAGTTTATACCTGAGGCAGGGGAGGGTTAAGCGACTTGCCCAAGGACACAAGGAGCAGCAGTGGGTTTGAAGCTGACTTCCCATGTTCATAGCCCACTGCTCTAACCATTAGGCTACCCCTCCACTCCTGGCTCCCATTCAGGATCCACCGGTGTTAAAAATGGCCTCAGGGACCACCTTTGATAGAAAAGTCAGGAGGCGCACATACCATAATGGGTTACACACAGCCAGCTCACGGCATTTTGCAGAAAGACAAACATCCATGTGGGCTGTCAATTTTATGTCTACTTACAGGCCCCTGACAATAGGCAAAAGTCATAAACTGAACGTGAAGGGCACGGCTAACACGCAAACTAACCGATGCTTACAACATCACAAAATAAGATGTCTGTTCACTGAGGCCAAGGGGAATTCTCCTGCCCCTTGGTCTTTGGGCTGCAGCGGAAACATGTGTATATCATTCAGCTAGTGAAAGATTTACAGCTCTCCTGTGTCAGAGTGTAAGAAAATCCACTTCGTACTTCAAACCTTTTCAAAACACACATTATGTGGGGAGGATGGGAATTCATCTATGAAGCTGACTAGGACAAGCAGATTAAGCTATAACAACATTATGCTCACTTTCAAAGATAATTGCTGAGATTCACACATACCATTTACAATACACCCTTGTACATTTTTCTCATTCTGCTGTCTAAAAAACACAGTTCAAATGCATAAAAGTGGGAGTTTGTTTCACTGAGCTACACAACATTCTACACTTGTGATGCAATAGACTGTTTTTGGCAGGGCAGGCGCAACACAGTAAGCAAGGTACACACAGCAGAGGGTTGCCAAAATGCTGAAAAACAAAAAAATGAGGAAATAAAAATTTTTAAAAATGAGAAAAATAAAACTGCAAAAGTGAAAGAAGCATTAAAAACTAAAGTGTTATCAGAAACAGCATTGTGGGTGTAGCCACAGGTCAGCAGCTAATGAGGAAGGAACACACCAATTTATAGATTGCAGGGGGGACACCAGACCTGCTTTTTGGTTTCTTATTCTGAATTACTTTCTGAATAAGTCTTCACACTCTTATAGAAAATTCAGATTGGCTCCATTTCCAAAGACTGCCTTGACAAGGCCCAGAATAAATAAAATACAGCCTATCAGTATCCAATCACATTAACTGAGCTAATTTAAATACTCCTGGACGAAGAATTAAGCTGTTTCATTTGTATGAGGGAATCTGAAAAAGCTCAAAACTGTTAAAAATGGAGCTTCGGGGTCAGGTTATTCAAACGTACAGAGTGAGAGAAGGCTATAAGAGTTACAGTGGGTCTGACTATCCCTTGGGACTCTTGACGGGTCCATCACTGCAAAGTGGAACAAACAGTTTGGCACTGCCTCGATCAGGCTGTCTCTCCAAAGTCAGCGGTCCTGGGTTAAGGAAACTGCTCAGGAAACTCACCGCAAGGCCTAAGATTACTTTAAAAGAACTACAGAAGTCTCTGACTGAGGCTGGGGACAATGTTAACTGTTCAACAATTTCAAGATTACTTCAAATATGGGCTGTGACATGTGGGAGGATGGCAAGAAAAAATTGCCCTACTGGTAATCCCCGACGTAGGGGACCCAGATGATAACTTCGGTAATGGAGTAATGTGTTCCGTTGAACGTCTTTCCTATATAGAATAGAACGTATATCCGATCCTTCCTTTATCAATCGAATATCCAAAAAATCAATCGTTACGTTATGAAAAGTAGGTGTAAATTGCAGATCAGGGGACAGCGTGTTGATCCAATTAAAAAATTCCTTTAATTGCGCCTCCGTACCTGTCCAAAAGAAAAATACATCATCCAAAAATCGAGACCACATTCGGATCCATTGAAACCATAAAGAAGGATATATATGGCTAGTCTCAAATTCAGCCATAAAAAAAGTGGCCACTGATGGCGCCACAGTCGCCCCCATCTCTGATCTAAGGGTCAGAGGGGAGTGGACTGCAAGCTGATTGGACACTAACTGATCACATGCCCGTGATTGGGGATTAAAGGATTTTCGGTTTCGATTGGATGATGAGCAACACAGTTTGAGAAAGAGTCGAGAGTTTCAGAGACTCGAAACAGCTACAACGTTGAGTTACTATTTGGAAGGGGAGGTTCCCCTCAAATTGTTGCTTTGAAGCTGGGGATTTTGGAACACGGGTTGGCTTGCCAACTGGAGGCAATTTTCTTCAGATTTGGAAACAGTTTCCTGGTCCGATTTTTAAACATGGACCTTAGTGTTGGACATTGATACACGGATGCAGCAAGGACTGTTCGCTTCATCAATATCTTTGCAGCCTCCTGAAAGCCATGTGCCGGTTCCAAGCTAAGTGATTTCGATTTATCCCCTTTGGCTACTACACATTTTCAGTTGGTGTATGAGGGGAATTATCCCTCGGATCCCTTTTTAGGGTTGAATCCCTAATTTAAATTATAGAGAAAAACGGAACAGCACACAACGAGAGGGGGTTTCCCCTCATGGTGTGAGTTCCAACAAAAAATATTGGATATAGGTGTTTCCCCTTTTTTTTGGTTAGCATTTAGAACCCATAGCAAACCCACCGTATCGTAACAGCACTACCAGAACTCACAAAGCACCAAACCCTACTTATTAAAAAGGCAATACTGCAAATATTAAATCAATACATCTCAGAGAATACCAATACATCTCCTACTGGGGAAAGAGAACAAGTGGGACTGTGTCGCATAGAAACTACATAAACAGAATACCTCAGCTTGGTTACACATGCAGAACACAGACCATCACCAAACAAAGAACAAGGGATCACAATTTAGAAACAGGAAGACAATAATTAAAAGCCAAATTTGGAATGTACAACAACACTGCAGAAATAAAACTATAATTTCCTCTTGTACTAAACAAAATGCAAAAACATTAGTGATGCACATTTCCCAGAGCTGACATATTCCAGTTAATAAATTCAAAATAAAAAAGTATTTTTCTACCTTTTGTTGTTTAGGCATTTTATTTTTCAGCTGCAATTGCTCCAGTCACTTTCTTCTAGTTTCTTTGTGTCTTCTGCTAACTCTCCATTGTCTGCTGTCTATTTGTCCTTTCTTCTCTCTTCTATGTTTTTCCAGTCTCTCTCTACATCTGCTTTAACATACTGATCTTTCCCCTTTTGATCTTTCCTCCATTTCTTTCTTTATTCCTTTATCATCCACTCAGATTTCACCCTTCCAGCCTCGATCCCCACTTATTCTCCCAATTCCAGGCCAATCGTAGATTTTTCTTCCCTCCCACCCAAAATATCTTTTCCCCTCTTCATCCTCACCCCCCAGCCCCTTCTAGTCTTCCCCCAACATCAGCTTCCTACTAGTTCCAGCCCCACCCAGCATCTGCTCCCTTCTAGTCCCATTCTCCCATCCCCCTGCATCAGCCCATTTCCAGTCCTAGCCCCCCATCAGCCATTTCCAGTCCATTTCCCCCCATCGGCCCATTTCCAATCCTAGCCATTCCACCAGTCATTTCCATTCCTATCCTAGCTCCCCATCAGCCCATTTCCTGTCCAAGCTCCCTTTCATCAGCCCATTTCCTATCCAAGCTCCCTTTCGTTCAGCCCATTTCCAGTCCTAGCCCCCCCATCAGCCCATTTCCAATCCTAGTCCCCCCATCAGCTATTTCCAGTCCTATCCTAGCTCCCCATCAGCCCATTTCCAGTCCAAGCCCCCCAAATCTGTCCATTTCCAGTCCTATCCTCCCCATCAGCCCTTTTCAGTCCTATCCTAGGCCCCTCCCTGCACCTGTTTGACCATCTTCAAAGGGAGCCGGGGAGGCCCGAAGCCCCGGCTCACCTCTGCACAGTGCCAGAGTGAACAGCGGCATGTTCCTTCACTCCAGCGGCTGTATTCTCATGAAGCCCGCTGGCGCCGGAGGTTAAAGGGCATTTCCTGTTTCCTGGCACTCGGCATGCTTCACGAGAACACAGCCGCCAGGGTGAAGGAACATGCTGCTCTTCACTCCGACAGCTATGTAAAGGTGAGCCGGGGCCTCGGGCTTCCCCGGCTCTCTGTGAAACCGGCCCTGCAAACCATGTGCGGAATGAAGTTGGTGTGGGACCCCCTGAATCGCGGGGCCCTGTGCAAACAACATTCTTGTACAATGGACGGGCCGGTCCTGACAGTAGCACAGCCCCCTGCTAACACCATCGATTCAGTAACGCGTGGTGGTGGCTATATTATGTTATGGAAACATGGGAGGCTTGTGAATATCAAAGGAAAGATGGCTGTGCAATGTATACAGATGCGTGGAGGAGTGGTCCTTTTCTGTTGGGCCGCGTGCTCCATTAATCTGGGCTCCCAACAATGTGGATGTGACCTCTGTTGACCAGATACTTTGCACTTGGACATCCCTTCTAAAATTCCCCTCAATCTGGGACGTCTAAGCCAGAACGTCTGGAACAAAAGGCAGGCACTTCCAGGTGCAGACATGATTTCACAAACGTGGACATGTCCAATATGGAGGTCTGCGGTGGCGTCTACATGGACATCCCCAGAATACTACTGAAGAACCTGGATAGCTAGGAATAGCCTAATGGTTAGAGGAGTGGGCTAGGATCAGGACGTTTAAATCACACTGCTGCTATCATTGAAATTGTGCTGAGCTTTGGGGATGATGATGTGCTTTCTTCTCTACACCCTCGGGATGTTTTTCAGCCAACACAACAAGTCTAAACTTAGACGCAGTGCCGGACATCCACGACATTTCTGAGATCAGGCAGGGACGTCCAGATTTCTGAGAATGCCCCCATTCAGACTTGGACATCCCTCAGAGCCAGCTTCTAAAATGCCTCTGGAGACATTTCTATGCCAGTTTTTCAACATCTGAAGCATGAGCAGGGTTTCCAAAATGACCCCCCTTTGCCTTTATTTTTCCCAGCCATCCCTGAAGGTGCCTGAAGTGGGTCCGAGAGGGGGGAGGAGTCCTGTGGTTGTGGTTGTTCTGTCCCCACGGGTATCTTTTCTGGCCCCAGAGGGGAGGTCGGACTCAGTGCAGCAATGGAAGTCGCACAGGAAAGGGGCGTTTTCAGATATGGTCTTGATAATTTATGTACCAAGTTATTTTTTTGTGGTTTTGGTTGTTGTTTTTTTTTAACGCAGAGAAGAGAGTTACCATGTCCATTGGGTCTGGTAGAAAAAAGTCAGAGGAGGAGATATGGACAGCTCAGCAAAATCCACATCCTTAGAGGACCCTCAGAACAAGAGAGCATTGCATGAAGAATCCATCCAGATAAAGGTACCGCTGTGCCTGATTTTCAGGGATTATCCCTGATTTTAGAGCTGTGCCCCTGACTCCCACCTGTTTGGCAGGCCCCCGATTTCAACAATGGGGATACAGGGTAGGAAAAAATTATTTCCTGTTTAGCGATTTCAATCTTCGGTTTTTAGAATTTACACCCATTACCTTTTGCATCACTTTTTCTATTTCTCGCTCGATTTCTGTGCTTGGAAGTGATATTGTTGTTGTCTTGGGATGGATGTGTGTGAGGGGGCAGAGTCTTCCCACCTCAATGCATTGTTGCTGACATCTAGAACTAAGAAGTCCCTTCCTCCCCACCCCCCAAACACACGTCCAATAAGCATCCCAGATTTACTTGCAAAACGTCTGGTAACCTTACGTCCAGAGGATATCACCAAGTGTGCCTGCATCTCCCATAAATATCCGCCATCATTTACTATGTTACCATGACAAAGGCGAGCACTGCCCATCTAATGTTTAGGGTTGTAACTGCCGCTCCGTGCAAGTTACAATATAAAATAAAATGCCTAGAGCGGGGGTAACTGTCATTCTACTATTTTTTTTGAAAATCATTTAAGTTCTGCTTTGAGCAGGAATGGTACTCTTCCTATAGGGATCCTCTGGGCTTATACTACGCCCTTTTGAATTCCATCACCGTTTTTGTCCCCATCACCTCCACCGGGAGGGTATTCGAGGCACCCCTCCCCCACCCTTTCCTTGAAAAGTCTATTCCAGTCTGCCACAGGCCTGAGACTGGGGAGAAGATTCACCTTTCAGCAGCACAGTGAGCCTAAAAGGGCTGAGCAAGACAAAAATGAATGTCCTCGAGTGGCCCAGTCAAAACCCAAAACCTGAATCTGACAGAAAATCTACAGCAAGACTTGAAGACAGGCTGTGAAGCATCTGTGGAGAGCAATCGGAAAGAACCTGAGCTACTCTGCCAAGAATGGACAAAAAAATGCACCAGTCCCTTGTGCAAAGTTGGTAAACACTCATCCTGAACTAGCATTTCCCAAGCTGGGTCCTGGTTCTCAGGATACCCACAATGAATATGCATGAGAGATTAGCATGCACTGCCCTCGTTTCATGCAAATTAGCATATTCCATACTGGGTCAGACCAAGGGTCCATCAAGCCCAGTATCCTGTTTCCAAAAGTGGCCAATCCAGGTCACAAGTACCTGTCAGGTTCCCAAAAGGTAGACAGATTCCAAGCTGCTTACCCTAGGGGTAAGCAGTGGATTTCCCCGGTCCTCTTGAATAATGTTTATGGACTTTTCTCCAGAAACTTATCCAACCCTCGTTTAAATCCAGCTACACTAACCGTTTTTACTACATGATCTGATAACGAATTCCTGAGCTTGATTGCACATAAAGTGAAAAACAAATTCTGATTAATGTTAAATGTGCTACATTGTAGCTTCAATGCGTGTCCCTTAGTCTTTCTGCTTTTTCAAGGACTAAACAACCGATCACATTTACCCCGTTCTACTGCATTTATTATTTTATAGACCTCTATCATATCTCCCCTCAGCTGTCTCTTTTCCAAGTTGAAGAGCCCTAACCGTTTAAGCCTTTCCTAATAGGGGGATCCTTCCAACCCCTTTCAATGTGAGTATCCTAAAACGCAGAGGGGTACACCAGAACCAGCTTAAGAAACGCTATCCTAAATGACTCATCTGTTAATTGTTGCAAAAGATGATTCCACCAAATACCGAGTCAAGGGGGTGAGACGACTTCTGCAATCAAGCTTTTCTTTGGTTTCATGTTCTTTAATATTTCTATAATTGTTCTTTCACCTTGACAGTGCGGAGTATGCTGTGTAGACCAGCGAAACAAACTCCTTCTTTAATGTGCTTTGAATTGTGTTTTTTTTAGGAAGCAAAATGTGAAAAATGCCAAAGTCTTCAAGGCTTGTACAAGGCAATGTAGATAATATTTCTGCTCTTCCTTCTGAGAACTTAAATTTGTTATTTCTGTAAAACTCTCCAAGGCCTGGGGAGAGAGCAGAGGAGAAGCATTTTATCAGATTAATATCAGTGCTAATGAATAAGATTTGGTTAAAAGTAATTAATAGTAATTGTGGTGAAACAGGATAACTTAGCTGAAAATGAGCAAAAGGACAGATTCAAAACTATCTAGGATCTTCCATCACCATCCTCCAAACCTAAAGGGCACAAAATTTGGATAGTTGGATTTTTTAAAAATCTATCTATCTATTAAATTGTAAAAACAGAAATTCAGAAAATGCTGTGAACATATTCTGCACTGTAAACAATGCACATAGGCAAACATAGGCGTGCGCTTATTCGGAAAAAGGTTTTGAAGTTGTCAGCGCATTCCAGTATAAATCACGTTTCTTCCAACACTGCAGAGCAGCATTTCCAACCTCAGGGTGCTAATAGAATCCAGCAGGAGAAAGAGGTGTCTGCTAAGTAGCTGGCCGTTGTTTTGAGAGTGAAATGGAGCTGATCCGCTATCCTGGGGCAAAAGGAGCAATGCCAGGCCAAAGGTTAAAGAGTTCAGCAGCATTTCAGCAACAGGCCTGTCTAAAACATTTACAAAATGGATGGCTGGGACTACTGCGAGGGGAATTGTCATGAACAACAGTGCCACCTGGAGGGAAATGGGGGTCGTGCAAGATGAAAAAAGCAGCACATTTTGTCTTGGCTGGCTGGCTCCTTGTTCCCAGTCACATCCCTGATCTGCACTACTCTCATTTGGAAGGTTTACTGCCCCATCATTATGTGGTATGGGATCCTTCAAATGGAGGGAAATGTCCTTTTTATATATTATTCACATATGAGGTCAATGAACATAGACTTACCTTGTGCAGTCACGTGTAAGCATAAATAGGAGGAGGTCAAAGCGGCTCTCTCAGGATGAAACTGGGGGCTTATTACCCATCACCAAACACAATATAAAGAAAAACTCAGAATAAAGATGCAATGAATTTTTGACTACCAAAACTAGAAACATAAGTCAATTCCTGCTCCTAGATCAATTTCTAATTTTACTCACATCAGGGTTAGTTACCTAGGGACTAACTTCAACACTGAGGGCATGAGTTTACTAAAAACCAGCTTTCGAAATGGTCAGATGTTTGGTGCAATATTGTATTTTCCCCTTTCTTTTTCAAACAGAACTGCCAGAAATACGCACGCAATGTTATTCAAGGGGACTATTTTGTCCTGGCAGTTTCCTCCTGTTCCTTTTTGTTCTCAGCTCGACTGTAACTAGAGCTGGTATCTGGAACGATGGCCCTCCGTTCGCAACTATCCAGGGATGTTTCCATCGGTTATTAGCATTCCCACTGCGTCTAACCTGGTCACTGCAATAACCATCCTCGGCCACAGGCTATACAACAAGAATCCTACTGGAACCCTACAATCCCGAGACCTAAATCTAGCCACCACGAAGATGCCGTGTTAAAAATTTACTATTTACACACATTTACAATTTACTATATACAATTTACACACATTTACAATTTACTATTTACACACATTTACTATTCATATGGCCCACTGTAAATTCACGTATAAAGAATTGTAAATTTATTGTGTAAATAGTTGATCTTCGATCAATCATTGTAATTAGTTATGTTCAATTACATATATACTCATTGTTATATTGTTCCATGTAAATGTTGAAAATACTGACTGTTATGTTCTCTGTAAACCGTCTTGACTCGTAGAAAGACGGTATATAAAACTTGTTAAATAAATAAAAATGATGCTACCCTGGAAGTGCGCATCCCAGCGGGGACTGGAGGGCATGAGGATGTTCCCGGCATGGCTAGCACAGGCAGTAGTCACCCACGCTAGCCGCTCTTCATGCAGGTAGTGCAATTTACAAGTGCAGCTACCACCACCACAGTGGGTGGCGTTAGTTGAACCCATGGAGCATTTGCCACATTAAAGCATGGTTTTCCTACACTTACAGTGCAGGGGGACAAATGCACAACCAGCCCTGCAGTTAGCCAGAAGCCCACCGGTGCGTTACCAGTGTATAGCTTAGTAAACACGTCCCTTAGTGTCATTACTGCATAAGGACTGTGAAATCTCAAGAGAGGCTGAGAGTTCTTCCTCCAGAGCATCTCTAGCTCCAACCTGAGAATCAAACCCGTGGCGGCAGAACTGCCACTGAGCCGGTCCAACTGTGTGTGCGCCTATTTCAAGCAAAGAAAGTGTTAGAGTGAGCTTATTCCATGTTCAGTCCTTCACTTGAATAGCAGAGGACAAACAAAACTCCCCTACAACGCTTAATAAAAAATGACCCATGACACACAGGTCTAGGTGATGTCGGAGATCAGGAAAAATACTGAACTGCTGAGTAATCTGATAGAAAACGAGTCCTTTACCTGCTTGCATGCTTTACCTACTTAGGCTTCCCAGAAATACTTTGACTGAAACCTTCATGGTCTGTTGTCCAACATGTCATGTTCTATTTCATTCCCCTTCTTTCCAAGAGGCAGCCAGGCTTTCTACTGCCTGTCCCCTTCTCCTCACCCATCAACCTCCCCCTACCCCCTCCCATCACTGGAATGCTTTTTATAACGCGCTTATATGTTCCAGGATTGCCATCTTTTAACTCATACAATTCTGATGAGGAAAAGGGTGCTGTTTTTTTTTTTTTTTTAACTAGTCTAATTGAATACATTTTTGACTAATCTGGATCCTAAAACCAGACTGATAGATCCAACAGGGCCCCCTGGTGGTAAATGAATTAAGTCATGAAAATGTCACGCCTCCACCCTGCAGTGATGATTACACGTGCCACATTTGAGAGCTAAGCTGCTGTTTCTTCTTCTCAAGTGCTTTATCTTAGAGATGATTTTCTTCCCAAGTTCCTTCCATGTTAGGCAAAAGGCTTCATAAGAGCTAACCCCACTGCCTGAACCTGTCCGATTGAATTAGAAGCCAGTAGCTGCTAATAATTCCAGGTGCTGACTGCAGAACTGACTCGTATATTATTATTTTTTAAAGGTAATGTTAGTATAACTGGCAAGTAGTTAATGAAAAGAAGTAGTCAAGTCCTTTCCATAATGAGGATTTTACGTCTGAATGTACTACTTCATGAAACGAAATATGAAAGTACAATGCAAACTTTGGAAGCACTTTGGTTTGCAATAGGGAGTCTGTACAGAATTATATGATGGCTGAACTCAGGATATGCTACTTGGAATAGGTTTCTAGTATAGATTATTTATTTATTTTTCTGTTTTATTTATACCACCTTATCCGGAAACCAAAGCGGTTTACAGGAAACACCACATTAACTGTTTTAAAGAGGACCTTAGAACTTTAGTAACATCAAGCAGAATGCTTGTATTTGGTAACTACGGCCAACAGACCATCATGGATGTCTGGAAAATGCCTGAGAGGAAGTCCTGAAACAAGAGGCGGGCGGAGGAAAGGTCTTAAAAAATGGTATAGAAAGCAATGCCAAGGGCTAAAGGCTGGTAGAACTGAAGAGGAAGAGAGGGCAGGAGTTAGTTTATAGTCATGGGGAATAAACTGTAAGATATCGCAAGCAAGAATTCTTGTGTCTAGTACTGTGCATCACTGCACGTGTAATAGTGGTACAGAAATTAATGGCGGTAGGGCAAGGCTAGCATAAACAGACAGAGGGAGATTGTCTGCTTAGAGTATGTCCATCATACTTTAAGAAGCACCCAGATGCAGCTATGAAAAAGTATAGTTACTCACCTGTAGCAGGTGTTCTCCGTGAACAGCAGGAATAAGTCCTCACATATGAGTGATGTCCCCCAGTGGAGCCCCCATGCAGGAATGATCCCCAGCTTCCACCAGAAGCTTTTGGGAGCCTCAATCGCGCATCTGTGCCTGCCTTTCTGCCAATTGCAGCACCATCTTATCCTTGGTAGATTACAAAAGCTAGTAGCCAAAAACAACTCCTCAGCAAGGTGGGAGGGTTGTGAGGACTTATTCCTGCTGTTCATGGAGAACACCAACTATAGGTGAGTAACTACACTTTCTCCATGAATGTATGGGACTCCTAAGCTACAGGCTACCGAACATGAAAACAGCCCAACCGGAAAAACCAGCCTGTTTAGCCCCTCTTTGGGACTTGATCGATTCAATGTCCACTGCAGACAACCACATCAGGATGACTCTTAAGGTAGCCTGGATGGACAGAGGGGCCGGTGGGAAGGAAATGCACCTAAGCCCCAAAGAGACGCTGGAGTATGGCTTGGCTGAAATTGCTGTCACATTGGGAATCCCCATCAAGGCAGTAGTGGGCTGTGAAGGTGTAGACGGAGGACCACGTGGTAGCCCTCCAAATCTCCTCCATGGAGACCGAGTGTAGATTGGCCATGGATGCGGCCATGGTCCGGACATTGTGGGCCGTGACATGACCCTCAAACTGAGACCTGCTTCAGCATAGGCAAAGGAAATGCAATCCACAGCCCAAATGGACAGTGTGCGTTTGGAGACAGCCACGCCCAGCTTGCTGGGGGGTCAAAAGAGATGAAAAGCTGAGTAGAGCAATGGTGCAGATTCGTCTGCTCAAGTTAGGCCAGTGTACGTTTGCAGTCCAATGTGCGCAGCTGGGCCTCCACTCTGCTGGCATGAGGCAGAGGGAAGGAGGTAGACAATATCACTAACTGGCTGAGGTGGAAAGCCGAGACCACCTTGAGCAAGAAGCGTGGGTGAGTGCACAGCACCACCCAGTTGTGAAGGAACCTCGTGTAAGGTGGATAAGCCACCGGGGCCTGGAGCTTACTGACTCAGCAAGCCGAGATGAGAACCACGAGAAAGACGACCTTCCAGGTCAGAAACTTCAGTGGGCAAGTTGCCAGCGGCTCAAAAGGTGCCTACAAGAGCTGCCCCAACACCACATTCAGATCCCATGCCACTCTGGGGACTTAATCGGCGGCTTCAACAGGAGCAGGCCCTGCATGAAACGGGCCACCACCGGCTGAGCTGAGATGGGCTTCCCCTCTAAGCAATGGTGGTAAGCACCTTTCGTGCTCAGGTGGACTCACACTGAGTTGGACTTCAGACCCGAGTTAAGAGAGATAGATGCAGGAGGTACTCCAGCAAGTCTTCCAGCAAGCAAAGGGGATCCAGTGCCTTATCTGCGCACCAGAGTGAAAACCTGCACCACTTGAAGGCATAGGAGTGGAATATCAAAACCCTGCGGGAGGCAAGGAGGATGATAGTCACCTCCCCCGGCAGGTTAAGCTCTGACAGAACTACCTGCTCAGCATCCAGTATCCAAGAGAGCCACCATGTGCACCTCGAGGGCCCAAAGGTGCTTGGCCAGCACTGCGATCTCTGAGGGCATCAGCGCTGGTACGACGACCTCGGCCACCAGTTCTGGCACCCGTCCCGGGGACTCTACAATGGTCAATGCATCAGGAGATTGCCAGTGGCCTTCCGGGGCCCTGGGAGTCTATTACTCCCGCTGGGACACCTTTGCAGGTCATTACCAGCCATCGCCTTCGATGTCACACCCAGAAGGGCTCCAGTGCTGATGCCCGTGCTTTGCACAGCCTCCGGCTGCCCCCTTGGTCATTGACAAGGTGGATGATGAGTCTTTAAGATGTTCCAACCAGGTTTCAATGGAGAGCCTCCAATCCAGGATACTATGCCCCCTCGGCTCCATATAAGCATGGGCACTGCGCGACACCAATGCCTCGGCAGAGCCCCACCAGGGCATTAATGTCAATGTTGATGCCGGTGCTGAGGATGCCGAGTCCAATGGCCTGAAAGGGTCTCATGCTGCTTCTCCCAACCCTTGAGGACCTTCCTGGTCATCTGCATGCACAGATTACAGGTGGAGGGCTCATGGTCAAGGTTGGGCACTGAATGCACCAATTATGACATTTGGTGACCAAAATGTTGCTTGCACAATGAGTGTACTTCTTAAAGCCACTAGCTGTTTGGACATGATTGGAAAAACAGCCGCTGCAAAATCAAATGGCTCAATACCGACCAGCAAAAATAGCCTGGTAACAACATCCCAAGACGCAAAAAGAGAATAACTTCCAAAACAATGCACCAGCACCGGCAGGAGCTGGTGTACAGACAACAGGCAGTTAGACTAGAAAAACAAAAAAATGATAATCGCAAAGGGCCCTAAAGGCAGTACAGTAAACATGTTAAATAAATAAATATACTCGTTCCGATGGTGGTCAGGACACGTCCGTGGAGCTCTGCGGAAAAAGCAGGATAAGATGGCAGGAAAGCAGGCAGGAAGGCAGGCACGCATGCGCAATGGAGGCATACAAAAGCTTCCGGTAAAAGCTTTTGAGTGTTCTCGCAAAGGGTTACGTCAGGGGACGTCGCCCATATGTGAGGACGTCTTCCTGGTTGTTCACGGAGAACAATTCTTCTCTTGCAATCATTTTGCACAGCTTTTGAACTACATGTTTTAAGTGTGTAGCAGTACAGTGCCCATCCTTCAAGTTTGTGGAAAACTTAAAATCTTCTCAAAGCACCCTTCCATGCATTGGAATTTAGGGCAACCCACTCTGCTTCAGGAAGCTCTATCTCCCCTCTCCTGCAATTGAAGGCAGACAGCAACACTGCTATCCTGATGCTTCAGCTCTGAAGGTGAAAAACATTGGTTGGGGTGCCGTAGTTTTATTTTTATTTATTTATTTTAGTATACATTTGTATACCGCTACTTCCAGCGATCAGCAGCGGTTTGATTACAGATTGGAAATTGTCAAATCATGACAGGAAATTTTTGAGGTATAAACACATTGATTAGACAGGAAAGCACAGCACACAGAGAACTATTTTACAGGGAACATGGGCTATGGAGGGTTAAGTGGCTTGCCCAAGACCACAAGGAGCACCTGTGGGACTAGAAACCCCAGTCCTTCCGGCCCAAGGTTGCTGTCCTCCAGTGGGATTTGAACCCCCGACCTTCCGGCCCGAAGTACCTTGCCCCAACCACTAGGCCACTCCTCCCATGCACCGTTTCCTACCCATTTATTTAGACAAGGAGGAGCCGATCTTGATCCAGAGCAGGAAGCTGTAGATCACAGCAATGGATCCTCATAGCCGGAGGGTCTCCGACACTCCTCCAAATAACAACATAAGCAATTCTCAAGCAATTCATAGGATGACCCCTAGAACAACCTATCATAGTGGCCTGGGGGAACAATACCATGTTTTCCTTCTAACCATTGCCCACACTGTGTGGTAGCAAAAGATACATAAGAGATGCCATACTGGGTCAGACCAAAGTCCATCAAGCCTAGTATCCTGTTTTCAACAGTGGCCAATCCAGGTCACAAGTACCTGTCAGGTTCACAAAAAGGCACACAAGTTCCATAATGCTTGTATTGGGGCCTGTAGTGGATTTCCTGGGTCCTTTTTAATAATCGTTTATGGACCTTTCCTCCAGGTACTTGTTCAAACCTTTTTAAGCCCAATTACACTAACAGCTTTTACTACATCCTCCGGCAATGAATTCCAGAGTAACTACTCTGCTGCAGTACTTGGACACACACAGCCAATGGCTCTCCCAGAGATAGGGAGAGAGGGGAAATTAGAGCAAGTCAGCTCTCAGGCTACTAGAATTTCATTTCCTTGGTGTTCAAATAGAATTAAATCTTATTTTGCAGAACCTTTCTGGATCCCAGCAGGTAAAAAATTTGCACAAGATGACAGTTTTCAATTCCTGTTAAATTTATAACTTTCCGCAGACAAGTATGGCCTATGAGAGCCTAAACTTCATCTTAAGTGACTTTTTAGCATCATTTTATAACAGAAAGGTTTGCTTTTTGGATGCCGTTTAACTCTGGTCTTTCTGGGAGCTCACGTGAGTCTGGACGCAGTTGCCCTTCCTAGCCCATCTTCCTGGCCAAGGAAGCGATATAGCGATAATAGACAAGGTTAGCATATAATCAGTGAAGGAAATTCAAACTCACTATTGTGGGCTGGGCGTGAAATTTCCTTCAAAGGTAGTCTCAGCTTGGATGTTTCGGGAATAAAGGCATCACCAGCTGCCGCAGGAGTCCTCAGTGCTGCGATGGCGGAGGGAGGTGCACCGCACCACCTCCCCCAGCTACATCAACCGGCGCCCACCCACACTGTCCAAAAACTCATTTAAAGTTCTCTCCTGATACATTACCGTGGCTTTCTTTTTCTTTGGACCGGTCACCTGACAGTAATTTTCAGCCATCAGAGGTCTCCTGTTTCCAGGTTCTGTAGGTGCACTCAGTAGGGAGAGAAAGAAGTTTAAACACCATTCACATCCTAACATGCAAGCTAAAAACATAATTCTTTCTACAAGAATACAGAAAGTAGTTGACAGTGGAGCCACAGTCAACCGGTGAAGTTTTGTGCACAACCTCACACCAGTAACACTTCATAGTAATGGGGAAGGTGCTAGGTATTCATCTATAGTCAGACTATGTGGGACGGAGGCTTCGGTCTGGGCTCTTCTTTCTATAATCCTCTACAAATATTTTTTTTCACCACGCTCAGCTTCCCAAGTGTTTTTTTGCCAGGTGCTGATCTGGAACCTTCTATCACGAATCTAGAGCCCTTTGAAATTGTTCCTTTTCCCTATTGCAGCTGAAAGCTGCTTTTGGCTTTCAACCTGGTTTTTTTTGTTGTTGTTGTTTTTAAGAAAATCAACACTGATTTAAACTTTGTTTCCGTTCTCTTTTGGAAACGGCAATGCAGACCAAAAATGTGCTCTGGGCTAGGTATCCCAGTAGAGACAGCTGCACACGGGTTTCTGAAGGGCTTTAGGAATCATCATGCTTTCTGGTCTTTTTTTTTAATAGCATTGCATAATTTTAAAGTATTAAGATAACAACAATAAATATATTCTGTGAGAAAGAGCTTCAGCCAGTGGCTCTGAAAAGTTATCAGCATGGCCTAGAGTCCATCAGCCTACCAACAAGCTAACCTTTTGCTATTGTGGTAACAGAAATAAGATCTTCTAGATTGCTGCATCTCAAGCCCCTCCCGGACTATCTCCCAGCCAGTTTACTTGTCAGGATAATCACAATGAACACGCATAAGAAATACAAAGCGGCAGGTACAACCCTAAATAAGGGCATAGAGGGTCTTGTCCTGCACAGAGCAGCAGGTAAAACTACTCAGTCACCTTACTGGGCAAACCAGATGGATCATACTGGTCTTTATCTGCCGTCAGATACTATCTTACTATTGCAATGGATTGCATCCACTGCAAATGCAACGTGTACCTTCGAGTCAATGCTGACTCCTGGCGACCCAGCAGCTCCTGGGTCTTCTTGGCAGTGTGATCGGAAGTAGATTGCCAGGCCTTTCATCCTAGGCAGTGGAGGGGTAAGTGACTTGCCCAAGGCCACAAGGAGTGCTAGTGGGAATTGAACCGAGTCATTAATTCATTGCAGATCCCCTGAAAATCACACTGGCTGGGAAGTACTCCAGACTGGCTTGAGAAATACAGCTCAAAGATATGATTAACCAGGAAGTTTGGGCCATGTGGTTGAAACGGCAGTAGGTTCGTCAGTTGCGCCTGTATTTGGATGATGCCTTGCGGCTGATGGTTCAGTCGCTTGTCCAAGAGACTTTGGACTATTGTAACATACTTTATATTGGGATGCAGACGAAATCTTTATGTAGGCTACAGGTATTGCAGAATGTGGCAGCGTGCCTTTTGCTGGGAGCACAAAGGTGGGACAGTACATGCCCGTTGTTGGTACAGTTGCACTGGCTTCCTGTCCAGGTTTGATGTTGGTTTAAGCTGCTGGTTATTGAATTTCAGATTATGCATGATTTACATCCAGAATATTTGCAGGGTCTACTGTGGTGAAATAAGCCTTCCCATCTCCTGCATTCTTCTCAGGGACGGTTGTTGGTGGTTCCAGGTATGGAAGTGGTCCAGAAGGCTCATTGGTACTCTCGGGCAGTGGCTGCTAAAAGTTAGAATGAATTACCTGCAGAGCTCTAGGTAGTGGCTTCTTTGTTGGGCTTTTGGAAGGTTTTGAAGGCTTATTTTTAGAAGTCCTTAGAGTGGGGGGTTGAAGTGGGAGGGAGGGGGGAAGGGAGATGAAATAACTGTATTTTATTATGTATTATTTTTATTGCATTGTATTTTATGTATTGGTTTGTACACCCTTTTGATTGACTTTGGTCAGAAAAGTAGTATAAGCTTATATAAATAAACAAACACGTGAGCATAATACATGCTGGTAGGAAATAAGCTCACTAGAGTTGGACAACTTTGCAAGTCTGTTGCTCTTAGGCTTCTCTATGGTAAGTAATGTTTGCTCTAGTAATCCCAATTACACTTTCCATGTAGGAGACTGAGCTAACAGAGCTGCCTTTCTGAATCTCTATCTGTACACTTTGTGGATTCCACACCTCCTCCCTTCCATCTTCCTGCAGAACGCAAGCTCGCAGCACTTGTGTGGATGGCAGCAGGAAATGATATTGTAGTTGCTGTGTCACAGGTAGTTGTGCATCGGTGAAGGGTGGCCCCAGCTAGAAAAAACACCAAAAACATAAGCGTGGTAAAATCCTAGTGTACATGTAAATTTCCAATGCTGTGCCAAGTCCGGGCAGAGATTAGTGGCAGGGCTGCCCGGCTTATTTTCCTTCAGTGTCGAAAGGACCTTGTAATCCCCCTCAAATTGCTTCCTATCTGTTTCCACATACAGTTCCAACTTATTGCTCACTCCAGATGCCTCCGCCCTGCAGCTCCTCAGTTCTCTTCCTGGTCATCTAGCAAGTGGTTCTTATTTGTGTCCTTTTCCTCCACTTCCATGCCCCGTCTCAGTCCTCTGTAGCGGCTGAGACCCCGGGGTGGGCCGTCCACCAGGTGGACAAGGCGGGGGTAAGAATAGGAGCAGCTGCCAGCACATGCAAGGTTCAGGCTGCTGCAATCCATCCCCTCAAAACAAAGTACAGAGGGGGGAGGGTGTCAGGACACGGCAGGACTTTAGCACAGCTCTCCGCACACCTCAATGCCACACACGCCCTGCATCCTCGTCAATCAGAATTTCGCACCGGTCACAGCACGGAAACTAGCCTTCTTTCTTTCCTAAATGAAATATACGAATCTCATGATAGGGGCAACATTTCTTTGGTGGTTTCTTTAGATCTTTCTTCCGCCTTCGACCTCGTGGATCACGCCACTCTCCTTTTCCGCCTCTGGCATGCACGGTCCTGTCTTACGTTGGTTTCACTCCTTCCTCTCACGCAGGTCATTTTCTGTTTTCTCTGGTTTTTCATCGTCCCCTTTTCGCCACTCCTCTGCAGTGTCCCCCAGGGCTCGGTATTGGCTCCACTCCTTTTCAATATCTTTATGGTCCCCTCTCATCCTTCTGGCCCAGCAACATGGTGTCTCAGCATACTACTATGCTGACGAAATTATCTTTCTTCATCACACTGACCCATCTGCCCCAGATCTCTCACCATTAAACACTTGCCTCACTCAGACCTCCACCAACTTCCTCCGCCTCAACTGCACCATCTACAGCTCATGCAGAACACCGCCATCCAGATCCTAGCGCATGCCTCCCGTTTTGACGTCACCCCGCTTCTGATTCACTTTCATTGGCTCCCACTCAAGTACTGCATTCAGTTCAAACTCCTCACTTTAGTCCACAAAGTTCCACATACCAGCATCTCCCAGATAGCTCTCAGACACTATTCATCTCCACTGCCCTCTCTGTGTTCTCCGCACCATCCATGACAATCGCTTGCACCTTCCCTCGGCCTCACGAGCCCAGTTAGAATCCACCCGTAACGTCACGTTTTACTTTCTTTGCCCGACTTTATGGAATGCATTAGTCCCCAACCCTCATCTTGAATTGTCCTACATCAGGTTCACATCCATACTCAAAATGGACCTTTTCCAATTAGCCTTTGACCTACCATTTTCAGGCTCCTAATTCTCCCACTCCAGCCTTCCCCTGACCTGCTATTCTCGTTGTGCGGCTACGTTACCTTTCCTAACTACTCTTTTCTGTCTCTTCCTAATTACTCTGTAATTTTCTATTGTACAGCACCCTGCTGCTTTTGTGAAGGAGCATTATATCAAGCATAATAAACAAAAACATAACATAAACATGCATGAAAGCTCAAGGCCCCCACACCAGTCATGCTGACTGTGCTTTAGAGCTACAGGCCTAGGTGGTGCTCTAGTAGTGACAGTTGAAGAGGTGAGTAGCTGCATACTGTCCACGGAAGGGGTGGTCAGACACTTTGGGGGAGGGATGGGATGGAGGAGAAGGGCTTCATGAGAAACAGGGGTGGGTCCAGGGAGGGCATACGACTGAAGGTTCACTTGGGGCAGGCCTTAACTAATTTTCTTGTAACCTAGGAGCCAGTCTAAAAATCTAGGATCTGGCCACCGAAATCTAGGTTACAGTGCACTATAATTTAAAGGCATCAGTTTTATTCCTGTCTTTCTTCTTCACTGTCCAACTTTCACATCCATATGACGTTATTGAAAAATACCATGGCTCGTATAAGTCAAATCTTTGTATGCGGAGATACATCTCTGCACTTGAGAATCTTGTCTAGGTCCTTCATAGCTCATCCAAGGAACAGTCTTAAAATGGGCTTGTATCTTAATATGCAGAAGGCAAAGATTCTCAAAGGACAGGTTATTAATCATAATCCAATCCAGGTAGGCAGTGAGGCTCGGGATTCTCACAGTGCCCCTTTATACATACATGGATGTGTAGCAGCAGATAAGCATGCAATAAATAAAACCAGGAGTCTTTTCAAGGATCCAAGCCAGTTTAATGTGCACAGGCTCAAGCAATAATCAATTTCAAAATGGCTGAGCCATGGTTTCTAGCAAAACAACAACTTTTATACCGTTCTTCTCCATTCTAGACATAGGCAAACTTTTCATTGGTCCCAGTAACCCCTCTCACCCATCTATTGGTCCCGGTACCACTACGTAGCTATCCAATGAGGACCTTTGACTGGGCTCAGCACCTGGTTGCCACCCTTCCAGTCCCAATTACAATGGTCAGTTCACTAACTTTGATACTTCTCTCCTCCAAGGTCGCTATCCAGCTGGAATATGAGTGAGAGCGGGGCACTGTAACCTTGCTTTCTGCAGAGTTAATTAATTCCATAGAAGCTGTGCTCTCTTATCAGTACCAATTAGAGCTGTTTTCTGTCTTTTCTAAGTTTCGTTTCTGCTTAGCTATGTTCAGTTAAGCTGAGTTAAGTTTCAATTCTATGGTGTCATCATTCAGGGGGGTTTTCATTCCTCTGGGCCTAACTACAGGCTTCAGGTCAAGCTGCTTAGGCCTGTCTGTTTAGTTCAATTAGCATGGATCATAGGCCTTCGCCTACCACATTCCCCCCTTTGATTATTCTCAACCGCAAGTGAGAAAGGGTGAGAATCAAATCACATAATACTAGGTAAAGATATCACTCTGTGGTATAGGGTAGTAGTTTCACATAGCTAGTATCTTTGTAGCTGCCTTATGCTCTACAGTGTTAATAACTGAAGTTATCATTCGCAAGCAAAGTGGCAAGAAACAAGGGAGCAACAAGCAGATAGTCAAAGTCCATAGTTTGGCAAGAGTGGGTAAAAGAACTAAAGGAATTAGAAGGTTCAGGAGCATTTATGCCGGACCACCAAGATGTCTTCTTTGTTGTGCTGTTGTAAAACTTCTGATTTAGACAGTCCAGCTGTCCGATCTTCATAGCAAATTGTGGTCCGGTGCGAACAAAACACAAACTGTCAACAATGGGGTGGGCCAATACCCACTCACTAGTAGTATTATGTAAATCAGTCTGATTGTAGGGGATGGAGTAATTCAGTTCTTGCGTCTCCCAGGGCCACTGATCTCCCATCTTAGTTCCTCCACAAAAGAAACAGTCAGAAGTGTGGAGACTAGATGCTATTGCTCCAGCAAGTTCAAGAAACAAGTTCTGGTGGCAGGAGGAACTTCAAAGTCTGATTTTATGGCTTTATAGAAAGAGTGATCTTTTGTCCTGTTCTGGTGGTGGTTATGCAAGCTGCACAAGGGGGTAGGGCAAAAGTCATTTCAAAGCACCCCAAAACTGTTGCCAGAATAAAGCAATAATAAGGATTCATAATGAGCACAGTCTCTGGAAAATTGGTGGAACTGTCGACTTCCACAACAGATAACAGATGTAGGGTTGATTGTAGATCCTCAAGCTTCTGCCGTACGTAGACCTACCAGCTTTGTGGCAGATGTAGGGCTGTAGATTCCAAAGTATCACTGTCCTCTGGGATGTCTCAATTTCTTACAATATCATAGCATAGTCTCTTAGGCTATTATTGCTTCCTTAGAGCAGTTCACTCTTTAGGAGATCAAAACAGTCTTTTCAGAGTATTTAAACACAGTCTCTTAGAAGATTCAATTTCTTAATACAACACAGTCTCTTTCTGATGATTGCAGGGTTTTTTTCCCTCCAGATGCGAAGCTTACTTTCAGATAAACAGACAGTCTTGAAATAGTGCAGTTTCTGAGGGACCAATAAGTCTTAGGTCCGTGGCTGTTATCGTAGGGTGAGGCGCAATGGAGTCTCAGGATGCTGTACAGTAGTCCAGTGATCAGGTTCAAAAGCAGCTGCTGGCTTTACTCGACTATAATGGATCCAAGGTTCGAATTCTGCGACTTTTACTGCAGTTGGAGTTGACAGGATGACAACATAGGGTCCCTTCCAATACAGGGCTAATGGTATCCTTCTCCACTCTTTGATCCACACCGAGACTCCAGGCTTGAAAGGATGCAGGGGTTCAGGCAAATTGATGGGTGATCGATTTTGTACCCAGGTATGAAGACTCTGCAAAACAGAACTTAAAACCAATAGTTCTTGTCTAATAATTTCAGATCCTATCTGTCTCACATCTCCTTTTATTTCCTATACAATAGGCAGGGGTTGCCCATACAGAATCTCAAAAAGGGGAAACTCCTAAAGACTTAGCAGGGGCTAAGTATATCCTAAGAAGGACTATGGGAAGAACCTGGGGCCACTTCAGGTAAACCTCTTGGCAAAGTTTGGACAACTGAGATTTCAGGGTTCTATTCATACATTCTACTTTTCCTAAATTCTGAGATCTATAGGCAGTATGTATCTGTTAATATCAATATCTTGGGGCTATACTTAATGGACTTGCTTCCTAAGGTTATCCACCCTCATTCTTTGTACAGGGCCCCATGTGCATGCAAGGTTGTAAGGGCATACTTGGAATCTGGGTATACATTTAGACAGGGCTCTTTTCCTATTGTTAGTGCTCTAGTGAGGGCTATCAGTTCAGCTTTCTGTGGTGAAGTTTCTGGGGCCAGGGCTGAGGACTCAACTACCAAATCAGGGGTCACCACTGCATATCTAGCACAACAATGTCTATTGATGATGAAACTGCCTTCAGCCACAAAGAAAGTCTGTTCAGGGTTCTCCAGAGGGACATCAGTCAAATCCAGGCGGCTTGAGAATACAGTGTCCATAATTTCTAAACAGTCATGATCAGGGGATCAAGACTAACTGATAACAACATAGCAGGATTGAAAGCTTGACTGACCCTTCAGTTGTATCTGGGGTTTTCACACAACATACTCTAATACTTCAACATTCATAGATTTGTTAGCTAGTAGTTTCCTTTGTATTTCATATTGGTTAGAACAGAGTGTGGTACAGTAACTTGAAGATTCTGTCTCAAAGGGATTTTTCTTTTAGTTTTTGCTTACTAGGAAGGCTGTAGCTGTAACAGCTTCTCAAATAAGGTCCAAGAGATTGAGTCAACACTCCTAGAACATTTCCTTGTGACTCATGAACATAGAGACTGAAAGGTTTTCTGGACATCTGGTAGACCCAGAATTGGTGACAACATCAGAGTGTTTTTTTTCAAAGATCAAAAGGCTGCATCCTGTTCAAGTCCCCATTCCAATGCAGACTTTTCCATTCCTTTGATAGCTTGATACAACGGTTTTGCTAGCAGCGCAAAATTGGGGATCCATATACAACATACTCTGTGGCACCCAAGAAGGCTCTCACTTGCCTCCTGGTGGTTGGAGTAGGAATACTGCATACAGCTTCTTTGCATTCTGGTCCCAGGCGTCGAATTCCGCTGGACAACTGGAATCCTAGGTGTTTAACTTGTTGGACATAATTGCACCTTGGCTCTTGAGACTTTGTATCCAGCTTCATTAAGAAGGTGCAAGAGTTCACTGGTGGCTTGTAGACATTCACTTTCTGAAACAGCAGCTATCAGCAGATCGTCCACGTATTGCAGTAGAATTCTTTCTCCTGGAATTACTGGATAACTTGTCAAATCTTTTGCTGAGTGAGGCGAGTTCTTGAATCCTTGATGTAATCTTGTCCAGGTGCGTGGGCCCCGCCTTCCTGTAGTGGGGTCATGGGCTAAGCGTATGCAGAAAAACATTTTTTAAGTCCAGAATGATGAAATGTATAGCTTCAGCAGAGATCAGTTCCAAGAGAATATAAGGATTTGGTACCACTGGTTGTATAGTTTCAGCTGCATCATTCATTCTTCTTAGATCCTGCACTGGGCGGTAGCCACCTGTCCCAGGCTTCTTGACTGGCTTGAGGGTGATAATGACAGGGGCTATGTTCTTTGCTAGGCCAGGTGGATTATCTTCTGCCCATACTCCAGGTGGGGCTATAAGGTTGGTAGGTATACAGGAACTAGCTGGCTTGATTGGAGATGTACTATAGAACTGCTACTCTTCTTCTCAGGGAACAGTCAGCACCATCAATCCAGCAGGCTCTGGGTTCACAGTCATTTGCATTCTCTCTCTCTTCAGCAAAGGATATCTGTGCCTGAAGCTTTGCAAGCAGATCTCGGCTCCAAAAATGGAATAGGGCATTCAGGCATATACAGGAACTGGTACATTATTATTTTTTTTTCCTAGTTCACACATGCGGTTCTGCAGAAAAGGCTTTGTGGCCTTAGCCCCAGTAGCTCTGATAATGGTGGTGCATCTAGAAAAACACAGGGGCTACTGGCTTTAGTATTCTGCTCCTGTATCCCCCATAAAAGTCCATATATTGGTCCCCTATTTTTCAGACTGACTCCTGGGGACCCAGGGAAACTGGAGAGTCCGGTCTGGCCTAGTCTTCATCCATGCTGTAGCCCTCTTTAGCTGCCACTTACTCTATAGCTACTTCCTTCTCCTACTAGAACATTGTGCTTGGTTTATTGTTTTATGACTCTGCAATCAAGTACTCCCTCCTCCCCTCCTGGGGTGGAGTCAAGATACGGGCATTCACTTCTCTAATGTCCTTCTCCTCTGTAATGGGCGCACTCACACCCAGTTTTTCACTTCCTCTGCTCCTTTGATTAGGAAAACCTCCTCCACATCATTCAACTAAAGCATCAGCAAGAAGATCTGTTCTCTTCTCCATTTTTTACATTACTTTCTCTATCACATTTATCTCCACAATTCACAGACATTCTGAACAACTTAATCGTGCTATATTCATGCCCGCAAATCCATCCAGTTTCATTTCTGTTTTTATATCTCTCTGGGACTGACTGACAAAAACGTAAATTCTCCTGGGGCTGCTGGATCACATGGGGTACATAGTGAGGGCTGTCTGAATAACACTGTTTATTTGTTCAATTAAATCCTAAAGCTTTGAGGGAAAGGCACGTAAACAAGTCTGGTCAGCTGGCTGGCAAACTACTTGGGAATCTACAGGGTGGAGTCCCCCCCCCCCCTCCTGGGCTCTGTTTCTCCTAGCAACGCTCTATCCAGGAGGTTTTTGTTTTTTTTTTTAAAATGATCTACTTCTCTGCTGTGGGCACATTAGTTCACGCCCACCGGGGGGGGGGGGGGGTGGCATCATCGGTGGACTGGGCCCCATCCCCCCCTTAAGCACTCTGAACGGAGCTACTTACAGAGAGAGAGAGAGAGACGAGACAGGATATCTAGAGATTCTGGGGGAAAATATGGTGAACTAAGGAAATATGGGCAATTAGCAGAAGCCACTCCCTTTCATATAGCATTCCTGATTGGGACAGAGACATTTGATACCATAGTCTTCAGTAAATCCCTTACTGAAATTCTTGATCATACTTGAAAAGACACTCATTAAAAAAACCTTATTACCATAAACATAAGCTTAAATTGAGCACAGACATACAATTTAGATACAGTTCTTAAAATATCTTATAGAGAGAACTATAGCTATCTGTTACGTATGACTAAAATTAAATTTCTTAGCGAACTAACTGCCAGCCGTAGTCTGCATCTGCAAAATAAAATATTATTTTATTTTTATTAAATCTTACAGTTCAGAAAGCAGATATTCAAGAGACATGTAACGAATACTTTTCCATGGCTGTGGTGGATATCTAAAATGCATATACACCCTCTTTTTTGTTTTGTTTTTAACAATAAATATGTCTTCTATCAGGTGCTTGCCACAGTAAATCAGGCAATAACGTCTTGGAATTTTAAAACAAATGAATTTATCTTGAATTGTAAAGGTCGTCATTAGTCACTAGTACAGGTTTCAAAGATAAAATCCTAACACAATTTTCTTATTCACTCAGAATTTAAACCATTCATTCTCAGGTTGCAATCTGATACACTTCCAACCCAGAATGCCGCACCATCCCCCAAGGTTCTTAACCTCTATTTTTGAGGGACAAAGGAAAAACACTTTATTTTCTCTCTCCTGTCTGTGTCCGTTAGTTTTGAAACAACAGATATACTTCCTTTATTTTAAACAAGCAAGAGACTGCTGTGATGGGGCCCGTGGTTAGAGCCCTTATTGCCCTGTATAGGCGGTTTCCTAGGGCCTATGAACAAGTAATTGCTCTGGCTTGTTAAATAAAAGAGTCTTTCAGAGCAACTTTTGAATGAAACTTAAAGTGGGTTTTATTCCCCGTCCCGCTCGGACTTGTCAAGAAAACAGAAACTTAAAGATGAACAGAGCAGAGTCACGTGATGTGGTGAGCTTGGGAGGACGTGAGTTACTTGAGCTCCGGACCCCTCTCCCCTAAAAGTGGTTATAGTGCCGTGATCTAAACGAATCCTGGGTTGCTGTGGACCTAGTGCCTTTCTGGGGATCGAGAACTGCCCGGCGTTGCTCACACAGTGGGATGGCGATGGCGGCAAAGGCAGGGAGAAGAGAAAAGGACCGGGTGGCAGGCCCTTCCAAGATGGTGGACTCACCCCCGAAGCCTGGGGTCGCGGCTACCTCCACTATGGCGGAAGAAATCACAGCCGCTGTCACCAATGCAATGTCCCTGCAGTTTGAAGCGCTGCATGCGAAGATGGACACCCTTCAGAGCTCTCTGGGGCTCTTAGGTACCCGGGTGCAGGAGGCTGAAACGCGTCTCTCCCACACTGAAGAGGAAGTGGAGGGACTGCGGCGGGAGCTAGCCGCGCTGCAAAGGGAGTCCAAGGAGCATACCACAAAACTCGACGATCTTGAAAATAGATCGCGCCGCAACAATCTGCGCTTCTTGGGAATTACTGAAACTATCCCGGATAAAGAGCTGCGGCAGCATGTGGAAAACTTGGCTGCTTACCTGCTTGAGGAGGCTGAATCAACCGGGCCCGTTATAGTGGAAAGGGCCCACAGATTGGGGCCGAAGCAGCAATCGGGAGATCGCAGACCTAGAGTGGTTCTGGCCAGATTCCTTTGCCACGTGCAGAAAGATGCGGTGTTGCGGGCGGCCAAGAAGAGAGGGATCGTGGAGTGGGAAACGGCGAAGATTCGCATTACCCAAGACTACTCGGCGGCATTAAGTGCTCGCCGCAAAGCCTATGCCCCGATTTGTCAGCGTTTGATTGCAGCCCAGATCCGTTTCAGTGTGCAGTATCCGGCCCGGCTCCACATCTCACACCAGAACACCCACCGAGTGTTTGAATCGGCGGCGGAGGCAGGTACCTATGTGGAGCAGTTGCTGGTGCAGACAGCGGTGAGCCCCGCCGGGAACTGAGGACTCGGCGCAGATTCCATGCGGTGTGCTGGTTGGCCTCCGGCAGCAGAGCGGGTGGGTGCTTTAATTCCCAACCTTCGAGATTGGCTTCAGCCGAGTGCTGTCTGGCTCCTGGGGGACTATCGTTGAGCCCGAGCTGTTACGCCCAGGATACCTTCAGCTGAGCTGGACTTTGAGCTGCTTTGATATCCTACTTGGGCCCCGCTGCGCAGGTTAGTCCTTCGAAGGGGGCCCGCCTAGCGGCTTTAAGATGGGGGGTGCTTCCACTGCCGTTGGGCAGCTGCAGCCGGACCGGAGAGGATAGTCCATCTGGTGCGGGAGGCGGCCTGCACCGGCCTGACTTATGGGGCTGGGTGCCAGGACTCTGTCCTTGCCTGCCTGCTTGCACTGGGGAGCAATCAGGGATTGCAGCTTTGCCTTGGATGTACTTGGGCTGCCAGGAGGTGCCCTGGAGAGCGGACTTGATACATTGTTAAGCCTTTGTAGGATACTGTATACTGTTTCTGTTAGGTATATACTTGGTTGCTATTTGTATACACTATGTTGCCTTTAGCTCTTTTAGCAATGTGCACTGTTGGGTGGGGGCAGGGTGGAGTGGGGGATACTCCGTTAGGGTTGGATGAGCCTGTTTCTTTCTCTCTCCTGCCCCCCTTTATATGCAGCTTTAATAAGCGCCTTACGCTGGTATCCTAATTCGAGGTAAGAGTTGGCGTGGGGGGTGCACCGGGTCCATGGGCTGGGAGGGGTTTCTTAAAGAGTGTGATGGGACCTGCAGATTTGAAAGGGGGACTGTTGGAACCCCTGGGAGGTTGCCCACTAGGTAGCATTGGTTGGTAACCCCCCCGGTAGCTAGGCCTTCTTGCCGGGCGTGGCTATTTTAGGTCCACACACCATGAACAGGAAGCCTTAGGGAAGGGGGGGGGTCCTACTCACATCCCAAGTGGCACCGGAAGGGAGTGGGGGGGTGGCGGTTATGGGGGATGTTTGAGGTAGGGGGGGGTAGAAGGTAGGGGGTGGGGCTCTGGGTATCTGGGTTATAGAGGAGGGGTAGCGGAGGGGGGGAAAAGGGGGGGTTGGCAGGAAGCGCACTGGCCCTATCGGCTCAAGTTATGCTTGGATGGTTGGAGCGTTCTCAGGAGTGGGGTGGGACTCCAGGCTGGGAGGGTCCCCCCCGTTACTAGGTGCAGAACTGTTGAACTGGACTTATTTAACCACTATCCGACCTGAAGATTGTTTCTTGGAATGTGTGCGGGGTGGGTAACCCGATCAAACGCTACAAAGTGCTGAGGGCTTTGGCCAGGTTGCATTGCGATATCGCCATGCTACAAGAAACTCACCAGACGGCGCCAGAACATGCGAAACTGCGAAGAGATTGGGTGGGGCAGAGCTGGGGGGCCCCGGCTTTGGGGAAAAAGGGCGGAGTGGTCATACTGATTAGCAAACGGCTCCGATTCGAGCTAGAAAAGGAGTACTCAGATCCGGAAGGTAGATATATCTTGCTGTATGGTAACCTTGAGGGCAGACCTGTTATACTAGGTAACCTGTATAGTCCTAATGTTTTAGATAGGGCATTTTATGCTCGCTTGGCATCCAGAGTGGAACAACTGCCTGAGGTCCCGCTGCTTTTGGCTGGGGACCTGAACGGAGTGTTGGATGCAGAGATGGATACATCTGGTAGTGGGGTGGAGAGTGGGCGAGTTCCCACCACCAAAGTGTTGCGAGGATTGTGCGCCCGACTGCATCTCGTTGATCCTTGGCGATTGCTGCATCCCTTTGAGAGGGATTTCACCCACCAGTCGCGAGCTCACGGGTCCAGTGCCCGAATTGACTATGTATTGCTCACGGAGAGGCTTTTCGCACAGGTGGGAGATGCACAAATAGGCCCTAACATGGTGTCAGATCATGCCCCAGTCTGGGTGGAGCTCGGATGGGGGAGGGCGGCACTACCAACACGTATTTGGCGGTTTCCCGCGGGGCTCTATTACGATGCAGGCTTCCGTAGCCACCTTAGGCAGTGTTGGCATGACTTTATGGCTCATCATGAACGGCACCGGGAGGAGCCGGCGTTGCTCTGGGAAACGGCTAAGGTGGTACTGCGCGGGGACACCATTGCCTATGTGGCGCGGAAGCGGAAACTTATAGCGATGCAGATTGTTCAATTGGAGAAGCAGGTGTTGCGAACCCGACGTAGGTGTGCCGGGGACCCGAGTGCTGCTAATAAATGCAGACTCTGGGAGTTACAAACCTCTCTTAACGAACTGCTTCACCAGCGGGCGAAGAAATCCCACATGTACTACCGGTACCAACTGTATCGATACGGGGACAAGTCGGGGCGGCTTCTGGCGCGTTGCCTGCGGGGCTGTGGGGGTTCTCGGTTGATTGCGGCATTGCGTGACGAGCAGGGTCACTTACATAAAGAAAGCGTTGCCATAGCTCGGCTTCTTCGCTCCTTTTTTCAGCAACTTTACGCGAGGAGGGACGGGGCTCCCTCCGAGGCGCTGGATTACTTGGGGGCGGTGCAGTTGCCCAAGGTAACGGTAGACCAACAGGCGGTTTTGGATGCCCCGGTGACGGTGGAGGAAATTCACCGAGTCATTCAGAAGGCTAGCTGCGGTAAGGCACCTGGCCCTGATGGGTTTGGGGCTGAATTTTATAAGCTTTTGGGGGACGTGGTGCCTTCGACCTTAACGGAGGTCTATCAGTGGCGCGTGGCTCGGGGGACGTTCGGCTGGGGCACTAATCACGCCTATATAACCCTCATACCTAAACCGGGAAAGGATCCTACCAAGGCGGCCTCTTACAGGCCTATTTCCCTATTGAATTTCGATTTGAAGATTCTGGCCAAAGTCTTGGCCGACCGCCTGGCACCAGTCTTGGGGGAGTTGGTGCACGAATCGCAAGTCGGGTTCGTTAAGGGGCGTTATGCGGTGCGGAACTTGCGGAGGATTTTGGCGTCCCTGGAGTGGGTCCGGGAGCGAGACCTCCAGTCACTGTTGATCAGTTTCGATGCTGAAAAGGCATTTGATCAGGTTCAATGGGATTATTTGAAGTGTCTTTTACCTCACTATGGACTGGGGGACTCATTCTGCCGGATGGTGGAGCTACTCTATTCGGACCCCACCGCTGGAATACTCTGTAATGGTGTGCTTTCCGATAAATTCAACTTGGAACGGGGTACCCGACAGGGTTGCCCGCTGTCCCCTCTATTATTTGTATTGACCCTGGATCCGCTGATACGGAGGATAGAGGCGTCCGTGGATATTTGCGGGGTCCGGATGGGGTCCTATGGGTTCAAGGTGGCGGCCTTTGCAGATGACCTGCTTGTCCATCTTACGTGTCCCCCGCAGTCTCTGGCTTGCTTACTTGAGGAGTTCTCTCTCTATGGTAAGTTCTCGGGGTTGCGCATTAACATGGATAAGTCAGAGGCCCTGGACGTGGGGGGGACCCTGCATGCGAGTTGGCCTGGGGAATTTCCGCTCCGTTGGGCCGATGAGTCCTTTGTCTATTTGGGCATCCTATTGACCAAGCAACCGGCATCGTTATACCGTGTGAACTTTGAGCGGATTTTCTCTAAAGTCCAGGCCCAGTTGCGGGCGTGGGCACCACTTCCACTATCCCTGTTGGGCAGAGTGGCCGCATTGGGGATGGTGATTCTGCCCAGAGTACTGTATTGGATGCAGACTCTCCCTGTATGGTTATTGCGCCGGGACATACTCCGTATGGAACGGGCCTTTCGCGGGTTTCTTTGGAGGGGGACCAGAGCCCGTATACCGTTGGTTAGAATGCAAGGGGGTTGGCGGTCAGGGGGGATTGGAGTCCCGGACCTTTGGAAGTATGCGCTGGCCTGCCAGGCGCGGCATGTTGGCGACTGGTTGGGGGGGACAGAGGTCTACACACCTCGGGGGTTGGAGGCGGCTGTGGTGGCCCCGCACTCTCTGGAGGCGGTTCTGCAGGTGCGGCAGGTGGACCTGCCGACCCGTCTGACGCGGAATGTGCTAATACAGGCGACGCGACGCGCCTGGCAACAGCTCAATAAATATTGGGGTAGTGACTCTACGGTTTCAAGTTGGCTGCCCCTACGGGGCAACATTCATTTCCTGCCCGGTTCCGACTCGGTCCCGTTTCGGATGTGGGAGCGGTTGGGTATACGGTATTTGGGGCATGTCCTTAATCCCGAGGGGGGTTGTAAGACCTTGGAGACACTTTGTGCGGAGTATGGGTTATCCCCGGGGGGCTATGCCTTTGCATATGCGCAGGTTGTTCACTATGTTCGTTCCCTGCCTCGGCGGGAGCTCACCGCGGAGCATTCTGCGCGGATTCTTGATTTTTTGGCACTGGGAGCAGAAGCTCCGCCGACTATAGCGGATTTAAAGAAGAGGGTGGATCGGTTGGAGGCACCCCCGGACTATGCTCTGTTGGAAAGCCGATGGGCTCGAGAACTGGGCCGTGAGATCGCCCCGGGCACTGCCAGGGAGGCACTGGGTCGGATTGCGCCGTTGGTGGAGGGCGCCAGGTGGCGCGAGATACAATTTAAGTGTATTCACCGAGCCTACTTTTCGCCGAGGCGGGCGTTTCGTAGCCGCCTCACTTCAGATGGTAGCTGCCCCAAGTGCTCCTCCCCCTTAGCGGATCTAGGCCACATGTGGTGGTGCTGCCCATCTATTCGCCGATACTGGCTGCGCATTGAGGCGTACTTAGGTGGGTTGCTGGGGCAGCGACTTTGTTGGACGGGGCTATTAGTGGTGTTTGATCAGTTGGGACCACTCCGCCCTAAGGGGAGGTGGGAGAAATTGCTGGTGCGGAAGGCCTGTCTGGTGGGGAAGGGACCTATTCTTCGCCGGTGGAGGGAGCCAGAGGTCCCTACCTTTACTGAGTGGCGCAATAGCTTTCATCAGCTGTTGCTTCTGGAGCGGAGGAGTGCGCTGGGACACCCTCGGCGATGGGCTATATTTTTGCTGATCTGGATGCCCTACATTCAGAGTTTGGGACCTAAAGCCCGCAGTGAGGTTTTGAAGGTCGGATAGTGGTTGCACATGCTTCGGTTGTGCTGCTCCAATGACTTTCTTGATATGTGTGCTTCCTGCTTGGGGGTTGGGGGTGGGGGGGGGAAGGGTGGAGGGGGAGGGGGAATTAATTCTGATATTGTATATTTGTTTTTTCCTTCGAACTGTTGTTTGCTCCCGTAGTGGTGGACAAGAGATAGCCCCACCGGGAGGACGTTATGTTGTATTTAGGAAATTTCTGTGACGTGGTTGTTATTGGTTGTCTTTTTCTGTTCTTTCAATAAACAGACTTTAAAAAAAAAAAAAGATGAACAGAGCAACAAATTAATGGCAAACAAATAATCCTTATTTCCTGTACAAAGTTCTCTTTGCATTCATTCACATAGCAAGGCTGCGTTTGTAACACATGCTGCATTCCATGGGAATGGGCTCCGGAAGATTGCTAGCGTCTTCCCATATCATATTCTCCTCAGCAGTGCCCAAACTCCCTGTGTCAGACTCCTCATACAAATGGCGCTCAGACACAGTGTCCTGTGATAAATCACTGTAATAATCAAAAGAGGCTCTTCTCCCTTCAGGGCTATACCTCTCTGGCCTGTGGTATCTTCTGCCTGGGCTCTCCTCCCAGAATAACAGTTCTGAACCACCTTGCTGCTTGTAGTTATATTCAGGACCACGCCCTTGGTATTTAGGGGTTTTAAACTTCTCCCTATAATCATATGGAGGATTCCTTCTCTCTGCAGGGACTGCCTTAATACTTGGCTCCCTATACCTTATGGCTTTTGCCTTCCAGGCTGGTTGTGCAGGAGTATAATTAGACTTAGTTTTACACCTACTTCTTAGGCTGCAGACGTGCTTGGAGTTCCCATCCCCCAACACTTTCCTCTCACAGTGACCTCTGCCTTGAGCTGGCACATACCGGTCTCTAGTGTAGTGGGATCCTCCTAGCTTCTCTTTCAGGTTATTTCTGGTAGCAGGTTTACTCTTGGAACAGCTTGCCTTGAACCTCTCTTCTCGAGAGCTGGAGTCAGACTCACTTCCTGGTTCTCCGTGAGAAGAGTTTCCTCCCAGCAATCCCCTGGGGTTTCTGCTCAGCTGATGAGAGCCACACCTCCTGCTATTCTCTGCAACCCGACCTGCAGTCCTACTCTCTGCAGTTCCCTTTGGTGTTTGTGTTCTTGCTCCTCCTCTTGCCACTCCCAATCTACTCCACTGACTGGAACCTTGCCTTAAGTAATCCCTAGCTCTGCACGTGACCTGGGGATTTTCACTCAGGTGTTCCTGATGGGATTTTTGTTTGCTACGTAGCAAGAATTTCCCTTGCTCCGGTGAATCAGAGTGCCTAGTGCTGCTTTCCAAAGCTGACTCTGAGGTAAGTCTTTCTTTTACCTGAATTTGCAAAGGCTGTGTACCCCTTGCTGCATCACATATCCCCCCTCTTAAGATATTCCGTGATGGTGAACTCATGTGCACACAGCGCGGAATCTGTCCTGGCCTCATGAGTGGTCCCTCATACCTGCTGTACAATGGGTCACCCTCCTCCCAGGGTTGTTGGGGACAGGTGTGTCCCTGCCCGGTACTGGGGTAGTATTTTAAAACGGCTAACAGTGGCCATCCTTTCATGCCATGGTTTCAAAACATTTATGTGGTACGTCTGAAGGCGTCCCCTGTCATTCTTGACCACATATGATACCGGACCCTTGCGGTCCATTACCGTATAGGGACCCTTCCACCGGGCCTCAAATTTTGGCCCTGGATCAGTGACCATTACCACGACCTTATCGCCTGTGGCCAACTGTCTAGGTTTTTTACCCCTGTCGTAATATTTTTTCTGTGTTTTCCTACTATCCTGTAGATTCTTATCTGCGGCTTGAGATGCCCTCTGGAGGCGACTCCGTAGCCCGCAAAGAAACTGGGGAACTCCTATTTCTTCCTCACCCGGTTCCACCCACTGGTCTCTCAATATGTCCAAGACCCCTCGTGGCGCCCGTCCGAACATAAGTTCGTAGGGAGATGTTCCTAGGGAGGTTTGCATCCGTTCCCTGCTAGCATATAGGACAAATGGGAGCATAACATCCCAGTCCGCCATTTGCCCTTCTAACCCCCTCCTCAGCAGCTGCTTAAGGGTTTGGTTAAATCGTTCCACCAGACCGTTTGTCTGTGGATGATAAGCCGCTGTTTTTATATGGGTGATGCCAAAAGCATCCCATACCTGCGCTAAGTACCTTGAGACAAAATTGCTTCCTCTGTCTGTGAGCATTTCCCTCGGGAAACCTACCTCACAGAATAATTTTATTAATTCTGTGGCTATGAACCTGGCAGAAATGTTCCGTAAAGGAATTGCCCAGGGGAACCTAGTGGCTACATCCATGATAACTAGGATATATTGAAATCCCCTAGGGGTTCTTATCAGGGGCCCTACAATATCCATTGCCATTCTCTTAACTGGTTCCGTTATGGTAGGCGTTTGGATCAGGGGGACTCCTGCAGGCTTTGCAGCGCTTACTCGCTGACAAGCCGGACAAGCCTCGCAGAATTTCTTTGTCTCTCGAAATACTCCCGGCCAATAAAAACGCTCGAGAATTTGGTCGAGTGTGGCCTGTACCCCTTTATGCCCTCCAATGGGGTGGTCGTGAGCAAGCCTCATGACAACTGCCTTAAATGTGGTAGGAACTACCAACTGTTTCCTAATGGCATCATTATGGGGATTACTACTTTCCCTATATAAAATATCATCCTCTAAGAGGAATCTAGGGAGCACGTCTCTATCCGTCTTTGCAAACTCGAAGGCGTATTTTAATACAGGGTCTGCCTTCTGTTCTTTAGCAAAGGACGGAAACTTTTTTACTAAGTCTGCCGGTACCCAGGGTAACCCTTGCCCATCGGCTACTCCGGCTCTCAACTGGGCTCGGTGCTGCCTCTCCCGGCGCTTTTCACCCTTGCTTTTCTTTTTACCTTCGCTAGGGGTAGCAATTAAATCATCATGTCTGGGAAGCTCGTGTAGGCCTTCATCTGCCCTCACCTCTTCCCCCTCTTCGGGTTCTATCTCACCCTCTTCTATTACTGGGACAGGATTTTCCTCTACTAGAGTTTCACTAGGGGGTCTCAGTCCCTTTGCCTGAGATCTGGTGGAAACTAATCCTCCCTTTATGTATGTATTGCTCTCTATGCCTTTATAGAAGGGTGGCCAATCTCTTCCCAACACTATATCGTACGGTAGCCTGGGAATAATGGCTACTAAGACTTCCCTTCGTGTGCCTAAGCCCTTAACTTTTACCCTATACAAAGGATACGAAGTTGTGGCACCATGCACACATTGTATTTTCGCTGTGCCTTCTTGCTGACTCGGGGGAAAACCCCTCTGGGCCTGTATGGTTTTCCACAAACGGCGGGAGACCATACTTTGGTCGGCCCCCGAGTCAAGCAAGGCCTTAGCTGGGACTCCCTGTACCTCCACATCTACACGGAAACCTGCAGCTGTGTGGTGCTCATGGCCAGTGACAAGTGCTGTACGAGACATACATTCTCTCTTTAAGTGCCCACCTTTCCCACACTTAAAGCACTTTAACATTTTGCTACCATCCATTTTTATACACCTGGATTCCTTTGAATCCCCTCTGTTCCTTGGAGAAACATTTATACCCCTTACAGAATTGGCTAACCCTGACCTGCTGCTAGCGCTGGCTTCTTTCATTACTTCCGCCTCAAAGAACCTTTCGGTTAGGTGCGCTGCTTCAGCAGAGGTTCTACAATTCTGTAGGGTCAGAAATGTTCTAACCTCTTCTGGTACCGCATCAAAGAATTGCTCTAATACGATTAGATCAATTACCTCTTCCATCGGTTTACCCTCGGGTTCAAGCCACTTTAAAACCAGCCCATGCACTCTGTGATACAGTGCCTTTGGGGTTTCATCCGGTTGAATCCGGGTAGACCAGGGGTCTCAAACACGCGGCCCGCGAGAGACCTTTGTGCGGCCTGCGATGCAGAGGCCAAAAAAAAAAAAAAACGGCTTCTGCTGCTGCTGCCGCTACGTGGCAGCGGCAGAATCAACTGTCCCGCGGCCCCTTTCCCATCTGCCCGGCAAAGCCTACATCCAGCCAGCACGTGAGGAGATATTACTGATTGGTCAGCAAGACCCAGTAAGCTCAGGTCTAGCCAATTGTGCCACTGAATATCCCCTCCTAGCCTCGCTAATGCCCCAATGCTGATCACATAGCATGGGAGCGTTCCGGGGGCAAAAATGAAGCTATTTCATCAGCAGCAATGCTCAGCTGCTGGCCAGTTATCTTAAAGTGGCTAAACTTAGGCCGAAAAAAAGGCCGCCCAAACTTTAGCTGCTTTAGCTACGCGGGCAGCTGCTGAGTCTCGCCACTGCCTGATTAGCTGAACTGCTATCCAGCCATCCAGGATATTCAGCTCTAGTAGCCTGATACGACGCCGGCATTGAATATCCGGGTCTTAGTTAAGTGGCGACAGTCAGTCAGCCACTGCTGAATATCAGCCCTTAAGGAAACATCTCTTTACAGAACGGGTGGAGCAGCCTCCCAGTGGAGATGATGGAGACGAGGGCGGCATCTGAATTTAAGAAAGCACGGGGCACGCACAGAAGATCTTTGCAGGAGAGGGAATGATTGCAGAGCTCAGAACTCTGTGTGGATGGGCAGACCGGCAATACTACATGGTGCTTATCTGCCATCATTTTTATCTGTATCTATGTTTTCAAGTTGTTATGAGAAAGTAAGACTTTACTGTAGCAGACAAAAGTAAGGTCCTACAGGCATCTACTAAGTAAATAAGTGAAAAAATAAAATAAAATTTTGGAAGGAAAATCATGAACATGGGGGAATTTAACACTGTCATTCCTTAAGACACTGTGAGCTTAGCTAAGAAAAAAAATGTTTGCTCTTAGATATTATTCAGAAAATACTGATTTGTGTATTTCAGTTACCTGTTTCTAAATTGTGATTCCTTGTTTGGTGATGGTGTATGTTCTGCATGTTTACTAAAAGTTAGTGTATGGTAACATTATGCAAATATTTATGCAAATGATGCCCTTATGCAAATGATTCCCTTATGCAAATGAGGCCTGCGTCTTGTGCGGCCCCCGGGTTACTCTACAAGTCCTCATTTGGCCCTCAAAGCAATTTGAGTTTGAGACCCCTGGGGTAGACCGTAGCATGCGTCTGTACGCGGTAGGGGTTAAGCCCAACCTGTCACGCACAGCTCTTTTAACCTCTTGGTAATCAGCTGCTAACGCTGCTGGCATGGCCCTGTAGGCTGCCTGAGCCTCACCGGTTAGTGCTGAGGCCAGCCTAACGGCTAATTGCTCTTGTGGCCATTTTGCATTAAGAGCTATTCTCTCAAATGTTTGCACAAAGTCATCGAAATTGTCATTAGCATGCATTTGTCCCAGTGTCCAAATCCCACAGCTCTGTGGGCCTACCCCACAGATAGGTACTGCTGCTGGTGACTCTTCCTTCTTTGGCTCCTTCAGGAGAGTAAGCATTAAGTCCGTCAGGGGCTTCTGTTGCTCCACCAGTGCAGCGATGGCCTGCTCCTGGTTCTGCCGAGCTAGCTCTCCCTGCTTCTCGAACTGGCTGCTCATCCACCTGAGAACCTCCTGTGCATTCATCGTGGTCGTCTTTTTTTTTTTTCTGGAAAACAAATCAGAAACACGCAAACCCAAGTGTGGCACAATAATACAAGGAAAAATTTCTTCCTCCCAAGCCTTCTCCTTCTCACCAGCGATCCTCCCAACCTGTGCCCAAATACCCTTTACCTGAGCAAGGTGGAGGTTCTTATTTTGAGAAGGTGCTTGCCGTCGCACTCTTGGAATCCTGGATCCTCCTCTGGGCGTGTCAACTCCGCTCTTCCCGCGTCGTTGCTCCACTCCGTAGTTTCTTGTCTCCCGGACTGGATCCGATAAAACTACGCCAACTTGTGATGGGGCCCGTGGTTAGAGCCCTTATTGCCCTGTATAGGCGGTTTCCTAGGGCCTATGAACAAGTAATTGCTCTGGCTTGTTAAATAAAAGAGTCTTTCAGAGCAACTTTTGAATGAAACTTAAAGTGGGTTTTATTCCCCGTCCCGCTCGGACTTGTCAAGAAAACAGAAACTTAAAGATGAACAGAGCAACAAATTAATGGCAAACAAATAATCCTTATTTCCTGTACAAAGTTCTCTTTGCATTCATTCACATAGCAAGGCTGCGTTTGTAACACATGCTGCATTCCATGGGAATGGGCTCCGGAAGATTGCTAGCGTCTTCCCATATCATATTCTCCTCAGCAGTGCCCAAACTCCCTGTGTCAGACTCCTCATACAAATGGCGCTCAGACACAGTGTCCTGTGATAAATCACTGTAATAATCAAAAGAGGCTCTTCTCCCTTCAGGGCTATACCTCTCTGGCCTGTGGTATCTTCTGCCTGGGCTCTCCTCCCAGAATAACAGTTCTGAACCACCTTGCTGCTTGTAGTTATATTCAGGACCACGCCCTTGGTACTTAGGGGTTTTAAACTTCTCCCTATAATCATATGGAGGATTCCTTCTCTCTGCAGGGACTGCCTTAATACTTGGCTCCCTATACCTTATGGCTTTTGCCTTCCAGGCTGGTTGTGCAGGAGTATAATTAGACTTAGTTTTACACCTACTTCTTAGGCTGCAGACGTGCTTGGAGTTCCCATCCCCCAACACTTTCCTCTCACAGTGACCTCTGCCTTGAGCTGGCACATACCGGTCTCTAGTGTAGTGGGATCCTCCTAGCTTCTCTTTCAGGTTATTTCTGGTAGCAGGTTTACTCTTGGAACAGCTTGCCTTGAACCTCTCTTCTCGAGAGCTGGAGTCAGACTCACTTCCTGGTTCTCCGTGAGAAGAGTTTCCTCCCAGCAATCCCCTGGGGTTTCTGCTCAGCTGATGAGAGCCACACCTCCTGCTATTCTCTGCAACCCGACCTGCAGTCCTACTCTCTGCAGTTCCCTTTGGTGTTCGTGTTCTTGCTCCTCCTCTTGCCACTCCCAATCTACTCCACTGACTGGAACCTTGCCTTAAGTAATCCCTAGCTCTGCACGTGACCTGGGGATTTTCACTCAGGTGTTCCTGATGGGATTTTTGTTTGCTACGTAGCAAGAATTTCCCTTGCTCCGGTTAATCAGAGTGCCTAGTGCTGCTTTCCAAAGCTGACTCTGAGGTAAGTCTTTCTTTTACCTGAATTTGCATAGGCTGTGTACCCCTTGCTGCATCACACTGCTCAATCGGGAACGGCTGTCTCATTCCCTAGTAAGCTGTGTGAGCCACACCCCTCCGCTCACTGGAAACGAAATGATCACAGTTTCACAGACACACAGAGACATGCTAGCAAGAATCATTTAAATCAGTGTCAAGTCGTGATCTAATAATTACTTTGTAGGTTTATAAGTCAAAGGAAATAAACCCAAAAACAGTTTGCTTAGTTTATCATTTCTGAAAGGTAACAATAAAAATACAGACAAAGCAGAGAATATAACTAAAAACTGTTTACGGAGCTCCGATGAGGTTAATTCGACCTTCAAAACTAAAATTCTGACTAAATATTCCTATCGAATGGTATATAATACCTGACCACAGTAGAAGGAACATCACCATTAAAACACAGTGAATAATTGCCCTAAAATAAGCTCCAATTAGCAAAGCAGCAGAACGTTGAAAACATGCCTTCATAGGGTTAAAAGGCACCTCTGCAGCAGACACGCCCCTTGTCAGCCTCACACTTACTGTAGGAAAGAACTGACTAAGTGATACATGGTCTTGATTTTTCAGTGAGTCAAGCAGTAAATTGTCATAAATTACCCAACTGAATATAATCTTACATTAAACTAGAAGGGGAACTCGTGATTTTAACAGATACCAAACAAACAAAGACACATAGAATCACAAACATGCTAGCATTTAGCAACGTATCCCAAAAACAGCCCAGTCCTGTCTCTTCTGACTAGGCTATCAAAATCATGATTCTCTATAACAGCTGTACCTCGCGACTACTCATGCAAGGATTTTCAAACAAATTTTCCCCACGCATACTCATGTAGGGACCTCGCGAATACGCATACGAGGTTGACTTAAGTCTTACCAAACAAGAAGGACGATGGCTTCGCCTTGCGCATACTCATGCAAGGGTAATAGGACCGTCCTTGAGAGGGGATCAGTGCTCTCATTACCAAATTCCAAGTTCTCGAGATTACAAGTTACAAGTTTCAAATTCTTACCAAAGTTTCACAAGTTTCAAACTGCAGTTCTAACTCATCTGTCTAGACAGGTTTTCAAAACTATACTTACCGGATCCGGTCCCCGATACTTCACTAGCTTCTGAGTTGGATCCTGGACTCCCCCGGGTCGGAGGTGTTGGCCAGCTGGACCCAGTGCCTGCCGAGGCCAGGCAGAACCCCCTCCGATATAAGAGGATCGGTGGGCCCAGGGAAATTCCCCTGCGTCGGATTGGCATGGTTCCAACTGGACCAAACCTCAAGGCGAATTACGTGGATTTATTCACTTGAACACCATCCACCACTCGCACTTCCCGGCCAACGCACCAAGAAATGTAGCAGCAGATAAGCATGCAATAAATAAAACCAGGAGTCTTTTCAAGGATCCAAGCCAGTTTAATGTGCACAGGCTCAAGCAATAATCAATTTCAAAATGGCTGAGCCATGGTTTCTAGCAAAACAACAACTTTTATACCGTTCTTCTCCATTCTAGACATAGGCAAACTTTTCATTGGTCCCAGTAACCCCTCTCACCCATCTATTGGTCCCGGTACCACTACGTAGCTATCCAATGAGGACCTTTGACTGGGCTCAGCACCTGGTTGCCCCCCTTCCAGTCCCAATTACAATGGTCAGTTCACTAACTTTGATACTTCTCTCCTCCAAGGTCGCTATCCAGCTGGAATATGAGTGAGAGCGGGGCACTGTAACCTTGCTTTCTGCAGAGTTAATTAATTCCATAGAAGCTGTGCTCTCTTATCAGTACCAATTAGAGCCATTTTCTGTCTTTTCTAAGTTTTGTTCTGCTTAGCTATGTTCAGTTAAGCTGAGTTAAGTTTCAATTCTATGGTGTCATCATTCAGGGGGGTTTTCATTCCTCTGGGCCTAACTACAGGCTTCAGGTCAAGCTGCTTAGGCCTGTCTGTTTAGTTCAATTAGCATGGATCATAGGCCTTCGCCTACCACAGATGCAGAGCTGGCTCAGGGGTTTCTGCCGCCCCAGGCAGAAACCCTGGTCCCGCGCCCCCTTACCCACAGCACTAAGCCACACCACCACCACCACCACCACCAATTCAGTCCTGGGGAAGCAGGTGGCAGCATTTTAAAAGCAGTAGCTTTGTTGCTCACAGCAGGCCATGTGCTTCAGGGAGATGTGGCCTAGTGGTTGGGGCAAGTTACCTCAGGCTGGGGGTGCAAATCCTACTAGAGGACAGCAACCTTGGACCGGAAGGACTGGGGTTTCTAGTCCCACAGGTGCTCCTTGTGGTCTTGGGCAAGCCACTTAACCCTCCATTGCCCATGTTCCCTGTAAAATAATTATCTCTAAGTTATAATGCCCTGTTCAATGTAATCTCAGTTTGTTCAATGTAAACCACCTTGATATCATGAAAGGCGGTATATAAGAAATGTTAAATAAATAAATAGATAGATAAAATACATGACCTGACACTTCTGACCTCCCTCAGACAGTAGGTTGCTTCAGAGGGGGGATCAGAAGCGAGTCATTTGTGCCAAAGCACATGGCCTGCTGCAGGCAACAAAGCGGCGGCACTAACTCACCTAGTGGGCGGGATGGCCTGGATGGATGCAAAAGTGTGCCTAGAGTGGAGGTTGGTATGGCAGCAGAGTTGGAGAGGCAGAAAGAAAAGGTTACTGCAAGACAGCTGCCTGCCTGAAATTGAAGGGAAATTGGCTGATAGGTATGTCTAGTATGGCTACATCCTTGCCTGAGGCTGTAATACATCATGATGGCACGAAAAAAACACGTGGGCTAAGAAAATGAGTACCCAGAGCCCAGCACAACAAGAGTAAAGCCAGGGAACCATACTCTGAACAGAAGTGCACAGAAAATGGACCCGGCTAAGAAAAGCTAAGTCAGGCCTGAACAGATTGAACAGGCCTGAGCAAGTTGGGCAAGCCTGGACAAGTTAAACAGGCCAAACAAAGCTGGTGATACAAAGTATTCATAAGCCCTGAAGACTACAGTGCTGAAAGCTACAGTGATTAATGAAACAAAAGGAATGGCAGGGTGTAGCCAGAATGACTCAACACTAGCAAGAATAAAAGCCATTAATATGCTAATAAGGGTGGATCCCAAAGGAAAGAGGCCTCTGCAAACTTTTTGCACATGGCCCTCCTTTGTCCCAAAGGAAAGAGGCCTCTGCAGACTTTTTGCACACGGCCCTCCTTTGTCCCAAAGGAAGGAGGCCTCTACAGGCCCTACAACCTTTTACAGACAGTATAGCAACTTTTGCACATGGAACAAAACTCTTGTGTATGAGTTGCTACAGAGGGTATAGAGTATATAAGGATGCAATTACAGAGCTCAGGGCGGCCTTCTCTGTCTCATCACTGTGGAGATAGGGAACGCTGCCTGTACTCAGATCCCTCAGATAGACACTTGTGTATCTGTGCTTACAGCTTTTGCTTATGCCAAATAAAAGAGTTATTTTTACTGACAAATAATTGTGATCTGAGTTCTTTTTATTTTCTGGTGCACGACTCCCATGTGCCCAGGCAATTGGAAATATTGGTGATATTTGAGGAACTTTTGTGGGAAAACCAGGCCCACAATTGGTGCCTGAAACCCGGTCTCCTGAGTTTTAGAACTCCTAAAGTTTTTTCTAAATTGCCCAAGGATTCCTCTGACTGCAGTTTTGGCTTGCCTGCATTTTTGTCAGAGAGGATACCTCCTGTTTTAAATTGTGCAAAAAAACAGGAGATGTGGATACCATCCTAATAGAGGATGAGGATTCCTTTTGCTGGTTCAAAAGATGAGGATTCCTTCTGCCGGTCCAGAAGATGAGGATTCCTCCTGCCGGGTTCAGGAGATGAGAATACCGTCCTGAGGGACGAAGAGAGCTCTGTGGACACCCTACAGTGGTGAGTATTGCTGCATTACCTGCCTACAAACACGGACAGAAGACTTACCCTATCTGATTGGTGGGTGAGTACGAAATTTACACATATGCATATGTATTTTATGTAACTAATGTTGTTTTGTTGTGTAGAAAATTGTTAGAGTGTCTCTGTGTTTACTTGTAATATTAGGGAAAGAAAGTTTGAAAGTTTGCACAGACATTAGGTCTTTAAAACTCCAGGATTGATTGGTGTATGCTTGAGACTGTACGTACATTGGTACGAAGCGGGTGTGTGTCCCTATCCACGTTTCCATACCCCCGCGAGGGGATTGGCTGGGTTTGGACGAAGCGCAAGGATTGCATGTCTGTATGAGTCCTGGATTTCTAATTTCACACCTCTGTAGATAAAGAGGTTTGATACTCTATCAGTAAAAAGTGAAGTTATTAACTAATCGCCCCTGTGTCCCCAAACAGTGAAAAACACCAGGTCTACTGATTGCAAGGAAAGGGACAGTCTAGAAAATGTTCAAAATAAATCCAAGAAGGGATTAGGTAATAAAAAAGGGACTGAGTCCAATCCTAACCCCATAGATAGCCTTGTTAAACAGAACCCCCTACTGGAAGCCTCAATAAAAAATTGTTCTAAACAATGGGAAAAATGGACGAAGAAAACACCCTCACTTGCTTGGCCAGCAGGAGGGTCGTTCGATCCGCTCATTTTGACCAGAATTAGAGATCATATTTTATTTAAAAAATGTGGCAAAGCCCAATTGGAACATTTGCGACATATTTCTCTGTGGATGCAGGCCGGCCCAGAGCCCCTGCCATCTGCCCTTACATCTCCACCTCCTTATTGGGCAGCCGAAAGTAAAACTATGGCAGCCATTGGTTACTCCGATCCTGTAGTGACCCCTAAGGTTAAACAGCTCTCCACTTTACTCCACATCGAGTGCACCAGGTCTGTGCTGCTCTGTTACGAAGTCATATCCTCATCAAGCCATTTCCTGCAAGTCACCCCTTTGGCTACTTACAGAACTTAGTTTCTGTTACTGATGGTGAGGAAGGGGACAAGGTCCCCACATTTGCTTTCGCAGATAATATTTTGCCATTCCATGAAATGCCTCCAAACTCAGCTGTTTGGTTCACTGATGGTTCTGAGACATCACTGTGCTCTGGTTTCAGTGCAGTGCAGATATCTCCCTCTGGTGACCTTCTGGATGTACTGCAATATCAATTACCAAGCATTTATAGCGCCCAAGGTGCTGAACTCTGTGCAATCTTGGCAGTCTTACTACATCAGGAAGAACAGAACATTATCCTATTCACTGACTCCCATTATGCAGCACGAGTACTGACTGTATTCCATCACAAATGGTCACAGAGAGGTTTCATTACCTCCTCAGCCAGCACCATCTCACATCTTGATGAGATACATCAAATTTATGAGTGCCTAGAGAAACGTAAACTAAACAATTTATTTTTATGCTGCGAATGGGTCCCTGGACACACACAAGGGGACTCCTTTCGCCAAATGGGCAATGCCCTGGCGGATCAGCTGGCAAAAGAAGTAACCAGCAATACCTCCCTAATATTACCTGTCTCCAGATCAAAGACTTATCTGGTACCTGACCTAACTATCAGAAGGATGCAGTTGCTTATGAGATAGGGAGCTGGGAGAGATTAGGTTGTTCTCAAACTAAGAACATATGGGTACACCCATCCGGGAAACTTTGTACAGTCAAACCTCGGTTTTCGTATGCCCTGGTTTTCGTACGATTCGGTTTTCGTTGACTTTTTTCATCAAGATTTTGTTTCGGTTTTCGTACGTTGTCTCGGTTTTCGTACAGCATTTTACCCCCCCCCCCGTACCTGCCATGGATTAGCGTGAGCCAGCGATCTCCCACGGAGCTTGAGCCAGCAATTCTGCGGGACCTCTGGGGAGCCGAGGAGTTCAACGCTCCAGCGTGGCCTGCCCGAAACTGCTTCCTGCCCCGGACTCTCCCCCGATTGACGTCTGCCTGCTGCCTCTCCCTGCACATCCCTTGAACCGGGACAGGAGCTGGTGACCGAATCTGCTTCTCCTTGGCGGCCCAGTCTCCCGCCGGGGCCCCTGCCCTCCCGATTGGATTCTGGGTGTCCTGCAGGCCTGCACACGCGGCCTCTCCTTGAAACCTTGCAGTCTGCAGCTGCAGGCTCCTGCTGGCACAGCCCCACGCTGTTCTCTGACTCTCACCTGTGTCAGGCTGCTACCTTAGGGGGGCCGGAGGCAGCCTAAGACTCTCTGTCCCACTGTTTCTCAACTGCCTGCTGCTTGGCTGACACTGCCTCTCCACCTCTCCCGACACTGTGTAGGAGTGGCTGCCCTACAGACTGGTGTGACTTCGGGCACTGTCCTCTTTCTGGTGCCCTTACTTTTGCTGACATTGGCACTACCTCTCCTGACACTGTGAGCTTGGTAACTGGGTGTGATGGCTGCTAAGTTAAAAGGCAGGCTGGAGCCCCGATTGTGCAGACGGCCAAGATGGCTGTTCCCACCTCCGCTGCTGGTGGTGATTGCTCGATCCCCAGAGGGGAGAGCAGCTGGAGCTGGCTGGAGTGTGTCCCATATGCCAACAAAAGTCTTCAATAAAGGTAAAAGTGATGTTACATGCTCATTTATCCATTTCATTAGTCATTTATATGTATTTCTCATTGTTTTCTGTATGTAAAAAGATAGTTATTCTCTATAAAATGTATTTTTTGTCAATATTTTTGGGTGTCTGGAACGGATTAATTGAATTTACATTATTTTTTATGGGAAATCTTGCTTCGGTTTTAGTCCGTTTCGGTTATAGTCAGACTTTTTTGAACGGATTAATCATGAAAACCGAGGTTTGACTGTATCTGTTTTGTAGCACTGAAACGTTTAATAGCTCTCATACATGATGTCTACCATTCTAGCGCTGCACATATTCATGGGATGTTGGAGGACACCTTCTGGTGTCCGCACATGAAAAATCGCATTCAGGAATTAGTGGCTAAGTGTCCCGTGTGTATTCTGAACTCCCAGCCAGGGGGAAAAGTCATGGGCACCTTCCGGTTCTGAGTGGTCCTTTTGAGTCCTGGTATGTGGATTTCACTGACATGATTCATAGATGTGCCCAGAAACGCTACCTTTTGATGTGGGTTTGCCCTTGGTCTCGGTGGATTGAGGCTTTCCCCTGCAACAAAGAGACTGCAGAAGAAGTAGTAGAGATTCTGCAAACACAAATAATACCCCGATTTGGCATCCCTAAAGTCATATATTCTGACAATGGTTCTCACTTTCGCAATGCTCTTGTGTCTGCACTCATTCAACATCTTCCTGTTCAGTGGAAACATGTTTCTGTGTATAAGCCTACTTCTAATGGTCTTGTTGAACGATGCAATGGCATTTTGAAAACTCAACTCAGAAAGATTTGTGCTTCTGGTCACATGACCTGGCTACAAGCATTGCCAATGTGTCTGTTTCAGTTGCGCAACAGCCCAATCAAAAGGTTACATCTGACACCTCATGAAATGGCCACTGGCCGGCGCATGCGCACAACTAGTTTACCACAGTCTCTGGTTCCGATTCATGATAGTCTCTCCTCTTACCTTGCAGGACTCCGGATTGCGCTCCAAGAAATTGCTGATCGTGTAGCAGTCACACAGTCTGTATCCAGTCCATCCTTGTTACCTTGTTTTCCTGTAGGGACTACTGTCTATAAAAGAAATTGTGTTCGTGCATCCTGGGACTGCCCTACTTTTCAGGACCCCACATTGTCACTGCTGCTTCCCCTTTTGCTGCCAGACTTAATGATACTGACACTTGGATACATGTCAGCCATCTAAAAGCGGCTCCACCTGTCTCATCTGATTAACCAACTTCCTTCCCCTTACAAGACTAACGTGTTCTCCTTACACCCCTGCATCATTAGTGCCAAGGATGATCACTACCAACCCTGCCCCATGGGCACCCTTGTGTATCCTTTTGGGAATCTCAGTCATTATCGTCCTTCTTATTGAGTGTCTACACCCAGATGGACAGCTCACTTTGTTCCTCCTAGGACAGAACCAGACTAACCAGGCGATATCTCGAGTACCCCGGATTTTACCTGAAGGCTCTCTGAACACATGGAAGCAATCAGTATTACACATTGTTTCCCTGATGAACATTTCAGACTGCATTATCTGTACTCCTCTGCCAAAGGGTGTATCATATGCTCCGGTACATGTTTCAAAGGTTCCCTTAAATGAGTATGCAGGACAACTTGCTTGTGTAGACAATAATAATTTTTCTGCCAGTTGTTATGAAGTTTTTAATTGTTCCCAAACGTGGCATATGATGAATATGACACATGACCCTTTGCGTGTTGTGATAAGGAAGCTTATCATAGCTCAGGAAGGAGCTATAGAAAAGGTGAAGTGACTCTGAACAAGCAACCTGTCAGTTCTGGTAGAAATAAGAAAACAGAATTTTCCCATAAAAGACTACCAGTCCCAGAATGCACCAGGTTTCCAACAGCCATTACAGGAGCTGAAGTGGGGAAACGTGTGTTCAATCAGGAGGGCTATGAGGTAATCCCTAAGCACTCATCTCAAAGGGCAGGGCCTGATTCAGCACAGCTGCGCTGTATTAGGGAGGAGCACTCATCCAAGCAGAATAAGAGTAGAGTTTATTCTACAGATGACCATCTTCATGATCACCTTGGATATCCAGAGAATCAGCTTGAGCTGCATCATCAGTTTCATCTGAAGGATCATCAGAAGCAGAAGCCAAACCGGACGGACAGAGAGGGAAAGAGACCCTCTGGAAGAAAGAGGAGAAAAGCCTTTGAGAGGTCTAGAAGAGTCCAAAGCAGTACGTATACTGGGAGGTATTCCAAGGGCCAGCATATACCATTGGACTGGGGAAAGCCAGAGGAATGGTGCTGCAGAGCTAGGAATCTCCAGACGCTACCTGTGAGGGAGATGGCTGCACGTGGAAGGGACCCTAAGACCCGTGCCAGAAGGTATGTGAAGAGAGATCCAGTGTCCAGGGATCTGGATTGGAAGGCTGGACATAAGAACTGGACTACATACTGGCCAGGCTATATAGAGAGGAACTCTAGCAGCAATGGAAGCTCAGGTATGAACACTGATCTATGCCCTAGCTATAACCTTGAAAGACAGCAGGGAAACAAGTATTCTCCTGAAAGTGCTCCATTGAGAGATTCATCTGTGCCAATCCATGATATTGAACCCATGCTTGTTGAACAAGGGGGAATAATAGCAGATGAAGATCCTGTTGATATGGACTGCTCTCTGTCTAAACTCCGTTGGTAACTTTCTGTTATAAAGTACAGCAACCATCACAAAGAAATACAAATTTGTTCTTTATTCTACTCAGAAAAGCTCCTGAAGCAGGATTTGACCCACACAGTAGAAAGCAAGCCAGCTAAGGGGTTTCAGCTGGATAACTGCTAGCAATTAAGCCTTACCTAATTGCTTGTGAGCTAGGAGAGAATCACTTCTGAATCCATGTGGGAAGTAATCAGAAGTTAACCTGAAAAGAACAGTTTGTTTCTTGCTTTGTGGCTTTTCATTTGTTGTTTTCCTGATTTTTGACTTTGTTTTTCCAAGTTAACACTGAAAGCAAGTTACCTGATTTATGTGCTACCAAGCATATCTGTGTTGGGAGAAATAACCCCATAAATAAATATCTTATTGGCTTTACCCAAGAGCACAACTAAATTATTGTCAGCAGCTGTGTCTGGTGTGAATGAACTACATTGCCCACAATACCTTGCAAATCATATAGATATATGCACTTGCCAAGACTGTGAAGATTCTCACCCAGGCAGCCGTCTGACAGTGTATATGCTGACCCAAATATGGTATTTGATCTATGTTTGATAACAAATGCATCTGCTGCTTTTTCACACAGGTGTAACCTGTCGTATAATGTGGTTAATGGGTCTTTTCATTTTGCTAGTAATTCAGTCACGATAAAATGGTATAATCAAACCGGTAATATGGACCTTTCCAAGATGCTAAATGATTGGAGAAATATTACGGAGAGCCCACTAGTGCTTAATGGATCTGACTTCCGCTGGTCCCATTTACCACGATGGTTCAGCTGTGCTGACAACGGGTTCCCAGAATGAATCTCCATTTACTTCATGCTATCTCCCGATGTCCAATTTAAGGAGGGATCTTAAGTCATCTACCACGGGTAATTCTCCTGTTAAGTGGTTTGATGGGCATAATATGAACCGCATATGGACACCTGCAACAAACCTCTTTGCTGTGACGGGCCATTATTTGTTGTGTGGGGAAACTCTGTTTCAGGTAGTCAACCTCTCCCTATTACCCTGTGCTTTGGTCAAAGTTTCTCCTTTTTTCTTTCTTGATACCCCTTAATGTTACCCATCACCCTGCTGCCAACTCCCCTCTGCACAGATTGAAGCGCAGTCTGTCAGCCAACTCAAGTCCTTGGGACTCCTCTGTTGCAGAAGATGATGCCATTCAGGCCTCATTCAAATACATCAATTCCACTTATCCTATGACTAAAACTCGTTTAGATGCCCTTAGTGCTACTGCTTGGATTCCCTTTGCTACCCCTGCTCTTACTGCTGAACTAGGTATCCGCCGTTTGCAATGCTTATTACATATTCAGATGAAAGCTGTTACTGAATCCATATCTCGCTTAGCTGAATCCTTAGAACAAAATAACCAAATGACTTTGCAGAATAGACAAGCTCTTGATTTGCTCCTCGCTGCTGAAGGCGGAACTTGTACTTTTATTAATGCCACTAATTGCTGTACTGTCATCGCTAACCATACGGAAATTTGTGCTAGATGCAATGAGCAAGATAAAACATCTCTCAGAATTACATATTGATGATTTTAAGGGGGGGCTTCAGCTTGATAATATTTGGGGAAGTATTACGTCATGGTTTGCAAGTTTAGGAGGAGGTCTTAAAGCCTTCTTTATTACACTTTTAACTATAGCTTGTTTTGGAATTATTGCCTGTTGTGTATTATCCATTTTGCTTGCCTGCTGTAAAAGAATGATATTGCAGAACACTAAAACCATGTACATTGTATCTAGGGAACAGTACCAGAAGCTGCCTTTTGATGACTCCTCTTTGTCCCAAATGGTTGTTGTTCATTGCCCTTAGTGGGATTACCTTTACCCCATTCACAAGAAAAGAAAAAGAAAAATTGGAGAATGAAGGGAAATTGGCTGATAGGTATGTCTAGTATGGCTACATCCTTGCCTGAGGCTGTAATACATCATGATGGCACGAAAAAAACACGTGGGCTAAGAAAATTAGTACCCAGAGCCCAGCACAACAAGAGTAAAGCCAGGGAACCATACTCTGAACAGAAATGCACAGAAAATGGACCCGGCTAAGAAAAGCTAAGTCAGGCCTGAACAGATTGAACAGGTCTGAGCAGGTTGGGCAAGCCTGGACAAGTTAAACAGGCCAAACAAAGCTGGTGATACAAAGTATTCATAAGCCCTGAAGACTACAGTGCTGAAAGCTACAGTGATTAATGAAACAAAAGGAATGGCAGGGTGTAGCCAGAATGACTCAACACTAGCAAGAATAAAAGCCATTAATATGCTAATAAGGGTGGATCCCAAAGGAAAGAGGCCTCTGCAAACTTTTTGCACATGGCCCTCCTTTGTCCCAAAGGAAAGAGGCCTCTGCAGACTTTTTGCACACGGCCCTCCTTTGTCCCAAAGGAAGGAGGCCTCTACAGGCCCTACAACCTTTTACAGACAGTATAGCAACTTTTGCACACGGAACAAAACTCTTGTGTATGAGTTGCTACAGAGGGTATAGAGTATATAAGGATGCAATTACAGAGCTCAGGGCGGCCTTCTCTGTCTCATCACTGTGGAGATAGGGAACGCTGCCTGTACTCAGATCCCTCAGATAGACACTTGTGTATCTGTGCTTACAGCTTTTGCTTATGCCAAATAAAAGAGTTATTTTTACTGACAAATAATTGTGATCTGAGTTCTTTTTATTTTCTGGTGCACGACTCCCATGTGCCCAGGCAATTGGAAATATTGGTGATATTTGAGGAACTTTTGTGGGAAAACCAGGCCCACAAAATGCACCTAGTTAATCAACCATAACACTATACACGCAAAGGAGAAGTTAGATGGAAAAATGATAAGAGACATTCCAGTACCTCAAAAGCGAGACACACCGGCTACTCCTGCTGGAATTCTGCAAACAAAACTCAAACATGTGTGTCAAAAAGTCTGAATCCTGCATGCCTTATAAAAAGCATATTATTTTGAGCGAAACTTAATTTTAAATATAATAAAGGGAAAAAAATCACAAGAAAGTGCAAAATTGTTAATTCTTATGTGCAGAATCCCAGCAGCATAGCAGGACTGAAACTTGCAGGAGTGTAATCACAGATACCTTTCCTCCCCACCTGAGCATGATATTCAAATGGCAGCATAAAGGGTAGGTAAGGATAGCTGGACCCTGCTTTGTGCAGAGCACTTGTTTCTCAACAGCCCCCTCACTCCTCCTCGATGGATCGTTCAGTGCTTCTCTAACTTATTTTTGGAGCCACGGGAGTCTTCTTCCATGCCCATACTGCCTGCTCTATAGAGGCTGGTACAAAATGCCTCACAATATTTTCAAAAATCTAGAGGTGTCTTGGGTTTGGAAAGTCTGAGAAACGTTGGCCTAGTGGTTAGAGCAGCAGGTTGAGAACCGGAGTTCAGATCTTATTTCTCCCCTTGATGTTCCTTATAACTTTGGGCAAGTCATGTCATCAGGTACAGCTGGTAAGTTCACTTGAGCAGGGGAAATAACTTGCCACCAGATAAGCTTTAGAAAGCTGGGTAAATCTCAGATTCAAATCCTCCACGATCTGATTTAAGGTAGTATAACCTAGATCGGGGAGATTAGGCTTTTGCCTATTTCCTTCATGTTCTCCTAAGCCACCTGTATACATGAAAGTAACCTTTTGCCAGAGGCTCTCTTTTTTTTTTCTTTCTGAAGTTTGTTTAGCGCAGACCTTTCCAGTCATCATAGCCCAAGGCAAGTTACATTCGCATGCAAGAAGTATTTCCCGTCCCCAGTCGAGGCATTCGGCCCAGTTAGGTTTCAAAGTGGCTTTGCCAAACTACAGGGGAATAAAACGCTCATGAAGAAATATTAGCCACATAGATCTGGGGCCTAGGCTAGTCGCTGCTGGCATCAACAGGGCAAAGTTTCCTGCTTTAACCATTGCAGGCAGAGGCAGGATTTTAGCTCCAGGCTGCAACAGCTGAAATCGCTCCGCTAATGAGCGCGCGGATTCTGCTGCTTGCATTTTAGCGATATCAAGGGTTGTTCTTTATCCCGTAAAGCTGAATTAAGGTTGCTTGTTAGATGTTTAGTTTTTTACTACTAGGAAAGATATCCGCCGCCATTCGTAAAATAAAGGCCTCGGAGCAGTTCCCCTGCTACTATCACCCGCTCAGCTCTCTCGCACCCTAGAAACCAGCCGGCAAAGCAAAACTGCCCGTGCAAATCACAGAACCAGATCCGCTCAGCCCCGCTCCCTTAAACCAAACAACGCGCAAACTAGCACCTCCCCTTTTCTGAAATCCAAGATACGGTAATAATCACGAGCACCAGCCCACCTCCGGCTGACGCCTGCGCATGTCCGCTCACCACTGAGCACCTCCCAGTTCTGCCTTCTCGCATCCTGATTGGTGATTGGCTGAAAGGCGATGCATTGATTAAGAGCCTCAAAACTGTACTCATTTCTATGTTTATTTAGGCTGGTATTACAATCGATAGAGAAAACGTGATCCAAAAGTCCGAGTATCGGGGCTTTAGTTTTCTATCAAGCCCGAAATTGTATAGTTGCTGAAATGATAACCGGAATCCAGTTCACCCTAACTAACAAGATAATGTTTTGACAGTACTTTAAATAGCAGCTGGGAAGCCAAAGTAAAACGTGTTGTATGAAAGGAGAGAAGGTTAGCACTCCCCTTGATAAGGATGGAAGAGGCCCTAGTGGCCTTTACAACACGCATATGGTTAAGGCATTGCCGCTTACTTCGTGGCATCTAACCAAGTTTTTTTTTGTTCTTTTTTAAATCTCGCCTTCACTCTTCGATTTTAACAATGTTCCTCCGCCCCTTGAATGATTTTGTTGACCAAACATTTCCTTTTTGGAGAGAGGGTATAGAAAAGCTTTTTAAAAATTATACTGAACTATGGAAATACCTACTGCATCCGACTGTAGTTCGTTTTAACTACTGGAAAGGCGTGAACTAAATACCAAAAAAATAAAGAAAAACCAGCAGCCCCATGTGCAATGGACCAAGGAAGGAGAAGGCTCCCCCCCCCGCCCCCCATAGCCAGGGGCCACCCAAGGTTGGTGAAGGGCCATGTGCGGAAACTCATTGCAGAGTCTTAATTGCATAAATTTAATTTATTTTATTTTAAAAGGTATATGTTGCCCATCTAAAATTTTAGGCAGCTTTCAAAGGAGTCTTTCACAGGCTTCTCTTTTGTCCTGGCAATGACTTAGGGGCATGTTTACTAAGGGGCATGTTTACTAAAGTCCGCAAAATAGCGCCCCGCAAAATAGCGCACGGCAACGCGGCACTGAAACGCGCAGAAACGCGTTTAAACGCCCCGCACATGTGCGTGTCACCCCCGCACAGGTACGCGGCTCACTAACGGGCCCGTACAAGTGCGGCCCGCAAATTTCTGATAGAGGCGTGGAACGGCGAAAGGAGGGCGGAGGAAGGCTCCGGAGGGGCGGAGGGACGGGGTCAATGGGTGGAGAGTGGGAGGGGAGAGGCTCCCCGCACAGTATTGGGCCCGAATTTGCATGTAAAAACTACCGAGTGAAACACTCGCGGTAGAAAGCATTTAAAGGGAAGAGAAACCATTTAAAGGGAAGAGAAACCATTTCCGTCAGCAATGTACAGGAAAACCGGGGAAACCAGCAAAACGTGAGCAGTGTGATACATGTGCACAGCACAAAAGTGCAAATACAAATAGAAAATGACCACAACAGAACTATTAAAAACAGTAATTCAGCTGGGGAACAGTTATAGTGATGGGCAAATACAGAAAACACACCCAGCAAAGCTCCAGAAAAAAGAAATGAACTTTTGAAGGGTTTACGGAGCCGAGTCTCTTCCAAAAAACATTTCCTTTGTTTGGAGCTTTCCTGGGAGTGTTTGGTATGGTTGCCCATTAATATCACTGTTGCCCAGCGCGGTGATATCTTGTCCCCCATTTCCCGTAGCCATTTCCGGGGTTTATGTGCACGTCTGTCACCAGACAGGGTGCATATGCCCACAGTAAAATTGCATAGAGCAGGGTTTGTGACTCCATTCTGCTAAGCTTACTACCTCCAGGGGCTGCACTGTTTCTGTGGCCATAGTGTGGTGCAGCGGACAGAGTCAGTACCTCTAGAACCAGAGGGTCAGAGGTTCAAAGCCCAGCTGGGGTACGTGCCAGCCCAATCCCTATATTTTACCCACCACTGAACACAGATAGCGCAGACACCCCTGTATTGCAGGGAACATAAGCATGGGGAGAGCACCCATATTTTACCCAACAATGCGCACACACACCACAACAATGGGCATTACCTACAGCCAAGTCACCCAAATGCAGTCCCGTACTGCCACATTGCAATCAGGTCATCTGCTTTTTCTGAGAGAAGCTCATGCCAGCATGTTGGCGGACGAGGACATGTGGTGCAGGGGGCAGTGGCTGCTAGCCACAGAAGACAGAGGCCCAGTCATGTGCAGGCTGGCACAGTCCACTGCAACACAGGCCCTACCGGATCCACAGTCATGGACATTCCAGGGAAATCACCCAATCTGTGGATACACGGTGGTGCAGTGCACACAGACACTGTATACAAGAGCAGAGGGTCACAGGTTCAAAGCCCAACTGGGGCAACCGCTAATCCTTTTCCCCCAATTAAACAGTGATAGTAAGGGCACACCTTTCCTGGGGAGGACATATGCAATGGCAATACGTCTATCTTTACCCCACTGAGCACACACACCATGAACAGGGCCAGTACCCAGAGCAGAATCACACAATGCAGTCCTGGTGGGGCACACACCAGTCAGGTCCCATGATGGCACTCATACAAATGCCTGTGCTGTATATCTATGCACCACACCCATGGTATGTAGATGTAGCTCATGCATATCCATGAGGGACAGCAGGAAAACCAGAACAGTGTGATGCAAACCTGGACTGGAGTTGGGAATCTGTGCCGTAAAGCAGCAGCCATCAGGGGCAGACACACCCACACCCACACCCACAGGCCTCATTGACCAATGTCTCCTGGAGAGGCAAACCATTGAACCCTGCATGTCCTACCAATGTCACCCTACACCTGAGGTATATGATACACAGCTCTGAGATGTTTGCTAGTTCCACACATACTGCTAGTTGACCCCATCCGAACAATCTGTTAGGTGTTTGCGGTGCGTGCTCCAGGCCTGGCCTCTGACGCTGTTTACCACCCTGGGGAGTGGCCACCAGCTGTACTGCCTACCATATCCATGCCTTGCCGTGCTCAGGAGCGGTCTTGGTGGGCAAGGCTGATTACCTTCTCAATAGTAGCACCATGATGGCATAGGTGTGGAAGTGTGTGCTTGTCTATACCGTGGGTGTTGGCAGCAAGCCCCTTCCACAGCCCACACTGCCAATGTGCATAATGAGGTGCACGGTACCATGGGTATAGCCAGGACAGGGTGGCCTGGGCAGGATGCATCTGCACCGGGCATAGGGCACTGGCAGGGACACTGTAGTGTCCGGCCACCACCTACACAGACAGGGTGGCCAAAGCATGTCCTTCTGGGAGATCACGCTCACCCTGACTGTGCAGTGACCACAGCATGGCTAGGCACCCCCATAGTGCTGTACAGTCTTTCTCTCATGTGATACATATGGGTATCTATTTGGGGCTCAGTCACTGAGTTATCTGCTTGCTGTGTATGCTGGCAGCCCAGTTCTGTGTGCATGTGTCTCCACTGGGAACATGCACTATGGACTAACCAGCAGACTGTTTGTAGATGGTATGTGGTTTGCTGGAATGGCTTGCAGGGTGCAGTTGGCTTGCTGCAGGGGAATACCTGGTGGTGGGGTGCAACCTACCATACCTGGTCATATGTTTGTCTGTTATTGTGTTATGGCTGTGTGTGGGGGGTGTTCCTCAGCAGGACTGGGGTTGATGTTGCCCTCTACTGCCACCTTTGCAGGGAGGTAGAGTGTGGATCTCTTGATGGGGGACCATGTTTGTCTCTAGGGGCAGCCCAAGGGGAGGGGGGGGGGGGTGGGTGCTACGGCTGTGCCTGACTGGGATATCCATGGTGTTTGTGCAGAAACTAGCTATCTTGCACATTAACACTGCTTTGGAACTCCCGCTTGGCCTCCATCAGCCATGGAAAGTGTTGTAGACCTGGTCCTGGGCGCCTCATTGTACACTCAGGGTGAGGCCAGAACCCGCACGATGTAACGTTGTGTAGCTACTTTGTGCCAGTAAAACACCCGGTCAGTGCCCCCTACCAGGCCGAGTTGCTGTGTGGGTGCACCCGGTAACGTCCCCCAACAGGGCCAAGGTGCTGTGGGGGTGCATTTCCCATCTTGTGTCCATCTGTGGACAGCTAATTTGCATGTGCAGTGCATCATGGGTACGTGTGGCCTAACCCTATCCTGTTTACCCTGGCATACTATCTGTGAGATGACATGCAGGCTATCTGCAGCCAGCCAGGGGCTTCCATACAGCTATGGTTAGGTCACTGCCTGTGCAGCCAGAGGTGATGAGTTCAAACCCACATTGGGGTTCTGTGAGACAGGTGTTCAAAGCATATTTTTTTAGTTTACTGTACATATGTTGATGTCAGCAATAGCACCCTCAGTGTACTGTACCCATAAGGTGCCTCTGAGGGTGCTTTATGGGGCGCCCTATAGGGCACTGTATGGTTGCCATCCATATAGGGTGCACCATACATTATCCTGTGTCGCAACATACATGCTGCCCTATAGGGGACATTCTAGGGTGCCTTGGCAGACGGTGCACTGTAACATGTGCCTTATGGGCGGCCCTATATTAATATGCTGTGAGAGTGCATTTGCTAGTAGTTATCATAAAACTAAAATTATAGAGCCTCCTACAGCTCTCCCCAACATAAAACATACTGCCTCAGCTAGCCTTTTTCTCTGGGCTTTGTGAGGGATTGAACACATGGCCCCTGCACCATTGCTCAGTGTCTTCACCATTGTGCTGTGGCTCTGTTCCTGTGTTTGAGCAGCAGCGCGCAGCCTTGTAGCCATTGGCGCGCCGTCTTGTGGCACACAAAATTACAATTAACAGCGCGCCGCCTTCTGGCGCGTAACATTAACAGCGCCCAACATGGGCATGCCCCTTAAAATACTGCCTCAGCCAGCTGTCTTCAATGGGCACTGGGGGGAATTGAACCCATGATGCCTGCATGGGTGGTCAGTGTCTTAACCATTGTCCTATGGCTCCATTCCTGCTATTTGCACATCAGCGCGCCACTTATCCCTCCCACTATTGGGCTGCCCCCTCACACATCAGCGCGCCGCCTTCTGCCCACCGGCTCGCCGCCTTCTGTTGACCAATTTTATCAGTGCGCCGCCCTCTGCCGCCCAACCTTAACAGCGCGCCGCCCTCTACCGCCCACAATAAACAGTGCGCCGTCTCATGCCGTTTAAAAAAATAGGTGCGCCGCCTTCTGCCGCCCATAATCAATATGCCTCCTACACCACTTTTGCCCATAAAATTTGATGCCTCAGCTGGTCTTTTTTGTTGGGTGCAATGGGGGTTTGAACCCCTGGACCCTGCACCATAGGTCAATGTCTTCACCGTTGTACTACAGCTTTGTTGTTTGGTTGTGCAGCAGCGCCCCACTTAGCCTTCTCACGCGCTAATGTGGGACCCCGCACATTAGCGCGACTCACAAACCTACGGTCCGTTTTTTTCCTTTTTCTGCCTGGCCCGCCCACTCCTTATATGGCACCAGCACACTAACGGGGACCCGCACAGCAACGGACTTTAGTAAACATGCCTGTAAGTATTAATGTGAATTACGTGTCACTGAGCCAATAGAAATAAATGGGTGTTCCTGCAATAGAAATAAATGGGTGTCCCATTGACATCTGTGAATGTGCATTAATTTTTAAACATGCCTCTTAATGAGTGTCTGAATACCATTTGCATGGGCAGTGAGGATAAAGAAAGCTGGTCAATACATCTCCTATTGGGAAAACAGAACAAGTGGTGGCACTGTCAAACAGAAACTACATGAACAGCTCAGTTACCCCTGCAGAACATAGACCGTCACCAAACAAAGGACAAGGGATCGCAATTTAGATATAGGAAGAGAATAATTAAACTGGGAACCCCAAAGGCCAAAGCTGGAACGTGCAACAACACTGGAGAAATAAAACTATAAATTAATTTCCTCTTGTAACTGAACAAAGCACAGAGATGTTGTTGGAAACAGGATACTGGGCTTGATGGACCTTGGTCTGACCCAGTATGGCATATCTTATGTTCTTATACGCTATCAGAATATAGAAAGACTAGGGGATATGTAATGAAGCTACAGGGTAAACTATTTAAGACAGATAAGAGAAAATATTTTTTCACTCAACCTATAATCAAACGCTAGAACTTGTTACCGGAGAATGTAGTAAAGGCTGTTAGTGTAGCTGGGTTTAAAAAAGGTTTGGACAAGTTCCTGGAGGAAAGGTCCATAAACCATTATTAAGAAGGGACCCAGGATATCAATGCTTGACCCAATACAAGCACTGAGGAACCTGTGTCTTTTGGGGATACTGCTAGGTACTATGACCTAGATTGGCCACTGTTGGAAACAGGATACTGGGCTTGATGGACCTTGGTCTGACCCAGTATGGCATATCTTATGTTTTTATGACTTAGCAATGCACATATCCCAGAGCTGACATATTCCAGTTAATAAATTCAAAATAAAAAATAAATTTTCTATCTTTTGTTTGGGCATTTTATTTTTCAATTGCAATTGCTCCAGTCACTTGCTTCTGGTTTTTAATATATTCTGCTAACTCTCCATTGTCTGCTGTCCATTTGTTCTTTCTGCTCTCTTCTAGTTTTTTCCATTCTCTCTCTACATCTGCTCTAACATACTCATCTTTCCTTCATTTCTTTCTTTATTTCTTTTTCATCCACTCAAATTTCACCCCTTCATCCTCAATCCCCATTTACTCTCCCTATACCCAGCCAATCATAGATATTTCTTCCCTCCAACACAAAATATCTTTTCCCCTCTCCATCCTCACTCCCCCAGCTTCTTTTTTTGTCTCGCCAGCCTCATCCCCTTCTAGTCCCGCCCCCCAACATCAGCTCCCTTCTAGTTCCAGCTCCTCTCAGCATCAACTCCCTTCCAGTCCCATTCTCCCATCCCCCCACATCAGCCCATTTGCAGTCCTAGCCCCCAGTCTTCTTCCATGGCCAGTAACTCTCTCCTCCCCCATCAATTCATTTCCAGTCCTAGATCCCCCCCCCCCCCACCACCAATTCTCATTCCAGTCCTAGCTTTAGGCATTCCTAACAAGGGCTATACATTTCAAGCAAAGGTAAGAGTTTGTGGCTTTTTAAATTACTAGCTTTCTGTCTGGAAGCTCTTAAAAGGGTTAAGCACATTTTTAAAACAAAGTTACATTCTTTCTCCAGGACCAAGCAGGAAGTCAGTCCTCACATATGGGTGTCATTGGCGCCGATGAAGCCCCAGCGGAGCATTTCCCCAGCTTTCCATGAAAGCCTTTGGGAATGCTGGCATGCATGCGCGGTTCCCTTCCCGCCTAAAGGTGCCATCTTACCTCAGTCTCTTTTTTTCCGAGAAGCCCACCGGACGTGTGTCCTGCTCTCCCGGATAAAAGTGATTTTTCCTTCGGCACTTTTTCGCTATTTTTCTCCGGTTCGACGCCGGTTCCCCTCCCGCCAGGTTCGGTACACTGGTATCGAGCCCGTTTCTTTTCTTTTTCGTTTTTTGCCCTTAGTGGCTGGCGTTCGCGCCCTTTTTTCGTTTTTCCCTGGAAGGCCGGTCTTTTGACCTCGCAGGGGCTCTTTTTTCCCCGATGGCTTCCAGTGGTTTCAAAAAGTGTGATCGGTGTAAGAAACTTATGTCTCTCACCGACACACACGACTGCTGCCTTCGGTGCCTCGGCCCTGACCACGACCCCAAGTCGTGTGTGCCATGGGGGAAGATGTCTTCCAAGGCACTCAAAAGTCGACGGCATCAGAAGGAAAGGTTTTTCTCGGACTCAGCCTCCGGCCAGGCCCGGACCTAGTCTGAGGCCTCGACATCTCGGGATTCCGATCCCGAGCGCCGTCGAAGTTCCTCAGACAGGGGGTCCCCCGACCGGGAACGCAAGAGGAAGAAGCGGCTCATGAGGGCGGCGTCGGAGGAGGTCCCTGGTCCCTCAAGGGCCAGGTCTAAGACCCCCGACCGCCGTCCCGGGCCCGTGGACCAAGAGAAGCCTGCCAAAGTTCCTCGCGTGGAGCCGGAGTCTGTTGGACACTTAAGCCCCGTAGTCCTCGTGGACTCTCCTACCAAAGAGCCGCCGCCGGGGCCCGAGTCGGTGGCTGCTGCGTCTCCCGAGCTGAGTCTCAGGATGACAGCCTTGGAGAGCAGATTGTCTGCCTTCATGGAGCAGCAGCGGGCACTGATGGCCAGCCTGTCTGGTGCATCTGCCCCAACCACCGGGACGTTGACTTCGAAGTCAACCCCGGAGACCGAGCCGATACTCAAGACCCTCATGGCTCGAAGTCGTCCTCAGTCGAGGTCTCCCTCAACCTCCCGTTCGGGACCGAGGGTGTCGATGCCAGTGCCCCCCGGCGTCGGGGCGGGTGCCTCGGGGCCCCGCGGGGTCGGACCCTGACTCCTCCTCGGATGAGTCCGCCTGGGAGACGGAGGATGAGGAGTCTCCCGATACTTTTAAGACTCGGTGCGTCCAGTCGGACTCACCGCAGTCTGAGCCCCGGAGTAGATCCCCTCCGGAGGACACTAGGTTCTCGGAGTTCATCCGGGATATGGCCGCTGCCTTGGCTATCCCTGCTGATCCCGAGGAAGAGCCGAAGAGCTCGATGCTCTACAGTACGACTCTCCTCCGAAGGAGGCCTTTACTGTCCTGGTTCCTCCGATGCTGGAACGGCTCCTCTTTCGGATGTGGGAGGCACCGGTTCTGAGCAAGCAAGTCGATTCCATCTATCGACTCCGCAAAAGCCCTGGTTTCCAGAAAGCACAGCTACCACACCATTCCATGGTTGTGGAATCGGCCATGCATCGTCTGAAGAGCCAGAAGATGCACTCTGCGGTGCCCCCCGGCAGGGAGGCCCGCAACCTCGATGGCATCGGTAGGAAGTGCATCCAGGGGTCTATGCTTACTTGCCGTGTCCAGTCTTACCAGCTGTACATGGGCATGTACTTGCGAGACCTGGCCAAGGAATTGGCCGGATTCTCTGCTGGTCTCTCCGGGGAACCCTTGCAGAGATTTAAGACCTTGTCCTCGGGGATTCGGGAATGCTCCAAGTTCATTTCCCGCACCGCCTATGATGGCTTCGAGGCTTCGGCCCGAGTTGCGGCTGCCGGCATCGCGGCTCGACGCCAGGCATGGCTGCAGTCATCGGACCTCGAGCCATGGGTTCAGGACAAGTTGGTCGATGTCCCCTGCCGAGGTGAGAACCTTTTTGGCAAACCCGTGACCGAGAAGGCCGCTCAGCTCGAGACCGAGCACCTTACCTGGACAAGGCTGTCGAGGAAGACCTCTGCCTCTTCACATAAAAAGAAGGGCTTGGGTAAAAAGCCCTTTTACCCGAGGAAGGGCACTGCCTACAAACAGTACCCTCAGTATCAGGCTGCCCAAGCTGCCCCCCAGGGTCAGCAAGCCAAGGGCCAGGGTAATGGGCCCCATAGGCAGAGGACCCCCAAGCCTTCTGCCCCTACTTCCACTCAGCAGGGTGGGGTTTTTTGACTCCTTCAGCATAGCCACTCCGTCCCTGCTTTCCCAGCCCTGCACGGGCGGTCGCCTTGTACTCTTTGCCCACCAGTGGCCTCTCATTACCACCGACAGTTGGGTGCTGGACATAGTCCAAAAGGGCTATGCCCTGCATTTTCATCAACTGCCTCCTCCTTACTTCCCAGGGGAGCCCTTGAGGCCTCCCCTGCACACAGACCTTCTCCTTCAAGAGCTCCAAGGTCTGTTGGTGGACAAGGCGGTGGAGCCTGTGCCTCCCCACTTACAAGGTCACGGATTCTACTCCAGGTATTTCCTGGTACCCAAAAGGACCGGTGGCCTTCGACCCATTCTGGACCTCAGGAACCTCAACAAGTTCCTAGAGAAAGAGAAGTTCAAGATGCTTACTCTTGGGACACTTCTGCCCTACCTCCAGCAGGGAGATTGGCTATGCTTCTTGGATCTAAAGGATGCGTACACTCACATCCTCATTCATCCAGACCACAGAAAGTACCTCAGGTTCATTGTGGGAGGAAACCATTATCAGTACAGAGTACTACCTTTTGGCCTGACCTCCGCTCCCAGGGTCTTTACCAAGTGCCTAGCAGTGGTTGCGGCCTACCTGAGAAATCAAGGCATCTTTGTCTTTCCTTATCTGGATGACTGGCTCATCAGGGGTCAGACGTGCCTGGAGGCCAGACAAGCCACCCTCAGAACCATTGCTCTGCTTCAGAACGTGGGCTTTGTCATAAACTTCGCAAAGTCCATTTTGCTCCCCTCCCAGAACTTGGAGTTCATAGGGGCAAGGTTAGATTCTCAACTGGCAAAGGCATTCTTGCCAGAAAGCAGGGCCCAAAGACTGATGGACATGGCCAAACAGTTACTAAACAAGCCCCTGGTCTCCGCCAGACTCTGCCTCAGAATTCTGGGCCACATGGCTTCGACAGTGCATGTGACTCCCAATGCCAGGCTCCATATGAGGCCTGCACAGTGGTGCCTTCGGACTCAGTGGTCTCAGGCCACAGGCCGCCTAAGAGACAGGATAAAGGTGTCCAAACCCCTTTTGGCCTCCCTCAGCTGGTGGCTACATCCACCCAATCTGCTGAAGGGGATGCCCTTCCAAATGCCAGAATACTCGGTGGTCCTCACCACTGACGCCTCTCTGAGGGGCTGGGGTGCTCACTGTCTGGACAAGTGCACCCAAGGCCTCTGGTCTCCCTGGGAGGCAGCCCAGCAGATCAATCTCCTGGAACTTCGAGCTATCTGCTTAGCTCTCAAGGTTTTTTCTCCAGCCCTGGCTCACCGCTCAGTCTTGATTCAAACAGACAACCAGGTAGCCATGTTTTATGTGAACAGACAGGGCGGGACTGGGTCAAAGATCCTTTGTCAGGAGACTCAAGACTTTTGTTCCTTTGCCCTAAAGCACAACATGCTTCTCAAGGCGGTATACCTTCCAGGCCAGGAGAACTGCCTGGCCGACCGGTTGAGCAGAATTCTGCAGCCCCACGAGTGGCAGCTGCATCCCTTGGTCATTCAGAAGATCTTCCTAAAGTGGGGTCTCCCTTGGATAGATCTCTTTGCCAGTCCGCTGAACAAGCAACTGCCTAAGTTCTGCTCCAGGCAACCACATCCTTTGAGGATCACACCAGATGCTTTTCTGATGTCCTGGTCTCAGGGCCTCCTGTATGCGTTTCCTCCCACGCCCTTGGTGGCCCGAACTCTTTTTAAGACTCTTCAGGACAAGGCCTCGGTCCTGCTGGTAGCTCCCAGGTGGCCGAGGCAGCCTTGGTTTCCACTTCTGCTTCAGCTGGCAGTGGATTCCCCACTACCTCTGGGGTTGAAACCCGACCTCCTCTCACAGGAGCAGGGTTCCCTTCTGCACCCCAATCTCAAAGCTCTCAATTTGATGGCCTGGAGGCTGCAAGGGTAGTTTTAGCTTCCTGGGGCCTACCTCAGGAAGTTGAAGAGGTTGTCCTAGCCTCTAGAAAACAGTCCACTAGGAAAACCTATGCCCTCAAATGGAAGAGGTTTTATGTGGGGTGTCAGCTACGTACAGAAGATCCTTTCTCCTGTACTGTGCCAGCAGTGCTTCAGTACTTACTGCACTTATCAAATCAGGGACTTAAGTCTAATTCTGTTCGGGTACACCTCTCAGCTCTAGCAGCTCACCACTCACTGGTGGAGGGACACTCTCTGTCAGGTCACCCTTTGGTGTCCCGCTTTCTCAGGGGCTTGCTTTTGCTCAAGCCCCCCATCTGTCCTCCTGCTCCAGAGTGGGAGCTGAATGTGGTCTTGCAGCAACTGACTCGCCCACCCTTTGAGCCGATGGCTACTTGCCCTCTACGCTTCCTTTCCTGGAAGACTCTCTTCCTGATAGCCCTCACCTTGGCTAGGCGAGTGAGTGAGCTTCAGGCCCTGGTCTGTGATAGACCTTACACCAGGATTTATAGGAACAGGGTAGTCCTTAGGACTCATCCAAAGTTCCTCCCCAAGGTTGTCTCCTCTTTCCACCTCAACCAGGAGGTGGTTCTTCCAACATTCTTCTCTAGGCCTCATGCTAGCCAGGCTGAAGCAGTCCTGCATACCCTGGACTGTAGGAGGGCCTTATCCTTCTACCTTGACCGTACGCAGGGACATAGAAGGGCTACTCAGCTCTTCGTCTCCTTTGACCCCAATAAGTTGGGGTTGGCTGTGTCCAAGTGTACCTTGTCCATCTGGGTGGCTGACTGTATCACCTGGGCTTACAAGGCGGCTGAACTTCCTTTGCAGGGTAGGGTCACGGCCCATCGTGTCAGGGCAATGGCTGCTTCAGTGGCTCATCTCCGCTCTGTGCCCTTGGTAGACATTTGCAGGGCTGCAACTTGGTCTTCAAGCCAGACATTTGCGGTCCATTACTGTCTGGAGAGGGAGTCCCGTAGGGACAGTGCCTTTGGCCAAGCAGTACTCCGGAATCTTTTTGAGGTTTAGGCAACTCCTGCCCTCTGTTGGGCTACCGGTGGAGGTTGTGTCCTTGATAAGCCTTTCTTTGATGCTGTGACTAGAGGGAGTTCTCTTGTTCAGCCTGGGTTACTGGTAGCCCAGAGCTAGGGAGTCACCCATATGTGAGGACTGACTTCCTGCTTGGTCCTGGAGAAAGAGTAGTTACTCACCTGTAACAGGTGTTCTCCATGAGCAGCAGAAATCAGTCCTCACAACCCTCCCTCCTCCCCTTGGAGTTGCAGTTGTACATAGTTTGTTTTACATTTTTGTGTGCTGTTCTTAGCTATGTCATTTGACTGAGGTAAGATGGCACCTTTAGGCAGGAAGGGAACCGCACATGCGTGCCAGCATTCCCAAAGGCTTTCATGGAAAGCTGGGGAAATGCTCCGCTGGGGCTTCATCGGCGCCGATGACACCCATATGTGAGGACTGATTCCTGCTGCTCCTGGAGAACACCTGTTACAGGTGAGTAACTACTCTTTTTGGTGCTTTAGTTTAAAAGGGGAAACATTTTGTTTAGTGGGGTAGCTTTAAAACTCTGTTTTAGTATCTTTCTTCAGCTCTTTGAAGCTACTGACACCTCATCAGGTGTCAGTTCCCTCCCTACTCACCCCCCAACTCCCACCCACCCATAGTGAACAGTCTTGCTTTATAGGGCATTTCCCCAATTAACTACAGACAGGGACTTAGAACAGCACATTTTGAACACACTTAAAGAGATTTAACAGGTTTTTCTCTGAAAAGACAGCTGGGAAACTGGCTGGTAGATCGCTCTCTTTTAATTTAACAGATACCTAAGCTCCACAAACTGAACAATGGCTGGGAAAAATCATATCACTAAAGCTGTTGCCCCGATTACAGCTTCTGCCTCTGTCCAGACAGAGGTCCTAATGCCAGTTGCAGGACCGGTTCCATGTGCAGGATGCCTGCATGCTGAAGCTCTCAGGAAATGAGTGGAGGAACTCAGAGAGGAGGTGGTATGGCTGAGGAGCATTCAAGACAGTGAGAAGTACATTGATGAGATACTTCTTGCAATATCCAAGCTCTCCAGCAGAGGAGAAGATGAGTGCCTACAGAATGGTGAAGGTTGGACACAAGTCACCAGGGCCTGAAGAATCACCAATCCAACTTCTCCAGCCCTTGAATTGAAGAACCATTATGCAGCCCTGGAAGTGGAGGAGGTGAAAGCATCCCTGGAAAGAGAAGAACCAGAGCTCAAGTGCCCCAAAGTTGCAAAATCAGTGACCACAAGGAAGCAAAGGGTCGTGGTAGTTGGTGACGCTCTTCTGAGGGGTACTGAGGCATCCATCTGCCAATCAGACTTTATGTCCAGAGAGGTATGCTGTCTGCCAGGTATCAAAATCCAAGATGTTATGGAGAGTTTGCCAAGACTCATCAAGCCCACTGACAGTTACCCAATGTTGCTAATCCATGTCTGTACAAATGAGACTGCCAGGTATCCCTCTGACATATCAAATGTGACTTCATGGCTCTGGGACAGAGGGTGAAGCAGATAGGGGCGCAGGTGGTGTTCTCTTCAACCGTCCCTATTGAGGGTAAAGGCCAAGGCAGAGAAGCTCACATCCTAGAGCTGAATGCATGGCTGCATGGATGGTGTCATCAAGAGCATTTTGGTTTCCTGGACCATGGGATGCTATTCCAAGGGTTGCAAAGCAGAGATGGTATTCATCTGCCCAAAAAAGGTCAACATGTCTTCAGTAGCAGACTGGCTAATCTACTGAAGAGGGCTTTAAACTAGATTCATTGGGGATGGGTGAAGAAAGCCCCCAGGTAAGTGAAACATTAAATACCTTTATGGAAATGGGTAAAAGGGACAACATATAGAAAGCGGTGTGTATAAATGGCCATAGCATAGGAAATAAGATCCCAGAGGTTGAAGCTTTAATGGGAAAGGCTGACTTGGATTTAGTGGCAGTTACAGAAACATGGTTCACAGAAAACCATGACTGGGATGTAACTATACCAGCCTATATTTTATTCAGAATGGACAGGGTAGGAAGAAGGGGAGGAGGAGTGGCACTATATGTAATAAATAATATTAAAGGTTTGGAACTACAGAGCTTAAAAGGGAGAGAGGAGGCACTATGGGTTAAACTAGAAAAAAGGGAAAGAGAAAGCTATTTGCATTGGTGTGATATACAGACCTCCCTCACAAGAGGAAGAGGTGGACAAAGAGTTAATTGACGACATACACAGCATTGCTAGGCAAGGGGAAGTGATACTGATAGGGGATTTCAATATGCCAGATGTTGAAAGGCACATTCCGGTTGCAGTATCATCTAGAAGTAAAGAGATCCTGGATTCTCTACAGGGAGAACGATTCAGGCAATTGGTAATAGAACCCAAACGTGAAGGGGCCATACTGGACTTGGTGCTTAGCAATGTCATTTTGCATCCAGTGATCACCAGATGGTGTGATTCAGTATTAGGACTAGGGCTGTTAGAATTCATTCAAAAGCAAGGGTCTTAGAGTTTAGGTAAACTAACTTTGCCAAGATGGGCCAATACCTCAGGGAGTCATTAGTGGGATGGGAACAGCAGGGGGGTGGATGTAGAAAAAAAGTGGGCAAAACTGAAAGGGGATATTGTAAGGGCAACCAACCTTTTTTTAAAATGGTAAATAAAGGTAAAAGGAAAAGGAGACCACTATGGTTTTCCAAAGAAGTAGCTGAAAAGGTGAAGAAAAAGAGGAAGGTCCTAATGAAATACAAGAGATCACAGAGAGAGGAAGACAGGAAAAACTTAGAGAAGCTACCAAAGTAGTCAGGAAAGTAAAGATTCAAAAAGAGGAGGAAATAGCCAATGCATAAAATGGGGGGATAAGACATTTTTCAGATATGTTAGTGAGAAGAGGAAGGGCAAAAGTGGTATTGTCAGATGCAAGGGTGAAAGGGAGGAATATGTAGAAGCTGATGAGGATAAAGCCAAATTGCTTAACAAATATTTCTGTTCTGTGTTTACAGATGAAGAACCAGGAGCAGGACCTCAGAAAACACCCACAAACAGGAACAGAAGCGAGGGGAATCTTGAACAATTTTCAGAAGACTGTGTTCATGAGAAACTAGCTAAACTTAAAGTAAACAAAGCGATGGGACCAGATGGGATACAACCTAGAATACTGAGGGAACTTGGGGAAGTTCTAGCAGCTCCACTGACTGACCTTTTCAATGCCTCATTGGAGTAGGGAGTGGTGCCAAAGGACTGGAGAGAGGCTCATGTGGTCCCTTTACACAAAAGCAGAAGTAAGGATATGGTTGAAAACTACAGGGGGGTTAGTTTAACTTCGGTGGTGAGTAAATTATTGGAAATGCTGTTGAAAGAGAAAATAGTGAGGTTCCTGGAGTCCAGCAGATTACAGGATCTCAGGCAGCATGGATTCACCAGAGGCAGGTCTTGTCATACAAATCTGATTGATCTTTTTGACTGGGTAACCAGGGAGTTGGACCAAGGGAGACTAGATGTGGTGTATTTATTTATTTATTATTTATTTTTATTTATTACAATTTCTTATATACCACACTATTCGATATCAGCGCGGTTTACATTATAACAAAAAGATTTCAGTAAAGCCTTTGACACCGTTCCTCACAGGCGACTTATAAACAAATTGAGCACCCTAGGGATGGACCATAAAGTTACTGCTTGGGTTAGAAATTGGTTGAGTGGAAGGCGACAAAGGGTAAATGGAGCTAACTCGGAGGAGGAGGTTACCAGTGGTGTGCCCCAGGGATCTGTCCTTGGTTCGATTCTTTTTAACATCTTTGTTAGTGATATAGCAGAAGGGCTGTCAGGAAGTTTGCCTCTTTGCAGATGATACCAAAATCTGCAATAGACACCCAGAAAGGTGTATATAACATGAGGAGGGATCTAGCTAAGCTTCAAGAATTGTCTAGAATTTGGCAGCTGATATTTAATGTTAAAAAAATGCAAGGTTATGCATTTGGGCTGCAGCAATCCAAGGGAGCGATTTAGTGTAGGGGGTGAAGTACTTTTGTCCACTAAAGAAGAGCGGGACCTAGGCGTGATTGTGTCTGATGATCTTAAAGTAGCTAAACAAGTAGAAAAGGCGACAGCAAAAGCTAGAAGGATGCTTGGGTGCATAGGAAGAGGAATGGCCAGCAGAACAAAGGAGGTGATAGTGCCTCTGTATGTCTTTGGTGTGACCTCATTTGGAGTATTGTGTGCAATTCTGGAGACCGCACATTCAAAAGAATATAAACAGGCTGGAGTCAGTACAGAGGGTGGCTACTAAAATGGCTAGTAGTCTTCAATTCTAAAGCATATGAGGACAGACTTAAGGATCTTAACATGTACACCTTAGAGGAAAGGTGGGATAGAGGTGATATGATTGAGATGTTTAAATACCTCTGTGGCATAAATGCACAGGAAGAGAGTCTCTTTCAATTGAAGGCAAGCTCTGCTACAAGGGGACATAGGATGAGGGTGAAAGAGGATAGACTCAGGAGTAATATGCAGAAATATTTCTTTACGGAAAGAGTGGTAGATGCATGGAATAGTATCCTAGTGGAAGTGATAGAGATGAGGACAGGAGCTGAATTCAAAAAGGCATGGGGCAAACACAGAGTATCTCTAAAGGAAAAAAGGGGACTGTTATAGTGGTTGATATGGAAGGACAGACTAGATAGGCCATGTGGTCTTTTTCTGAAGTTATGTTTCTATGTTTATATTTCTAGTCCTTTCCTCCCCATCAGCCCATTCCCAGTCCTAGCTCCCCCATTAACAATCCTAACCTAGCCCGATCAACCCATTTCCTGTCCCAGCTCCCACCCCCCACCCCCCACCAGAAGTTCCAAATGCCTGCCTGACCATCTTCAGATGGAGCCAGGGACGCCCAAGGTCCAAAGCCTAGCGCCCCGGCTCACCTCTGCAGAGCCACAAGAAAGAATGGCAGCGCCAACAACAGGTCCGCTTGGGAACACAGTCTTCAAGCACCTTCCAACAAATGCAAGGAGTCCCTCAAGGCTCGTCGCTTTCATCCTTGCTTTTCAACGTCTACATACAGCCAATCTGTTCAATAATCAAGTCTTTCAACATACTATATCACATCTATGCCGATGACGTCTTACTATATCCCCCTTTCTCAATCGATAACCCTGACTTTTCAGTCATTTTAGATTGCTTCAATGCTGTCTCTGATTGGCTTTCCACACACAACCTCAAGGTCAACTGCAAGAAGACTGAGGTCCTATTCATTGCTAGAGATCAATCGTTTACCCCACCAGCCTCCTCGTGGGTGAGAGATGTAGAACTCATGTCTAAGCCAGAAGTTCGCTACTTGGGAGTTACCCTCGACCAACAATTGACCATGGCTGCTCACATACATAACATTATCAAGGCGGTCTACCAGAAGATAAGGACGCTCCATCATATACACCCACTCCTTGACCCCTCAGATTTTCAATCAGTCGTCCAAGCTCTCATCCTCCCGCACTTTGACTATGCAAATATTATTCTTCATGGCACCCCAAAATATATCCTCCAACCACTCCAACTGGCCATGAACACAGCAGCTCGATCACTCCAAGGTGTCTCTAGGTATGAGCATATCTCTCTCATCCTGATGCAATTACATTGGCTCCCCAAATCTAGCTGCTTGACCTATAAAGCTCTTCTCCTCATGTTTAAGATTATTCACAAATCATCTACATCCTCCTTGTCAGCAATGTTTCAAACTCCGAACAGCAGAACGTGAAGAACCAGCATGGTAAACACCTTGGTCACTCTTTCAATCATAAGGACCTGCACCAAAGCTGTCAAGAACCATGCCTTTTCCTTATACACACCATCTCTCTGGAATACCCTTCCTCCCTCAATCCGAGTCATCACTGATCTATCTACATTCAGGAAGGCTTTAAAGACTCACCTTTTCCAGCTGGCTTATGACCACATAACATGATAAGGACTCTCATAATGCTACACGCATGCTGACCTCCCCACTCACTCAGACTGGACCTTTGCCTACACTATTTGTACTTAGTTCTCCACACTCGCCCTTTTTACCCTCCTCCATTGTCCTGTCCCCCCCCCTTCCCCTTCGTTGATGCACTTGCTTGTAGAGTTACCTGTCTCTGTTAACTAGATTTGCTGTTTATGCCTGTTCCTTGTATAGTTGATTGTTTTGATGTTATACCTGTTCTATGTAAAGTTGCTTGACTGTTCCCTTTTCTTGTAAACCGCACTGATACTAAATAGTGCGGTATAAAAAAAAAAAGCTAATAAAATAAATAAATAAAATTTCCTATGGCTCTGTTAAAGTTGAACTGCCGACATGCCAAATATTGGGAGGTCAAACAGGGCATTTTCTATCTCAGCTTTAACAGAGCCACAGGAAAGTAGGAAAATGCCATTCTTTCTCGTGGCTCTGCTGAGGTGAGCCAGGGCGCCGGGCTTCAGGCCTCCCCGGTTCCTTCTGAAGACAGGCAGGCAGGAAGGTGCGGGGCCATGTGCAGGCAACATTTCTGCACAATGGATGGGCCAACCCTGCCCATAGCCCTTCTCCTGTCCCTCTGAGAGGGCTCAGCACCACTTGAAGACCGTTCCCTTAAACATCTACCACTGACATTAGTGCAAATTTCAATAACCAAGCTTTTTGTTTTTCCCCCTAGACCTACCTCCCCCTTCCTCATTCCCTGTGGCTAATGCTCTTCTACTCCCTGTTTCCTCAGCTCGCAATATTGGGGTCTCTTTAACTCCTCCCTCTCCTTCTCCCCCCACATCCAATAGCTAAAACCTGTCATTTCTTTCTCTATAACATTAGCAAAATTCACCCCTTCCTTCCTGAACATATTACTAAGACATTTATCCAATTTTCAGTCACCTCTAATCTTGACTATTGCAACCTCCTCCTTGCTGGTCTCCCTTTGAATCATCTCTCTCCCTTTCCAAAACTTAACTCGCCGCTAACCTTCTGCCAGCCCCAATATGCTCATATTACCCCTCTTCTCAAGTCGCTTCACTGGCTCGCTGTTTCCATAGCCAGTTCAAACTTCTACTGACCTATAAGTGCATTCACTCTGTTGCTCCTCACTACCTTTTCCTCATCTCTCCCTACACCCCTCCTCAGGAACTCAGCTCTTCTGGCAGATCACTTCTATCTGTGCCCTTCTCTTCTACTGCCAACGTCAGACTTCGCTCCTTTCACCTTGCCGCTTTTTATGCCTGGAACAAACTACCCCAGTCTGTACATCAGGCTTCATCTCTAGCCCTTTTCAAATCCATGCTGAAAACTCAACTCTTTGAGGCTGCTTTGCATCCTGATCCACTTAATCTCCTACCTGTCTCCCTTTGACAAAGGGTTGGCAGTAAATGAGACTTAAATCATACTCCACATATACTGACTTAGTAGTGAGGTTCGTTACCATCACAGTATGTGCAAAACTAACCCAATTGGAGAAATTGCCCCCAAAAGCAACAATTAAGAAAACAACATGATTTAAGCGCTGGGTTTCAAAATAGAGTTTACAACAAGATAATGAATGCCACATCTAATTTGGTAAGGGACAACCCAACAGAAATATAGGGGTTTGCTGAAGGGCAAAGCAACAGTGTGTGGTACAAAAAGCATGTGTAACATGGCTTTCCAGTCTCTCTGTGTGCATGTATGCATCTATGAATATGTGTCTCAAATTATGCTTTTATATGCAAGTATCTGCATCTGTCTAGATATATTTGAGTAGTTCCCTAAGGCAGGGCTCAACAAGTCCCAGGTCACTATGGCACCTGGGATTTCATGCCCTGAATGGTTTTGTTTTTCTCTATTGGCCACTGCCAAAGAAAAAGACATTTCTGTCTGCCCTCTGCTGATATTAGAAAATAAAGGTGGAGCCAAGTGTTCTGTTATGTTCCCCATACCATAATCCGTTTCACTCTAAACTTTGAGCTTTGTGGTGTCAGAACTGCCAGTTAGTCTTATCGCTTGAAGTAGGCAACACAAGACGCAATGAAAGTTCTTCCACCCCGTGGCTCTTAGAGCCAAATCGCAGTGGGGGATCATAACAGAACACTTGGCGCCCCTTTTTTCTAATATCAGCAGAGCGCAGGCAGGAGCCACTGGAAACTGAAACCAGTCAGAAACCGTGGCAGGGGGTTCAAAAGTAACCTTTATTGATCCACGGATAAGGTGCGCCAAACCCAACACAGGCCGTGTTTCGTACACCACTTCCTCAGGGGTATAGGCTCACTATAAAATATACATACATGTGAAACCAACAGCAAACAGATATTATTGTGTAAACATGAAAAACAGATAAATCATGTTATGCCACATTAAATGAATAAATAACTAAAATAAATCATTTAAAAATTAAATGTGAAAATTATAACTAGACCACTTAATAATAATAATAATAACAAATAATAATAATAAATAAATTAAAACGTAATTAAAAACATATAAACACTCATAATGCGATAACTCACTTACTAAAACTATAAAATTTACGTCCCATTAAGAATATATATAGTGGTATTAATGACAAAATGTAATTACAATAATAAAAATAATAATAATAAAATATAATATTAAAAAACTAAAAAATGGATGTGTCAACTATTGTGTATATATTCATAAATCTTCTCTTAAATATAACCACAAGAACAAAAGAAACAAGAGAAAATGGAGAAGGCAGAGGAGGAGGAGGACTGGAAAAACAATAATATAATGTTAATGCCAATGTTCAAAAATAAATTAAAACTCAATTAAATAAATATAAAAAATATATAATAAACATAATATAAATAAAATAATAATAAGATAAAATAAGATGATAATAATAATAATTAAAAATATTAAAAAAATAAAATAATTAAAATATAAATAAATAAATATGAAATATAAAAGAAATGTAATAAAATAAAATAATAATAATTAAAATAATTAAAAATATTAGAATCATAATAAAATTTTTAAAAATAATAAATAAGTTTAAAAAATGTAAATACAAATAATTTTATTTACATTTTTTAAACTCTCTTTTATTTATTTATTATTTTTAAAAATTTTATTATGATTCTAATATTTTTAATTATTTTAAATATTTTAATTATTATTATTTTATTTTATTACATTTCTTTTATATTTCATATTTATTTATTTATATTTTAATTATTTTATTTTTTTAATATTTTTAATTATTATTATTATCATCTTATTTTATCTTATTATTATTTTATTTATATTATGTTTATTATATTTTTTTATATTTATTTGAGTTTTAATTTATTTTTGAACATTGGCATTAACATTATATTATTGGTTTTCCAGTCCTCCTCCTCCTCTGCCTTCTCCATTTTCTCTTGTTTCTTTTGTTCTTGTGGTTATATTTAAGAGAAGATTTATGAATATATACACAATAGTTGACACATCCATTTTTTAGTTTTTTAATATTATATTTTATTATTATTATTTTTATTATTGTAATTACATTTTGTCATTAATACCACTATATATATTCTTAATGGGACGTAAATTTTATAGTTTTAGTAAGTGAGTTATCGCATTATGAGTGTTTATATGTTTTTAATTACGTTTTAATTTATTTGTTATTATTATTATTAAGTGGTCTAGTTATAATTTTCACATTTAATTTTTAAATGATTTATTTTAGTTATTTATTCATTTAATGTGGCATAACATGATTTATCTGTTTTTCATGTTTACACAATAATATCTGTTTGCTGTTGGTTTCACATGTATGTATATTTTATAGTGAGCCTATACCCCTGAGGAAGTGGTGTACGAAACACGGCCTGTGTTGGGTTTGGCACACCTTATCCGTGGATCAATAAAGGTTACTTTTGAACCCCTGCCACGGTTTCTGACTGGTTCCTGGTGCCTACGTGGCAGTTTGCTGTTTCTTGGTGGCCACTGGAAACTGAGCCAGCCAGAAGCAGAGATGAAGGCAAATGCTGCTGCCTCTGGCCCAGATAGAACTTGAGCTACCCACAGATACCTGCTGGACCGGAGAATGACAAAGAGCTGGGCCTAGCAGTTTCTGCCCACCCCACTGAGATCCATCCTCTCTATCTCCTCACCCCACTGAGACATATCCCTTCTCCAACCAAAAACAGTTCACAACCAAGACTCACCACCAACACACCTCCCCCCCCCTACTCCCACAGAGACCGTTCACCCCACCAGAGAATCACCCCAGGGGGCTGTGTTTAATGGTGACAGAAGTACATTGCAGCAGAAGGAAAAGTGAAATTTTACTTAGAAAGAGCGAGAAACACTCCTCATCGCAATTTCCACTCCATAAGAGAAAGACTGCTGTCAGGGGGGTGTAGGAGAGAGACGGGGGTGAATGTTGGTATGAAAGGGGTAATGGGGAGAGAGACTGAGAGTGACGACCCAGGCTATGGTAATATGTAAAACAAGGAGGAAACTTCCCCTTTGCTTCACCTATCAAGGGGGTGCAGTAGCAGCTTAAGGGACTGATTTACTAACTTTGGAACAGAACATTAGTAAATCACTTTCCAAAAGAGCTGCTATAAGCTTTGCTCCTCCCCCCCCCCCCCTCAAAAAAAACCTGTTGAATGTCAGTGAGGAAATTTTGGGCAAAGAGGAAGGGAGGGAAGAAGTGGTCTCAGCTGCTGGTTCCTAGATTAAAAGAAAATTTGTTGAAGCCTTTCCTAAGCACTATGTTGCAGTTGCTTTAACAGCCTCTTTCATAGAAACACATTGGGTTAGAGTGTGTGTGTGGGGGGATGCACTTTACATCTCTGGAACCCCCTGCTCTGATCTAGTCCATTTTCAAATTCAAGTATCTTCCCCTCAATTACATCTTCAGAGCTATTTTGCCCCAGACAGGAAGACGGATATTCTCAACCCTTTATGCATCATTTCTTTCTATCAGGTTGAAAAGAATAAAAATGACCAGGCTTAACTCTACTACAGGCCATGCAAGTTAAGAATGGGAAGGTCATGACAACTAAAAGGGCATCCTGACACATCCTTCAAGAAGCTGCTGTTTGTCACGGTGAACAAAGGTATGACGAACTGCAGGAAACTAGAGGTTGATACCATAGAGCAGGTCTCATATTCTCACTCAGGCAACAAAGCTGTAAAGGCAGGTGGTAGTATGCACCCAAACCTCCGTCAACAGCAGGGCATGCCTCACACTCGGAACTGCACAGCAGCTTAAATTTCAGTCACAGGATCTGTGCTGTGACTGTCATTCAAAGAATATTGTGTATTTTAACCGGTCTGCTACTATAAAAAAAAAAAATAAAGCTTAAGCTTTACACAGTGTTCAATTGCATGTCCACAACAGTCCCATCTCAGCATATTCACCTTGCTAAGGTTTCATTTAAACCTTAGACCCTAGCTTTCCCTGATCAGTCTGATTCATTTACATGTGTTCTTCATAGCACACATGAGAGAATCCGATCTTTGAAATTTACATCTTTTAGTGCTCTAGCAGAAGTAAGGACAAGGTTGAGAACTACAGGCCAGTTAATCTGACCTCTGTGGTGAGTAAAGCACAGTTACTTACCTGTAACAGGTGATCTCTGGGAACAGCAGGAATTAGTCCTCACATATGGGTACGTCGGAACCGACGAAGCCTGCGCGGGAAAGCTCCCCAGCTTCCTAGAATGGAAGCTTTTGGGACCTCCCACTGCACATGCGCGCTGCCTTCCCGCCTTCCTGAACAGCTCTCCTCAGTTTCGAGTTTATAGCTGAGACAATAGAGAGAGGACAGGAAGACAGATAGATAGAAGATACAACTCCTAGGGGAGGTGGGTGGGTTGTGAGGACTAATTCCTGCTGTTCCCAGAGAGCACCTGTTACAGGTAAGTAACTGTGCTATCTCCAGGAACAAGCAGGAATAAGTCCTCACATATGGGGACTCCCTAGCTGAGATGCCTGGGAGATCCCCCTCCAAGGGTTCGCCATCTTCGTATGGATCTCAGGCATCCATCCTGGGAAGGTGGGCAGGAGTTGTCTAAGAATGGAACAGGTGTTTGAGGACAGCCTGGCCAAACAAGGCATCCCGGCGGGAGTCCTTGTCCAAACAGTAATGGGCTGTGAAGGTATGAACCGAGGCCCAGGTAGCGGCTCGACAGATCTGATCAATGGAAACAGAGTGCAGATGAGCCATAGAAGTTGCCATGGCTCTCACATTGTGAGCTGTGACATGGCCTTCCAGAGAAATGTTTTTACTCTGGTAAGCAAAGGAAATACACTGAGCAATCCAATTGGAAAGTGTACGCTTGGAGACTGGAAGTCCCAAATGTGAAGGATCAAAAACCACGAAAAGTTGAGAAGACTTTCGATGTGGCTGAGTCCTATTAAGGTAAAAGGCTAGAGCTCTTTTACAATCCAGAGTATGAAGGTTCCTCTCTGCACTGGAGGCATGAGGAGCCGGAAAAAAAACCGGTAGATATACCTCTTGATTAAGATGAAAAGGCGAGACCACTTTAGGCATAAAGTGGGGATTCGTCCTAAGGACCACCTTGTCATGATGAAATCTTGTATAAGGTGGATTAGCCACTAGAGCCTGCAGTTCGCTGATGCGACGAGCGGAAGTGACTGCAATTAGGAATAGTACCTTCCAGGAAAGAAATTTCAAGGAGGTAGAAAATAACGGCTCAAAAGGTGGCTTCATAAGCTGACCAAGCACTAGATTCAAATCCCATGCGTCCAGGGGTTGTCTGATGGGAGGTTTAGTGAGAGTCAGGCCTCTCATGAATCTTGCAACAAGAGGATGAGAGGAGATAGGTTGTCCATTTACAGGTTTCAGGGATGCTGAAATAGCACTTAAATGGACTCTTACAGAATTCGTCTTAAGGCCTGCATTGGAAAGATGCAGGAGATAGTCTAAGAGGGAATTCAAAGGAAGTGCCAGAGGGTCAAGGCCCTGCTGAGCACACCAAATGGAAAAACGTTTCCATTTGAAAGCATAAGACCGCCTCGTGGAAGGTTTCCTAGAGGCATGAAGGATATCTTTCACAGGTTGAGAAAGATTAAAGTCTTGAAGACTTAAGCCTTCAGTAACCAAGCTCGGAGATGTAGGGATTTGGGGTTTGGGTGCCACAAAGTCCCGTCCTCCTGAGACAGAAGGTCTGGTGCAGCTCCTAAGTCCAGGGAGGATCCCTGGGAGAGCTGTAGAAGCAGAGGGAACCACACTTGGCGTGGCCAGCGTGGAGCTATGAGGATCATAGAGCCGTGATCTCTCTGGAGTTTGAACAGAGTCTTGGGAATCAGCGGAATGGGTGGAAAGGCATATAGGAACGCCTGACCCCAATGGAGGAGAAAGGCGTCCGTGGCCTGAGCTTCCTGACACGGAGTCCTGGAACAGAACCGGGGAAGTTTGGCATTCCACGGACTTGCAAAGAGGTCTATGTCCGGGGTCCCCCATTCCTGAAAGATTCTGGTTATCTGGTCCACGTGTAGGGACCACTCGTGTGGCAGCAGAACTCGACTGAGCCTGTCTGCTCGAGAGTTTTGAACTCCTGGAAGATACACTGCTAGCAGATGAATTTGGTGCTCTCTGGCGAAGGCCCATAATCTGAGAGCTTCGTTGCAAAGCGACAGAGAGCCCGTCCCTCCTTGTTTGTTTATGTAAAACATGGCCACCTGATTGTCTGTCTGAACCAGGACAGTCAGGTTGGCAAGGAGGGTATGGAAGACCTTGAGGGCAAGGTAAATTGCTCGCAGTTCCAGGAGGTTGATATGAAGGGTGGCCTCCTGTGGAGACCAAGTGCCCTGAGTGGAGAGAGTTAGCAGATGGGCTCCCCACCCCAATTGGGAGGCATCTGTTGTGAGGGTTGCTTGGGGTAGCAAGGGCTGAAAGGGAGCCCCCAACAACAGATTCTTGGTGGATATCCACCAATGGAGGGACCAAGACAGACGGTTTGAGGTTTGTATTTGGTCTGAGAGTGCTCCCGACGCCTGAGTCCACTGGGTGGCCAGGGTCCATTGAGCTGCTCTCATATGAAGACGAGCATAGGGCACCACATGTACTGTGGAGGCCATATGGCCCAGGAGGCGTAGCATTTCCCTGGCTGTCAAGTGAGTACTGGACTGGGCTTGGGAGACCAAGCTCAGCAGACGCTGACCCCGAACCAGTGGAAGGTAGGCTCTTGCAGTGGTGGTGTCCAACTGGGCCCCTATGAATTCTAGAGACTGAGTAGGGCTGAGTTGAGACTTGGGAAGGTTTACCACCAGTCCCAGATACTGCAGAAGGCTCCTTGTGCGGTCTAGGGAAATCTGGGCCTGCGACTGAGTTGGAGCTCGAATGAGCCAGTCGTCCAGATATGGGAATACGAAAATTCCCATGCTTCTGAGAAATGCGGCTACGACTGCCATGCATTTGGTAAAGACTCTTGGGGCAGAGGCGAGACCGAAGGGAAGTACTCTGTATTGGTAATGACTTCCCCTGAACAGAAAGCGAAGATATTTTCTGTGGGATGGATGGATGAGTAGATGTGTATACGCATCCTGCAGGTCTAGAGAACAAAGCCAGTCCTGACTCTGAAGGTATGGAAGGAGAATGCCCAAAGAGAGCATTTTGAATTTCTCCTTGTACAGAAATTTGTTCAATTCTCTCAGATCTAGGATTGGTCTGAATCCCCCTGTCTTCTTTGGAATGAGAAAATAGGGGGAGTAGAAACCTGACCCTTGTTGATGAAGAGGAACCTCTTCTATGGCCCCTTGGGCAAGCAGAGAAGAGATCTCCCGATCCAACAGGGCTAGGAGAGGAGATGGAGAATTGAAGGGTCTCACCATGTGATGAGGAGGAAGGTTGGAGAAATGAAGTTTGTAACCCTCTCGGATGATAGAGAGGGTCCATTGCTCTGTTGTGATTTGTTCCCATCTGGGAGCAAAGTGAGCTAACCTTCCAGGTATGGTGAGAGGTTCTGGTTGGTCCAGAACCAGGAATGGCAAGTTCTCTAGGGGCAAGTCAAAACCCCTGAGGGGGTGGAGCCTGTTGAGCTGCAGTAGCTGCTGCAGGCTTTGCTCTTGCTTGTTTCGTTTGCTGACGTTTAGCCGCAAAACGAGGTTGAGAAGATTGCTGGCCAGTATTGGAAGCATATCTGGCCTTCTTATAATAAGGCCTCTTGAAAGACTTCTTCTTAGTGGGAGTAGAAGTGGACTTAGAAAGTCTCTCTAAGGTGGCATTTTCAGCGTCCATTTGAGTGGCTTTAACTTGCCACTCTGCACCGAATAAGTTCTCACCTGTACAGGGCAGATTCCGTAAGCCATCTAGAACCCAGGGTTCCAGATCAGAAGCCTGGAGCCAAGCCAGACGTCTGGCTGCAATAGCAATGCCAGAAGCTCTGCTGGCTCCCTCGAAGGAATCAAAGGCAGCTCTGTTGGAGAACTTAGAAACATCTGAGAGTTGTTTCACAACAGAAAGGAAGTCCTCCTGTTTATCCTCAGGGATAAAGGGGGCAAAATGCCGCATTTTATTGGCAAGTTCCCCTAGGAACATGCCCATATAGAGGCTGTAGGAATTAATCCTGGCTATAAGCATACTAGCCTGGAAGATTTTCCTACCAAAAGAGTCCAGTGTCTTACATTCCCTTCCTGGAGGTGTAGAAGAGTGCCTTTTAGTACTCTTGATCTTTTTCATTGCAGAGTTTACCACAATGGAGTGGTGAGGCAATTGAGTTTTCTGAAAACCAGGAGAAGGAGGGACCCGATACATGGTGTCCAACCTACGGGAATAAGGAGACAGAGTTAAAGGGTTCTCCCAGAAATCCATCAATTGTTCCTGAAGGATTTCATGGATAGGCAGGGTAACTGCTTCTTTAGGAGACTTAGAGTATCCTAAAATATCCAATCTTTTTGACCTTGGTTCCCTTTCAGAGGAGGTAGTGATAGAAAGGCCTTTAGCCATTTCTAAAATAAAGTCCTGAAAGGACAAATCCTCTGGAGGAGACATTCTCCTTTTTGGAGAAGAAGGCTCCTCAGGAAGGTCAAGGGAGAGCTCTGCAGACTCATCAGAGGAGCCAAAATCCTCAGAGGAATCGGTGTATTCTCTAGTTTCCTCCAACGCACGATACGCATACCGATCGGTATCGACATCGGGCGTACCGGGTATGGAAGCGGTATGGAGCGAAAGCCCATACGGTACCGATTTGCGTTTAGAAGAGGAAGGCCTGGGTTCCGGCATGGCGGACGATACCGGAACCGGGCCCGGAACCGCTGGAAGCGGTACCGATGGCGTTGCAGCTTTAATGAAAGCCATGACGGCCTGCTGCATGGATTGGACAGTATTGCCCATAGACGCCACGGCTGCCTGGATGTCGGTACCGGTATGGGCCGGTACCCCAGAGCAGTCCAACAGGTGATCTGTCGAGGCCGTGCCATCGATGTCAACCTGTAGCCCCTGAATTGGCAGTTTGGAAGGCAGAGCTTCCCGCCGGGGCTGTTTGGCTGGGGCAGGGTCCTCAAAACTAAGAGCCTCTCGATGCTTTGAAGGAGATTTGCCCTTTGAGGACTTGCCCACAGAAGGTTTGGTTACCTGAGATCCATCCGGAGATGATGACCTGGATGACTGTGATGTTGGATTCTCTGAAGCAAACAGCACATGGAATTTGTTGGCCCGGTTCTGCAGCCCACGCTTAGACATTTGGGAGCAGGAAGGGCAGTCCGGAATGGAGTGGTCAGGCCCCAAACATTTAAGACACCATTCATGGGTGTCTGTGACTGATATTACAGCAGTACACTTGGTACACTTCTTAAATCCAGGGGCTGGCTTCTCCATGTGGAGAATTCAAGTAGGCCTGAAGGCCTAACTGAAGTGACCAAGTGCTGAAAAATAATAAAAGAAAAGAAAAAATTTTTCAAGAAAGAAAAAGGAAGACCGGCGATACCGGTATCGGTATGGGAAGGCAGGTACGCGGTCTAAAGAAACAAAACAAAAAACTACAATTTCTTCAGCGGTGACAGGATACACGACCTGCTGGCTCCGCGGAAAAAGAGAAACTGAGGAGAGCTGTTCAGGAAGGCGGGAAGGCAGCGCGCATGTGCAGTGGGAGGTCCCAAAAGCTTCCATTCTAGGAAGCTGGGGAGCTTTCCCGCACAGGCTCCGTCGGTTCCGACGTACCCATATGTGAGGACTTATTCCTGCTTGTTCCTGGAGATATTAATGGTAACACCGCTAAACATAAGTGCTGTTTCACACTATAAAAGTTTAACCCCTGAAAAATGTATATGTTACTGTTCATAGATTTTGTTTACTGTAACAATTTGCAACCCTCAAATGTACACCCGCTTTGACCTGGTGAAAAGCATTATTAAAAAAAGATTAAATAAATAATAAAACAGTGTAGTGAGGTTTCTGGATCCAATGGATTGCAGGATCCGAGACAGCATGGGTTTACCAGAGGCAGGTCTTGCCAGACAAATCTGATTGATTTTTTTTTTTGACTGGGGGACCAGAGAACTGGACAGAGGGAGAACCCTGGATGTGGTGTACTTAGATTTCAGTAAAGCCTTTGACACCATTCCACACAGGTAACTTATAAGTCAATTGAGCACTCAGGGATGGACCCTATCGTGACTGACTGGGTTAAAAATTGGTTGAATGGAAGGCGACAAAGGGTACAAGTAAATGGAGCTCACTCTGAGGATAAAATTGTCAACAGTGGTCCGATTCTTTTTAACAATTCTGCTAGTGATATTGCAGAAGGGCTGTTGGATATGTTTTTCCTTTTTTGTGGATGATACCAAAACCTACAATAGACATCCAGGAAGGAGTAGATAACATGAGGATGGACATAGCTAAGCTTGAAGAATGGTGGAGAATTTGTCAGCTGAGATTTAATGCTAAAAAATCCAGGGTCATGCAGTTGGGCTGCCAAAATGCAAGGGAGCAGTACAGTATAGGGTCTGAAGTACTTCTGTCCATGAAAGAGCAGGACCTAGATGTGAGTGTTTCTGATGATCTTAAAGTGACTAAACAGGTAGAAAAGGCAATAGCCAAAACCAGGATGCTTGGGCGCAACGGGAGAGGAATGGCCAGCAGGAAGGAGGTGGTGATAGTGCCTCTATATAAATCTTTGATAAGACCTCCATTTGGAGTATTGTGTGCAATTCTGGAGACCGCACCTTCAAATGGATATAAACAGGATGGAGGTGCAGAGGGTGGTGTTACCATAATAGTTAATGATCTTCATTATAAACCATATGGGGACAGACAAAGATCTCAATATGTATAATTTATGCAGGGGTTCTCAACCCTGTCCTCGGGAGCCATCTAGCCAGTCGGGTTTTCAGGATAACCACAATGAATATGTATAAGAGAGATTTGCATACACTGCCTCCATTATATGCAAATCTCTACCATGCATATTCATTGGGGTTATCCTGAAAACCCGACTGGGTTAAGAACCCCCTGATTTAGAGGAAAGGCAGGCTAGACGATATGATAGACATATTTAAATACGTCCATGGCATAAAGGCACAGGAGACCCTCTTTCAATTGAAAGAAAGCTCTGCAACAAGGGGACATAGGATGAGGGTGAAGACTCAGGTGTAATATATGGAAACATTCTTTATGAAAAGAGTGGTAGATGCATGTAATAGTCTCCCAGTGGAGATAGTAGAGACGAGGACATTATCCAAATTCAAGCATGGGAAAAACACAGAAGATATCTAAAGGGACTATAGTAGTTGATATGGAAGGGCAGACTAGAGAGGTCATGTGGCCTTTTCCTGCCATCATGTTTCTGCACTGAAACCTAGGACTATTTTGGGCCTGTAACTTATTCACTATCATTTGGTTATATGACAGTAAAACTGAGGCACAGTGGCATAATTCACTCTGTTAAAAGAAGCAGGATTTTTTTTTTTTTACAATTTGAACCCCAGTAAAGCACAGTTACTTACCTGTAACAGGTGATCTCTGGGAACAGCAGGAATAAGTCTTCACATATGGGCATCGTCAGTACCAACGGAGCCTGCACGGGAACGCTCCCCAGCGTCCAAAAGGAAAGCTTTTGGGAGCATCCCACAGCGCCTGCGCGCTGCCTTCCCACCTTTCCTAACTGCCTCTCTCCAGTTCGAGTTTTAAAGCTGAGACAAACAGAGAGAGAGAGGAAAGGAAAGATGGATAGAGAGATACAACTCCTAGGGGAGGTGGGTGGGTTGTGAAGACTTATTCCTGCTGTTCCCAGAGATCACCTGCTACAGGTAAGTAACTGTGCTATCTCCAGGAACAAGCAGGAATGAGTCTTCACATATGGGGACTCCCCAGCTAGAGATGCCTGGGAGATCACCCAGATTGTGAGTCCCTGGGAAGGGCTGTACCTCCACCTATGAATCTCAGGCATCCAGTCAGGGATGGAGGGTAGGAGTTGATTAGGTATGGAACAGGTGTTTGAGAACAGCCTGACTAAACAAGGCATCCCGGCAGGAGTCCTTGTCCAAGCAGTAATGGGCTGTAAAGGTATGAACCGAGGCCCAGGTGGCCGCTCGACAGATTTGGTCGATGGACAGAGTTTAAATGAGCCATAGAGGCTGCCATGGCTCTCACATTGTGAGCTGTGACATGGCCCTCCAGAGAAAGGTTCTTACTCTGGTAGGCGAAAGAAATACACTGAGCAATCCAATTGGACAGAGTTCTCTTAGAGACTGGAAGTCCTAAATAAGAGGGATCAAAAGCAACAAAAGGTTGAGAGGACTTTCGATGTTGCTGTGTCCTTTGTAAGTAGAAAGCAAGGGCTCTTTTACAATCCAGGATATGAAGATTCCTCTCTGCACTTGATGCGTGAGGTCCTGGAGAAAAGACAGGTAAATATACCTCCTGGTTCAGATGAAAAGGTGAGACCACTTTAGGCATAAAGTGTGGATTAGTTTTGAGGACTACCTTGTCATGATGGAACCTTGTATAAGGAGGATTAGCCTCTAAGGCTTGCAACTCACTGATACGGCGAGCTGAGGTGACTGCAATGAGAAAAATAACCTTCCAGGAAAGGAATTTCAAGGAGGTAGTGGCTAAGGGTGGCTTCATAAGCTGGCCAAGAACCAGATTCAAGTCCCATGCCACTGGAGGTGGTCTAATGGGAGGTTTAGTCAAAAGAAGGCCTCTCATGAATCTTGCTCTCAGCAGATGAGAGGAAATAGGATGTCCATTGACAGGCTTAAGGGATGCTGCAATAGCACTCAAATGGACTCTTACTGAATTCGTTTTAAGGCCTGCATGGGATAAATGCAGCAAATAGTCTAGTAAAGAATTCAGAGGTATTGCAAGAGGGTTAAGACCCTTCTCTGCACACCAAATGGTAAACCTTTTCCATTTAAAAGCATAGGAAAGTCTGGTGGAAAGCTTTCTGGAAGCATGAAGGATATCCTTCACTTGCTGAGAAAGGTGTAAATCCTGAAGGTCTAAGCCTTCAGCAACCAGGCACTGAGATGAAGAGACTGGGGATTTGGGTGCCACAACGTTCCCTCCTCTTGGGAGAGGAGATCTGGAGCAGACCCCAAGTCCAGGGAGTGAGCTTGAGAGAGATGCAGAAGTAGAGGGTACCACACTTGGCGTGGCCAACGTGGTGCTATGAGGATCATAGACCCCCTGTCTCTCTGAAGCTTGAACAGTGTCTTGGGAATGAAGGGAATAGGTGGAAAGGCATAGAGGAAGCCTTGCCCCCAATGAAGGAGGAAGGCATCCCTGGCCTGAACTCCCTGACACAGAATCCTGGAACAGAACTGGGGAAGTTTGGCATTCCACGGACTTGCAAATAGGTCTATGTCTGGGGTTCCCCAAATTCAAAAGATCCTGGCTATCTGGTCCCCATGGAGGGACCATTCGTGTGGAAGCAGAACTCGACTGAGTCTGTCTGCCCAAGAGTTTTGAACCCCTGGAAGATACACTGCCATGAAATGGATTTGATGCTCTCTGGCGAAGGCCCACAATCTCAGAGCTTCGTTGCAAAGCGACAGAGAGCCAGTTCCCCCCCCCTGCTTGTTCACGTAGAACATGGCTACTTGGTTGTCCGTGTGGATGAGGACTGTCTTGTAGCTGAGCAGGGTGTGGAAGACTCTGAGAGCCAAGAAGATTGCTCTGAGCTCTAAGAGGTTGATATGTAGAGATGTCTCCTGTGGAGACCAGATGCCTTGGGTGGAGAGATCTTGTAGATGAGCTCCCCAACCCTTTGGAGAGGCATCTGTGGTAAGGGTTGCTTGGGGTAACACCTGTTGAAAGGGGGACCCCAGAAACAGATTTTGAGTGGACTTCCACCAATGGAGCGAGGAAAAGAGGCAACTGGAGGTCGCTATCTTGTCTGACAGGCACCCTGATGCCTGGGTCCATTGGGTGGACAAAGTCCATTGAGCTGCTCTCATGTGAAGGCAAGCATAAGGAACCACATGCACGGTGGATGCCATGTGGCCTAACAGTTGTAACATCTCTCGAGCAGTTAAATGGGATTTTAACTGAATCTGTGAGGCTAACTGCACCAAGCGTAGGCAACGGGCCTGGGGGAGATAGGCCCTTGCAGTTGTGGTATCCAGCAAGGCCCCTATGAACTCTAGAGATTGAGTAGGGGTGAGATGGGATTTTGGAATGTTTATTACCAGTCCCAGATACTGAAGAACATGCCTTGTGCAGGCCAGGGAAGCCTGGGCCTCTGACTGGGATGGAGCAAGGATGAGCCAGTCGTCCAGATATGGGAATACGAATATCCCTAGAGTGCGTAGAAATGCAGCTACTGTTGCCATGCATTTGGTGAACACTCTTGGTGCAGAGGCCAGACCGAAAGGAAGCACTTTGTATTGGTAGTGCTTTCCTTGGTAAAGGAACCGAAGGAACCTTCTGTGTGTTGGATGGATGAGGACATGGGTGTACGCATCCTTGAGATCTAGAGAACAAAGCCAGTCCTGACTCTGGAGGTATGGAAGGAGAGTTCCGAGAGAAGTCATCTTGAATTTCTCCTTGCATAGAAACTTGTTCAATTCTCTGAGATCTAAAATGGGTCTGTAGCCCCCTGTTTTCTTTGGAATGAGAAAATAGGGGGAGTAGAACCCTGAGCCCTGTTGAAGAAGGGGTACTTCTTCTATTGCCCCTTGGGCAAGAAGGGTGGCAATCTCTTGACCTAGAAGGTTGAGGAGAGATGTTGGAGAATTGAACTGTTTCCCCATAGTGTGAGGAGGAAGGTTTAAGAAGTGAAGCTTGTGCCCGTCTCTTATGATAGAGAGGGTCCATTGCTCTGCTGTGATTTGTTCCCATCTGGGAGCAAAATGAGCTAACCTTCCTGGGATGGTGAGAGGCTCTGGATGTTCTAGAGCCAGAAAAGCTAAGTTCTCTAGTGGTAAGTCAAAGGCCCTGAGGAGGCTGAGGCTGTTGGGCGTAGCAGTCCTCGCAGCCTTAGGCTTGGCCTGTTTTGGTTGTTGTTGCCTCTTTGTAGCAGAACGACCTGCAGAAGAGGCCTGACCATAAACAGAAGAATATTTCCCTTTTTTTGGGAAAAATCCTTTTTTGAACAATCTCTTTTTAAAAGGAGCAGAAGTAGACTTTGAAAGTCTATCTAAAGCAGAATTTTCAGCATCCATCTGGTTGGCCTTTGCTTGCCAATCTTTGCCAAACAGGTTTTCACCTGTACAAGGAGGTTACCTAGTCCATCCTGAACCCAGGATTCCAAATCAGAGGCTTGTAACCAAGCAACTCTGCGTGCACCTATGGCAATAGCCGAGGCTCTGCTGGCACCTTCAAAAGAGTCAAAGGCTGCACGGTTGGAAAACTTGGAAATATCCTGGGCATGTTTAAGCCAGGTGAGAAACTCTTCCCTTTTATTTTCTGACATAAAAGGAGATAAGGTTTGCAGATGATCTGTAACTTCCTTTAGAAACATCCCCATATAGAGACTATAGGAGTTGATTCTGGCTATAAGCATACTGGCCTGGAAAATTCTCCTGCCAAAGGCATCTAAGGTTCTGCATTCTCTTCCTGGAGGAGTAGAAGAGTGCCTCTTTGTACTCTTGATCTTTTTCATAGCAGACTCCACCACAATGGAGTGGTGAGGAAGCTGAGTCTTATGAAAACCAGGACAAGGAGGAACACGATACATGGTGTCCAACCTACGAGAATGAGGGGAGGTGGTAAGAGGAGTCTCCCATATGCCCAACATGTGATCATAGAGAATCTCATGTATTGGTAAAGTGGCTGCCTCCTTGGGAGCCTTAGGATATTGTAAAATATCTAATTTTTTGGCTCTAGGCTCTGTCTCAGAGGCCACTGAGATGGAAAGGCCCCTGGCCACCTCCCTGATAAAGTCTTGAAAAGACAAGTCCTCTGGAGGAGACATTCTCCTTTTTGGAGAAGAGGGTTCCTGAGGAAGGATCCCCGATGCTTCGATAGAGGCCTCTGATTCATCAGAGTCCTCAGAGGAATCAAAGTATCGCCTATCTGGATGCTCTCGCAGAGCCCGATACGCACACCGGGGGGTATCGACATCGGGAGTACTCGGTACCAGATCGGTACAGATGGGCATCACAGGATAGTGTACCGCTGCCGTCAATGCAATCGGTACCGGTAGCAGAACCGGTATCGGGTCCGGTACCGGAATCGGTACCGACAACGGAGTTTGTTGCGGTACCGAAGGCGTCGCAGCTTGTATGAATGCCGTGATGGCATGCTGCATGGTCAGAATATTCTGGATGTCGGTACCGGTGTGAACCGCCGGTACCCAAGAACATTGTAACAGGTGATCAGTCGAGGCCGAGCCATCGATGTCAACCTGTGACCACTGTTCCCTCTAAGCTGTGCGCGTGCACACACCTCGCCGAGCGAGCGCACATACTTTACAACAGAGCGCACAAAAATTATGGCTCTGATTCTGATAGAAAACAACACAAACGTTAAAATTTTTATTTATTTACATTCTCTTATATACCGCGCTATTCTGCATCAGTGCGGTTTACATTGAACAAACTGAAATTACATTGAACAGGGCATTATAACTTGGAGATAACTATTTTACAGGGAACATGGGCTATGGAGGGTTAAGTGGCTTGCCCAAGACCACAAGGAGCACCTGTGAGACTAGAAACTCCAGTCCTTCCGGCCCAAGGTTGCTGTCCTCTAGTGGAATTTGAACCCCCGACCTTCCGGCCTGAAGTACCTTGCCCCAACCACTAGGCCACTCCTCCACTCCACTCCAGTACTACATAATTACTAGAAATTTCCCGCTTCATTTAGTAATCGTCTATTTTCATTTAATTTGATTAAAATCAATGTGGTGTACATACTGTATTCTGACGTGTAGTCAAATTTTAAAGTATATAACTCCGAGTGTCGTTATGTGGCGCACAAAAATTTAACTTTCCTTCAAAAGCTGCACACAGCTGATATTTTATGCGCACACAGCCTACAGAAAATTAGAGGGAACACTGCCTGTGACCCCATAGATAAAGCTTTGGAAGCCGGAGCCTCCCGCCGGGGTAATTTTGCCGGTGTGGATTCCTCGAGAGCAAGCCCGGGGGCATCTCGATACTTAGAGGGAGATGTACTCTTCGAGGACCGGCCAGATTTAAGTTTGGTTACCTGAGATCCATGGGAGGAAGAAGAAGCCCTGGAAGACGTCGATGCCACAGAAGCTGCATCAGAGGGAAACAGGGTACTGAGCTTGGCTGCTCGATTCTGTAAACCTCTTTTAGACATCATGGAACAGGACTCACAGTCCGCGATGGAATGGTCAGGACCTAAACATTTAAGACACCAGTAGTGGGTGTCGGTGACAGAAATAGTGCTACTGCACTTCGTGCACTTTTTGAACCCGGAGGCGGGTTTTTCCATGAGGAAAAGTTTTCTGCAGGCCTAAGGCCACAGAAAGAAAAATGCACTGAACTAGAAAAGAGTAGTTTGTTTGTTTTTTTTAAGAAAGAAAGAAAAAAACGGCGGTACCGGTCCAGAGTCGAGAAGGCAGACATGCGACTAAAGAAATAAAAGAAAAAATAAGAAATTCTTCAGCGGTGACAGGAAACACAACCTGCTGGCTCCGCGGAAAAAGAAGAACTGGAGAGAGGCGGTTAGGAAAGGCAGGAAGGCAGCGCGCAGGTGCTGTGGGATGCTCCCAAAAGCTTTCCTTTTGGACGCTGGGGAGTGTTCCTGCGCAGGCTCCGTCGGTACCGACGATACCCATATGTGAAGACTCATTCCTGCTTGTTCCTGGAGATAGTATAGAAAGTAGCAGGGTTTAGAAACTGCAAAACAAATTTAAAAAAAATGATGACACCCTCTCCTCCTCCCCGCCCATCACTTTGTACATCTTCACTAAAAATTGCATTTGTTCTTTCAGGAGCCTTTTGGTGTATAAGAGCAATGGCTGCCGCAATAGCCATGGATTATTGGGGCAGTTTGTAAACAAGGTGGAGCACTCAGGAAGAGAGAAGAAAAGCCACATGGAAATGAAAAGGATACATTTATTGTCCATAATGAGAAGTACATCGTAACTCATGAATGGCACATTACAGACTTTGTCTCGTTGAATAAATGTACACACTGCATTTGAATTCTAAAAATAGAAAACCTTCTCCAGAACCATTTTGGATGGAAAGACATAAGGAAGGAAGTATTCCTATTAGGAACATCCAGAGCTGGCCCCTAGTTCGATCAAGGTGTTGGCTCCCTAGGCAAACCTCAAGCCTTATGCTCCCCGGCTGTCAGAATCTATTGTTTAGCTTTGAATGCCCTGCTTTTTGCCATCCCTTAGAAGCGACCGCCTAGTTTGCCAGTGCTTGGGCCAGCCCTGGGAACATCCAAGGCTTGGGCTTTTACTGCCTCTCTGATACAAGTGGCTAGGTTTGATTTCACAGCCCCAGCCCAACATTTTAGAAAAAAGTTTATACAAACAAGTGAGCTTGAAATGGGACAACCAGCATTCTAAAAACAGAATTCTTGATTTATATTTCCAAGGCCTACCTAGCAGGAAAAATCACATCTGGAGTACAATACTCATTCAATGCAGCCGAGAGCTGATTTTCACTGCATTCGGTTGAGAGGGTGCAACCTCTCTTTAATGCTCTTTCAGTAGGTGCATCCCAACTACTCTTCTTCTATCCCCTAAACACAATATATTCTCCACTAAAGTCTTTGGCCCTGCTGTAATGAACCCCCAGAGCAGGTTCCGCAGCCAGCACACTGCTAGAGTTCTTTACTCTTACTCTATTTGGTTAGAAATGGTATAACATTTTCTCCCTCAAAGATGATTAAAGTATTTCAAGAATTGGAATTAGAGTGCTTTAGCCCCTTAAATTAAGCATGTACAAATACGGCAGTTAAAGTAGTTTAAAATATAAAAAGATTTTTCTATTAAGAACCATCATATTAAAACTTAAATCCACAATTCTAAACCTGGGAATAAAACAAAGCAGCAAACAATAGTGTTTTTTTTATTCCTCTCTCAGCTCCAGCTACCTAAAGAGTAACAATAGAGCCCCGAATGGACACACCATTATATTTAAATGAGCCATCCCACCCCAACACTGAACTCGGGGGTAAGATCCCTTTCCCGCTGAACATCTCGAATTAAACTCTGAGGCTCCCCCATCCTGTTACTGCTCAGCACTTTGGACTATCTTTAGCGTCTCTCAATGATAAAATATCCCAAAACAGCAGAACTGCAGGGAGGTGATGAGAAAATGATGGCCTGCATTAACTCCCAGCCAGCATCTTCTGTCAGGGAGTACATACACACTGAAATAAAATTGGAAAATTAGATTTAGTTCACCATTTCTGTATCTTTCCAGAGCTGTACATTCAAAGTGAACAGTCATCCTCATCCCAACTAGAGGCCCGAACTCATTTTGCAAATAAACTACAAAGCATCCTAGCAAAATATGCATGCTGAATGGAGTTGTAAATAACAACTGTTTGCTTTAGCAGGGAAAGCTGCAATGAAGGCTGCATCCATGCAATCCAGTCCATGGGGTGGAAATATTATCGCTGAATAATATGCTTAGCTCAGTTGAATGAGCCCTGGTTTATTTCTTAACAGTTTTTCCAAATCAATAAGTTAAACTTTTACACAATGCCTGCTTTTAAATGTGCCGATGCACAACTGTGGGTTCAAACCATATCAAGACACTTTCTTCAGCATTTTGGAGGAAGCCACATGGCTGTAAGAGACGACATCACCACCACCATGTAAAACCCCACCACTTTATTATGGGTTATGGGACTAGGTTTGGTTTCAGATATCATTAAATGTGATGGGAAAAACATTTTTTTCTTAAAAAAGGAAATAGATACAGAGCCATGCCATTAGCAATACATTTCAGTACAATGATATTTTCAAAATACAAAATTAAAAACGGCCATCACTTTTCACATTGTGATAACTTTACAGTGTGAGTGAACCTTTGGCCAAGAAGCACTACAAAAGCAGAAATGCTGAATGCTTTTAAAAGGAGAGAGAGAGAGAGAAAATGTAAGTTTCTAGTATTTAAACATACACAGCAAGAAATGTAAGCAAACTAGACGGAAGATAAAAATTAAGGTATCTGCGTCATTGTTCTTGTCCCAGTCAACAGCGATTGGCCTGAACAGAAAGCAACTTTGTCCTTAATTTGGTCACCAAGCCCTTGTCTGACCAGGATATTCCACTATATGCTTGCTGAACAGAGACTATAGGATCTGATAACCAACTTAAACCCAGCCAACTAATCCTTCGTGTTTCTTGGCTCCAAGCAAATCAAAGCTCTGTAATGCCTGGTCTGGATGCTTGTTCGACTTTCCGTGCAATCTAGTGAGTCGCTGTAGAACATGCCTCACGAAGTGTTTGGGAGCCTGGTGCAGGTGACTTCAGCCAAGCTGGTATGATGAAATTTACAAGGAGAAGCGCCACTTTTCAACACAATAAAGCATCTGGAAACCAGTAGAGGCACTTTCTTTGGGCCAGCTGCCCAAGAACACGGCCGCTGCCTCAAAAAAAAAAAAAAAAATGCTGGCACACATTTAAAACTCTTCAGATTGAAGAATAAAACTGGAAGGGAGGAGGGATTGATGGCTGCAACCTCCCCATGACTGACCATCTAGTGTGAGACTGATATGACCATCCCATACATCCAAGTTCTCTCCCTTTTATTGTCTCTAGTTAACGGTTTGTTACATTTCAGCTCAGATAAATGTTGCTTAATAATCTTCAGGATCGCGCCTTCAAATGTCTTCCTTCTCTTCCTTGTAGTTTCGCTCCTGATACAGACTTCCAAACAGTGCATCTACGGTGTTTCTAACAGTCGCTCTTCCACAGTTTAATCGTTTTGTCATTCTCTAGTGCTGCAGAAGCAATGATGTTCTCGGTCGGGTGACAGGCTGTTGAGATCACAACATCTGAAGCAGGAAGAAGAGAAAAGCAACACATAGCCATCACCTATAATTAATTACGCAATCGCACTCATAACCCACACAAACACTCAACTTGCTCTACATACAGCAACTAGTATTACTATTCGTTTGCATAGTGCTCCACAAGAAACAGTCATATTACATAGCAAATGACGGCAAATAAAGACCAGCATGATTCATCTAGTCTGGACATTAACAGCTCTTTTAAACAAGTGCTACATCACTTATCCATCAACTCACTATCAGCATGTATGTTTTATAGCAAGTCGATCTCTGTCCTATTATAGTCATGGGAGGTTTCAGAAAGCACAAATATTTTCCAGACTTCACCAGAACAGCATGAAAAATACACTTTGTAACTTAAGGATCCACACAGTGGTAGGATCATTTTTATAAGCTCCTTTGTACTTAACTTAATCAGCACTGCAGCACCAGAAGCAACCTAGGGAATGACATGATTATGCGCGCAGAAAGCACAGTTACTTACCTGTAACAGGTGATCTCTGGGAACAGCAGGAATTAGTCCTCACATATGGGTACGTCGGAACCGACGGAGCCAGCGCGGGAAAGCTCCCCAGCTTTTCAGATGAAAAGCTTTTGGGGCTTCCCACAGCGCATGCGCGCTGCCTTCCCGCCTTCCTTACCAGCTCTCTTCAGTTCGAGTTTATAGCTGAGACAATAGAGAGAGGAAAGGAAGGTAGATAGATAGAAGATACAACTCCTAGGGGAGGTGGGTGGGTTGTGAGGACTAATTCCTGCTGTTCCCAGAGATCACCTGTTACAGGTAAGTAACTGTGCTATCTCCAGGAACAAGCAGGAATAAGTCCTCACATATGGGGACTCCCTAGCTAAGATGCCTGGGAGATCCCCCTCCAAGGGTAAACCATCTTCGTATGGATCTCAGGCATCCATTCAGGGAAGGTGGGCAGGAGTTGCTTAAGTATGGAACAGGTGTTTGAGGACAGCCTGACCAAACAAGGCATCCCGGCGGGAGTCCTTATCCAAACAGTAATGGGCTGTGAAGGTATGAACCGAGGCCCAGGTGGCGGCTCGACAGATCTGATCTATGGATACAGAGTGAAGATGAGCCATAGAAGTGGCCATGGCTCTCACATTGTGAGCTGTGACATGGCCTTCCAGAGAAATGTTCTTACTCTGGTAAGCAAAAGAAATACACTGAGCAATCCAATTGGAAAGTGTACGCTTGGAGACTGGAAGTCCCAAATGAGAAGGATCAAAAGCCACAAAAAGTTGGGAAGACTTTCGATGTGGCTCAGTCCTGTTGAGGTAAAAGGCGAGAGCTCTTTTACAATCAAGGGTATGAAGGTTCCTCTCTGCACTGGATGCATGAGGAGCCGGGAAAAAAACAGGTAGATATACCTCTTGATTAAGATGAAAAGGCGAGACCACTTTGGGCATAAAGTGGGGATTCGTCCTAAGGACCACCTTATCATGATGAAATCTGGTATAAGTTGGATTAGTCACCAAAGCCTGCAGTTCACTGATGCGGCGAGCCGAAGTGACTGCAATAAGGAAAAGAACCTTCCAGGAAAGAAAGTTCAGGGAGGTAGAAACCAAAGGTTCAAAAGGTGGCTGCATAAGCTGACCCAGAACTAGGTTTAAGTCCCATGCCACCGGAGGTGGGCGGATGGGAGGCTTAGTTAGGGTCAGGCCTCTCATGAATCTGGCAATAAGAGGATGAGAGGAGACAGGTTGTCCATTTATAGGTTTCAAAGATGCTGCAATAGCACTTAAATGGACTCGTACTGAATTCGTCTTGAGGCCTGCATTGGAAAGATGCAGGAGATAGTCTAATAGAGAATGCAAAGGAAGTGCTAGAGGGTCAAGACCCTGTTGAGCACACCAAATGGAAAAAACGTTTCCATTTAAAAGCATAGGAACGCCTGGTAGAGGGTTTCCTAGAAGCATAAAGTATATCTTTCACTGGTTGAGAAAGACTATAATCATGCAGGCTTAAGCCTTCAGTAACCAAGCCTGGAGATGTAGGGACTTGGGGTTTGGATGCCACAAAGTCCCCTTCTCCTGAGACAGAAGGTCTGGCGCAGCTCCCAGGTCCAGAGAGGAGTCCTGGGAGAGCTGTAGAAGTAGAGGGAACCACACTTGGCGTGGCCAGCGTGGAGCTATGAGGATCATGGATCCGTGATCCCTCTGTAGTTTGAACAGAGTCTTGGGAATCAAAGGAATGGGTGGAAAAGCATACAGGAATTCCTGACCCCAATGCAGGAGAAAGGCATCGTTGGCCTGAGCTCCCTGACACGGAATCCTGGAACAGAACCGGGGAAGTTTGGCATTCCACGGACTTGCAAAGAGGTCTATGTCCGGGGTCCCCCATTCCTGGAAGATTCAGTGTATTTGGTCCATATGCAGGGACCACTCGTGTGGAAACAGAACTCGACTGAGTCTGTCTGCCCGAGAGTTTTGAACTCCTGGAAGATACACTGCCAGAAGATGAATTTGATGCTCTCTGGCGAAGGCCCATAATCTGAGAGCTTCGTTGCAAAGCGACAGAGAGCCCGTCCCTCCTTGTTTGTTGACATAAAACATGGCTACCTGATTGTCTGTCTTGACTAGGACAGTCAGGTTGACAAGGAGGGTGTGGAAGACTGTGAGGGCAAGGAAGATTGCTCGCAGTTCCAAAAGGTTGATGTGAAGGGTGGTCTCCTGGGGAGACCAGGTGCCCTGAGTGGAGAGGTGGTGGAGATGAGCTCCCCACCCTGTTTGGGAGGCATCTGTTGTGAGGGTTGCTTGGGGCAACGAAGGTTGGAAGGGGGTCCCCAACAACAGATTTTTGGAGGATGTCCACCACTGGAGAGACCAAAACAGACGTTTTGAGGTGAGTACTTGGTCTGAGAGCAGTCCCGATGCTTGAGACCACTGGGTGGCCAAAGTCCATTGAGCTGCCCTCATATGAAGACGAGCGTAGGGCACCACATGGACCGTGGAGGCCATGCGGCCCAGAAGTTGCAGCATTTCTCTGGCTGACAAGTGACTTCTGGACAGAGCCTGGGAGGCCAAGCTGATTAGCCGTTGGCCTCGGACCAGAGGGAGGTAGGCCCTTGCAGTGGTGGAGTCCAAGTGGGCCCCTATGAATTCCAGGGACTGAGTAGGGATGAGTTGGGACTTTGGAATGTTTACCACAAGTCCCAGATATTGAAGAATACGCCTTGTGCGGTCCAAGGAAATCTGGGCTTCTGACCGAGATGGAGCTCGGATGAGCCAGTCGTCCAGATATGGGAAGACGAAGATTCCCATGCCTCTTAGAAATGCGGCTACGACTGCCATGCATTTTGTGAATACTCTTGGAGCAGAGGCGAGACCGAAGGGAAGTACTCTGTATTGGAAATGTTTTCCCTGGAACAGAAATCAAAGATATTTTCTGTGGGATGGATGGATGAGTATATGAGTGTACGCATCCTTGAGATCTAGAGAACAAAGCCAATCCTGACTCTGAAGGTATGGAAGGAGAATGCCCAGAGAGAGCATTTTGAATTTCTCCTTGAATAGAAACTTGTTCAATTCTCTCAGATCTAGGATAGGTCTGAAGCCCCCTGTCTTCTTTGTTATGAGAAAATAAGGGGAGTAGAACCCTAACCCCTGTTGAGGAAGAGGAACCTCCTCTATTGCCCCTTGGGCAAGGAGAGAGGAGACTTCCTGACCCAACAGGGTCAGAAGAGATGGGGGAGAACTGAATTGCCTCACCATGGTATGGGGAGGAAGGCTGGAGAAATGAAGTTTGTAGCCCTCTCTGATGATAGAGAGGGTCCATTGCTCTGATGTTATTTGCTCCCATCTGGGAGCAAAGTGAATTAACCTTCCAGGTATGGTGAGAGGCTCTGGTTGTTCCAGAGCCAGAAATGATAAGTTCTCTAGGGGCAAGTCAAAACCCCTGAGGGGGTTGAGCCTGCTGACGTTTAGCAGCAAAGCGAGGCTGAGAAGATTGTTGGCCAGTATTTGTGGAAAATCTGGCCTTCTTATAGTAAGGCCTTTTAAAAGACTTCTTTTTGGCAGGAGTAGAAGTAGACTTAGAAAGTCTATCTAGAGTGGCATTTTCTGCATCCATTTGAGCAGCTTTAATTTGCCAGTCTTCACCAAATAAGTTCTCACCTGTACAGGGCAGATTCCTTAGGCCATCCACAACCCAGGGTTCTAGGTCAGAAGCCTGGAGCCAAGCAAGACGTCGGGCTGCAATAGCAATTCCCGAAGCCCTGCCAGCAACCTCAAAGGAATCAAAGGCTGCCCTGTTGGAAAACTTGGAGACCTCTGAAAGATGTGCCACCACAGAAGTGAAGTCCTCCTTTTTATCCTCAGGGATAAAGGGGCAAAATGCCGTACCTTTAGGGCAAGTTCTCTGAGAAACATGCCCATATAAAGGCTGTAAGAATTGATCCTGGCTATAAGCATACTAGCCTGGAAGATCTTTCTACCAAAAGAGTCAAGGGTCTTACATTCTCGCCCTGGAGGGGTAGAAGAGTGCCTTTTGGGACTCTTTATCTTCTTCATAGCAGACTTCACCACAATGGAGTGGTGAGGCAGCTGAGTTTTTTGAAACCCAGGAGGAGGGGGGACCCGGTACATGGTGTCCAACCTACGAGAATGAGGAGACAGAGTTAGAGTCGTCTCCCACAAATCCATCAAGTGTTCTTGAAGGATTTCATGGATAGGCAGAGTAACTGCCTCTTTAGGAGCTTTAGAGTATCCTAAAATATCCAATTTTTTTGATCTGGGTTTCTTTTCAGAAGATGTAGCAATAGAAGTCCTTTAGCTACATCAACAATGAAATCCTGAAAGGATAAATCCTCTGGAGGAGACATCGCCCTCTTTAGAGAAGAGGGCTCCTCAGGAAGATCAAACTCAGCAGAGTCATCAGAGGAATTGAACTCATCAGAAGAATCTGAGTATTCTCTCTGTGCTTGCAATGCACGATACGCATACCGATCGATATCGAGATCGGGCGTATCGGGCATGGGATTGGTATCGGGCAAAAGCCTGAATCCAGCAAGCGGAACCAATCGACGCTTGGAAGTCGATGGTCTCAGTTCCGGTGTGGATACCAGAACCGGGGTCGGTACCGATGGAATCGGTACCGAGGGCGTCGCAGCCTTAATGAAAGCCAGAACGGCCTGCTGCATGGTCTGGACAGTATTGCCCATGGACGCCACTGCTGCCTGGATGTCGGTACCGGTATCGACCGGTACCCCAGAGCAGTCTAACAGGTGATCAGTCGAGGCCGTGCCATCGATGTCAACCTGTAACCCCATAGGTGATGCTTTGGAGGCCGGAGCCTCCCGCCGGGGTTTTTTGGTGTGGGCAGAATCCTCAAACTCAAGATTGAGAGCCTCTCGATCTTTTGAAAGAGATTTGCTTTTAGAGGATTTGTCCACAGAAAGATTGGTTACCTGAGATCCATCCGGAGAGGAAGACCTGGATGACTGTGATGCTGGATTATCTGAAGCAAACAGCACATGGAACTTGTTGGCCCGGTTCTGCATACCACGTTTAGACATCTGGGAGCAGAATGGGCAGTCCGGTATGGAGTGGTCAGGTCCCAAACATTTAAGACACCATTCATGGGTGTCTGAGAGAGAAATAACAGTACTGCACTTGGTACACTTTTTAAAACCAGGAGCTGGCTTCTCCATGAGGAGAATTAGTGTGGGCCTGAAGGCCTAGCAAAAGTTACCACGTTGTGCTGAAATAAAAAAAAAAGATTTTTTTTTTTTTTTTTTTAAGAAATAAAGAAAGAGAGACCGGCAGTACCGGTTTTGGTATGGGGAAGGCAGGTACGCGGTCAAAAGAAACAAATTAAAATAACAATTTCTTCAGCGGTGACAGGAACACGACCTGCTGGCTCCGCGGAAAAAGAGAAACTGAAGAGAGCTGGTAAGGAAGGTGGGAAGGCAGCGCGCTTGCGCTGTGGGAAGCCCCAAAAGCTTTTCATCTGAAAAGCTGGGGAGCTTTCCCGCGCTGGCTCCGTCGGTTCCGACGTACCCATATGTGAGGACTTATTCCTGCTTGTTCCTGGAGATAATTATCTGCAAGAGTGCATGCATAATCATTTAACTGCATAATTGTATGCAGGTGCAGCAAAAATGGCAGCAACTTTCACAGACCAGCACTATCCTTTCCAGTTTCTGAGCGACCAGTTGGGTAAGCCCTTTCCCAGCCCCACCATGGGGCTAAAATACTGCAAAGACCCCCCCTCCCCAAAGTCCCTTTCCCTGTATACAAAATTCTGAAGGTCTCCGTTCCCTGTTCTCCCAGACTCCCAACTAAACCAAAGGGGTAAGGGAGGGGGGGAAATGGTGACAGGAACAACCCCCATTAGCTCCTACCCTAAGAGCTGCCTCTGCACAAAATAGTGCAGTCTGAACCTTGCCAGCAATATTTCAGTACTACTAGCAGGGGTCTTGCATGCGTAGCACAAATTGTGCTTGTTGCTGCAGAGGAGGGAGGATGGCGGTAGTAGTGGTGATGCAGTTGTGCACTCCACCCCTCCAGGGATGCTGCATGGTTGGAGGTGGCAGCGGAAGGGGCTGGCAGCATGTGCAATGGAGCTGAAGGCAGCAGGAGTGGTGGTGACAGGAAAGAGGGGGGTCAGAGAGCAGCAGAGGCTCACACACAACTTTCCAATGGCAACAGAAGAGGCTGCTTAGGGGCAGGGAGGTATTTGTGAGGGACGTTTGAAGATAGAAGAGGATGGGGGTATTTTGAGGGATGATTAGGGAGCATTTATTGGGGGGATACTTTTATGGAGAGAGGGAAGGTAGAAAGGAGGCATTTGTTGAGAGTGGCAGAGGAAAGATGGGATGGCCTTTATTGAGATGGGAAATGGGGGGAGGGTACTTTGAGGTACAGGACGGAAGGGGCATTTGTTAACAGGTTAATTGGGGAGAGTCAGGGATCCTGGGGAAGGGCAGACTGGACAGTGGGGGACACCCTTAGAATTATGTACATAAGGGACAGGGCTTTGGAGATGAGGGAAGGGGACTTTACAATATTTTAAGTTCTGGATTGGGGCTGGAGAAGGGTTCAGCTCACCGAGCCACCAGGGGGTGGAAGTCCAGAGGGGCTTCTCATTTGGGTCAGTGGCACCTTCAGTTTTCACCTGCTGTATGAAAGAATAATTTATTTTCCTCGTGCAGTTCTTGAACTGTAGCTATGTTTACAGTGAAGTGGGCCCAAAAAGGTTCATGGATATTGGAGCGGGAGAATGGCTTCAAAGCCAGCAGGGGTGCTTGAAGGGGGAGGGGAGGACTCAGGGAAATGAAGAGGGGCAATGGAGAATGGAAGAGAGCAGAGATGCTTGATGGGGAAAGGGGAGGATAGGGTTCTCAGATAGGGAAAACGAGTTGGTATGCCTGATAAGGTGACAGTTTACTTACCATTTAATGTCCTTTCCTGGAGTCCTGCTAGACCAGTCCAGACAAATGGGTTGTGTTCCCTATCAGCAGATTGGTGGAGACAAAAAACTAAAGAAAAGTCCAGGTTTCAATGACATCACTCCCATGTCTTTATTCGCCTCAGCCACCAGAGGAGCCTTCAGTATTCATCCCAAAGCATATGGGAGAAACATGGCAAGCCTTGCACAACTTCAATCATGAGCAACGATGAGTGATCAACAGTAGAGAACTACTGTATGTAGAGGAAAGCATAAACATAAGGCTATCAGTAGATGATGAACCTGTAGAGCCAAGTATAAAAATCAAAGTGGACCCAAGGATACTGCAGCAGAGCAAATATAATTTCAGGAGCAGGCCCTAGACTTGTCTAGCAGAACTCAAGGACGGGACATTAACTGATAAGTAAAATGTCACCTTCCATATCGTCCTGCTAGACCAGGAAAGACAAGTGGGATGTACCAACACTACCACTCCACTGGGCAGGAAGATGACGTAGCAGTTCGCAAAACACTTGAGCCACGGCCATGTCCACCCATGCGCAGACATTCAAGCAGTAATGTTTGACAAAAGTGGAAAGTGATATCCATGCTGCTGTCTGAGAAATGTCTGCAGGGGCTACCGAACTCCACTCCGTCCATGAGGATGCTTGTGCTTGGGTAGAATGGGTGCGCAAACCCTCTGGAACAGGCCAATTCCGTAACAGATATGCCAAGGCAATGGCCTTCTTAATCCAGCACCCCAAAGTCAATTCAGCTGCTGCACCCCCCTTGCACGGGCCAATAAACAGCACCAAAAAAGGATGACCTAACTTAAAAATGGAATTCGTAACCTCCAAGTACTGCAGAAGCACTCTCCGGACATTCACAAGGCGAAGATCCTTATCCTTTCCCTGACACAATTCCTTAGAGAAGGAGAGCAGCATACCACCTTGTTCACAGAAATGGAAAAGGCAAGAAGGAAGGCACAGGCTGAATGCAAATGCTTCCTTGAAAAAGACAGATAAGGATCTCAGCAAGACAGAGCCTGTAGTTGGGAAACCAACCTTGCAGAACAAATCACAACCAAGAAGATCGTCTTGAGCGCCAAATCCTTTCAAGTAGCGCACTTCAGGGCCCTGATGGCAGCGCCCTTTGAGCCGTTGAGCACCAGACACAGATCTCAGAATGGGATCACAGACCAGAGGGGAGGACGCAGATGCCGAACCCCGCTGGAGAAAGCGTGAGACGTCTGGGTGCAAGTCTAGAGACTTACCAGCCACCGGACCTCTGAAACAGGCCAAAGCTGGTACCTGAACTTTCAGGGAGCTAAGGGAAAGGCCCTTCTCCAGGCCATCCTGTAGAAAGGCCAACAGAAATGGCAGCATGGCCACCTCAGAAGCCAACTGCCAAGTGCTGCATCATTGCTCGAAAGAGGCATCAGATCCGCACATATGCTAGCTTGGAAGACTTCCCCCGGGCTCCAATCAGTGTCGAGACCACTGCCAGAGGGTAACCCTTATGTGCTAGCCATCTCCTTTCAAGACCCAAGTTAGGACAATCGGTCCCTGCCATAATAGGCCCACGACAGAGGCAACTGAAGAGTAGGCACGTACAGAAGCTGAATCAGGTCTCCAAACCACCTTTGCCAATCTGGTGCTCCAGAATAATCCTGCCCAGGTGGTGTTCTATACACCCCAGCAGGGGCCATGGAGGAAACATGTACTGCTGGTACTAATTTGGCCAAGGCTGTCACAGAGTCAACACCCTCTGAACCCGTCTGTTTGGCAACTGAAGTGGCGGCAAACTTCAGCATTGGAGCAGGTCGCCATTGGGGCAACACCAGTGGTGCAGAATCAACTGAAACACCAGACTCAACACCCACTCTCCAGGATCCAGAGAGTGCTGGCTGAAGAAGTCCACTTCCATATTGTCCACTCCAGCAATGTGCTAAGCCAACAAGGCTAGGAGGTTCTTCTCCGCCCAGACAAACTTGCTGCCTAGCTGATTTGAAATAAGCCACCACCGTGATGTTGTCTGAAAAAACTCAAACCGCCTGGCCCTTGATCAGAGGCTGGAAATGTATAAGAGTTTATCTAGTTTACGTTCGGTAGCCCTTGTCCATTGGTTGCCCCAGTCCTTGCCAACTTTACAATACCCCTAGTTTCTACACTCCGTTATCTTGGCGTGATATTGGACACTTTGCTTTCCTGCCATGAACATATCTCACTCCTCTCTCACTAGTCTTTCCTTTACCTCTGCCAGATACAAGCTATCTGTTCCTTTTTGTCCCCTCAAGTACTGACCACTCTTCTCTTATTCCTAGTTATGTCGCAATTGGATTTCTGCAACTTGGCCCTTGCTGGCATCACTCAGACCCAACTACATCGGCTTCAACTGTTACAGAACACCGCAGCCTGGATCATTACTCATACTACTCTCTGGGAACACATTATTCCAATCCTTATTCAGCTCCATTGACTCCCTCTTGCTTACCGCATCCATTACAAAATTCTCACTTTGACACACCACATTATATATTCAAATGCTTCACAATACTTAGCTGATCTGCTCCAATTTCACACCCCTACCCACAACCTCCACTCAATTCACATTAATCGGCTGGTCCTCCCATCTCCCTCTCGTGCTCAACCTTCAGTCTACCAGGCACTCTGCCTCCTTCTTCTTGGGCCCCTCCCTCTGGAACTCCCTCCCATCTGTGCTGTGTCAAGAATCCTCCATTCCAAAGTTTAAGAACCTTTTGAAAACATACCTCTTTCAATCTGCCTCCCACATCTTCCTGACGCTTCATAGTCCCTGCCTCCACTCCTTGCCTCTCGCTCTCGTCCTTCTGTGCAATTGTGCTATCACTGTCCTGTCATACACTGGAGTTCCTTTCCTTTCCCGGCCTATGGCCTTTATTCCTTATTTTAATTTTGTAAACCAACCTGGTGTCATGAAGGAGCAGTATATCAAGAAAGCTAATAATCTAACATAAGAGCTAACCTGATGGCCTGCGCCCCAAGGTGTTTCATGGACCACACCACTTCCCTGCGGTTCCAACGGCCCTAGGCCATATGGTCTTGCCAATGGGATCCCCAGCCTAAGAGACCGAGTGTCCAGTGGCATGACCTTCCTCAGATGACATGTATGCTGCTATACCGTAGGCTGGATTTCACCATCAGTGGGAGTGGGAGCCCACACTTGAACTCCTGAGAATTCGGGGATCACAGAATCAACAAGGACTGCTGGAACAGTTACATGTGAGCACACACACACGGCACCATCTCTATGGGGGGCCTCCATCAATGCAAGGAGCTGAAAAGAATCCCAGATTCTGGGAGTCTGCTGCACACAAGACAACGTCGGCAATTCAACAGACTTTGATGTTCTCCTCTGCCAAGAAAACTCCGTCCACTTGAGAGTAGAAACGTGCTCCCAGAAACTCTATGGACTGGAAAGGCCAGAGCTGGCTCTTCCCCAATTGATCACCCAGCCAAGGCTTTCTAAGGATATAGATCCCTTTGCATGGCAGCTGCCACCACCATGACCTGGGAGAACATCTTCAGAGTGGTAGAAAGCCTGATAGAGAGGGCAGCGAACTGATAGTGAGAGTAAAGCACGGCAACACACAGATACTTTTGCTGATCTGCCCAAATTGGGATTTATTTTATTTATTTTTATTTACTTACATTCTCTTATATACCGCGCTATTCTGCATCAGTGCGATTTACATTGAACAAACTGAAATTACATTGAACAGGGCATTATAACTTGGAGATAACTATTTCACAGGGAACATGGGCATGGGAAATACATCTTGGAGTGGGAGATACAAGATGGCTGTGTAACCTGAAGCTGTCTCAAACATGCTCCTTGCGATGCCAAAGAGGAAGGGGAAGCCGCGGAATTATCCTCCTGATTCTTTGGGGATTCCCCAGAGCTCTATTCCTGTGATTGGCCCTATGGATTCCTTCATAGCATGGGCTGAGCATCAGCAAGCACAATCCGGTGGTTTCCCGGCTGAGTCGATGCCGATGTCGGGGGGGGGGGGGCATGACATCCTCCTCAGAATGTGAGCTTTCACCGGATCTGCATTCACCCCCTGTGCTCCCTGCCGGGTTTCTTTGCCTTGGTGCGGCCAGGTCACCCAGTTCAGGTCCTGGACTAGAAGCTGCCCCGTTGGGAGGAGAGGCACCAGGGCTGTTCCCGTTGTCAATGTCGTCGGCTGAACTAGCTGCAGTGGAGGTTTCAGGGGAGAAGTAGTCTGCCATTGAGAACCCGTCGGGAGAGCTACAGCTGGCTGAACAACAATCTTGGATAGCAGGAAGTTCCGTTCCGGGTGGAGAGACATGGTCAGAGTGAACAGTTCTCCCTGAGTTTGTTTTGGAACGCCCAGATAGATTCCAATGAAAAATTATTTGGACTGCTATTTCCAAGTTGGGTGAGACTATGGTTTCTAATTCTAATATAATCTTGGGGTTGGTTCACCATAATACTCTTGCCATTCAGAGAAATGGGTCTGACATTTCTACTCCGCACAAGGAGCTTGAGAGTTTGAAGGGATTTCAACATAGGCAGGAAGATTCTGTTTCTGGCTTGGTTAAAGATCTGACGTCTATTAAATTTAAAGCTGAGACTCTGGAAAACCAGGTTCGTTCTGCTAATTTATGTGTGTTGAATTTTCCTCGTTCTCCTCTATTCTCGGCTAGAGATATGTTTAAAAAGTATATGGCGGAGGCCCTGGGGATTCCATTGGAGTCTCAGCCACCTTTATCTAGAATATTTTATTTATTTATTATTTTATTACAATCTCTTATATACCGCACTATTTAGCATCAGCGCGGTTTACATAAAACAAAGGACCATAACACAAGCTGTTTGGTTTTTACATAGAACAGGAAAATCAACTTGGATAACATAGGGAAATATGAACTTGAACTATTAACATATGTACAGTAAGCTTTGTACTACGGATTAGGATACTATCTTAAAAGGTAGGCTAATATCGAAGAGGTGTAGTTAAGTTGGTGTCTGGCTAATCTAAGCTTTGTACTACGGATTAGGATACTATCTTAAATGGTAGGCTAATATCGAAGAGGTGTACTTAAGTTGGTGTCTGGGTATATATATATTATCTACCTACTGGCAAGAAGATATTGGGTGATGCATCTTAGCAGACTTCAACAGGAGTACAGCATATGGAATCATCGGATCTGGAAACTGTTGTTCCTGCGACATAATTAGAGACTTTTGCATTGTCTGTTGATCGTGAATGGTTGCTTACAGTTTATTTCAAAAAATGTTCTGTTTCTTTTAAGGGGTTGCTGATCCGTATGTTCCCAGACCTTGCCTAGAACACACAGAAAAGACGTAAGTTCTCCTGAAGCCGGGGATATCTCAGCTAGGGGGGTTATTTTTTCTTAAATTCCCATGTAAGTGCTTGGTGAAACTACATTCTAAATCTTACGTCTTTTATGATCCTAGTCAGCTAGTGGCCTTTATTAGCTCTCACTTATCAGGTCAAACGTCGCCTCCTGGAAGAAGACAGAGCGAGTTAAGGCAAGTATCACAACCGCACGTGATAAGGCCATGGTAGCCCAAAGGTACACGGTAATCGCTTTTTCTGCGCTCTTTGGTAAAATACACGTTATAGGCACTAGGGAAGGAATATTGGTTTCCTAGACCATGGGATGCTGTTCCAAGGGTTGCAGAGCAGAAATGGCATCCATCTGTCCAAGAAAGCACAGTTACTTACCTGTAACAGGTGATCTCTGGGAACAGCAGGAATAAGTCTTCACATATGGGTATGTCGGTACCGACGGAGCCTGCGCGGGAACGCTCCCCAGCATCCAATCAGAAAGCTTTTGGGAGCATCCCTCAGCGCCTGCGTGCTGCCTTCCCGCCTTTCCAACTGTCTCTCCTCAGTTGAGTTTTATAGCTGAGAGAAAGAGGAAAGGAAAGATAGATAGAGAGATACAACTCCTAGGGGAGGTGGGTGGGTTGTGAAGACTTATTCCTGCTGTTCCCAGAGATCACCTGTTACAGATAAGTAACTGTGCTATCTCCAGGAACAAGCAGGAATGATTCTTCACATATGGGGACTCCCAAGCTAAGATGCCTGGAGCCCCAGCATGTTGGGAATTGAAACATGCTACACCTCATATGGCCAGGCATCCTGAGGATGGAGGGTAGGAGTTGAAAGAGAGAGGAGCTGTAGAAAAAACAGCTAGCCTAAAATAGGACTACAGGTAAGGAGTCCTTGTATGTATGATAATCATCATGAAATATATTGAAATGAACAATCACAATATGAACCTCACCTACTGGATTACAGGAAGTAGAGAGGCAGATGGAGTCTACTGGGGATCTAATAGAGGAATCTTCAAGATGACCTCACTGAAGTGAAGGTGAAGATCAAAAACTGGAAGTGATTGGTGACCCCAGGATTCAACTGGGGTAGTACAAAAACGGTAGGCCTTTAATGGGAAGCTTTATGGAAAAAGCTGAAAACTCTTTTGGCTACAGAGGTAATCATAGTTAGGAGCAAAAGAGGAAGACTGACCGATTTGGACAACTGGCCTAGTTCTTGGAGGAAGGAGGGGTATGGGAGAAACCCCGTATGCCCAAGAAAGGACAGATGTCTGAGGAGTAAAAAAACCTCAGATCTACTGAAGATCCACCATGTCTTTCCTAAGTGATGAGAGGTAGGAAGATATTGGGGTATGGAGCTTCAGGGATACCTGAACCTAGGGTTATGGTAAGAGCTGTCAGCACCACAGCAGTGGTTGTGTGCATAATAGTCTAACATACTGTGGTATAGAATGAACTTGTGCAAGCCCACTGTCTGGAAGATACAGGAAGGAAAAAACCTTAATGAGCACAGACAGTTAGAAAGATAAGTATGTAAATACATAATCACCTATAAGGAAGTATCTCGACAGATACACACATATATTTATGTAGATATATATATATATATATATATAAGGGTGTATATATATATATACACATATGTTTATGGTGAGATGCAGGGGGCATAACATATGCACAGATGGCTGACAGACATATGTATCTAAAGAACGTATATAGACATATGTACATATATGATTATATAGGTCTAAAGATAAATGTCTGCAATTAAGCAGACAGAGATATGTCTATAGGAAGCTTCACATGGAGGATGTGAAGAGGAACGATTCATCTAACAAGAAGGTGGAACCTACTTGAGAAGATATAGAGAATCTGTTCCCTCTGGTTAAGATGGAGCAGGAATGCTATCCAGTGAAATAACCAGGAAGGTTGCGTGGAAAAAACAGAGGATAATATCAGTCTGTAAACAGCAAGTCCTGAGTTCGGTAGAGCTCTAACATGGTGAATGGACAGAAAACGCAGAGGATGAGATACCAGGTTGACCCACTTGAGGGACAAGGGGGGGTATCATGCATTGTTTAGTTAAATATGTGCTGTCCATGAAGGATTAGGATACCATGAGGACAAGCTGCAAGGAAAAAGAGCATATTTCCTGTAGGAATTGGGTAACTCTTTAGACTGTCACGTAGAGAAGGCTTATGTCCTTTATTAAAAGGAAATAGAAGGGTGTAAAGAACCCTTACAGTCATGAGGAATGACTGAGGAAGCCTTTTTCAACCATATAGGATAGTAATTAGAGAAAAAATCCCCATGCTCTCTAGCAAGGGCCCATAGTGGAAAGCTTCTCAGTAGGATTGCAGAGAGCATTATGCAGGAGAATTGGGAAATAAAACTGGCTGTTCGAGAAAACCAGCTGCCACTTCAACTATGCTGCCAACTCCAGGGATTTGGAGATGGCAGAAAAGAAGCGATAAGGATTACCCAAGATAGATGAGCACTATCTTGGAAGCACTACTAAGGCTAGACAAAAAGTAGTGGAAGACAAGACTGGAACTTGTAGAAAAGTACCAGTAGTGCAATCACTGGAACTCCTGCATGGGCAGTTGCTGAATGGAACAGCAGAGAGAATCTTTCTGTTTTTAACAGAGAGAACAGACAGAACAATAGGAGAAAATCCTGATCATGTCTGATGAGCTGCCCAAATGAAAGAAGGGAGGTTACTCCAGAGAAAAAACTCTACACTGGAAAGGAAAGGAAGACTAGAAAGGCTAAGAAAGCCTTCCAGTGGTATGGTACCACTCTTACAGGGGAAGGCCTGAAAAAGAGGGTAAAGAAAAATAGGAGCTGAAGGGAGACTTGCCATATGGTAAGTCTGTAGAAGGAAAAAAAAATTCATCGTGGTACAGAAAAACTATCATGAGATAGTTGGCAAACCTCTCTTCACGGTAGGAAGAGGGGGAAAACCCTGTGATCCATAGACATGAATATCCTGACAGCTCAGCATACCTAAGAGCAAGTGGATGTCCTGGAAACAGGAATCCATGTGTAGAGTTTTAAATGAAAAAACAGTGAAAAAACTTCTACTGAGAAGAAGTGAATTGCAGGCTATAAAGAGATTAATTAGAACCCTATTGAGGGTTAATTTTTCTGGCTTGGGTCTGGACTCTTCAGACCAGGGCGAGGTTTCCCTTGTTTGGGAACATCTGTATGATGGGCAGGAGAAGAGTAAAACCTTCTTCTTTTAGGGAAAGAAGGTTTGGTAGGGCATTTCCTACCTACTGGGGAAGGAGAAGGCTTAGGATAGCCCTCAGAAACAGGGAAGTCAGTGGAGCAATGAGCAACCTGATGTAAAGACTCCTTATTGAAGAGATTTTCTCCAGTACAAGGAGTATTACCCAGTCTTTGTTGTGCCCATCTGTTCAAGTCTGAAGCTTGGAGCCAGGCTCTACGTCGTGCTCCTATGGCTATAGCAGAGGTTCTGCTAACAGACTCAAAAGAGTCTAGGGAAGCACGAGAAAGAAACCAAGAGATATTTTGGCTATGACTAAGAAGTAAGGAATAGTCTGCAGCCTTGGGCTCTGATAGAAAAGGAGTCAAAAGAGATAATTTCTTTGTGACCTCCTGAAGGGATAGACTCATATAAAAAATATATGAGAGAATCCTTGTTGCCAGCATCGATGTTTGGAAGGTTTGACGTCCAAAGGCATCCAGTGTTCTAGATTCACGACCTGGCGGGTAAGAAGAATGCTTCTTCTTGCTTTTTACCTTCCTCATTGCTGATTCCACTACAATGGAATGATGGGGAAGTTGAGTCTTTTGAAACCCTGGAGAGGGGGGCACCTGATACAGAAGATCAGTTGTTGTAGAAGGTGAGGAAACCCTTAAAAGGTGTTTCCCATATTTTCAGAAGAAGATCCTGCAAAGAATGATGTAAAGGAAGCATTATATTTTCCTTTTCTCCAGAAAAGCCTTGTGTAGGATCATAGCTAGGGATAGGAATAGCAAGGAATGTTGCCATGTCAAGGAGTAATTTCTGAAAAGAAGGATCTCCAATGGGAACCATCCCTGGACAGGCTAAACTTGAAGAGCTAGCCTGGGCACCGGAGGATGTATTTGTCCGGTGCAGAAAAGGATCCCTAATGGATGGATACTGGTACTGGCGGTTATAACCTGAGACAGTCAGTACTGCATCGTCCATGCCAGGTATCGACTCCAAACTAGGTATAGAAAGGAGCGATCCTGGTGAAGAAAGCATGGAAGGAGCTGGTCCCGATGATACTGCAGGTACCGGCATCGATATCGATACCGATACCGGTAGCTGTGCCGGAATCGAAGGCGATACCGACATCGAAGCAGTCATCAGAGGCTGCTCAAGCGGTAGCGAGGCAACCAAAAACCCTTGGTGAGTATCCTCGATACCGCACATCTGGAATCGGTAAGCGTCGGTTCCCAGACGCGTCGGTACCCAGTCTTCCAGACTAGATATCGATTCCAGACTCGGCATCGAAGGAAGCGAGTCTATCGATGCATGTCTAGAGGGTACCGACGTCGGTGGTTGTATCGGCAATGCTGCCGATACTGGAAAGTCAATCTGGGACGTATCGATCGGTCCCGAAGGTACTGAGAACGCCAGATGACGATCCCTGGTGAGGAGTGAATCGCTCAACACCAGTGCCGATGCCGGGGTATCGGTACTGCTCGAAGCGGATGCCACCACCGAGCATGGCTCAGGTATGTTCTGTGAGGGGTGAGCCCCAGGAACAACCTGAAACCCCTGAAAGGCTTTGGAGACCGAAGACTCCCGCCAGGGTTTTGAAGCCAATAGGGTCTTGAGGGCAAGACCGGAGCAGTCATCATGCTTGGCATGAGACCTACCACTCAAGGATTGGCTAGTCTTAACAGACTGTTTGTGGGTTACCTGATCCTGTAGAGAAGAAATGGTCGGTGCCCTAACACTGGAAGGGAACTCGGTATCGAGGGAAACGCGAAATGGAAAATCTCTTCTCATAAGATTGTAGCCTAATGGCTCCAGAGGAAAAGGGTCAGGACCCAAACAGGTTAGACACCAATCGTTGGAGTCTAAAAAGAAAACTGTATTTCCACAGTTAAGGCACTTCTTAGGAGAAGGCGGCTCCATAATGGAGGGGCCTACAGGCCCAAAAATCTAAGACAGAAACTGAGGGAAAAAAATACTCCCTGAGTTTGGGAAAAAGAAAAGAAAAAAACACCGGCGGTACCAGTGGAGTCAGGGGAACAGCCGCGACCACAAGAAAACAAAGAATTAAGAATTAAAGAAAATATTTTCTGCGGTGACAGGAAGACGTCCTGCCGGCTCCGCAGAAAAACAAAAACTGAGGAGAGACAGTTGGAAAGGCGGGAAGGCAGCACGCAAGCGCTGAGGGATGCTCCCAAAAGCTTTCTGACTGGACGCTGGGGAGCGTTCCCGCGCAGGCTCCATCGGTACCGACGTATCCATATGTGAAGAATCATTCCTGCTTGTTCCTGGAGATAGGTCAACGCGTCTTCAGTAGTAGACTGGCTAATCTACTGAAGAGGGCTTTAAACTAGATTCGTTGGGGATGGGTGAAGAAAGCCCCCAGGTAAGTGAAAGCCCCCAGGTAGATGATACATTAAATAACTTTATGGAAATGGGTAACAGGGGTAACATATGGAAAGCAGTGTGTATAAATGCCAGTAGCATGGGAAATAAGATCCCTGATGTTGAAGCTTTGGTGGGAGTGGCTGACTTGGATTTAGTGGCAGTTACAGAAACATGGTTCACAGAAAACCATGATTGGGATGGCTATACTTTATTCAGAAAGGACAGGGTAGGAAGTAGGGGAGGAGGCATGGCACTATATGTAAAAACTACTATTAAAGCTTTGGAATTACAGAGCTTAAAAGGGAGAGGGGAGGCATTGTGGGTTAAACGAGAAAGAGGGAAAGAGAAATCTATTTACATTGGTGTGATATACAGACCTCCCTCACAAGAGGAAGAGGTGGACAGAGAGTTAATTGAAGACATGTGCAGCATTGCTAGGAAAGAGTAGTTACTCACCTGTAACAGGTGTTCTCCAGGAGCAGCAGGAAGGAGAAATTAGACCTTACCTGCTAATTGTCTTTCCTTGAGTTCTCTCCGGGCCAGTCCAGGAATGTAGGGTAGCCAATCCCTTCCAGCAGCTCTGAGGACTGATAAACTGAAAAACTCTTAGCTGACAGGTACTATAGCTCCCCCTGGTGTCAGAGAGAATCAGTCTACTAGTAACAAAGCAGAAGAACAAATATGCTAAGCTAAAAACCGAACCTTAACAACCAACAAGAAACTCATTCATCTCCTTTGATCCTTTCATCTTAGTTGAGGCATGCTATTTTATTTTTTTTTTTTTTTTGCAGAAGAACTTCGAACATACCTGGAGAAGCAAAATCCCCAGCCCCCACTCTCCGATATGGAAACCGGAAAGCTTAGAACCTGGTGGCCGAGGATCGTAACAGCTTCACCTCTCGCAGCTGAGGGCGGGTCCTGGACTGGCCCGGAGAGAACTCAAGGAAAGACAATTAGCAGGTAAGGTCTAATTTCTCCTTCCTATTCGTCTCTCCGGGCCAGTCCAGGAATGTAGGGCAGTACCAAAGCAGTACTCATCTACGGGAGGGCCCTGCGAGCCCCGCTACAATAGCCAAGGCCCCCACACTGGCATCTGCCTGAGCTTGAACATCCAATCGATAATGTCGAGCAAAGGTATGCAAGGAAGACCAAGCCGCTGCTCTACAGATCTCTACGGGCGGAACTAAGGCAGACTCCGCCCACGAAGTAGCTTGACTCCTAGTCGAATGAGCACGAATACCGACCGGAGCCACTACGCTCTGAGCTTCGTAAGCCGCTCAGATGGCGTGCTTCACCCATCGAGCGATCGAAGCCTTGGTCGCCGCCTTGCCTTTAGCAGGACCTGCAAATAGCACGAACAGCCTGTCGGACCTCCGATACGACTCTGTTTCCCGGAGATACTTCCGCAACACGCGTCCGAAATCTAACGTCTTCAGCAACCTATTGCGACTGCGTCCCTCACTAGGCCGAAAAGTAGGAAGGAAGATAGCCTGATTCATGTGAAAACTAGACACCACCTTAGGCAGAAAGCTGGGCACCGGTCGGAGAACAACCTTCTCTGCCGCAAATTGCAGGTACGGCTCCCTGCACGAAAGCGCTTGAAGATCCGATACTCTGCGCGCGGAACACAAGGCTACCAAGAAAGCTGTCTTCCAGGAGAGCTCCCGGATATGACATGCCGACTTGGACTCAAAGGGCGGCCCAGTCAAGGCCTCCAACACCAGATTGAGATCCCACGGCGGAACCAGTTGACGAAGCCAAGGGCAAAGAATCTTGGCTGCTCTCAGAAAACAACGCACATCCGGATGGGAGGAAATGGAGCGACCCTGTATTTTTCCCCTATAACAGGCTATCGCCGCCAACTGTACCTTAAGAGTATTCAGAGCAAGACCTCTTTCCAACCCCCCTTGCAGGAACTGCAAAACCTCCGGCAACTTTACCCCCACCGGGGTAAGACGACGGTCCGCACACCAAGCTTCAAAAATACGCCATATTCGAATGTACGCCAAAGAAGTAGAGTGCCTCCGAGACCGCAACAAAGTGGCTATCACCGACTGCGAGTATCCCCTGCGTCGCAACCTGTCCCTTTCAAGAGCCAAGCTGTAAGCGAGAACCGATCCACCTGCGGCATTAGAACGGGCCCTTGGTACAGAAAATTCATTCGAGACAGCAACCGCCACGGAGTCGCCACCAGCAGGCAGACGAGATCGGCATACCAAGGACATCTGGGCCAATCCGGAGCTATGAGGATCACTGTACCGTCGTACTTTGCTATCCGTCGAACTACTCGCCCTATGAGCGGCCATGGAGGAAAGACATATAGGAGCTGTCCCGATGGCCAAGGTTGCACCAGTCCGTCGAGACCCTCCGACATGTGCTCCCTTCGCCTGCTGAAAAACCGAGCTGCTTTGGCATTCGCCAGAGTAGCCATGAGGTCCAACACCGGCCGACCCCACCGCTGCGTGATCTCGTGAAACACTGCGTCATTCAGCTCCCACTCTCTGGGATCCAACGCATGCCGACTGAGATAGTTGGCCTGAATGTTGTCTTTTCCTGCCACATGCGCCGCTGATATCGCCAAGAGATGTGCTTCTGCCCATTGAAACAACAGTTGACTCTCTTCCAGAAGGCACGCACTGCCCGTGCCCCCCTGCTTGTTTATGTAAGCCACGGTGACCAAGTTGTCGGAAAACACCCGCACCGCTCGACCGTGGAGCTGATTGACAAACTCCACCAGCGCCAATCGTACCGCCCTGAGCTCCAAGCGATTGATTGACCAAAGGCTTTCCTCCACTGTCCAGGAGCCCTGCGCTATGTGCTCCAAACAGTGTGCGCCCTAACCTGAGAGACTGGCATCGGTTGTGAGCAACAACCAGTCCGGATCCGCCAAGGGTACCCCCGCCTGTAGATGAGCTGGTACCAGCCACCATTGCAAACTGCAACGCACCTCCTCTGGACACTGCAACCTCCGGGACAGGGGATGATCCTGGGGCGACCACCTGGACAGCAGCGCTTGTTGAAGCGGACGCATATGGGTTCTGGCCCACGGCACCAGGTTCAAAGCCGCCGCCATTGAGCCTAACACCTGCAAATATCGCCACGCCGTCGGCGCTGAAATTCGCAGGAATGCCGCAATCTGCAACCTCAGCTTCTGTACTCTGTCCGCCGGCAGGAAGACTGATCCCGCCTCGGTATCGAAGAAAGCGCCCAAATACATCAGCTGTCTTACCGGTTCCAGGTGACTCTTGGACCGATTGATGACCCAACCAAGCTGCTCGAGGAACTGCACGACCCGAGCCGTCGCCGCACGGGATTCTGTTACCGACGGAGCCCGAATCAACCAGTCGTCGAGATAAGGATGCATCTGAATCCCTTCCTTCCGGAGCGCCGCCGCCACCACCACCATCACCTTGGTGAAGGTTCGAGGTGCTGTAGCTAGCCCAAACGGAAGCACTCGGAACTGAAAATGACCCATGGGAACCGCAAAGCGCAGGAACCTCTGGTGCTCTACTCTGATGGGAATATGTAAATACGCTTCTGTCAAATCTATGGATGAAAGAACCTCTCCCTGCTTGACCGACTGGATGACGGACCTCAATGTCTCCATCCTGAAGTGCGGAACCCGCAAACAACGATTTACGTGCTTGAGATCTAGAATGGGCCGAAAAGAACCTTCCTTCTTGGGAACCACAAAATGAATCGAGTATCGACCGAAGCCGCACTGGTCCGCGGGCACTGGCACAACTGCTTGCAGACGTATCATGCGCCACAAGGTGTCGTTGACGGCTGCTCTCTTTGCCCGGGAAATGCACGGAGACGCTACAAAGGTTTCTACCAGTGGGTGAGCAAACTCTAGCGCATAACCATCCCTGATAATCTCGAGAACCCACTGGTCCGTTGTGACGTTGGTCCAGGCAGACAGAAACTCCTGCAAACGTCCTCCTACAGGTATCTCTGCCTGGACCAACGTCCCTTCATTGCGGCTTTTTGGATGCCGACTGGTGAGCGGTAAAGTAGCTTCTCCCAAAGCCTCCGGCCCCTCGAAAGGACTGTCCACGTGGCAAAAACCGGCCTCTGTGATAGGGCATAAAGTGGGAACCACGGAACCTGCGAAACCCGCGCCCCTGTCCTCTTTGCCCCGCCGGCACTTTAGAGGCCCGGGGACGATCCTCTGGAAGACGACCGCCCTTAGAATCTCCTAAATCCTTAACAATTTTCTCCAAGGCCTCACCAAAGAGCAGCCGACCCTTGTAGGGAAGCTTACTGAGACGAGTCTTAGACGACGCATCCGCCGCCCAACTGCGGAGCCAGAGAAAGCGCCTAGCCGCTATAACCGAAGCCATAGACTTAGCTGAAATTCGCACTAAATCATAAAAAGCATCCGCCAGGTAGGCCGCCGCCGACTCTAGCTTCGCCCCTTCTGCCGCTGAAGATAAGTCTTTCTCCGCAGCCCCGTCCCCTTGAAGCCAACGGATAGAAGCCCGAGCCACATACGCCCCACAAACGGAAGCCTGACGCGCTAAAGCACTGGCATCGAAAGTTTGCTTTAGGAGTGCCTCTAACCGCTGATCTTGAAAATCCTTAAGAGCTGTACCCACCTCTACTGGGATGGTAGTCTTCTTGGTAACTGCCGCCACTAAGGCATCCACCTAAGGCATCTGCAACAAGTCCTTCTCTTCTTGGGGAACGGGGTACAGCCGAGCCGAGCCATCGCGCGAGCCCCCCGCAAGGAGGCCTCCGGACATTCCCACTCCGAATCAGTCATCTGCTTGATAACCCTATGAATGGGGAAACAGCGCTGTTCAGACTTAAAACCTTGTAACAAGGGATCTTCTAGTGGCTCTTGCTGCACCTGAGGAGCTACCATGTTTAATGCCGCTAGAGAATGCGCTATCAAGGCACCCAGTTCTTCCTTTCTAAAAACGCGGAACACATTAGGGTCCTCGCCAGGCCCTAACTCCCCCTCCTCCAATTCCTTGGGCCAGCCTTCCAGACCTGCTTTTGAAAGCAGCTCACCGTCCTCCGGCACCTGAAACCCCTCCCCCAGAGGACTAGATGCCGGTCCTGGAGCCTGCAATGCTGAATTCAACGAGGAAACCCCTTCCCCAGGGTCAGCATCTGCGCTCTCACTCTGTTTCAATTGTGTTCCACTGGCAAAAGAGAGGGAGCCCGCTGCCTGAGACTGTTTCACCAAAAAGGCTCTATGCAGTGCCAATATAAACTCGGGAGCAAGAAAGGACTCCAAAGACCCCTGGTCCCCCGAATCAGAACGCTGCAGCTCTCCTTCAGCTGCCGGAGCCTTGCGTTTCTTTGATTTGCGTTTTGCTGGCTGGTCCTGCAGCACGGGAACAGAGCACGGTTGAGACAAAATGGCCGTCGTTCCCGCTCGATCAGCAACTGCCTGAGGGCAAATTAACTCCTCATCTCCAGAAGGCTTAGAGGTCTCCATGAAATCGCTGCACGAAAAAACAAAGAATCCTCAACCGAGGACACAAACGAAATCACCGCCAAGAACAAAGTCTAGAGAAACGGCGCAAACACGGGAGACGCAATGACTGCCGAGCTAGAACAACGTGCCGTTAAGCCAAAAGACACTCGTATTCAAACTGACCAAAAAACAAAAACCCCTCACTAGGTAGCCTTAAACACGTACTTGAAAAAACTGTCCAGCAAGAGGTTTAAGCTGCCAGGATCCTCCGCCCGCCGCCAACGGGTTAACGGAAACTGCAGTAAGTGGGAAGAGGGATCTGGGGCTCCCAGACCGTACCCCAGCAAGCTCAGACAGCGGCACTTGAAGGAGTATTCGGAGGGTCCCCCGATGAAAATTTCAAGGAGACGCACTGAGCGCTGAACAAGAGTATTACAAAAAACAACGGAAGAGTGCTGAGCTGATCTGCCCTGCTAGGGCCAAATAGTCAGCGTCTCTTAAAGCAATCTCATTTACTCATTTTAAGAAACCCCCAAAGTCAGATCAAGTGCCTTTCCTATTAGTCTCTCCGAGGAGCCTGTCAGCTATATATCCTCTTCCGCTGCTGAGGACTGAAAGACTGATTCTCTCTGACACCAGGGGGAGCTATAGTACCTGTCAGCTAAGAGTTTTTCAGTTTATCAGTCCTCAGAGCTGCTGGAAGGGATTGACTACCCTACATTCCTGGACTGGCCCGGAGAGACGAATAGGAATCAGTCCTCACATATGGGTGTCATCGGCGCTGATGAAGCCCCAGCGGAGCATTTCCCCAGCTTTCCATGAAAGCCCTTGGGAATGCTGGCACGCATGCGCGGTTCCCTTCCCGTCTAAAGGTGCCATCTTACCTCAGTCAAATGACATAGCTAAGAACAGCACACAAAAATGTAAAAACAAACTATGTACAACTGCAACTCCAAGGGGAGGATGGAGGGTTGTGAGGACTGATTCCTGCTGCTCCTGGAGAACACCTGTTACAGGTGAGTAACTACTCTTTCTCCAGGACCAAGCAGGAAGTCAGTCCTCACATATGGGTGACTCCCTAGCTCTGGGCTACCAGGAACCCAGGCTGAACAAGAGAACTCCCTCTAGTCACAGCATCAAAGAAAGGCTTTTCAAGGATACAACCTCCACCGGTAGCCCAACAGAGGGCAGGAGTTGCCTAAACCTCAAAGAGATTCCGGAGTACTGCTTGGCCAAAAGCACTGTCCCTACGGGACTCCCTCTCCAGACAGTAATGGGCCGCAAAAGTCTGGCTTGAAGACCAAGTTGCAGCCCTGCAGATGTCTACCAAGGGCACAGAGCGGAGATGAACCACTGAGACAGCCATTGCCCTGACATGATGGGCCGTGACCCTACCCTGCAAAGGAAGGTCAACCGCCTTGTAAGCCCAGGTGATACAGTCAGCCACCCAGATGGACAAGGTACGCTTGGACACAGTCAATCCCAACTTATTGGGGTCAAAGGAGACGAACAGCTGAGTAGCCCTTCTATGCCCCTGCGTACGGTCAAGGTAGAAGGATAAGGCCCTCCTACAGTCCAGGGTATGCAGGACTGCTTCAGCCTGGCTAGCATGAGGCCTAGGGAAGAATGTTGGAAGAACCACCTCCTGATTGAGGTGGAAAGAGGAGACAACCTTAGGAAGGAACTTGGGATGAGTCCTGAGGACTACCCTGTTCTTATAAATCCTGGTATAAGGTCTATCACAGACCAGGGCCTGAAGCTCACTCACTCGCCTAGCCGAGGTGAGGGCTATCAGGAAGAGAGTCTTCCAGGAGAGGAAGCGTAGAGGGCAAGTAGCCATCGGCTCAAAGGGTGGGCGAGTCAGTTGCTGCAAGACCACATTCAGCTCCCACTCAGGAGCAGGAGGACGGATGGGAGGCTTAAGTAAAAGCAAGCCCCTGAGAAAACGGGACACCAAAGGGTGACCGGACAGAGAATGTCCCTCCACCAGTGAGTGGTGAGCTGCTAGAGCTGAGAGGTGGACTCGAACAGAATTGGACTTAAGTCCCTGATTGGACAAGTGCAGTAAGTACTGAAGCACTACTGGAACAGTACAGGAGAAAGGATCCTCTGTACGCAGCTGACACCACACAGAAAACCTCTTCCATTTGAGGGCATAGGTTTTCCTAGTGGACTGTGTCCTAGAGGCTAGGACAACCTCCTCAACTTCCTGAGGTAGGCCCCAGGGAGCCAAAACTACCCTTGCAGCCTCCAGGCCATCAAATTGAGAGCTTTGAGATTGGGGTGCAGAAGGGAACCCTGCTCCTGTGAGAGCAGGTCGGGTTGTAACCCCAGAGGTAGTGGGGAATCCACTGCCAGCTGAAGCAGAAGTGGAAACCAAGGCTGCCTCGGCCACCTGGGAGCTACCAGCAGGACCGAGGCCTTGTCCTGAAGAGTCTTGAAAAGAGTTCGGGCCACCAAGGGCGTGGGAGGAAACGCATACAGGAGGCCCTGAGACCAGGACATCAGAAAAGCATCTGGTGCTATCCTCAAAGGATGCGGTTGCCTGGAGCAGAACTTGGGCAGTTGCTTGTTCAGTGGACTGGCAAAGTGATCTATCCAAGGGAGACCCCACTTCAGGAAGATCTTCTGAACGACCAAGGGATGCAGCTGCCACTCGTGGGGCTGTAGAATTCTGCTCAACCGGTCGGCCAGGCAGTTCTCCTGGCCGGGAAGGTACACCGCCTTGAGAAGCATGTTGTGCTTCAGGGCAAAGGAACAAAGGTCCTGAGTCTCTCGACAAAGGAGCTTGGAACCCAGTCCCGCCCTGTTTGTTCACATAAAACATGGCTACCTGGTTGTCTGTTTGAATCAAGACTGAGCCAGGGCCTGAGAAAAAGCCTTGTGAGCTAAGCGGATAGCTCGAAGTTCCAGATTGATTTGTTGGGCTGCCTCCCAGGGAGACCAGAGGCCCTGAGTGCACTTGTCTAGACAATGAGCACCCCAGCCCTTCAGAGAGGCGTCGGTGGTGAGGACCACCGAGTATTCTGGCATTTGGAAGGGCATCCCCTTCAGCAGATTGGGTGGATGTAGCCACCAGCTGAGGGAGGTCAAAAGGGGTCTGGACACCTTTATCCTGTCTCTTAGGCGGCCTGTGGCTTGAGACCACTGAGTCTGAAGGCACCACTGTGCAGGCCTCATATGGAGCCTGGCATTGGGAGTCACATGCACTGTCGAAGCCATGTGGCCCAGAAGTCTGAGGCAGAGTCTGGCGGAGACCAGGGACCTGTTTAGGAACTGTTTGGCCATGTCCATCAGTCTTTGAGCCCTGTCTTCTGGCAAGAATGCCTTTGCCAGTTGAGAATCCAACCTTGCCCCTATGAACTCCAAGTTCTGGGAGGGGAGCAAAGTGGACTTTGCGAAGTTTATGACAAAGTCCACGTTTTGAAGCAGAGCAATGGTTCTGAGGGTGGCTTGTCTGGCCTCCAGGGATGTCTGACCCCTGATGAGCCAGTCGTCCAGATAGGAAAAGACAAAGATGCCTTGATTTCTCAGGTAGGTCGCAACCACTGCCAGGCACTTGGTAAAGACCCTGGGAGCGGAGGTCAGGCCAAAAGGTAGTACCCTGTACTGATAATGGTTTCCTCCCACAATGAACCTGAGGTACTTTCTGTGGTCTGGATGTATGAGGATGTGAGTGTACGCATCCTTTAGATCTAAGGAGCATAGCCAATCTCCCTGCTGGAGGTAGGGCAGAAGTGTTCCAAGAGTAAGCATCTTGAACCTTTCTTTCTCTAGGAACTTGTTGAGGTTCCTGAGGTCCACAATGGGTCGAAGGCCACCGGTCCTTTTGGGTACCAGGAAATACCTGGAGTAGAATCCATGACCTTGCAAGTGGGGAGGCACAGGCTCCACCGCCCTGTCCACCAACAAACCTTGGAGCTCTCGAAGGAGAAGGTCTGTGTGCAGGGGAGGCCTCAAGGGCTCCCCTGGGAAGTAAGGAGGAGGCAGTTGATGAAAATGCAGGGCATAGCCCTTTTGGACTATGTCCAGCACCCAACTGTCGGTGGTAATGAGAGGCCACTGGTGGGCAAAGAGTACAAGGCGACCGCCTGTGCAGGGCTGGGAAAGCAGGGACGGAGTGGCTACGCTCAAGGAGTCAAAAACCCCCACCCTGCTGAGTGGTAGCAGGGGCCTGAGGCTTGGGAGCTCTCTGCCTATGGGGCCCATTACCCTGGCCCTTGGCTTGCTGACCCTGGGGGGCAGCTTGGGCAGCCTGATACTGAGGGTACTGTTTGTAGGCAGTGCCCTTCCTCGGGTAAAAGGACTTTTTACCCGAGCCCTGGGGGGCAGAGTTCTTCCTCGACAGCCTTGTCTGGGTAAGGTGCTCGTTCTCGAGCTGAGCGGCCTTCTCGGTCACGGGTTTGCCAAAAAGGTTCTCACCTCGGCAGGGGACATCGACCAACTTGTCCTGAACCCATGGCTCGAGGTCCGATGACTGAAGCCACGCCTGGCGTTGAGCCGCGATGCCGGCAGCCGCAACTCGGGCCGAAGCCTCGAAGCCATCGTAGGCGGCACGGGAAATGAACTTGGAGCATTCCCGAATCCCCGAGGACAAGGTCTTAAATCTCTGCAAGGGTTCCCCGGAGAGACCAGCAGAAAATCCGGCCAACTCCTTGGCCAGGTCTTGCAAGTACATGCCCATGTACAGTTGGTAAGACTGGACACGGCAAGCAAGCATAGACCCCTGGAAGCACTTCCTACCGACGCCATCGAGGTTGCGGGCCTCCCTGCCGGGGGGCACCGCAGAGTGCATCTTCTGGCTCTTCAGACGATGCATGGCCGATTCCACAACCATGGAATGGTGTGTTAGCTGTACTTTCTGAAAACCAGGACTCTTGCGGAGCCGATAGATGGAATCGACTCGCTTGCTCAGAACCGGCGCCGAGGCCGGTGCCTCCCACATCCGGAAGAGGAGCCGTTCCAGCATCGGAGGAACCGGAGCAGTAAAGGCCTCCTTCGGAGGAGAGTCATACTGTAGAACATCGAGCTCCTTGGCTTGAGGCTCTTCCTCGGGATCGGCAGGGATAGCCAAGGCAGCGGCCATATCCCGAACGAACTCCGAGAACCTAGTGTCCTCCGGAGGGGATCTACTCCGGGGCTCAGACTGCGGTGAGTGCGACGGGACGCACCGAGTCTTAAAAGTATCGGGAGACTCCTCGTCCTCCGTCTCCCAGGTGGATTCATCCGAGGAGGAGTCAGGGTCCGACCCTGCGGGGCCCCGAGGCACACGCCCCGACGCCGGGGGTACCGGCGTCGACACCCTCGGTCCCGAACGGGAGGTCGAGGGAGACCTCGACCGAGAACGACTTTGAGCCACGAGGGTCTTGAGTATTGGCTCGGTCTCCGGGGTTGACTTGGAAGTCGACGTCCCGGTGGTCAGGGCAGATGCACCAGACAGGCTGGCCATCAGTGCCCGCTGCTGCTCCATGAAGGAAGACAATCTGCACTCCAAGGCTGTCATCCTGAGACTCAGCTCGGGAGATGCAGCAGCCACCGTCTCGGGCCCAGGCGGCGCCGGGCCCGACGTCGGCTCTCTGGGAGGAGAGTCCACGAGGACAACGGGGCTAACGTGTCCAGCAGACTCCGGCTCCATGCGAGGAACTTTGGCAGACTTCTCTTGGTCCACGGGCCCGGGATGGCGGTTGGGGGTCTTAGACCGGGCCCTCGAGGGACCAGGGACCTCTTCCGACGCCGCCCTCGCGAGCCGCTTCTTCCTCTTGCATTCCCGGTCGGGGGACCCCTTGTCCGAGGAGCTTCGACGGCGCTCGGGATCGGAATCCCGAGATGTCGAGGCCTCAGACGAGGTCCGGGCCCGGCCGGAGGCAGAGTCTGAGAAAATCCTTTCCTTCTGATGCTGTCGACTTTTGAGTGCCTTGGAAGACATCTTCCCACATGGCACACACGACTTGGGGTCGTGGTCAGGGCCGAGGCACCGAAGGCAGCAGTCGTGTGTGTCGGTGAGAGACATAAGTTTCTTACACCGATCACACTTTTTGAAACCACTGGAAGCCATCGGGGAAAAAAGAGCCCCTGCAAGGTCAAAAGACCGGCCTTCCAGGGAAAAAATGAAAAAAGGGCGCGAATGCCAGCCACGAAGGGCAAAAACCGAAAAAGAAATAAACGGGCTCGATACCGGTGTACCGAACCCGGCGGGAGGGGAACTGGCATCGAACCGGAGAAAAATAGCAAAAAATCGCCAAAGAAAAAATCACTTTTATCCGGTTGAACAGGACACACGTTCGGTGGGCTTCTCAGAAAAAAAGACTGAGGTAAGATGGCACCTTTAGGCGGGAAGGGAACCGCGCATGCTTGCCAGCATTCCCAAGGGCTTTCATGGAAAGCTGGGGAAATGCTCCGCTGGGGCTTCATCGGCACCGATGACACCCATATGTGAGGACTGACTTCCTGCTTGGTCCTGGAGAAAGGGGAAGTGCTACTGATAAGAGATTTCAATATGCCAGATGTTGATTGGCACATTCCTGCTGCAGTATCATCTAGAAGTAAGGAGATCCTGGATTCTCTACAGGGAGAACTATTCAGGCAATTGGTAACAGACCCCACACGTGAAGGGCCCATACTGGACTTGGTGCTTACCAATGGTGAAAGTGTTTCTGATGTTGTAGTGGGAGATCATTTTGCATCCAGTGATCACCAGATGGTGTGGTTCAGTATTAGGACTAGGGCTGTTAGAATCCATTCAAAGGCAAGGATCTTAGACTTTAGGAAGACTAACTTTGCGAAGATGGGCCAATACCTCAGGGAGTCGTTAGTTGGATGGGAACAGCTGAGGGATGTAGAAAAACAGTGAGAAAACTGAAAGCGGATATTTTAAGGGCAACCAACCTTTTTGTTAAAATGGTAAATAAAGGTAAAAGGAAAAGGAGACCGCTATGGTTTTCGAAAGAAGTAGCTGAAAAAGTGAAGAAAAAGAGGGAGGCCTTCATGAAATACAAGAGATCACAGAGAGAGGAAGACAGGCATCTGTATCTGGAAAAACTTAGAGAAGCTAACAAAGTAGTCAAGAAGGCAAAGATTCAAAAGGAGGAGGAAATATTCCCCCCATTTTATTGCATTGGCTAAGACATTTTTCAGATATATTAGTGAGAAGAGGAAGGGCAAGAGTGGTATTGTCAGACTCAAGGGTGCAGGGGACGAATATGTAAAAGCTGATAAGGATAAAGCGGAATTGCTTAACAAATATTTTTGTTCTGTGTTTACAGATGAAGAACCAGGAGCAGGACCTCAGAAAACACCCACAAATAGGAACAGAAGCAATGGACATCTTGAACAATTTTCAAAAGACTGTGTTCGTGAGAAACTATCTCAACTTAAAGTAGACAAAGCGATGGGACCGGATGGGATATACCCGAGAATACTGAGGGAACTTGGGGACGTTCTAGCAGCTCCACTGACTGACCTTTTCAATGCCTCGTTGGAGTCGGGAGTGGTGCCAAAGGAATGGAGAGAGGCTCATGTGGTACCTTTACACAAAAGCGGAAGTAAGGATGTGGTTGAAAAATACAGGCCGGTTAGTTTAACTTCGGTAGTGAGTAAATTATTTGAAACGCTGCTGAAAGAGAAAATAGTGAGGTTTCTGGAGTCCAGCGGATTACAGGATCCAAGGCAGCATGGATTCACCAGAGGCAGGTCTTGTCAGACAAATCTGATTGATTTCTTTGACTGGGTGACCAGGGGAGTTGGACCGAGGGAGAGCCCTAGATGTGGTGTGTATTTAGATTTCAGTAAAGCCTTTGACCCTGTTCATCACAGGCAACTTATAAACAAACTAAGCACCCTAGGGATGGACCCGAAAGTTACTGCTTGGGTTAGAAATTGGTTGGGTGGGAGGCGACAAAGAGTACAAGTAAATGGAGCTCACTCTGAGGAGAAGGATGTTATCAGTGGTGTGCCCCAGGGATCTGTCCTTGGTCCGATTCTTTTTAACATCTTTGTTAGCGATATAGCAGAAGGGCTTTCAGGTAAGGTCTGCCTCTTTGCGGATGATACCAAAATCTGCAATAGAGTAGACACCCAGGAAGGGGTAGATAACATGAGGAGGGATCTAGCTAAGCTTGAAGAATGGTCTAGAATTTGGCAGCTGGGATTTAATGTTAAAAAATGTAAGGTCATGCATTTGGGCTGCAGCAATCCAAGGGAGCAATATAGTATAGGGGGTGAAGTACTTTTGTCCACTAAAGAAGAGCGGGATCTAGGCGTGGTTGTGTCTGATGATCTTAAAGTAGCTAAACAGGTAGAAAAGGCAACGGCAAAAGCTAGAAAGATGCTTGGGTGCATACGGAGAGGAATAGCTAGCAGAAAAAAGGAGGTGATAATGCCTCTGTATAAGTCTTTGGTGCGACCTCATTTGGAGTATAGTGTACAATTCTGGAGACCGCACCTTCAAAAGGATGTGAACAGGATGGAGTTGGTGCAGAAGGTGGCTACTAAAATGATTAGTGGTCTTCATTATAAAGCATATGAGGACAGACTGAAGGATCTTAATATGTACACCTTAGAGGAAAGGCGGGATAGAGGTGATATGATTGAGATGTTTAAATACCTCCATGGCATAAATGTTCAGGGAGAGAGCCTCTTTCAATTGAAAGCAAGTTCTGCTACAAGGGGACATGGGATGAGGGTGAAGGGAGAGAGATTCAGGAGTGATATGCGGAAATATTTCTTTACGGAAAGAGTAGTGGATCCGTGGAATAGTCTCCCAGTGGAGGTGGTAGAGATGAGGACAGTAACTGAATTCAAAAAATCATGGGACCAACACAGAGGATCTCTAAAGGTAAAAAGGGGACTGTTGTAGCTGTTATGGAAGGACAGACTAGATAGGCCATGTGGTCTTTTTCTGTCATCATATTTCTATGTTTCTATGAATATACATTAGAGCCACTTGGACAGAACATGTGTTAAAACCACGTGACTGAAGAGGAAGTGACGTCACCGGAGCCGATGGCGGCTTGAGGGAGCCGCTCCGGCACCGACCCAGCCATCGGAGGGACAGCACAGCCCCCCGGAGGTGGAAAACAGTCACCCCAGGTGTAGGAAGCTGTTGGGAGGTGGCAGAGGCCGGCGGAAAGCCGGCGGCGGCAAATTACAGCGGCGGTGAGCCGCAATCGCAGGAGAAAAGGGCAGCCGCGTGCAGCAGGAAAATGGCGCCCGGAGAGACGGCGGGCTCTGCATGAGAGGCAGGAAGTGTGCGGCGAGGACCTGGAGCCCCGCACCCTCAACAATCGGGAGCACACCAGACCGAAAGGCAGCAGAGGCACCGTAGTGCTGGAGGTGAGAAGGAGCTGAGGAGTGTGGTCCACAGGCATTGTGCTGATAGCCTGAGCTGGGTGTCCGCAGAGCTGTGACCTGAGGGGAGTGCGGTGAGGCCGGAGAGACTCTTGGAGGGGCAGTAAGAAGACTTAGTGCCCTCTAAAGGAAGGCAGGGGGAGAGTGCGCATTAGTGGAGTGAGAAAGGACAATAAAAGTTCAAGTACCGTGCATGTGAGCCTGTGAAAAAGGGAGACCAATTCATTGCCTGGTGGAAAAATTTGGATCAGAGATGACTACCAGAAGAAAAGCAGCAGACCTCAGAGAATATGTGTACTCTGGGTCACAAGGAGGGAAGAGCGACTCAGGGTAGATGGAGAACAAAAAGCTCCAGGATGGGCCCGGTGAGCAGGGGGGAGAAGTGGAGATGGGGAATGTAAAAGCCCCTGGAATGGATGCAGCGCAAAATGTCACAAGAGCGGAGCTCAGGGACTGGTTTTCTTGAAATCAAAAATGAAGTGCAGCCTGTGAAAAGTGAGCTGAATGAGCTGTTGGGGCCTCTGAAGGAAGAAATTGGAGAACTGGTGTGTAGAATGAGAGACCACGAGAACCGGTTGCAGGAGATTGAACAGCAGCAGGCAGGAGAGGCACAGAGGGGTGCAAAGTTGGGATCGCAATACGAGGCCCTGCTATACAAGCTGGAGGACTTGGAAAACCGATCTCGACTCAATAACTTGAGAATCCGTGGAATTCCAGAGGAGAAAGAATTCCAAGATACTGAAAAAGTGGCCCGGTCTGTGTGTCTCGAGGTACTACAGAAAGGTGGTGAGGAGGTGGCAGCTGTGGACATAGAACTTGAAAGAGCGCACAGAGCACTGGGGCCATCAGTTGGAAACAGGCCTAGGGACATTATAATTTGCCTGGCATGTTATAAAATCAAGGAGAAGATTGTTAACAAAATGAGGAGGGGTGGAGCCATCATATGGCAGGGTATCCAGTGAATATATATGAGGACCTCTCTGCGGGCACGTTGCAGAGGAGGAGGGCAATGCAACCCGTTACACAACAGTTGCGGAGAGCGGAAATTAAATACCGGTGGCTGCATCCTTTTGGATTATCGTTTACCCATAAAGGGCGGACATGGCGGACACAGACTCCAGAGGAGGCGATGAAGGCCCTACGGGAAGTGGGCTTACGACCCCAGGAGGCATCCCAGGGGACAGGTCCATCAACAGGAAGGTGGCGGGGTAGCATGGAGATAGCCCAGAGAGAAGGAATAAGCGGACGGCAGGACAAGGGCAAGCGCTACGAGAAGATCGGCTGGTGGATGAAACCTGAAGAAACTCGAGGACTGAGAGCATGCTGGTTGAGCACTGAGGGGTGGTGATGTTGGGTTTGGTTTAAGAATATTTGATTAAGTGATTTATATGTAATATGCATAGTAGTGTTGGGGGAGGTAGGTGGGGTGGTGGGGTGTGTAGGGGGAGGGGGGAGGGTGTTGGAGGGTGTAGAGAAAGGTAAATGGTAGGTGAAAGGCAAAGGTAGAGGGTGGGCAGCACAACGTGGTGTGGATGGGGAGGAATAGGGGGAGGGGTTAGGAGTGCAGAGGAGGGGGAAGCGGGGAAGGGAGGGGGCATGAGAGTGCGGGTTGGTGGAAGAGGGTGGGGGGAGAGGATGGAGTAAGGGGAAGGGGGGGCATGGGTTTGTAAAAGTACAATGGCTGGGGAAGGTAGGGGGCGCACTACTCCTGAGTTATCCTCTGGAAGTGAAGGAGGATGAGGGGGGATAGGGGAGGGAGGAGAGGGCAGGCGAAGGGGCAGCATGACTTGGGGTGAACAACTGGAGTATGTAGCAAGAGGAGGGGGGGGCAAGGGGGGAGGGGGAAGGCAGGGGGTGGAAGGAAGGGAGGGGACGAATCGGGGAGGGGGAGTGGGCAGAGGAGAAGATTAATGGTTGACACTGAATGTAAAAGGGTTGCGTACGAGACAGAAGATTGGTGGAGATGGAAGGTAGAAGAATGGGTGCGGATATTATGTGCATACAAGAAACACACTTGCGGGTGGGGCAGGAGTACTTGTTAGAATCTAGACAATACCCCAAGGTGGTTCTGGCGAGTCAAAGAATAAATCCCAGGAAAGGGGGGGGGGGGTCGGTATCTTGGTGGGGGGGGGGGGAATATCATAATATGGTGAAGGATATTAGACGGGGGAAAGGAGGCAGATGGGTGGGGGTACTATTGCAAATTGAGCGAGAGGAGGTGTGGGTGATAAGTCTATATGGCCCAAATGAGAGGCAGGGGGAGGCGTATGAGCAAATTTTGAAGGAGTTGAAGGGATTTGGGAATACTCCAATAATTTTGGGGGGAGATTTTAATTTGACGTGTAATCCCCGAATCGATACCAGTGGGGGGCAGGGGGGAGGGGGCCGAGGGGACAGGCGAAGCTTGCATAAGCTGCGGGAGCAATTGGGTTTAGTAGATGTCTGGAGGAGCTGGCATCCAAGGGAACGGAAGTATACATTTTACTCTCCAGTACATGGCTCTTATAGCAGGTTGGACATGATTTGGGGGGGCGGTACTTGGTTGGAGAGAGTACAGGAAGTGGAGCATGGCTCAATAACCTGGTCAGATCATGCTCCAGTGAGCGTACGATTTGACATGGGTAGAGTGGATGAAAGTCTAAAATTCTGGAAACTCAATGCCTCCTTGCTGGAGGAGGAGCAGCACGTGGGGAAGATTAAGGATCGTATAAAGGAATACCTCCGGATAAATGATACGGGGGAGGTGCCCATGGGGGTGGTGTGGGATGGCTTAAAGGCGGTAATCCGGGGACAACTAGTTAGCTTGGGGGCGTGGGTAAAGAGGGAAAAAGGGGCAGTGGAAAATGATCTACTGCGACAGTTGAGACACTTGGAGGGTGTACATCAGAAAGTGTCGGATTCCCATACTCTTGCGGAACTCACTAAGGTAAGAGCGGAGCTGAGCAAACTGCGGGCCCAAGAGATTACGTTCCAGCTAGCTGTACTGAAGCAGGCTCATTTTGAAGGGGGAAATCGGGCGGGAGGTTGCTGGCAAGCCGCCTTAAGGGGAGGAGGCAGGTAACGCATGTAGAGGGCATTCGTAATACTAAAGGGGAATGGGTACATAAATCTAAGTGAATCAGGGGGGTATTTAGGGAGTTTTATGAGAAACTGTATGAAAGTGAACTGGGGGCGGGAGGGAAGGAGATTGAAGAGTTTTTGGAGGAATGTGGCCTACTGCAGGTGACTGGGAAGGACAGGGAGCGTTTAGGACGAGAGATACAGGAGGAGGAGGTGAGGAGGGCTATGGCTACTTTGAAACTTGGGAAGGCGCCAGGACTGGATGGGTACACGACGAAGTTTTATAAGGTAATGTCGAAACAGATCAGGCCCATCTTTACCAGGGTAGTGAATAGGGTTCTTCAAGGGGAGGTACTCCCGCAGACAATGGCGGAGGCTGGTATAACGGTTCTACCGAAACCAGGCAAAGATAAGGGGGTGTGCGGATCTTATCGGCCCATATCCTTAATAAACTTAGATGCAAAAATCCTGGCAAACAGGATCCAGGACGTAGTGCTGCAACTGATACACCCTGATCAGACGGGGTTTGTAAAGGGGCGACAAGGTAGTGACAATGTGCGCAAGATTTTGAATGTTATGTGGCAACTCCAGAGAACTAAAGAATCGGCAGTGCTGGTCACTGTGGACGCGGAAAAAGCTTTTGATCGGGTGGAGTGGTCTTTTATGTTTCAGGTTTTGGAGAAAACGGGGTTCAGAGGACAATACATTGGCTGGATAAGAGCTCTTTATCAGGGGTCATGAGCTAGAGTTCGAGTAAATGGTGGGTACTCAGAGTTTCGAGCTTCATCGGGGTACTAGGCAGGGATGCCCACTGTCACCTTTATTGTTTGCACTGGCTATTGAGCTGCTGGCAGCATTCATTAGGCGTGCGGTGGATATCAAGGGAGTAAGGATACGAGGGAGGGAGGAAAAGATAGGACTCTCTGCGGACGACATTATATTTACCTCGACACAGCTGCTTACAATGCTACCAGTGTTGATGACGGTTATTCAACGGTACAGCCGGTTAGCGGGATATAAAATAAATCAGGGAAAAACTGAACTGCTGGGATTTAACTTTGCGCCTCGGGTGGAAGAAAGCCTGCGACACCATTTTAAGTTTCGGTGGGTGGCAGGGGGTTTCCGATATTTGGGGATCCAGTTGGGGACCCCTTTATCCAAGATTAAGCACTGGAATTATGAGGGATTGGTGGAGAATATCAGGCAGGATTTATCACGCTGGAGGGGGATGTATTTGTCATGGATGGGCCGTATCGCAGTGGTGAAAATGAATGTTCTCCCAAGGTTGCTGTTTGTATATATGTCCTTACCGGTTAGGTTGGCAAGAAAGGAAATAGATAAGATGCAACACCTGCTCTTGCAGTTTATTTGGGATGGGAAGCGCCCGAAAGTTGCTCGGGCTACCATGTATAGGCCAAAGGAGGAGGGGGGGTTGGGGGTCCCATCGTTGCTCCGGTATTATGAGGCGGCGCAACTTCGGGCATTGTTTGCGTGGAAGGAGGGGGTGGCGCGCCCAGGGTGGGTGGGGATGGAGGGGGAGGAGGGAGTAGGGGCAGGCGCCTGGATCTGGGATCCCGGGGTGGGAAGGAGGGGGAAGGTGGAGGAGAATCCGTATAGAGAACTTACGAGACAGGCTTGGGTGAAATGGAGGGGATATTTATTAGGGGGGAAGCAGTACTCTAGGGAAACTCATATTCAGACGGTAATGGAGGATAAGATGGGAGAGGCGGCCGGGGTTTTTAGGAGGTGGGGGGAGAAAGGGTTGTGGAAACTTGGCCAAATGTTGGGGGATGGGGGGCACTGTTCCCTCTAAGCTGTGCGCGCGCACACACCTCGCCGAGTGAGCGCACATACTTTACAACAGAGTGCACAAAAATTACGGTTCTGATTCTGATAGAAAACAACACAGACGTTCTTAAAATTGAAAAGTTGTTGTGTATTTATGGTTTTCACAAGTTCTACAATATTTTCTAGTGCAATCAATGTGGTGTACATACTGTATTCTGACGTGTAGTCAAATTTTAAAGTATATAACTCCGAGTGTCATTATGTGGCGCAAAAAAATTTAACCTTCCTTCAAAAGCTGCACAGCTGATATTTTATGCGCACACAGCCTACAGAAAATTAGAGGGAACATTGATGGGGGGAGGGTCCGGGGATTTGAGGGGCTTCAACAGCAATATTGCTTGGGGGAGCAAGATAGATATGCGTATGTTAGTCTGTGGTATTGGCTTCAGCGACGGGAGGTGAAACAAGATTTGTTGTCGAAGCCTACACCATTTGAGGAGATGATGGGGAGTAATGGAATGCCTAATCGGATAATTTCAAAGCTATATAAACTCTTGGGGGAATTTAAGCAGGGGGGCATACGTGGCCAGCTGCAGTGGGAGGAGGAGTTGGGAGGGCAGTGGGACTCAGAGAGGTGGGAAAGTATTTATATTCGGACTCATAAATTGGCCCCGGGAACAGCAATGCTAGAAAATAGCTATAAGTTAAGGCTGAGAATGTATTGGACCCCGGTGTGGCTTCATGTTTTGTACCCAGACAGCCCGGACCTTTGCTGGAAGGGGTGTGGGGCCAGAGAGGACCTGTTACATATGGTCTGGAGGTGCCCTATTGTACAGGAATATTGGATAGGGGTGGAAAGGCTTATGGTGGATATTACGAGGGTGAAGGAGCTTTTCATTCCCAGTATGGTGATATTAAATGAGGGGGCGGAGGGGGGGGGAAGGGGTGAATTAGGTAGACTACAGGGGTACTGTGTAATCGCAGGCCGGATGAGCCTTCTCCGTTGGTGGAAGAAAACGGGTGTCCCCACATTAGCGGAGGTGGTGGGGAGAATGGAGCAGCTTAGGAGCTTCTGTGCAATAGAAGCACATCGAAAACATGATATTAAAAGTTATAACAGGGTGTGGGAGCGGTATGAGCAGTGGAGGGTTGGGGGGTTTGCACAGTGGTATGAGCAGGTAGAGAGGGAGGGGTCAGTACACCGGTGAGGGTGGGGACTAAACGTCTACCCATTCAACCCAATTGTACAAGTATTGAGATGGGTGTTAAAGTCTGCATCTGTTGTTAATATCAGTCCAACAAACAAGCACAATTCCACGTGCCTGGCCTGGCTTTATGAAATATAAGTGATTAATAAATATTAGTTCCTTCCTTGCCTTCCACGTTGTTGACTGGGTCTGTTGTTAATATCTACATCTGTTATTTATGGTGTGCTCCCTTTTGGGAGTGAAATGTATGTATGATTTACCATGATTCTGGTGTAGAGTTAAGGCTTTATGTCTTCTATGTCTGAAGGCTTTATGTTTTATGATGTAGAGTGTTATTGCTGGGAGGGTGGTAGGGTGGGAATTTTCTACAGGGATGGCGGGGGGGGGGGGTTGGGGGGAACCCCTCGTTTGTGTATGCCTGTGTTTATAACCCAGAAGAGTACCAGTTCGGTAGGCAGATGCTAATCGGTTAATGTAGGTGGGAGGACCTCAGAGGATGGGGAGGGTCTTCGGAAGTGCAACTTTATGTTGGTGTGGAAATTGCATAAAGTATATATGGTAGAAAACAGGGTACACACAGAGAGGGGATCTCTCCAATCTGTAGATGAAGTATGGAATGTATAATGGTTTATACTTGGGGGGGGGGGGTTATTGTTATATGTTATGTGATGTGTTTTTTTTGACGTGCACCAATAAAAATCTAAATTACAAAAAAAACCCAAAACACGTGACTGCCAGGTGCACATTACGTAAAATTCTACTAACGTGCAAAAACCAGCAGGAAACCCCCACACGGTATCAACATTCGAATTGCGTCCACCCCGAATTGCATTCCACCCACTCCCACTCATCCATGTGGAAGCTCACACAAACCCCTATGGTAATGCGCTCACACACTCAAACATACAAAAACAATTGCATACCCTTGCATCCCACCTAGCAGTCACTCAGGGCATGTCTTAGACACACTACAACCTTTCACTACCATGTAATCCCAAACTCACAAATACACTGCACCAAGTCATTCCAAGAAAGCATAGTTACTCACCTGTAACAGATGATCTCCAGGAACAGCAGGAATTTAGTCTTCACATATGGGTATCGTCGGTACCGACAGAGCCTGCGCGGGAACGCTCCCCAGCGTCCAATAGGAACGCTTTTGGGAGCATCCCTCAGCACATGCACGCTGCCTTCCTGCCTTTCCAACTGTCCCTCTTCAGTTAAGTTTGTAGCTGAGTGAAAGGATAGAGGGAGAGAGGAAAGAGACAAAGAGATAGACAGACAACTCCTAGGGGAGGTGGGTGGGTTGTGAAGACTAAATTCTTGCTGTTCCCGGAGATCACCTGTTACAGGTGAGTAACTACGCTATCTCCAGGAACAAGCAGGAATGTAGTCTTCACATATGGGGACTCCCTAGCTGAAGATGCCAGGGAGATAGACCCAGGGAGATGCCAACCCAGAAAGATAGGCATCTTTCCTCCCATGAATCTCTGGCATTCCACCAGGGTTGGTGGGTAGGAGTTGAATTAGGTCTGAAAGAGATTTCGAATAACAGCTTGGCCAAAGAAGGCATCCCGACGGGAGGCTTTATCCAGGCAGTAGTGGGCTGTGAAGGTGTGTACCGAAGCCCATGTGGCTGCTCGACAAATGTCATCGATAGACACTGAGTGGTGATTAGCCGTGGAAGTAGCCATGGCTCTCACATTATGAGCTGTGACATGGTCCTGAAGAGGAAGACCCTTACTCTCATAAGCAAAGGAAATGCATTGGGCAATCCATTTAGATAAAGCACAGTTACTTACCTGTAACAGGTGATCTCTGGGAACAGCAGGAATTAGTCCTCACATATGGGTACGTCGGTACCGACGGAGCCTGAGCGGGAAAGCTCCCCAGCTTCCCAGAAGGAAGCTTTTGCGGCCTCCCACTGCACATGCGCGCTGCCTTCCCGCCTTCCTGACCAGCTCTCCTCAGTTCGAGTTTATAGCTGAGGCAATAGAGAGAGGAAAGGAAGATAGATAGGAGATACAACTCCTAGGGGAGGTGGGTGGGTTGTGAGGACTAATTCCTACTGTTCCCAGAGATCACCTGTTACAGGTAAGTAACTGTGCTATCTCCAGGAACAAGCAGGAATAAGTCCTCACATATGGGGACTCCCTAGCTAAGATGCCTGGGAGATCCCCTTCCAAGGGTTCGCCATCTTCGTATGGATCTCAGGCATCCATCCTGGGAAGGTGGGCAGGAGTTGTTCAAGTATGGAACAGGTGTTTGAGGACAGCCTGACCAAACAAGGCATCCCGGCGGGAGTCCTTGTCCAAACAGTAATGGGCTGTGAAGGTATGAACCGAGGCCCAGGTGGCGGCTCGACAGATCTGATCTATGGATACAGAGTGAAGATGAGCCATAGAAGTGGCCATGGCTCTCACATTGTGAGCTGTGACATGGCCTTCCAGAGAAATGTTTTTACTCTGGTAAGCAAAGGAAATACACTGAGCAATCCAATTGGAAAGTGTACGTTTGGAGACTGGAAGTCCCAAGTGAGAAGGATCAAAAGCAACAAAAAGTTGGAAAGACTTTCGATGTGGCTGAGTCCTGTTGAGGTAAAAGGCGAGAGCTCTTTTACAATCTAGAGTATGAAGGTTCCTCTCTGCACTGGATGCATGAGGAGCCGGAAAAAAGACAGGTAGATATACCTCTTGATTAAGATGAAAAGGCGAGACCACTTTGGGCATAAAGTGGGGATTCGTCCTGAGGACCACCTTATCATGATGAAACCTAGTATAAGGTGGATGAGCCACTAAGGCCTGTAGTTCACTGATGCGGCGAGCCGAAGTGACTGCAATAAGGAAAAGGACCTTCCAGGAAAGAAATTTCAAGGAGGTAGAAACCAACGGTTCAAAAGGTGGCTTCATAAGCTGACCTAGAACTAGGTTCAAATCCCATGCTACCCGAGGAGGTCGGATGGGAGGCTTAGTTAGAGTCAGGCCTCTCATGAACCTTGCAATAAGAGGATGAGAGGAGACAGGTTGTCCATTTATAGGTTTTAAGGATGCTGCAATAGCACTTAAATGGACTCTGACTGAATTCGTCTTAAGGCCTGCATTAGAAAGATGCAGGAGATAGTCTAGTAGAGAATTCAAGGGAAGTGCCAGAGGGTCAAGACCCTGTTGAGCACACCAAATGGAAAAGCGTTTCCATTTGAAAGCATAGGAACGCCTCGTGGAGGGTTTCCTAGAGGCATGAAGGATATCTTTCACTGGTTGAGAAAGATTGAAGTCATGAAGACTTAGGCCTTCAGTAACCAAGCTCTGAGGTGTAGGGACTTGGGGTTTGGGTGCCACAAAGTTCCCTCCTCTTGAGACAGAAGGTCTGGCGCAGCTCCCAGGTCCAGGGAGGGTCCCTGGGAAAGATGCAGAAGTAGAGGGAACCACACTTGGCGTTGCCAGCGTGGAGCTATGAGGATCATCGATCCGTGATCCCTCTGGAGTTTGAACAGAGTCTTGGGAATCAAAGGAATGGGTGGAAAGGCATATAGGAAGTCCTGACCCCAATGTAGGAGAAAGGCGTCGTTGGCCTGAGCTCTCTGACACGGAGTCCTGGAACAGAACCGGGGAAGTTTGGCATTGCACGGACTAGCAAAGAGGTCTATGTCCGGGGTTCCCCATTCCTGAAAGATTCTGCGTATCTAGTCCATATGCAAGGACCATTCGTGTGGAAGCAGAACTCGACTGAGTCTGTCTGCCCAAGAGTTTTGAACCCCTGGAAGATACACTGCCAGAAGATGAATTTGATGCTCTCTGGCGAAGGCCCATAATCTGAGAGCTTCGTTGCAAAGCGACAGAGAGCCTGTCCCTCCTTGTTTGTTTACGTAGAACATGGCCACCTGATTGTCCGTTTGAACTAGGACGGTCAGGTTGACAAGGAGGGTATGGAAGACTTTGAGGGCAAAGAAGATTGCTCGCAGTTCCAGGAGGTTGATGTGAAGGGTGGTCTCCTGTGGAGACCAAGTACCCTGAGTGGAGAGGTGTTGTAGATGGGCTCCCCACCCTGTTTGGGAGGCATCTGTTGTGAGGGTTGCTTGGGGCAACAAAGGTTGGAAGGGGGCCCCCAACAACAGATTCTTGGTGGACATCCACTATTGGAGGGACCAAAACAGACGCTTTGAGGTGAGTATTTGGTCGGAGAGCGCTCCTGATGCCTGAGTCCACTGGGTGGCCAAGGTCCATTGAGCTGCTCTCATATGAAGATGAGCGTAGGGCACCACGTGTACCGTGGAGGCCATGTGGCCCAGAAGTCGCAGCATTTCTCTGGCTGTCAAGTGACTGCTGGACTGAGCTTGGGAGGCCAAGCACACCAGACGTTGGCCCCGGACTTGAGGTAGGTAGGCCCTTGCAGTGGTGGTGTCCAACTGGGCCCCTATGAATTCCAGAGACTGAGTAGGGATAAGTTGAGACTTGGGAAGGTTTATCACCAGTCCCAGATACTGCAGAATGTGCCTTGTGCGGTCCAGGGAAATCTGGGCCTCTGACTGAGATGGAGCTCGGATGAGCCAGTCGTCCAGATATGGGAATACAAAAATTCCCAGACCTCTTAGAAATGCGGCAACAACTGCCATGCATTTGGTGAACACTCTTGGAGCAGAGGCTAGACCGAAGGGAAGTACTCTGTACTGGAAATGTTTTCCCTGAAACAGAAATCTTAGATATTTTCTGTGGGATGGGTGGATGAGTATATGTGTGTACGCATCCTTGAGATCTAGAGAACAAAGCCAATCCTGACTCTGAAGGTATGGAAGGAGAATGCCTAGAGAAAGCATTTTGAATTTCTCCTTGTACAGAAATTTGTTCAATTCTCTCAGATCTAGGATAGGTCTGAATCCCCCTGTCTTCTTTGGTATGAGAAAATAAGGGGAGTAGAATCCTGTCCCTTGTTGAAGAAGAGGAACCTCTTCTATTGCCCCTTGGGCAAGGAGAGAAAAGATTTCCTGACCCAACAGGGCCAGGAGAGATGGGGGAGAATTGAAGTGCCTCACCATGGTATATGGAGGAAGGTTGGAAAAATGAAGTTTGTAGCCCGCTCTGATGATAGAGAGGGTCCATTGCTCTGATGTAATTTGCCCCCATCTGGGAGCAAAGTGAGCTAACCTTCCGGGAATGGTGAGGGGCTCTGGTTGTTCTAGAGCCAGAAAGGTTAAGTTCTCTAGGGGCAAGTCAAAACCCCTGAGGGGGTTGAGCTTGCTGAGGAGTGGCAGACACTGCAGGCTTTGACCTTGCCTGTTTAGGCTGCTGACGTTTAGCAGCAAAGCGAGGCTGAGAAGATTGTTGGCCAGTATTTGTGGAAAATCTGGCCTTCTTGTAGTAAGGCCTCTTAAAAGACTTTTTCTTGGCAGGAGTAGAGGTAGACTTAGAAAGTCTATCTAATGTAGCATTTTCTGCGTCCATTTGAGTGGCTTTAATTTGCCAGTCTTTACCAAATAAGTTCTCACCTGTACAGGGCAGATTCCGTAAGCCATCCAGGACCCAGGGTTCTAGGTCAGAGGCCTGGAGCCAAGCAAGTCGTCGGGCTGCAATGGCAATGCCCGAAGCTCTACCGGCACCTTCAAAGGAATCAAAGGCTGCTCTGTTGGAGAACTTAGAAACATCTAGAAGCTGTTTCACCAGAGAAATGAACTCCTCCTTTCTATCCTCAGGGATAAATGAGGTAAAATGCCGTACCTTTAGGGCAAGTTCCCTTAGAAACATGCCCATATACAGACTGTATGAATTAATCCTGGCTATAAGCATACTAGCCTGGAAGATTTTCCTACCAAAAGAGTCTAGGGTCTTACATTCTCGCCCTGGAGGGGTAGAAGAGTGCCTTTTGGTACTCTTAATCTTTTTCAGCGCAGACTTCACCACAATGGAATGGTGAGGCAGCTGAGTTTTTTGAAAACCAGGAGAAGGAGGGACCCGGTACATGGTGTCCAACCTACGAGAATGAGGAGACAACGTTAGAGGAGCCTCCCATAAGTCCATCAAGTGTTCTTGAAGGATTTCATGGATAGGCAGGGTGACTGCCTCTTTAGGAACCTTAGGGTGTCCTAAAATATCCAATTTCTTTGATCTAGGTTCTTTTTCAGAGGATGTAGTAATAGAAAGTCCTTTAGCTACTTCTATAATGAAGTCTTGAAAGGACAAATCCTCTGGTGGAGACATTCTCCTCTTTGGGGAAGAAGGCTCTTCAGGAAGAACCAGAGACAGCTCATCAGAGTCATCAGAGGAGTCAAAATCCTCAGAAGAATCAGAGAATCCTCTATTTGCTTCCAACGTACGATACGCATACCGATCGGTATCGACATCGGGCGTACCGGGTATGGGATCGGTATCGGGTGAAAACCCGGATCCGGCATGCGGAACCGATCTGCGTTTGGAAGATGATGGTCTCGGTTCTGGTATGGAAGACAGTACCGGAACCGGACCCGGAACAGCTAGATGCGGTACCGAGGGCGTCGCAGCTTTAATGAAAACCAGAATGGCCTGCTGCATGGTCTGGACAGTATTGCCCATAGACGCCACTGCTGCCTGGATGTCGGTACCGGCATGGGCCGGTACCCCAGAGCAGTCTAACAGGTGATCAGTCGAGGCCGTGCCATCGATGTCAACCTGTAACCCCATAGATGGTGCTTTGGAAGCCAGAGCTTCCCACCGGGGTTGTTTGGCTGGGACAGGATCCTCAGATTCAAAAGTGAGAGCCTCTCGATACTTTGAAGGAGATTTGCTCTTTGAGGACCTGCCCGAAGGTGGTTTGGTTACCTGAGATCCATCCGGAGAGGAAGTGGATGACTGTGATGCTGGATTATCTGAAGCAAACAGCACATGGAATTTGTTGGCCCGGTTCTGCAAACTACGTTTAGACATCTGGGAGCAGGATGGGCAGTCCGGAATGGAGTGGTCAGGTCCCAAACATTTAAGACACCAGTCATGGGTGTCTGTGACAGAAATAACAGCACTACACTTGGTACACTTCTTGAAACCAGGGGCTGGTTTCTCCATGAGGAGAATTTGTGTAGGCCTGAGGCCTAACCGAAGTCACCAAGTTGCTAAATAAAAAGTGTTTTTTTTTTTTTGTAAAGAAAAGAAAAGAGAGACCGGCGGTACCGGTTTCGGTATGGGAAGGCAGGTACGCGGTCTAAAGAAACAAACTAAAATAAGAATTTCTTCAGCGGTGACAGGAACACGACCTGCTGGCTCCGCGGAAAAAGAGAAACTGAGGAGAGCTGGTCAGGAAGGCAGGAAGGCAGCGTGCATGTGCAGTGGGAGGCCCCAAAAGCTTCCTTCTGGGAAGCTGGGGAGCTTTCCCGCTCAGGCTCCGTCGGTACCGACGTACCCATATGTGAGGACTTATTCCTGCTTGTTCCTGGAGATATTTCTTTTGGAGACTGGAAGTCCCAAATGACTAGGGTCAAAGGCTATAAAAAGTTGCGAGGACTTTCTATGTTGCTGTGTTCTTTGTATGTAAAAGGCTAAGGCCCTTTTACAATCCAAAGTATGAAGGTTTCTTTCTGAATTAGAGGCATGAGGCCTCGGAAAAAATACAGGAAGATAAATTGATTGATTCAAATGAAAAGGCGAAACCACCTTTGGCATAAAGTGTGGATGAGTTCTAAAAACAACCTTATCATGATGAAACCTAGTATAAAGAGAATCAGCCACTAAAGCTTGCAATTCACTAATGCGACGTGCAGAGGTGATTGCAATTAGGAAGATGACCTTCCAGGTCAAAAACTTAAGGGCTGTAGTGGCTAAAGGCTCAAAAGGCGGCTTCATAAGCTGCCCGAGAACTAGATTTAGATCCCATGCCACCGGTGGTGGCTTGATGGGAGGTTTGGTTAATAGAAGGCCTCTCATAAATCTTGATATAAGTGGATGAGAGGAAACTGGTTGTCCATTCAGAGGCTTATAAGAAGCTGCAATTGCACTAAGATGGACTCTTACTGAGTTGGTCTTTAGACCAGAATTTGATAAGTGAAGGAGATATTCTAGTATCAATTCTAAGGGTATGACAAGGGGGTTTAATCCCTTCTTGGAGCACCATATAGTAAAACGTTTCCACTTGAAGGCATAAGATCTTCTTGTGGAAAGTTTCCTAGAAGCCTGAAGGATATCCTTTACCTGTTGGGACAGGTTGAGATCCTGGAGGTCTAAGCCTTCAGCAACCAAGCCGTGAGGTGCAGGGACTAGGGATTCGGGTTCCATAGCATTCCGTTCTCTTGAGAAAAGAGATCTGGAGCATTCCCTAACTCCAGAGGTGCTGCTTGAGAGAGATGTAGAAGCAGGGGATACCACATTTGGCAGTGCCATCGTGGTGCTATGAGGATCATGCGACCCCTGTTTCTCTGAAGCTTGAAGAGTGTTTTGGGGATGAGGGGAATGGGTGGGAAGGCATAAAGGAAGTCCTGACCCCAGTGAAGGAGGAAGGCATCCCTTGCCTGACAATTGTGAGCTGGAATCCTGGAACAGAACTGTGGAAGTTTGACATTCAGTGGACTTGCAAAGAGGTCTATATGTCTGGAGTGCCCCAGAGATGAAATATCTTTGCCACCTGGTCTAGGTGGAGGGACCACGCGTGAGGCAGCAGTACTCGACTGAGTCTGTCTACCCAAAGGTTTTGAATGCCTGGAAGATATACCACTAGAAGGTGAATTTGATGCTCTCTGGCGAGGGCCCACAGTCGTAAAGCTTCGTTGCATAACGACAGAGAGCCTGTTCCGCCCTGCTTGTTCATATAGAACATGGCTACTTGATTGTCCGTCTGGACTAGGACTGTCTTGTAGCTGAGCTGGGCGTGGAATACTCAAAGAGATAAATAGATTGCTCTTAATTCCAGGTGGTTTATGTGTAAACCAGCCTCCTGTGGAGTCCAGGTTTCCTGGGTAGAGAGATGATTCAGGTGTGCTCCCCAACCCACCTGTGATGCATCTGTTGTTAGGGTGGCCTGAAAAAAGGGTTGATGAAAGGGAGACCCCACTGTCAGGTTTTCTAGTGATTGCCACCATTGGAGGGACAAAATTAGTCATTGAGAGTTTATTATTTTGTCCGACAAATGACCTGTGGCCTGTGTCCACTGTGTGGAAAGAGTCACTGAGCTGCTCGCATGTGGACCAAGGTCCATCAAGCCCAGTACCCTGTTTCCAACAGTGGCCAATCTAGGTCATACGTACCTTGCTGTTTCCCCAAAAGACACAGGTTCCTCAATGCTTGTATTGGGACAAGCAGTGATATCCTATGTCCCTTATAATAATGGTTTATGGACCTTTCCTCCAGGAACTTGTCCAAACCTTTTTTAAACCCAGCTACACTAACAGCTTTTACTACATCCTCCGGTAACAAATTCCAGAGTTTGATTACACACTGAGTGAAAAAATATTTTATCTTATTAGTCTTAAATAGGTTACCCTGTAGCTTCATTGTATGTCCCCTAGTCTTTTTATATTCTGATGAAGTAAACAATCGATCTACGTTTACTTGTTCCACTCCATTCATTAATTTATACACTTCTATCATATCTCCCCTAAGCCATCTCTTTTCCAGGTTAAAGAGTCCTAACCTTTTTAGCCTTCCTTCATAGGGGTATCCTTCCATCCCCTTTACCATTTTGGTGGCTCTTCTCTGAACCTTTTCTAATACTGTAATGCTATATCCTTTTTAAGATACGGTGACCAGAATTGCACACAATATTCAAGGTGCGGTCGCACCATGGAACGATACAGAGGTATTATAATATACTTTGTTTTATTTTCCATTCCTTTCCTTATGATACCTAGCATTCTATTTGTTCTCTTGGCTGCCGCTGCACACTGGGCGGAGAGTTTTAACATGTTTATTTATTTATTTGCTTTTATATACCGCGCTCTTTGGAATCAGTGCAGTTTACATATAACGAAAACAGTAGAACAAGTAACAGTAAATAACAAGAAGAACAGGCAGCTACATTAAATGTCTGTACATGGATAATAACTTGGGAGTACGTTGTCAGGGGAACTAGAAGCGATCTGGGCATAGGCTTTGTTCAGGGTGGCTGGCCATAAGCTAGTTGAAATAAGTATGTCTTTAAGGCCTTCCTAAAGAATGTTAGGTCTGTGATGGCACAGATTGATGGAGGTAGGGCATTCCAGCAGGTTGGTGCATAGAGGGAAAAGGCGTGACTAAGTCGACTGGGTGTATGTCCTTATTGGTGAGGGGGTGACGCGTGAGTTCACCATGTATGACCTTCTGGTTCTGTTTTCAGGGGCATGTTAAATGAGGATTGTGAGGGAGGTAGCAGACATTCCTTGCAGAGACTTGAAGGTGAGTAATAGGGCTTTGTATATTAGTCAGCTTGATATGGGGAGCCCGTGCAGCTGGATTAAAAGAGGTGTGATGTGTTCAAATCTTGAGGCAGACAGGAGTGTTCGAGCGGCTGAATTCATGGCCAGTTGTGATGGTTGCAGAGCATTCTTTGACAGGCCATGGCAGATTATGTTGGCATAGTCCAAGTGAGGAAAGATAAGGGCTTGGCATACAGTGCGAAGGTCCGAGGCTCGAGGAGAGGGCGTAGATGTCGGAGGGTTCTTAGTTTGCAGTAGATTGCATGTGGGCTTCCCAATTCAGATGTTGGTCCAAGATGACCGCAAGATAACGCACTTCTTGCTTGACCATGAGTTCGATGCCTTTCAGCCTGAGGGAAGTTGGAGGGGTGAAAGCTTGGTCTTTAGTTATGAATAAGACCTCTGACTTTCTGCTGTTTACCATCAGATTGTGGGTAGCAAGCCAGTCCGAGACTGCATTGAAGCATTCTGCAATGGGAGAATAGTCGGGGCTGACTATGGAGAAAGATGCACAGAGTAGGACGTCGTCAGCATAGATGTGGTAGTGGATGTTGAATGATTGTATAATGGCACGGATAGGCTTAATATAAATGTTGAAGAGTAGGGAGGAGCCTTGTGGGACTCCTTGCATCTGCTGGAATGGTTTGGATGACTGGGTTCCTATGCGGACTTGTTGCTGGCAATCAGACAGGTGTATGACATGAACCACAGTGACGCCTAAATCTTTTTCCTGGGTGGTGGTTCCTAATGTGGAACCTTGCATCGTGTAACCATAGTTTGGGTTATTCTTCCTTAGGTGTATAACTTTGCACTTGTCCACATTAAATTTCATCTGCCATTTTAATGCCCAGTCTTCCAATTTATCAAGATCCTCTTGCAATTTTCCACAATCCTCATGGGTTTTAACAACTTTAAATAGTTTTGTCTCATCTGCAAATTTGATAACCTCACTCGTTATTCCCTTTTCCAGGTCATTTATGAATATGTCAAAAAGCAGTGGACCCAGCACAGATCCCTGGAGTATACCACGATTCGTCTTTCTCCATTGGGAAAATTGGCCACTTAGACCTACCTTCTGCTTTCTATCTTCTAACAAGTTCCTGATCCACAATAATACACTGTCTCCTATCCCATGACTTTTTAATTTTGCCAAAAGTCTCTCATGAGGGACCTTGTCAGAGGCTTTCTGAAAGTCCAGATACATTATATCAACCGATTCACCTTTGTCTACCTGTTTATTCACACCTTCAAAAAAACATAACAGATTAGTAATACAAGATCTTCCTTGTCTAAAGCCATGTTGGCTGTCTCCCATTAAGCCATGACTATCTACATATTCAGCAATTTTGTTCTTTATGATGGTTTCTACCATTTTTCCCGGTACTGATTTCAGGTTCACCTGTCTGTAGTTTCCCGGATCATCCCTGGAACCCTTTTTAAAAATTGGCGTTACGTTGGCCATCCTCCAATCTTCAGGTATTACAGATGATTTTAATGATAGTTCACAGATTACTAATAGCAGGTCTGCAATCTCATATTTCAGTTCTTTCAACACCCTTGGATGTATATCATCCGGTCCAGGTGATTTGCTACTCTTCAGTTTATCAAATAGTTGTAATACATCTTTCCGATGTATCGATATTTCCATCAATTCTTCCACACCTTTAAATACCACTTCAGTCATGGGTAACATCCCTACATCTTCCTCAGTAAAGACCGAAGCAAAGAATTCATTCAATCTCTCCGCTATCGTCTTGTCGCCTCTTAGTGTCCCTTTAACCCCTCTATCATCTATCGGACCAACTGACACTCTCTCAGGTTTTTTGCAACGAATGTACTTGAAAAAGTCTTCTCAAATTCTCCCTTTGCTTGCCTTATCAATGCCTTGCATTTAACTTGCCAGTGCTTGTGCTGTTTCCAGTTTTCGTCATTTGGCTTTTTTTTTCCATTTCCTGAAAGATGCTTTTTGGCAACAGCCTCTCTGACCTCACCTTTAAACCATGTTGGCAGTTATTTGGACTTCCTTCCACTTTTCTTAAAGCATGGAATACACTAAAAATGAGACCTTAGAGGTGAGGTACTTTAGCTCCAAGGTGGCTTTCATCAGCTGAGCTAGAACAAGGCTGAGATCCCAAAAGACAATGGGTGGCTTGATGAATGGTTTCAACAGAAGCAAGCCCTGCATAAACCAAACTAAAGGCTGTACAGAAATACAGTAGTGGCCAAAAAATTAAGGCAGGTAATCTTTTTCTACAATTTATTGTTAAATAATGTACTGTGGAGATGTCACACGTGCTTACTTATTTATTCAGCATGGTGATTAGTCCCACCATGCGTCTGGCGTCCATTTTAGTTTACTTATACTCTGTAGTAGGTTTCTTGGATGAAGTTTTGAATTTTTACAACTAGGAAAAGACTGAAAGTTACACGTAAAATATACAATCAAGATGGGTAGAAAGTGTGATATTAATGACTTTTGAAGAGGGACAAGTTGTCACATTCCATGCTGAAGGATATTCGCAATGTGCTATTGCAAAACATTTGCATCTATCAAGGTGTGCAGTTCAGAATGTTCTGAAATTAGATGGCCGTACACATCGTTCGAATTGTGGGCACAGACGGATAACTACTGGACGAGATGACCGATTCCTCAAAAGCATTATTACATCTAGTCCACATACTTCATCTCAACGTGTGGCTCAGTTAGCTAATGATCGAGGAATAAAGATAAGTGCCAGATCTGTCCGACGATGGCTTGTGGATGAATTCAAACTCGTGGACAGAAGACCTGCCAAGAAGCCTATGATGACCAGAAACAAATTGCTGCCTGCATATAGTTTTGTAGCAAGATGAAAGACAAATCTGCTGAATGGTGGGAGAGGGTAATGTTCACAGATGAAAGTACATTTCAACAAATACGTAGGAGTGGTTATAACTACGTCCGTTGACCAGCAGGCGAGAGACTACATCCGAAGTACACGATCAAGACTGTTAAAATACCACCCCATACCATGACCAATGGTGGGTATCTCGGCAAATGGGTGATGTGGCCTGCACATTTTTGAGAAAGGTGAAAGAGTAAATGCTGCAAAATACATATCCATGCTGAATAGTAAAGTTATAAGATCATAAGATATGCCATACTGGATCAGACCAAGGTCCATCAAGCCCAGTATTCTGTTTCCAACAGTGGCCAATCTAGGTCATATGTACCTAGCAGTTTCCCCAAGGGACACAGGTTCCACAATGCTTGTATTGGTTCAAGCATTGATATCCTGGGTCCCTTCTTAATAATGCGACAACTATATTTCAGCAGGACTTGGCACCGTGCCACACTGCAAAAACAGACAAAAAATGGTTCATGGACAACAAGATCGAACTGTTACCAAGTTGGCCATCAAACTCTCCGGATCTCAATGTAATTGAAAACTGCTGGACTCTTATGAAGAAAAAGGTGGCAGCACACCGTCCAACTTCAGAAGCAGATCTAAAGGACATACTCAAGCATGTATGGGTCAACGAAATCACTCCGGCATACTGTAAAACTCTAGTTAACAGTATGCCTACAAGAATCCAGGCTGTGCTGAAAAATCATGGACACCCTATCAAATACTGACACACATATTGTTTCCTGAATAAAACTTTGAAAATGACATATATATCTTTGGTTCTTAAAGCTTTTGACCATGAAAGTGACAATAACACATACTTTTCTAATACAATTCTGATATTTTGGACTCTGCCTTAATTTTTTTGGTCACTACTGTAGGTCTCTTCTACATGATCATAAGTGTCAAGATGAACCTTAACAGAAATGGTCTTTAAACCAGACTCAGATGTGGAAGATTTTGTGTGGGACAGGAAAAGCGGTCTAAAACCTTAGCATCTTACTACACACAGCAGTTCCTTCATTTTACAAGAATACATTAATCAGGCAGATTCAGGGTATCTCTACAGTTAGTTACCCCATCAACATCCAGGCTGCAAGAGAAAGGAACCCGATACTGGGATGCATCATCATCTGCATCCGTCTATTGAAAACACCTGTTACAGGTGAACAAAATTGCTTTTTTCTCCCCCCCATCCACAAGCAGAACCAAGTCAGGCACACAAGTGGGTGACTCCCAAGCCTAGGGCTACTCCTTATTTATATATAGTCAGTTTTTAGAGTAGCCCACAATAAAGAGTGTGAATGCTGCTTGTTCAGATGGACAGTTTGGCCAGCATAGCTTGACAAATGGCAATGTGCTTGTCAAGGCTTGTTCCAGACAGTAATATGCAGAAAATGTATGAAGAGAGGACTAGGACTAGCTGCTTTGCAGATGGTATCTAGTGAGTCAATTTTAGGAGTACTGCTGTAGTTGCAGTAACTCTAATCTAATGATATGATTGGACTTCGGAGCAGTATTTGCTTATTCATAACAAACCTGGATGTAGGATGCCAGCCAACAGGTCAATTCTTTTTGTGAATGGCAAGCCAGGTCTAGTGGAATCAAAGACAACAAAAAGCTCTTTAGATTTCTGAAAAGAAGCAATAAGTGAGAGCCCACTTACAGTCTAATGTACTGATTTGAATGGGTTTTTTTTTTTAGCTTTTTATGTTATTAAGATTATAACATCAAATTTCACTAGCTAGCAATGTTGAATACTCTGAATCTGGAGGATTGGAAAATAGTCGAAAGGAAGGTTGCTGTTTCGGCTAAGGAGGAGCCAGTGACTTATGTTGAGCTGTTTCTCTCTGTTATGGTTTCTGTAGAACAGGGCACTGTACTTGCTGGGGTTGTTTCCAACAGGAAAATCTTTTAAGGTAATAAAAACCTTGATGATATTGGTTGAAGGAAATGAACCTTGCTGAAGAGTTCAATGTAGGCAGTACAACAGCTGAGAGATGTTGAAGTGTGATGCAATGATCGTATGCACAGTCTCCTTTACTTTCTCCCTGAAGACAGAATCGCCAGTACAAAGGGCATCTGCCAACTTGGAATGAATGTTCTTGCACAAACTAAAGGATCTAAACCAAGCAAGATATCTGGTGGCAATCGCAGAGGTGGAGATTCTGCCTGAAGATTTAAAGACGTGATATGCTGTGCAAGTGAGTCTATGTTTGAGCTTGAGAAGAAAGACTGTGTGAAAACACTTGAACTTCGTGAAAAAAAAACGGTACGCATATACTGAACCATGTATAGCTGATGGTATGATATCTACCTCTTCAGATGCTATGTGGAGCATTTCTTCTTGTCTCCTCTCTTCCTTTAACTATCACTGTATCTCTTATTCTGTCCTATCTAATTAATGGCGTTCTTTTCATATTTTCTGTAACGTTTATGTAATATTGCAAACCGCTCTGATGCTTTGGCTTGAGCGGTATATCAAATGTAATAAACAAACATATATGCGGTGAGCAGTTACGTGGAACACTTTTTTCCCCCAAATGATTCATTGTCCAGGGATTCCCCCCCCCCCCCCGAGGAGTATTCAAGATTGGGCTTTCCTCATAGCTGCTTCTATAAGCACAGAAGAGTGAGAAAGTTGATTTTTTTGAAACCCGGAGAAGGCTGCACTTTATATCAAGTTTCCTGGAGAAAGGCTGAACTGTAAGGAGATTCTGCCATCCACAGATGCGCTGGTCCTTAAGGTATCCATGAATAGGAACAGCAACAGTCATTTGGGAAGCTTCATTGTACTTGAAAAGGTCAAAGACATCAGCTCTGGATGCCATATCCTGATGTAATGAAAAGAATTTCTTTAGCCATCTTTGGAACAAATTTTGGATAAGAAATGTCATCATATCTCACTGGAAGTGGAGGAGGGTCAGAATGAATTCTTGTGGAACCCTCCTCCAAATTGTCTGAAAAAGTACCAAAAGGTTCATCCCCATGAGAAGCAGCAGATTCCAGTGAAGACGGAGGAAGTGTATGTGCAGGTTCTTGCTTGGAATCAGAAGAGGATGATGTGAGCCCTGAAGAACAGAAAGACTCTGTTGTAGTTTGCTCATAAGTAAAAAATAATCAAGTTCTTGCAATTGTTCTTGACCAGATTTTTAAGCATTTTCTGTATAAAAGCATGGGAATGTTCTGGAAGCTGGAGTAAGACAGAGGACAATGACTCATCTGATAGTCACCGAAATTGGAGGAAACTTGCAAAGTGGCCCGCTAAGTCTTTTGCACAGAAGGTCAAAGGTCAGTGCTGAAGAGTTCTTTAGCAACGTCTGGAAGATCTGTTATGTGCATGCTGCAGCAGGTTTCTAGCACAGACGCAGTCCCATCACTTTCTTTTGGACTGTGGAGATATTGCACTGGGGCACTAGCACATTTCTAATGCTTTAAAAGAAATTGAAGTAATCACCTTGCCCCCAGGCTGCTGCAAGTGCTCCAAAAGCCTTGACTGGAAACCTCAAGGGGTAGATCCTTCAATTTGGAAGGCATACGGCAATCCTCATGGACAAATGGACTTTTATAGTCACTGCGCGCAGATAATGAAGGCAGACCTTTTGAAGCAGTTTTACACACAAAGGTGCTTTTTCTCAAATTTTTAAAGCATTTTCTTGTCAGCCTTAAAATGCGCAGAGGATTAAGACTCTCTCTTTGATCAGATGTATTCCATGCTTTAAGAAAAGTGGAAGGAAGGCCAAAATACCGCCAGCATGGTTTAAAGGCAAGGTCAGAGAGGCTGTTGTAGCCAAAAAAGTGTAAATTAGACTTACCTGCTAATTGTAGTTCCTGAAGGAACTCCAGTCTAGTCCCGGAAACTCTGGAGTTGTGAACCTCTTCCAGCAGCTTGGAGACTGATCCACATCATTCTTTGATGTCACTGGTATAAGGACTCAGGCACCGCCTCCTTCCTCTCCAGTAACCTATTGACAAAGCAAACTCACCGGAGCAACAATTAAGTATAAAACACATGAAAAACTAACCAGAATACAACGACATCCTGTAAACTGTAACTAAGATAGTCACTACCTTGAAATGCAGTGGTGAAGGACCTCGCTTCCCTCCCCCGGAAGCCCTTACCTATAACTTCTTATGTATAATCCTTTCACTGGAATGCGATGTCGCGGCCTGCACCGCAATCTCTTACCTGTAACCTCTTGCGCTTCAGGCTCCACGTCAGGCAAAGAAACGGGACGGGATCCGGGACTAGACTGGAGTTCCTTCAGGAACTACAATTAGCAGGTAAGTCTAATTTACACTTCCTTAGCGTCCCTCCAGTCTAGTCCCGGAAACTCTGGAGAAGTAACAGAGCAGTAAAGAACTCACCGGGAGGGACCTGCCAGACCAGCCTGAAGCACCGCCGATCCAAAACAGGTATCTCTACTCGCCTGCAAATCCAGATGATAATGCTTGACAAACGAATTTAGGGAGGACCACGCTGCTGCCCGACAAATCTCAACCAGCGGCACAGACTTATATTCCGCCCAAGACGCAGCATGCGCCCTAGTCGAATGCGCTCTCAACCCGTCAGGAACCTCCCTTCCTCTCAATAAATACACCGATGCAATTGCCTCTTTTATCCATCTGGCTATGGATGCCTTAGACGCCGCCTCACCTTTGCGAGGCCCCCCGAACAACACAAACAGCCTCTCCGAGCGTCTGAACTCCGCCGTTCTACTGAGATACCTCTTCAACGCCCTCCGGACGTCCAAGCGGTGCAACTGCCGCCCCAAGGACCCCTGCGAATCCGCGCGGAAAACTGGCAAAGATACCACCTGATTCAGATGGAAGGGCGACAGCACCTTTGGCAAAAAGGACGGCACCGGCCGCAACACCACCTTCGACTCAAAAAAGGTCAAAAAAGGTTCCTTACACGACAGCGCCTGTAACTCCGAAATTCTCCTCGCCGACGCAATAGCCACCAAGAACACCACCTTCAACGTCAAATCTTTCAACGTTGCCTCCGCCAAAGGCTCAAACAGGCGCTCTCCTAAACCTTCCAAGACCAATTGCAGATCCCAGGTAGGCACCAGATACCTGCTCGGGGGCCGCAACAGCTTCACCACCGTCAAAAACCTCTTGACATCAGGCAGAACACCCAACGTCTGCCCCTTAACCTTCCCCCTGTAACAAGAAATCGCCACCACCTGTACTCGTAAGGAAGCGGCTGCCAATCCTTTCTGAAAACCATCCTGCAAAAACGCCAAGATCTGAGGCACCGATGCTCGCAACGCCTCACAATGCCTCTCACCCCACCAAGCTTCAAAAATGCGCCACACTCTAACATACGCTAAAGACGTGGACCGTCTACGCGCACCTAGCAAGGTGGACACCACCGCCTCTGAGTAGCCCTTAGCTCTTAACCTTGCCCTTTCAAGAGCCATGCCATAAGCGAGAACCGAGCTACCTGAGGCATGAACAACGGCCCCTGCACCAGAAGATCCTCCCTGACCGGCAGACGCCAAGGTTCGTCCACTAACAATCTCCTGAGATCCGCATACCAGGGCCTCCTTGGCCAATCCGGCGCGATCAGAATTACCATTCCGCGGTGACGTTCGATGCGACGCACCACACGTGCGATTAGCACCCAGGGCGGAAATACGTAAAGAAGCTGACCCCCCGGCCAGTCCTGGATGAGGGCATCCAGTCCTTCCGACATTGGTTCTCGACGCCTGCTGAAGAACCGACCGACCTTCGCCGAGCGGAACGTGGCCATGAGATCCATTATAGGAGCCCCCCAGCGCTGCACCACCATGCCGTACACCTCTGGATGAAGACTCCACTCTCCGGGGTCTACCTTCACCCGACTTAAGAAGTCGGCCGTCACATTGTCCACGCCTGCCACATGCGCCGCCGATAGCGCCTGCAGATTCTCTTCGACCCACCGGAAACAAGCGATCCGCTTCGTCCTCTAAAGGCACACTTCCTGTGCCCCCCTGCCGGTTGATGTAGGCCACCGCCGTTGCATTGTCCGACAGCACCCGGATCGCCACCCCTCTCAGATCTCGCTGAAAACTCAATAGCGCCTCGAACACGGCCCTGAGCTACAATCTGTTTATCGACCAGGCCCTCTCTTGCACGGACCACTGACCCTGTGCAAACTTGCCTTGAAAATGCGCCCCCCAACCGAACAGGCTGGCATTCGTCGTCAGCGGAATCCAATTCGGTGCTTCTAACGGCATCCCTCTCGCCAAGGACTCCGGGCGCAACCACCACTGCAACGCCTCCAGAGTCTCCTCCGGGCAGATCTACCGCCGAGACAGCGGGTCGTTTTGATGAGACCACCGTCTGAGCAACACCCGCTGCAGCGGTCTCATGTGAGCCCTCGCCCAGGGCACCAACTCGATCGCCGCCGCCATCGTTCCCAGGAGCTGTAAGTAATGCCATGCCGTGGGACGAGGTCTGTCGAGAAACCTCTGCACCAAAGTTCGTAGCCCCACGGCCCGATGTGGAGGTAAAAACACTTTCCCTACCGCCGTATCGAACCTTGCGCCCAGATACTCGAGCTGCTGAGACGGAACCAGACTGCTCTTGGCCATATTGACGACCCAACCTAAACTCTGAAGAAAGCCGACGAGCTTGGCCGTCGCCTCCTTGCTCTCCATGCGGGACTTCGCTCGAATCAACCAGTCGTCGAGATACAGATGCACCAGAACGCCATCCTTTCGCAACGCCGCCGCCACGACCACCATAACCTTTGTGAAGGTGCGCGGCGCTGTGGCGAGATCGAACGGTAACGCCCGAAACTGAAAATGCCCCATCAGCACCGCGAAGCGGAGGAACCGTTGATGCTCCGGACGGATCGGAATATGTAGATATGCCTCGGCTAGATCGAGCGACGTCAGAAACTCCCCCTTTCTGACCGCCAGAATGACCAACCGCAGCGTCTCCATGCGAAAATGGGAAACCCGGAGACATCTGTTTACTCTTTTCAGATCCAAAATGGGCCGATAAGTTCCTTCCTTTTTCGGGACCACAAAATAAATGGAGTATCGACCTAAGCCGCAAAGCTCTGGTGGCACCGGCACAACCGCTCTGAGCTCCAACAACCTGTTTAAAGTCTGTTGAACCGCATCGCACTTCTGACGCGCCCTGCAAGGGGACAGAATAAAGGAGTCGGTTACCGGCTTCTGAAACTCCAACGCATAGCCCTCTCAAATCACTTCTAATACCCACTGATCTGTCGTAATTGCGGCCCAGGCAGCATAAAATTCATGTAGACGACCTCCGACTGCAACCTCCACCTGGGCCTCCCCGACTTCATTGCAGCTTTTTTGCAACCGCAGAAGACGACGCAAATCCTCTGTTGGCCCCCCTGAAACCATGAAACCCTTGGTTCCTATACGGAAACCGCCCCCTCTGCGGGGGAGGAAACCAGGATGTCCGCCAACGCCGAAACTCTCTCTGCACTCCCCTGGACAGAGATGGAAACCTTTCGGGCTTCAGCTTGTCCTCGGGAAGCCTCCCCCCTTTGGACTCACCCAAGTCCTTAACTATCTTATCCAATTCCTCGCCAAAGAGAAGCTTCCCTTTAAAAGGCAGCTTACTCAGCCGGGCCTTAGAGGAGGCATCCGCCGCCCAATTGCGCAACCAGAGATACCTCCTCGCTGCTACCACCGAAGCCATACTGTTGGACAGTCCCCTAAGAAGGTCATAATGAATATCCGCCAGATAAGCCGCCCCAGACTCCAGCCGAGCTGCGCCATCCAGCGATTCCTGCTCTCGCTCTCCCTGGACCTGTTGGGCCCAGCGCAAACACGCGCTGGCCACCCAAGCCCCACAAATGGATGCCTGAATGGAAAGAGCATTCACCTCAAACACCTGCCTTAACAAGGCATCCAGCTTTCTGTCCTGAGTATCCTTGAGCGCAGCACTGCCTTCAACGGGAATGGTTGTCTTCTTAGTCACCGCCGAAACCGCCGCATCCACCCTCGGGGACTTAAAGATCTCCTTATCTTGCTCCACTAGGGGGTACAAGCGAGACATCACCCTGGAACCCCTAAGGGCAGCCTCTGGCATGTCCCACTCTCCTTGAATCATTTTCCTTGACTACTCTATGCATAGGGAAAGCCCGTTGTGTCTTCCGAAAAGCCTGTAGAAGCGGGTCCTCCAACGCAGCCTCTTCTGCTGGCCCCGACACCGGAACATTGAGCGCCTTCAACGTTTCCGAGATGAAAGCCGGCAACTCTTCTCTACGAAAAATCCGCACCACTCTGGCCTGATCCTCCTGCTCCGCAATCTCACCGTCCTCCAATTCCTCTTCGAGGTCCGGATCATGCTCCTCTGCAATATGCAATTCCTCGGACAACCCAGACTCTGCTTCTCAAACTCTCCGCGTGCTCTCTTCGGCAAGGGCGCCGAAGCTGCTACTGACAGCGGAGTACCTGGCCTCTTCTGACCTAGTTCCCCCGCCATGGGCCCTAGCCCAGCAACCGAGGATGCCAGCTCCCGGGATGCAGCACCCAACGCCTTCTGCATCAGAGCCACAAAGTCCGGGGAAAAAATAGCAGCCAACTCCCCCGGAAAAGGAGCCTGAGCCCCCGGCCTATCCGGCCTCGAGGAAGGGTCCGGTACCGGATCCTCAAGTGGTACTCCCGGTGACCGAGGACCCTCGAGAGCCCCGGTAGAAGCCACCCCTTCCTCATCCAGCTTTTGATCCTCCAGGGCTGCCTGGCTACAGCTCTTACATACCCCGGCCTCGGACACCGCTGACTTCTTCAGGCCACAGAGCAGGCATAATACCTTCCCTGGCATCTTAACTGCTCTAACCCAGGTCCGAGCCCCTGCAGTAAACCAACTACCCCCTGCAAAGAGCCTCAGCAGCAGTGCTTCCAACGGCCCCCGAAAACCCGGGCCGACTTTTTTTTTATTTAATCACATCAGCCAGCAGGACCCCGTGGGAGACTAATCCCACCAGAAAAAAATCAAAAACGAGGCTTCAGGCGCCAGCTACAAGCACTTGTTGCCCCGCTATAGCTGTCGGCGATTTCCCACCGAAATTCACCATGCGCCGTGGCCCGCTGTCCGGCCCGGCGGTAAGAAGGCACCCGCTGCACTGAAAACTTCAGGCCTTACCTGCAGTCCACTGCAAGTATAAAACCTTCCACGTTGCTTCCACTTCGCTGAGATTCGCGCCCCCGGTCCCGATTCCCCGATGTCCAGAACCGGCAGAGGCAAACAGTTGTGCAGCATGCCTTTACAGATTTCTCCTGCCCAACTCCTCAGACGCAAACAGGCAAGAGTTCTGTGTGGCGTCGGGAGAGGGCTAAGGAACACCAGGACACCTCTGTAGTGGCAGACTCGTATCCGGACACTGCCCCCTTCACCGGAGCGCCAAGCTAGCCCCCGATGAAGAAACTAAAGAGAGAGGGAGGCCCTTCACAGCCAAATTTAAAGGCACAGACCCTGTAAATTCCCTCTCTTAATTACCTCCGTCAATCAAACCAACCCAAAGAAATAAAACCCCAATTTAGAAAAGATTAAAGCCTTAATTGCTCCTCTAGTGAGCCGGAACTCCGGCTCACCAGCTCCTAGCTGCTTGGAGACTGATCTAAACCGGAGAGGAAGGAGGCGGTGCCTGAGTCCTTATACCAGTGACATCAAAGAATGATGTGGTTCAGTCTCCAAGCTGCTGGAAGAGGTTCACAACTCCAGAGTTTCCGGGACTAGACTGGAGGGACGCTAAGGAAGCATTTTTTTAGGAAATGGAAAAAGGAGCCAAATGACAAAAATGGGACACACAAGCACTAGCAAGTTAGATGCAAGGCATTGAGATACGGCAGACAAAGAGCAAAAAACCTGTGAGAGACTCAGTTGGACCACTGGATGATAGAGAGGTAAAAGGGGCACTGGGGAGGACAAGGCCATAGCAGAGAAACTGAATGAATTCTTTGCTTCAATATTTACTGAAGATGATGTAGGGAAGTTACCCATGCCTGAAAAGGTATTTAAAGGTGATATATCGGCAGAATTGAAAGAAATGTCGATAAACAAGTATTTGATAAACTGAAGAGTAACAAAATCACATGGACTGGATAGTATACATCAGACAGTGTTGAAAGAACTGAAATATGAGACTGTAGACCTACTATTAGTAATCTGTGAACTATCATTACAATCATCTGTAGTACCTGGAGATTGGAGAATGGCCAATGTAACGCCAATTTTTAAAAAGGCCTCCAGGGGTGATCCGGGAAACTACAGACTGGTGAGCATGACGTCAGTGCCAGGCAAAATGGTACACACCATTATAAAAGAACACAATTAATATGTTAAAAAGCAGCGGGCCCAGCATAGATCCTTGGGGTACCCCACTATTCAACTTTCTCCACTGAGAAAACTGGCCATTTAGCCCTACTCTTTGCTTTCTATTTTTTAACCAGTTCCTGATCCACAATAGTACACTGCCTCCAATTCCATGACTTTTTAATTTCGCCAAGAGTCTCTCATGAGACACTGTCAAAGGCTTTCTTAAAATCCAGATACACTATATCAACTGGCGCACTTTTGTCTACCTGTTTATTCACACCTTCAAAAAAAAATAACAGATTAGTAAGACAAGACCTTCCTTGGCTAAATCCATGTTGGCTTTCTCCCATTAAACTATGAATAATCTACATGTTCAGTAATGACCTGGAAATGGGAACAAGTGAGGTGATCAAATTTGCAGATGACACAAAATTATTCAATGTTGTTAAAATGCAAGAGGATTGAGAAAAACTGCAACAGGACCTTCATAAATTAGAAGACTGGACATCCAAATGGCAGATGAAATTTAATGTGGACAAGGGCAAAGTTATGCACCTAGGAAAGAACAACCCAAACTAGAGTTACATGATGCAAGGTTCCACATTAGGAACCACTACCCAGGAAAAAGATTTACGTGTCATCATGGATAATATGTTGAAACCCTCTACCCAATGTGCAGCAGCAGCCAAGAAAGCAAAGAGAATGCTAGAAATCATAAGGAAAGGAATGGAGAATAAAACAAAAGATATTATAATGCCTCTGTATTGTTCCATGGTGTGACCGCACCTTAAATACTGTGTGCAATTCTGGTTGCCGTATCTTAAAAAGGATATAGCAGAATTGGAAAAGGTACAGAGAAGAGTCACCAAAATGGTAAAAGGGATGGAAAGATACCCCTATGAGGAAATGCTTAAAAGATTAGGGCTCTTCAACTTGGAAAAGAGACGGCTGAGGGGAGATATGATAGAGGTCTATAAATTAATGGAGTAGAGCGGGTAAACAGATTGGTTGTTTACGCAATCACAAAGTAGAAAAACTAGGGGACACGCAATGAGGCTACAATGTAACCAGTGGTGGGATTCAGCTGTTTCACACGAACCGATTTCTGGCATTTCCTGTGTTCACCGAACTGGTCCCAAAAGGCCGTGTCACTGCCGCATCTGCAATGGTGGGATTCAAAGCATCCAACAGTATTTTGATGGTATTGGGGGGGGGGGGGAAATCGCGGCATCGAGAGAAGCCCCCCAATGCCACCAAAATACTGTCGGGTGTTTTGAATCCCACCAATGCAGATGCGGCAATGAAATGGCCTGTTGAGACTAGTTCGGCAAACGCGGAAAATGCTATTAACTGGTTCATGCAAACCAGTGCAACCCGGCTGATTCCCACCACTGACTGAACTGATTCCTAGGAGGTTTTGAATCCCACCACAGAGGAGGGAGTAACCTAATGGTTACTGCACTGTCATGGAAACCAAGAGACCAGGGTTAGATTCCCATTTAACCCTCCATTGCCTCAGAAAAATCCAAGTTATTAATGTCCCTGTTTAATGTACATTACAGAGTTTAAGTTATAATCTAAACTTCTTTGAGTGAAATGATAAAGCAGTATAAAAAAAACTATTAAATAAAATAAATAAATTTAAGACTAATAAGAGAAAATGTTTTTTCACTCAACGCGTAATCAAACTCTGGAATTCGTTACCGGAGGATGTAGTGAAGGCTGTTAGTGTAGCTGGGTTTAAAAAAAAGGTTTGGACAAGTTCCTGGAGAAAGGGTCCATAAAACATTATTAAAGAGGACCCAGAAAATCCTCTCTTTGTCCTGGAACACGTATTGTGGAACCTGTGTGCGGCTTTGTGGGAACCTGCCAGGTACTTATGACCTGGACTGACCACTGTTGGAAACGGGATAACGGGTTTGATGGACCTTGGTCTGACCCAGTATGGCATCTCTTATGTTCTAATGAGCACATTGCTTTACAGCCCTTTTGATCATTGTCAGGACCCAGGCAGCGAAGACACTCAGGTGTGTCGAAGTTCTGGTTTTCTGATTGCATTTTGGGCAAGGTTGAAATCTCAGCAACATTTTTTTTTTTTTAAAGAAAATTAACTTAAATGTGCCAAACAATGTCAAAAAGACTTTTTAAATTAATCTGAACCAAAAATTACGCTGAAAACACAAAATTGTGAGCACTGATGAGACTAGTGAGCACAGCAAGATCCTGCACACGATCGGAATTTTACTCCAAATGTTCTGGGTTACGGGAGAGCAGTTCCATCGCAGCACTGAATGAGATCACCCATGACTCAATCATGCTTGTTGACAGAACTTGGGGGGTTTCGGGGCTCTTATGGGGTGGAGAGGGTGAACGGAACACCTTAGTTCAGGGATATTACGCTGAAGCAGAGCACCCCTAATTTAGTCAGTCAATGGTCAGAGTTTAAAAATAACACTTAACACTTCTAACTGATGTTAACAGTAGTAAAGTTAGGAATTTTACTACTGTCTTTAGTGCACCTTCTAATGTAAAAAAAAGGCACACTAAATGTATACTCTAATTTTAGCACACCTTTTGTTCTAGTGCACTTTATAAAAAAAAAAAAGCAACACTATCACGGCATACTGTTAGTTTACTGCATCAGGAGTTAAATAAGCTCCCAATGCAGTAAAGAGCGTGAATATGCCATATTTTAACTCACATCTATGTTATGTTGTTGGCCTTTCAATGCGACCAGGCAGAACTACTGAGTTTTGCTTCAGAGTTTTTTTACCCACCGCCCAAAAAATGACACTTTGAAACCAGATGAGATGTTATACAGCACAAACAACCAGTTTCTTAACTGGTAATTCAAAAAAAACCCAACACACACATGTATGAGCCAGCCGAATGACTCAGAGGCAGCGAACTGAAATGTGGAGACTTGGGCTCGAGTCCCAACCTTAGCTCCTTCATCCACTGGTCGGCCGAGGTTAGGGATGATGGAAAGGCAGTGCAGTCAGGAGGATGAAATCTTGTCACTGTGCACCAGTGAAACTTAGTAACCAGATTTAGGAGCCATGTCTGTAGGGTTGCAGGAGCAGCCCTGGTGCACATCCCTCAGCCGAGTGCTGGCACTGTGATGACTGGGTTAAATGAGTTGGGAGAGGACAAACGGATAACCTCCTAGTCTATTACAAATGACAAATCAGGGGGCTAGACCCAATCTTCCGCCAACCTCATCATGCCCATATTACCCCTCTTCTCAAATCACTTCATCGGCTCCCCATCCGTTTCCGCATCCAGTTCAAACTTCTCCTGCTGACCTATAAGTGCATTCACTCTGCAGCTCCTCACTACCTTTCCTCTCTTATCTCTCCCTACACCCCCCACCTTGGGAACTCCACTCTTCTGGCAGATTGCTTCTATCTGTGCCTCTCTCTTCTATTGCTAACTCCAGACTTCGCTCCTTTCACCTTGCTGCACCTTCCACCTGGAACAAACTACATATGTCTGTATGCCAGGCTCCTCCTCTGACCCTTTTCAAATACAGGCTGAACACTCACCTCTTTGCTGCTGCGTTTGGATCTTGACTCACCTGATCTGTTTCTTTACCATTCCCCCTTGTTTTATCCCTATCTACATCATCTGTGTTATCTGTCTTGACTAGATTGTAAGCTCTGATGAGCTGGGACTGTCTCTTACATGTCTCTGCAGTGCTGCGTACGTCTTGTAGCGCTATACAAATGCTCAGTACTAGTAGTAATATCTGATTCTAATCTACAAATCCGGAAGAGGAGAGAAAAATGCCAAGCCACAGAACATTCCCCTTGCCCACCTCACCTGTATGCCCCTGTAGCTTCTGTACAATCTCTTTAGTCTGAAGGTTCCAGATATAAACCAAGTTGTCTTCTGAACCAGACACGATCCACTATTTCAAAAGAAAGAGCATGAATCAGAGTTATTTAAAAAGGAATCACCTATGTTATCAGTGCTAGCGGAGATCGAATTACAGAGTGCAGAAATAAACTAGTGTGAAAATGTGCTGTATGTATTATATATGTCGGTGGGTGAGAGAAAATAGGAGGAGTTCTGCAAATCTGTACACTTATACTAATTTCTGTATTTAATATTACTATAATCTTGAAGGTATTTTATTTATTTGTTTATTTACATTCTCTTATATACCGCGCTATTCAGCATCAGTGCGGTTTACATTGAACAAACTGAAATTACATTGAACAGGGCATTATAACTTGGAGATAACTAATTTACAGGGAACATGGGCTATGGAGGGTTAAGTGGCTTGCCCAAGACCACAAGGAGCACCTGTGGGACTAGAAACCCCAGTCCTTCCGGCCCAAGGTTGCTGTCCTCTAGTGGGATTTGAACCCCCGACCTTCCGGCCTGAAGTACCTTGCCCCAACCACTAGGCCACTCCTCCACTCCACTCCAGAAAACATCTCAAACAGATAGCTTAAGGAACAACCTACCTTACCACCGGTTACAGAGAAATTTGCAAATATGCAATATTTTTCATTTTTGTGCCCAGCATACGTTTTTAAGCACTGAAAATAAAAGAACAGCAGGCGAGGTGTAAGTCAGACAGCAAATATTAGCAGCAATAAGCATGCCAGGCTAAATTTTCAGTGACTCTCACAATTGCACACTTATGCCTGCAGTTTTAAGCTCACACAAAATAAGTCAGTTTGCAATCATCAGGTATCCACTTACAGAATTTGAAAACTGGGTTCTTACACAGCTAAACGCTATTTGCACGCTTTTAGATGAAGAAAATGGGGATATGATGTGAGGTATAACATCAATGCAAAGAGCTTTCGAAACAAAGACATACGCGGTCATGTAAAATTTGACTCTAGAACATCTCCTATTTATAGGACGTTTTATACGTATTATTCAAGCACATGTGTGGCTTCCGGTGGCTGAAAATCTACATACCTGCCTATGGTTGACTAGCATGCATTAACTATGAACATAAAAAGCAAAACATTTGCGTACTGGCCCTGGGCTTGGGATATTGTGACATGTTATTTCCTCCACATCCTCTTAAAAGATGCAACAATAAACAGTTTCTATTGGAAAAAAAACCCTTTAATATATTAGGAAGTACAATGGAGCTTTTATAGAACAAGGCATTTCTCTCAGGACGGGAATAAGGCATTGCAATGCTGGAAATTAAATGGGCTATGGAAAGTTGGGCAACCGATTACAGAGGAATGGAGGGTAATGAGCTTTCAGCTTGCCAAGGATAAATACGGTTCGTGTATCTCTCATATTGTCTTTTTTGTGAAGAGTAAAGGAGATGGCCTGAAAGGAGACTGCTTTAGAATTGTTATATCACTCCTGCTGGAAAATTCAGGGGTTATCAAACATTATATGAGCTGAGGAATAGCATGGAAGAAGCACAAATGGGTTTTATGGATGTTTGGGATGGAGAAATTTTCACTTATTGTTAATTTCCTTTCCTGGAATCCTGCTAGACCAGTCCAGACAAGTGGGTTTAGCTCCCCCTGCCAGCAGATGTTAACAGAGAAAAAAAATACCAGAAGCTTGATTTGCTGAGCCCTGGTAGACATATAACTATACCCCTAGGGGTTGCCTTCAGTATACTCTGACAAAGCAACATTAGAAACTAAAAGGACAAGGCCCCAGTAGAGCCGGCATGAAACAGACATGTGACGTTCTAACTACGTACAAGGAGCAGGCCTTCTTGAGGGAGCAGTGGTAGAACCACTGCTGTGAAATGTAAGCCTTGGTTTCCTCACAAAGCCACTGCTTGACTAGGCACAGAAAACGAGTGGGCCCTGCACTGGTCTAGCAGTCCAGACAAGTGGGAAATACCCAAGCTAACTGCCCTCCAGGTGGGAAGATACAGCCGCTGTGACAACTTTGGCTCCAAACTGTGCCTCCTCGCGAGACTGGAGATTGAGACAATAGTGACGTACGAATGTGGATAAAGAGGATCAGGTGGCCGCCCTACAAATGTCGAGAGGAGCGTCCTGTGAGCACTCCGCCCACGAAGTCACCTGAGCCCTCGTAGAGTGCGCCCGAAGACCAGAGGGCACCAGCTTCCTACGGATTATATAAACCGCTTCAATGGCCTGACGAAGTCAGCAAGAAATGGTGGATTTGGAAGCTGCAAGATCCTTCCAAGGATCCTTCCAAGGGCCAGCAAACAGTACAAAAAGGTGACTGGATTTGTAACCTTCAGATAGCGGCGAGAACTCTACTTAGGTCCACCACCCGGAGCCCTCTATTTGGGCCTGAATATTGGTCTTCAGAGAAGGCTGGTATCGAAATAGGCTGGTTCAGATGAAAGGGAGTAAGGACCTTCAGTAAAAATGAGGGAACCACTCGTAGGGGGACACGCTCTCTTTCAAGATGGAGAGATAGGGGTCCCGGCACAAGAGAGATTGCAACTCTGAGACCCTCCTGGCTGAGGTTATCGCCACCATGAACGCCATCTTGAGGGTTAAATCCCGCAGAGATATACTCTTAAGTGGCTCGAAGGGCTAGACCTTCAGGATCAAGGAGAGAGCCCAGGGCGGCACCACTGGACGGAGTGGCGGACATAGCACCTCGGCGCTTTTGAGGAACCAGGCTACATCTGCGTGAGAAGCGATGGAGCGACCGCCTATTGAACCCCAAAAGCAAGTTAGGACCGAGACTTGAACCCGAAGAGATCCAAGAGCTAGGCCCTTATCGAAGCCCTCCTGCAGGAAGGTGAGAATCTCAGGGATTTTGTGCTCACCAAAGCAAGAGGTGGTGCCGCAAACACCATGACTCAAAGATCCGCCACACCTGGGTATATGCCACCGATGTCTATGGACATCGGGCCATAAGCAGTGTAGCAACCATCCGATGAGAGTAACTCTTACGGCTTAACCAGCGATGTTCAACAGCCAGCCCATACGTGAGTAGGGATCATCCATGGTGATCTCCCTTTGACATAGCAGACCCCTGCGAGCCCCCAAATGAAGGGGGCTGCCCGGTCTAACCGTTTGAGGTCAGCATACCACGGCCTCTGGGGCCAATTAGGAGCCACCAGAATCACCGTGCCTAGGTGTGCCTCAATCCGTCGGAGGACTCTCCTGCTCAACACCCATGGGGGAAGACGTACAGCAGTCCTGTCACCAGCCATGGTTGGGCTAAGGCGTCCAGCCCCTGTGAGTTGTGCTCCCTCCTGCGACTGAAAAAGACTGGCACCTTGGTGTTCACTGCTGACACCATGAGATCCATCGTGGGCCAATCCCATATTTGCACTATCTGCCGAAACGCCCATGGGGCAAGGGCCCACTCCCTGGGAACCAGAACATGACAGCTGAGAAAATTTGCTTGTATGTTGTCCGCACCTGCAATGTGTTAAGCCGACAGAACCTGCAGATGTCTCTCTGCCCAGGGAAAAAGGGGGACCATTTTCTTGACCACCGCTGACATTTTGTGCCGCCTTGGCAGTTTAAATAAGCCACTGTCATCGCATTGTCGGAAAAAACACGGACTGCCTCAGCACAGAGGATAGGTAGGAATTGCAAAAGGGCCAGGCGAACTGCCAGTGTCTCCAGATGGTTGATAGTCCAGCGTACTTCGTGAGCCAACCAGGTGCTCTGAGCTGAGCGATTCAGGCAATGAGCTCCCCAAACTGCGAGACTTGCATCGGTGGTCAAAGCAGCCAGTGAGTGGCCTCCAAAGGGACGCCCCTGAGGAGACGGGATGGTGAAAACCACCACCAAAGGCTGTGCCGTGTCAATGGAGGAAGACCAGTGCGAGAGCAGGAAGTGCTGCAAGCTTCGCATGTGTGCTCCGCCCCACGGGACTACCTCAATGGTAGCCACCAAGAACCCTAGAATCTGAAGATAATCCCAAACCCGTGGGCAGCTCTGCAGAAGAAACCTCTTGAGGTGCACCAAGAACTTAAGGAAACGCTCGTGTGTCAGGAAGCCTCTGCCCTGAAAGGTATCGAATCGCGCTCTGAGAAACTCCAACTGCTGGGACGGCTGCAGACAACTCTTGGAATGGTTGACCACTCAGTCCAGCCTTTCTAGGAATACAACCACCCAGGTAACCATCTCACGGGCCTCCAAGAGGGAATCCGCTCGAATTAGCCAATTGTCCAGGTAAGGGTGCACCAGAATTCCCAGTTTGCGTAAGGCTGCTGCCACTACCATCATGACTTTGGAGAAAGTACGTGAAGCCGAGGCCAGGCCAAACAGCATAGCGCAAAACTGAAAGTGCTACCTGAGGATGGCAAAGGGCAGAAACTGCTGCTGGTCATCTCGAATGTGGGATATGAAAGTATGCCTCTGCCAGGTCGAGCAAAGCGAGGTACCCCTTGCGGACCGCCTAAATCACTGACCAAAGCATTTCCATTTGGAAATGTGGTACACGAAGGCTCCGATTGACCCCTTTGAGGTCAAGGATCGGGCGAAAGGATCCGTCCTTCTTGGGCACCACGAAATAGATGGAGTAACGACCGGAACCTTTCTCCGAAAGAGGAACTGGTCGAATGGCACGTAAAAGGCGGCGGTGACAGATGGTGGAACAAATGGCTGCCCTTCTCCGGGTTGCTCTGCCGGGACAAACAAGGAAAGCCTCTTGAATGGGTTGTCGACATTCGAGAGCACAGCTCTGGGAAACAATTTGGGGACCCACTGGTCGGAGGTGATGAGAGCCCACTGCCGAGAAAATAGCACCAATCTTCCTCCTACCAGTAGCAATGAGTTGGGTGGGCTGCCCGCCCCGTCAGTGGGAAGATTGTGTAGCACCGGAGAATTTGGCCAGGCTGCATAGAAGTCACTTCCCTTTCGGGTACCTCGAAAGGGTTGCGATTTCTGACCGAAGCGACCGGTCGAAGCAGAGGTCAATGGCCTACCAAGATGACAGCGACGGGAGTCGCAAGTCCTGGAGCTATGCCACATGATTGGAGAATAGAAGCGCTGCGACAGACGACGCGTGGATGACTTAGGCCCCAGCATCTGCCGGAAAATAAGTCTAACTTCACCCAGGTCTTTGACCAGATTGTCAAGGTCCTTGCCAAAGAAGAGCTTACCCTTAAAAGGAAGCTTAGAGAGGCGTGTCTTAGAGGCGGCATCAGCTGACCAATGACGAAGCAAAAGCCACCGATGAGCCACGGTGACTCCAGCCACTGACCGAGCTGAGACACACAGCAGATCATAGAAGGCATCCGCCAAAAGGGCTGTGACCAATTCCAAGCGAATCAGCACCAGATCGTCCAACAGGCAACGAATCCAATGCAACAAGGCCCGGGCCACCAGACCTCCACAAACGGACACTTGGCATGACAGCATAGATGACGAGTAGGCTGTTTTAAAGAGCCCCTTGACTTTCCTGTCCTGTTGGTCTTGAAGTGTTGCTCCACCCTCTACAGGAATGGTAGTGTGCTTTGTAACCCCCGTCACAAGAGAATCTTCTTTTGGCTATGCGAGCCATGTCTCCATATCTGCTGGTGGCCAGAGATAGTATTGGCCCAAAAGGCAAGCCGAATATAATGAGGCATCAGGAGAGTCCCACTCCCGAGACACCATCTGCTGGAGTTCAGTCAGAAAAGGAAAAGCTCTCAAGGGCTTATGTATGCCTTGCAAGATGGGGTCTGCCTGTGACTGTGTCTGGGACTGCTGCAGCTTGGGAGAGTCAGTCAAGCGTAAGGCATCCACGATCTGGGCAATTAACGCTGGCAGTTCGTCTTTCTGGAACAGACAGATATCCTGCGTATCGTCCTGGCCTGCAGCTGAGGTCTCCGATGGGGACCATTCTCCATCCTCACGGTCTGAGTCTTCCACTCTTTTGTCCGCTGAAAAAACATCCACAGACCAAGATTCTAAGCCCTAAACTACCTCCTTGGGTGGGCGGCTGCCTTTCAAATCCCCTCCGAGGATGCTTTCAGGATCCCAAAGCAGAGTGTGTTGTGTTATGAGTAGCGAGAGACTCTGAGCAAACCCCCGGAGGGTCAAAGCCCCAGAGGGACCATGCCTGCTTGAAGAGGGCTAGGAACTGGGCATCCGGATTCTGGGAAGGCGCCTCGTATCACAACAGTGACTGTGACAAAGGGGTACAGTCTGGGGCAGCAGTAGCGGTGGGTCCAGAGATTCTCTGGGAGTGCAGCAGAGGAGCTGTCTTTGCTGAAGTGAGAAGTCGAGACTGTACTGGATGTTTCCCCAGGGTGAGAAGAGCAAGCTGTGCACACCCTATCTTTCAAATCCTTATGTTTCCAGGTGCACACGATAAGAACATAAGATATGCCATACTGGGTCAAACCAAGGTCCATCAAGCCCAGTATCCTGTTTCAAACAGTGGCCAATCTAGGTCATACGTACCTAGCAGTTTCCCCAAAAAACACAGGTTCCACAATGCTTGTATTGGGTCAAGCATTGATATCCTGGGTCCCTTTTTAATAATGGTTTATGGATCTTTCCTCCAGAAACTTGTCCAAACCTTTTTTAAACCCAGCTACACTAACAGCCTTTACTACATCCTCCGGTAACAAATTCTAGAGTTTGATTACACGTTGAGTGAAAAAATATTTACTCTTATTTGTCTTAAATAGTTTAGCCTGTAGCTTCATTGCATGTTCCCTAGTCTTTCTATATTCTGATAATGTAAACAATCGATCTATGTTTACCCGTTCCACTCCATTCATTAATTTATAGACCTCTATCATATCTCCCCTCAGCCGTCTCTTTTCCAGGTTGAAGAGCCCTAACCTTTTTAGCCTATCTTCACAGGAGTAGCCTTCCATCCCCTTTACCATTTTGGTGGCTCTTCTCTGTACCTTTTCTAATAACGCTATATCCTTTTTAAGATACGGCGACCAGAATTGCACAGAATATTCTAGGTGCGGTCGCACCATGGAACGATACAGAGGCATTATAATATCCTTTGCTTTATTTTCCATTCCTTTCCTTATGATACCTAGCATTCTATTTGCTCTCTTGACCGCCGCTGCACACTGGGTGGAGGATTTTAACATGTTATCCATAATGACGCCTAAATCATTTTCCTGGGTGGTGGTTCCCAATGTGGAACCTTGGGATCGTGTAACCATAGTTTGGGTTGTTCTTTCCTAGGTGCATAACTTTGCACTTGTCCACATTAAATTTCATCTGCCATTTGGATGCCCAGTCTTCCAATTTATCAAGATCCTTTTGCAATTTTCCACAATCCTCTTGGGTTTTAACAACTTTAAATAGTTTTGTGTCATCTGCAAATTTGATAACCTCACTCGTTATTACCTTTTCCAGGTCATTTATGAATATGTCAAAAAGCAGTGGACCCAGCACAGATCCCTGGGGTACTCCACTATTCACCTTTTTCCATTGGGAAAATTGGCCATTTAGCCCTACCCTCTGCTTTCTATCTTTTAACCAGTTCCTGATCCACAATAGTACACTGCCTCCTATCCCATGACTTTTTAGTTTTGCCAAAAGTCTCTGATGAGGGATCTTGTCAAAGGCTTTCTGAAAGTCCAGATACACTATATCAACTGACTCACCTTTGTCTACCTGTTTATTCACACCTTCAAAAAAACATAACAGATTAGTAAGACAAGATCTTCCTTGTCTAAAGACATGTTGGCTGTCTCCCATTAGGCCATGACTATCTACATGCTGAGTAATTTTGTTCTTTATGATTGTTTCTACCATTTTTTCCGGTACTGACGTCAGGCTCACCGGTCTGTAGTTTCCCGTACCACCCCTGGAACCCTTTTTAAAAATTGGCGTTACACTGGTGACCCTCAGATCTTCAGGTATTACAGATGATTTAATGATAGTTCACAGATTACTAATAGCAGGTCTGCAATCTCATATTTCAGTTCTTTCAACACCCTTGGATGTATACCATCCGGTCCAGGTGATTTGCTACTCTTCAGTTTATCAAATAATTGTAATACATCTTCCCGGTGTAGCAATATTTCTTTCAATTCTTCTGCAGTATCACCTTTAAATACCACTTCAGTCATCGGTAACATCCCTACATCTTCCTCAGTAAAGACCGAAGCAAAGAATTCATTCAGTCTCTCCGCTGTAGCCTTGTCCCCTCTTACTGCCCCTTTTACCCCTCTATCATCTAATGATAATGCACCTTTATGATGAGGAAAGCATTGTGAAAGGGAAAATAGCAGCTCTGCCCGCTATGCAACAAAAATACAGGGAAGAGCCTGCGATGCTGAAGCCTGTCAGGATGCAAAAAACGCTTCCCCCATTAAGTAAAAGCTGCACCGAGGAAGGAGACCTATTGTGGCTGGCAGGCTGGAGCTGCCCCGTGGAGTTTCCTGCTTTAAAATGGCTGCCACAGCTGAACCCACATAGCTGCAAGGAGCAAATAAGATGGCCAACGCACTGTTTACTGCCGAGGAAAGGACTGCAGACTGCGCCTGTAAAAAAACACCCTCAACCTAAAACAAAATGCCTGCAGAGACCGTGCTGTAAGAGGCGCCCCAGGAGAAAAGAGGAGAGAAAATCGCTGACTCAATCGGAGGAGTGGTGTAGAGGGAAGGGGGGGTGAGAAACTTCCGCATTCGATTAGCACCCGACGGCAGCAGCAGCAGAGCAGGGGAGCCAAGGCAGACGCACAGAAGGCTGACTTCCAAACAGTGTTCCAACAGATAAGTTGCTGCAAGGTGCTGAAGTCTCCCCCTGCTATCGGTTAAACAGGTCCTTGTGACCAGAAGCTGGCCTTCCCCTCGCTGCAGGGAGTTCAACTGGTCCTCCTGACCAGGAACTCAAACAAGGACGGCAAACAAAAAGGGCTGGGAATTCCAGAGGAGCACCTCCTGCGCACCTTGGAAGCGTCTAGCTAAGGAAGAAAATAAAAGGGAATCCTGAAAATTAGAAAGACACCATCATCTGCTGGAGACAGAGAAAATACTGAAGGCAACCCCTAGGGGTACAACTATATGTCTACCAGGGCTCAGCCAATCAAGCTTCTGGTATTTTTTTCTCTGTCTCCAACATCTGCTGGCAGGGGGAGCTAAACCCACTTGTCTGGACTGGTCTAGCAGGATGAATTGGGAAAAGATCTAGAAGGAGGCTGGAGGAAGGATAATGGCAAAAGGTGTTTGCGAGGGAAGCGAAGACCTCTGTGTCTGCCATGATGCAAGAAAAATCGATAAGGTGAAATTTTCCTTACCGTTAATTTCCTTTCCTGGAATCCTGCTAGACCAGTCCAGACAAACGGGTTGTGTTCCCCTTCCAGCAGATGTTGGAGACAGAAAGAGACTTCAAGCCCTGAATGGTTGGGCTCTGGCAGGTAGTGGCATACCCATAGGGGTCCTCCTCAGTATCGGTTGTATAGCTAAGGGAAGGAAACTAAGAAAAAAATCCCCGGCCAACAGGACCCAAAAATGAGTTTCAACTAGATACATATACGACCTCGGACACCCTGGCATGAGAAAAAGTTCTTTAGGACGTCCCGAGGGAGGGCGGCGTACAATTCCAATAAACTGCAACTGACAGCCCGGAACTGGACTGGTCTAGCAGGATTCCAGGAAAGGAAATTAACGGTAAGGAAAATTTCACCTTCCATTTCATCCTGCTAGACCAGTCCAGACAAACGGGAAGGACCCAAGCTAATGACCTCCCGGGTGGGAAGCAATAGCTGCAGCAAGCACGCCAGTTCCAAACTGACTGTCCTCCCGCGCCTGAACATCCAGGCGATAATGCCGCACAAAAGTCGATTTCGACGCCCAGGTTGCCGCCCGACATATATCTACAGGGGCGACTTGCAAGCGTTCGGCCCAGGATGCCGCCTGTGCCCGGGTAGAGTGCGCGCGAATACCCGCAGGCACCGGCCTGCCTTGACCAATATAAGCTACCTCAATGGCCTGACGAAGCCACCGGGAAACCATAGACTTGGAGGCCGCAAGACCCTTCCAAGGCCCTGCGAACAGGACAAAGACGATCTGACGCACGAAAAGAATTAGTAACCTTCAGATAATGACAAAGAATTCTCTTGAGATTAAAAGTTTTGAGGTCCTTATGCTGCCCTGTGCACTGTTCCTTCGAGAAACCCGGAAGAAACAGCGGCTGATTGAGGTGAAACCGAGTAAGAACCTTAGGCAATAAGGAGGGCACTGGCCTAATTGATACGCCCTCTGACGAAAAAGAGAGATAGGGATCCCGGCAGGAGAGAGCTTGTAACTCGGAGATCCTACGAGCCGAAGTTATAGCAACCAAAAACACTGGTCTTGAGCGTCAAATCTCAAAGAGACGCCTCTCTAATGGGCTCAAAAGGACAACCCACCAGAGCTTTCAAGACCAAGGATAATCCCAAGGGGGCACTACGATTCGTAAAGGCGGACGTAACACCTTCACTCCCTTGAGAAACCGGGACACATCGGAATGCAACGCCAACGAACAGCCACGCACCGGTCCCCGGAAACAGGTCAAGGCGGATACCTGCACTCGCAGAGTTCCCAGGGCTAAACCCTCTTCCAAACCACCCTGTAGAAACGTGAGGATGTCCGGAACCGCTACGCGCCAGGGCGAAAGATAACGACCGAACACCAGGACTCGAAAACGCGCCACACCCGAGCGTAAGCAAGGGAAGTCGAAGACCTACGAGCTTGGAGAAGCGTAGATACCACTTCAGAAGAATAGCCTTTGCGAACTAAGCGGCGGCGTTCAAGAGCCAAGCCGTAAGCGAGTAGGGATCTGCGTTTTCCATGAACACCGGACCCTGCCGCAGAAGGGAAGAGGCCGTCGTCAACAGTACAGGAGCCCCCCGAGACAAGCGCACTAGATCCGCGTACCACGGTCGTTGGGCCCAGTTTGGCGCTACCAGAACCACAGGACCCCTGTGGTCCATGATGCGATGGAGAACTTTGCCGATCATGGCCCACGGAGGGAACACGTATAGGACGACGTGAGTCGGCCAAGGCTGTGCTAATGCATCTATCCCGCTGGACCCGTGTTCCCTCCAGCAACTGAAAAAGTCTGGAACCTTGGCATTTTTTGCTGAGGCCATGAGATCCATTGCTGGCAACCTCCATCTGTGCACTATGTCCTGAAAGGCCTCTGGAACCAGTTCCCATTCTCCAGGATCGAGAGTGTGTCGACTGAGAAAATCGGCCGTGACATTGTTGACCCCGGCGATATGCTGTGCCGAGATGTCTAGTAAGTGCCTTTCCGCCCACGGAAACAGGCGATCCATCTCCCTCGTTACCCCGGGACACTTCGTACCCCCTTGGCGATTGAGATAGGATACCGTGGTGGCATTGTCGGAGAGGATTCGAACCGCTTGACCCTGAAGACCATGTAGAAAACACTGTAAGGCGAGGCGAACTGCTCGCGCCTCCAGACGATTGATGGATCAACACGCCTCATGAGGCATCCAGGTACCTTGCGCTGTGTGAGTCAGGCAGTGAGCCCCCCAAACGGACAGACTGGCATCTGTCATCACTAGAATCCAGCTCAGACTGTCCAGCAGAACCCCTCGAAGGAGATTGTGCGCTGAGAGCCACCAACGGAGATTGCGCCTGACAGCCGGCAAGAGCGGAAGACGGAGTTGGTAAGCTTCTGACACCGGGGACCACCGCGAGAGACGTGCCTTCTGCAGACAACGCATATGAGCCCTCGCCCAGGGCACGAGATCGATGGTGGCCGCCATTGTCCCTAGAATCTGTAAATAATCCCAAGCTCGAGGAGAGGACTGAAGAAGGAACATGCGAAGTTGAGCTGACAACTTGAGAAGCGGTCTCTCGTCAAGAATACACGACCCCGACCTGTGTTGAATCTCGCTCCGAGGAAGTCGATTTGCTGAGACGGCTGAAGGCAACGTTTGGGGCGATTGATGACCCGACCCAACCTAACCTCTCGAGGAAGGAAACTACCTGCGCTACCGTGCTGCAGGCCTCCTGGAAGGAATCTGCTCGAATAAGCCAGCCGTCCAGGTAAGGATGTACTCGAATGCCTTGCTGTCGCAGAGCTGCAGCCACTATGACCATCACCTTTGAAAAGGTCAGTGGAGCGTATTCTAAGACGAAGGGCATTGCCTGAAACTAAAAATGCTGTCCGAGAACGGCGAAGCGTAGGAATCATCGATGGTCCGGCCAAATGGGAATGTGAAAGTAAGCTTCTGCAAGATCTAGCGACGCAAGGAATTCTCCCTTGCGGACCGCCTGAATAACCGACTGAAGCGTCTCCATTCAGAAGGGAGGCACATGAAGATTCCGGTTGACACCTTTGAGATCCAGGATTGGGCGAAAGGAACCATCCTTCTTGGGCACCACGAAATATATAGAACAGCCGCCGAGCCCCCTCTCTGGAGCTGGTTCAGGCCGAATGGCATTGAGGAGAAGGAGCCGACGTAGAGTGGCCTGAATGGCCAGCTGTTTTCCTGGCGCACCCGCTGGAGAGAGAAGGAAGGCGTCGGGAATAGGGTGGCAGTAGTCGAGAGACAGACCCTGGGATATCACATTGAGAACCCACTGATCGGTGGTTATCGCTGCCCACTGACGAGAAAAGAAGGCCCAACGCCCCCCCAACTGGAGGGAGAATCTCGAGTGGGCTGCGCGTCCCGTCAGCGGGACAAACGTGCGGACGCGGACAACTTCCCTGTCCCAGAATAGGAATATCCACCCTTCCTAGCCCCTCGAAAGGACTGATTCCGTTGCCCCGTTCGACTAAAGGGGAACGAGGAGGTAGGCGGCTTGTAAGAACGAAATCTTCTCGAGTCGCGAGGCCTGGAAGAAAACGCCGAGAGCTTTGAGAATAGGAGCGAAAGGAGCGCCGCGAAACAGACTTCGGGCGATCCTCTGGTAACCGTTGCGGTTTAACTTCACCAATGTCCTTTACCAACTTGTCGAGATCTTCTCCAAACAGAAACCTTCCTTTAAGGGAAGCTTGGAGAGCCGTGTTTTGGAGGCGACATCCGCCACCCACTGACGCAGCCATAACCACCTCCATGCTACTGCAATTGCCGCAATGGAACGAGCTGAGAGACGTAACAAATCATAGAACGAATCTGCTAAAAAGGCTGTGGCGGATTCCAGATGCCCCATGGCTGGATCCTCTGGCAGCCGCTGAATCAGCAGAGGACGAAAAAGCTGTCTTCAACAGATTTTCAACCTTGCAGTCCTGCTGATCTTTGAGTGCTGCACCTCCTTCCACTGGAATGGTAGTATGTTTAGTACCCGGAAACCAGGGCGTCCACCTTGGATAGGACAGCCAATGGTCAATTTCAGATGGAGACCAGAGATATAGCTGACCAAGTTGGCGCACAGCCCGGAGAGGAGAATCCGGCGTATCCCCCTTCCTGAGAAACCCTTTGCTGTAATTCCGCCGGGAAGGGAAAGGGCTTGGAAGGTTTACGAATTCCCTGCAAGATCGGGTCCAACTGAGAATGTGGAAGAGTCGCATCAGATCCAGGCGGATCAGAGAGCCGCAAGCCCCAACCACCTGTTCTATCAAAGGTGCTAATTCCTCCTTATGGAACAGACGGATGTCTTGAAAATCATCCACTGCCATCATGGAAGAATCAGATGGGGAATATTTGCCATCTTCACGGTCTGAGTCAGAAAGACTGTCTTCCGCCGAAGATGCACCAACACCCAGGACCGCAGATCCGCCCGACACACTACCAGGAACCTTATGAGGGAACAATCCTGCTCTTTGGTTTGATGCCTTGCGGGCCCTCTTGCGATGGGAAGGTGCTCCAGTATCCTTTTCTGAGGCTGGGACCAACGCAGGTCCCCCAGACGAGGAGTCCACCTGCCACAGAGACCAGGCTTGGCGAAAAAGCACTAAAAACTGTGCCTCTGAAGGCGCTTGAGAGTCTTGTCGCAAGGTAGTGACCTGCGGAGACAGCAGAGGAGCAGACTGAGAAGCTAAACTGTGCAGAGCTTCAGGAGCTGAGACTGGCAGACTCGGAGGAACATTCAGGGACGTACTTGCCAAGGAGGGGACCCGAGATGACTCCCCAGGATAAGAGAGGCAGACAGAACACATTCTGTCTGTCAGCTCCTTCTGCTTCTTGCTGCATCCCAGGCAGCGCAGCCTCGCAGAAGGCATGAATGCACCGGACTCCGTTTGTAATTTTTTTTTTTTTAAACTATGCCACGAAGCACCCACAGGGCTCAGTGAGAAGAAACAGAGGCAATGCAGAACGAAAAACAGCTGCGGTAAATGAAATGGCCACCGGGAACGCGACCGTGCGATCACAAAGATGGCCGCTGGCTGAAAAAGCGCGCAAAAATGAAACCACGACGGAACCCGTTAAAAATCAGAGTTGTACTATCTGAGCCGCTGGAGCCCCGCGATAACGAAACAGTCAGTCAGGGTGACCCGGAAGGCAAAATGAAGCAGGCAGCTCCCCATTGTTTTATTAAAAAGGTTCCCGAAGCGCCCCGTTGCTGCTGAGGCGCCAAAATCAGAAAGGCTGTCACTTACAGTTTAGAAGACGGCGTCGACCAGTCCAGCACATCCTGAAATGTTTCCCCAAGGCTAGAGGATGACCGCCAAGCTCGCTAACCCTCTTGGTTAGGGCTGGGATCCTCCGGTGGACAGAGCTGCACCGATCTGAAGCAGGAGCTCCTGTCAGAAAGCCCCTAAGGGAAAACCTATTGGGAAAATCCAAGGCAACACCTCCTGTGAAGCCTGGATACAACAAGAGGGGCAAAGAATCCAATAAACATTGAGCAACTACCAAGAAAGAAATAACAGCAATCAAATAAATCAAAGGAATAAAAGAAAGTGAGGAGAGATAGCCAACACTCCCACATCTGCTGGAGACAGAAAAATACTGAGGAGGACCCCTATGGGTATGCCACTACCTGCCAGAGCCCAACCAATCAGGGCTCTGGAAGTCTTTTTCTGTCTCCAACATCTGCTGGAAGGGGAACACAACCCGTTTGTCTGGACTGGTCTAGCAGGATGAAATGGAAATCACCTTGCATACCATATTCTTGGCACCTTCAAGAATTGCAGGATACAGCCCTCAATTGCTGGAAGGTTGTGGATAGAGGGGGAGATCTGCACCATATATGGTGGGGGTGTACTTGGGTGCAGAAGATAAAACAGAGGACTGAAAAATTCTTTAAAGAACTGATGGCAACGAAGTAGGGGGAGGGTGGGGAAGTGTTGAGTCTGGCAGGTCATATGATGTTGGCAAGTCAATGGAAAGACCCGCAAATCGGAAACAAGTAGCAAAACACTGGACTATATTTCGTATGAATGAAACAACAGTGCACAAGAACCACATGAAAAGACGCTTCGATGTCATTTAGCTCCACATATGAAATGGTGGGAGAAGAACTTGAAATAAAGAAAAGATATTTATTAAGGAGGAGAGAGAGGTGCTTGGGAGTTTGTGGAGAAGAGAAGGGAGGGGAGGGGGCGATTAAGGGATGTGTTAATTATGGGAATTGCAGAAAGATAGTAAAATGTTAAAAGATAGTAAAAAGGAAGGAAAGGTTTCTGAGATGTAAATATTTGAACTCAAATAAATTTTAAAAAAATATATATTAGGAGCTATAAAAGCATAGTTGAAGATCTAGAGGTGGATTTCAGATGTAATTAATTTCTTGTAAATTTGTCCTGAGCTCAAATTTGGAAAAGACAATTTAGCTATTAGTTATTTCCCTGCTTAAGGGAGCTTACAATCTAAGCTGTACATAAGGCAATAGAGGATGAAGTGACTTGCCCAAGGTCACAAGGAGCTTCAGTGACAAAAAGCGAGATTTGAATCCTGGCTTGCCCAATTCTCAGCTGCTCTAACTATCAGGCTACTCCTCTACTAGACAATTCAAAAGCTTTCTCCTGATTAATCAGTTGATTCCTCTTCCCAGCTTCCCATTGGAATGTCTGGTGGCATGATGACATCAGAGCCATTGAACTATGATATTATTAATGGATTTCAGTGCATACTTGGTGACTAAAGGAAACAGAAGAAAGGGCTCTATGGAGTCTTCAGACCACAGAGCACTGTCTCTGAAAGAACCATTCCTCTAAAAGTAAGGCAGGAAAACTTTTAAAAATTCTGCTTTTATTTTTAAATAGTTTCATCGCCGGCTGCAAACAGCTTCCTCCAGCAGCTACTGTATCATTAATCTTGGATACAATGACTAGGAATAACAAAGCAAAATCAAATCCCATGTGACAATGCATAAGCAGACTGGATTGTAGAAGAAAAACGTATCAGAGTATGCATACCTTCCCTTTGCTATAGTCCCAGAGCTTAAGAGTGCTGAAGGAGAGAAAAAGACAAATATGTGAGTGTGCCAGACAAGAATGGTATGGCTTTCATTTTAAGATTCTAAAATATATTTTGCCCATTTAGCAGTGGTGTTCTGTCTCTCCACACTTAGGACCATACATTTCAGAAATAACTGGAAGTTTGGTTAAGGGAGAACATGCATTTTAGTCCTTAGTGTATAGATAAGTTGGAGAGAGAGGACTAAGAGTAGAAAGACAGAACAAAAAGTGGTCTTATAAACTTGGTGGTTTCAAGCTTTAAAAAGTCACACATGAACACAATGTTGTGTTTTAGCTTTAAGACAAATCTGCCCTTTTCTGTTCTGGTATACAGATGTCAGGCATTCACACCTTTGTCTAATTCCAGAAATGGAAGCCATGTGCATGACTGGTATTTCAAACAAAGTGGTTGCAACAAAGGCAATTTCTTAACACGTATGCAAATCACTTCATCCAAAAGTAAGCATTTTCTTTCTGCAAAATATTCAGTGCTATGGCACAAAGATGCATTAACACACAACTCCTCTCCCTAAGGGGGTCATTTCAGCAGCTCTATTCGTGATTTACATGTCTGACACCACCCACTCATGCACATCCACACCCCAAAAGCCATTTTAGAAAGACCCGATTTATGTCTAGTGTCCATGTCGCACAGAGGTCTGGTGAAGGTGTGTTCGGGACAGCAGCAAAAAACCATGTGTATGTCCAATTTCACAGTGGCGCCAAAATACAGCAGCTAGAATAATAGCTCAAGCCTCTTTCAAAGATCATATCAATCCAATCCTTAAACACTTACATTGGCTTCCTTTTGAGAGCAGATTAAAATTTAAGGCCATTCATACCACCTTCAAAATTCTTAATTCAGAGTTATCAAATCAGCTAAAATTACTTATTCTAATCTCTCCAGATAACAGACCCCGGAGAAGCAGAAATAAGTACTCTCTTTTGGTTCCTAATGATTATAGAACATGTAAATCCTCCACTTCAAAAAGAGCTTTTTCCCTTTATGCACCTATTTTATGGAACTCTCTACCTCAAATCATAAAGCAAACTAAAGATCCAACTACATTTCGCCAATTTTTAAAGACTCATTTATTCAAGAATTAAGGGGAGTCTTTTATTTAATTAGTTTTTATTTATTTCAATTTTCATGATTCTGTAATCCCAATTTTTTTCTATACAAAGTTACTAATGTAGTTATTTATTCTTATGTACTTTACCTATCTGTTTAATGTAACGTCCGATTTGGTTATTTGAGTTTTATTGTAAACCGCTTTGATTTCTGAAAAGCGGTATAAAAGCACTTATATATAAATAAATAAATGTTTAAACCCACTAGCGGACAGGTACATATTTAGACTTGCCCCCTCAGCATGAACAGGCATGTCAAAAGTGCTCATTTCAGCTAGCTCTGAACAGTAGGGATGAGAGGAGCAAGCCTTCTTATCACCACAATTTTCTCCCCTCATCAAAGGATAGCAGGTGAATATCAAGGTCTCTTGTATGTTACTGCATGTCTGTTTGTAAATGGCGACACATTCACGTGCACATTCTGAAATGCTGATGCAAACACATCAATGCTGCTGGTTCCACCAAGGTCCACATTTTGCCATGTATGTTTCTAAAATTACACATTTCCCTGCATATCGACAGAGATGCTTATCTTTTGGGGCAGTGATAAATAAATAAATGCATTCCAAAATTGACCTAACAGTTTTTTTATACCGCTTTATCATTTTAATCAAAGCGGTTTACATTGTAATTTAAACTTGGTAAACGTACATTAAACAGGGACATTGATAACTTGGATTTTTCAGAGCAATGGAGGGTTAAGCGACTTGCTCAAGGCCACAAGGAGTGCTAGTGGGAATTGAACCCCGGTCTTTGTGTTCCCAAGCTAGTGCAAATGTACTCCTCTCCTCTGCTGCCCCTCCCATGGCATTTTGAACATTTTGACTTGTACGTCCCAAGGGGGACCTAAATGACCTTTCTAAAATGTGCCTTCATATAAATGCAGTCCCAAATTGATAACAGGACCAAATGCCAGAATTCAAAGTAGAATTTACCTTCAAAAGATTACCCAGAAAATCAAGACTAGAAGCGGGAAGTGCCAGCTTTTGTATCAGGAGGTATACAACCCTGGCCCTTGAGGACAATAAAACAGGTCCAGAACTGAGTATACTAATTAATCCAGATATCAAGACCAAATGTGTACAAGTGTCTCAGATAAATATTTAGCACAGATATCTTGTAAAACAGACCAGCTGTAGTTCTTAAAGGACCAGAGTTGTGCACCTGTGGCCTATAATTAGTTCAGCTGTACTCTATACTCACTTGTCTAATGTTGCTGCTAAAATGTATTTTCCATTTGGAGAGAATTTCACAAAAGACACAGGAGGATTATCATCATCTGTATTAAAATAGTGAAAGTTACCCACAAAATCTGTACTTATAAAGTTCCAATCAAAGTAATTAAAAAAGGACCAGAAATATTTAAAAAATCAATGCCGCTATCAAAAAGTTAAATTTTAAGATGTACATTTGTTTTTCATATTGCAAAGCATGCTGAAAAGTGTAATGATGAATTACCTTTAGCAAATCACTGATAAAATTTGAGGTTCTGTAAGCAGCTGTTGCCTTGATATACAATGGGCTATATTTACTAACCTGCTTTAACATATTATTGCGATTAACATGAGTTAATAGTAAATAGGCCCTACTGACAATGAAGGGGCTGCGTTAAATGATGTGTGTTAATGTAATAATGCAGGTTAGTAAATATAAGCCTGTGTGTGAAACATTACAACTCTGCTGCATTTGCAAGTGCAGTCTATATTTCAAAGATCAGAGTCTTTAGACGTTCATATTCAAATGATTTGTCAGATATGAGATCAGCATGATTACTTTATGATAAATGAGGTGGAGGTTTATTCTCAACATGTTTCCAAAGGCATGGAATTTCTGAACATGCTATACTGCGGAATAACCTTTTCCTTACTTACCAATCAACGTTTTTAAGCACTGTCCAGATGCTGTATCCCAAATTCGGCTGAAATAGATACATACAATAATTCAAAGTTACAGGGAAAAACGAACCAACTTCTACACAAACTCAGGGAAAACTGAACAGACTCTTACACACACAGCCTAGCTTGTTGACTGCAAAGGCATTAGAGCTGCATGCCCCAAATCTGATTAAATACAGCTCTCTAGCCAATAACGAATGCCTAGGAGATACATTTTTAGAATTTTTGCTAACCATGTTGAATAAGGTGGCATACACAAAATGGCCTATTCCATTCCCAACTTACTGTAGGATATAGCCAGCTTATAGAAATGCTTTAATCAAAGTTATTTTTTATGTCAACATTTCAAATGCCAATGCCCCATTTCCAATAGATGCTGTAAAGCATGACATTTCAGGAGACTAGCTGTAATGGAAATTAGCGGTTCCATCTACCTCTGTCATCCCAATTAAACTTCCATGAAATTCCATTTTAAAATGTATATGTTGGATAAAATCGAAGGAGGAAGTGATAACTTACCAAAGTCCATCATAGCTACTTGACACTATCAACGAACCATCCCGATTAAAATGAACCTATAAATAGGAGAGAAGAGATTTACCGACCCAGGAATTCTGCAAGGCATCTGCACAGTGTGAGGATTTTCTTGCCATATACACACTCTGTGGCGACAGGGAAAAGGACCATCGTTTTATTGTATTACCAAATGAACAGCAGGGATATGGACACTGCCTTATTTCTCCATTGTAATAAGACTGGTCTTTAACCCTTTGAAGGCCTACTTTAAAATTTTAATCCACATTCTGCAGCCGGGTTAATTTTTGCATATTTCAGAAAATTGTACCCGTCTTATTCAATATGTTCTAATAGTGATTTTCCTTCTGCTATGGTCATGTATTATATACCATTTGATAGGAATATTTAGTCAGAATTTTGGATCCCGAGAGTTTTGGGCTTGGCCTGGAAAGGGTTAAAGATATACAGGTATTATATAGGGAGGAGTGATTTGGTACCTTTCTGAAAAGGACACTGAACTGGAAGCAGGGCAAAGATCAGTGTGAAAAAGCAACAGTGGAAGAAAAAGTAAATTCCTATCAAATTGCTTATTGAGATCTCTCTGAAAAATTATTATTTATTAGTATTTAGCTCACGCTTTTCCAGTAGGCGTGCAAGGCAAGTTAATTCAAGTACAGTAGTTACTTCCCTGTTCCTCCAGGGATTACAATCTAAGTTTGTACCTAAGGCAATAGAGGGTTAAGTGGCCTGCCCAAGGCCACAAGGCGTGGGATTTGAACCCTGGTCCTTCTGGTTCCAAGCTGATATACTAACCACTAAGCTACTCCACTAAAATCAAAGAGACAAAGAGAAATCAGGATAGCAAAGGCGGAAGAAAAGATGGCTAAAGATGTGACGCGTGGAGACAAAACCTTTTTCAGGTATATTCGGGAGAAGAAGAAAATCAGAGGTGGAATTGCAAGACTCAAAAATGCTGAGGACAGATTTGTGGAAGTGAACATTGAAAAAGTGAAAATGCTACTTCTGTTCTGTATTCACTAAAGAAAATCCTGGAGAAGACCACATATGACTGACAAATATACAAATGGGAAGGTGAAATTTTACTTACCGTTAATTTCCTCTCTCGAAATTCTGCTAGACCAGTCCAGACTAGCAGGTTGTATCCCCCTGCCAGCAGATGGTGAGACAGAGAAAAATCATAGAAGCTTTGAGGCACCATCCACTGGTACAATAGTATCCTACCCCTGGGGATCTGCTTCAGTATACCCATGGCAAGCACCAGGACTGCAGAATAGTTTAAGACCACAAAACCCAGAATAACCATTGCTCCGCAACTTGAAAATGAACCGCAACTAGGAAGCAACCCAAAAGCAAACAAGGCTCACGGCCGAGATAACTGAATCCAGCCAAGGTGGGAATATGTATAGTAGAAGGCTGATCACGCCGCAATGACGTACGATATCTCTTGAACGCAGCAATGATCAGACCAGGGAGGATGCTGGACTGGTCTAGCAGGATTTCCAGAAAGGAAATTAATGGTAAGTAAAATTTCACCTTCCAACAACATCCTGCTAGACTAGACCAGATTAGCAGGAAGTACCAAAGCTACACCACTGTAGGGTGGGAAGAAATAGCAGCGGCCAGAACAGTGGCCCCAAAAGTAGCTGCTTCCCTGACTTAGAGGTCCAAGCAATAATGACAGGCAAATGTTGACAAAGATGACCAGGTTGCCACCCTGCAAATGTTGAGCGGGTGAACTCGCGATCGCTCAGTCCAAAACGTGGATTGAGCCCGAGTGAAATGCGCCCGTAGGCCCTGCTGGCACGTGTTTGTTCTAGAGCATGTAGGCTGACTCAATAGCCTGCTTGATTCAATGTCCTATGATTGGTTTGGAGGCAGCCGCCCCCTTACGGGGACCAGTGTATAGGATAAAAAAGGTGGTCAGAGGTGAAAGGAATAGGTAACCTTGAGATAGCTATGCAAGACCATACTGACTTCGAGTAGGTGTAATACTGGCTATTGATCAGCTCACCTATTTCGCCAGAAGGCAGGGAGAGATACCAACTGATTTAGGTGGAACTCAGTGAGAACCTTGGGAAAGAACCCTGGAACTGTATGAATGGTGACCCCTCTCTGACCCAAAGGAAAAAAAGGGATCGCAGCAGGACAGGGCCTGGAGTTCTGAGATACGCCTGGCAGACGTTATCACAACGAGAAACACTGTTTTCAAAGTGAGATTTTTGAGCGATGAATCATGAAATGGCTCGAAGGGTGCGTGCGTTAAGGTGTGGAGCACCGGGGAAAGATCCCAACCTGGGACGACGGAATGGATGGGCGGTCATAGCGAGTGGACGCCCCTGAGGAAGTGGGATATGTCCACATGAGAGCCAGGGAACGGCCTTGGAGCGGACCTCGAAAGCATGTCAAAGTCATGACCTGTACCTTCAACGAGTTAAGTGTCAGCCCTTTATCAAACTCCTCCTGAAGAAAGGAAAGAATGGATGGTACCTGCGCCTTCCACGGGGAGAAAGATTGGCGGCGACACCATGAGGGAAAGAGAGATGCCAAATCCAAGCTTAAGCTCGAGAAGTTGAGGGCCGCCATGCCCTGAGCAACCTAGCTACTACCTGTGGTAAATACCCCTTGCGCTGTAGATGTTGCCACTCAACAGCCAGGCTGTAAGCGAGTAAGGAGCGGGGTCGTCCAAGATAATGGGACCTTAATGGAGAAGGCCTTGTCCCGCCCCCAAAAGGTAGTGATAGTTCGCGAATCAGGCGCACTAGGTCAGCATACCAGGGATGCTGTGGCCAATCCGGCGCTATTAGGACTACTCGGCCGGAATGCATCTCTATGTGGTGCAGAACCCGGCCGATCATTGGCCACAGGGGAAAGACATACAACAGGCATTCTGAGGGCTAAGGCTGAGACAAGGCATCCAGTCCTTGCGACTGGGGTTCCCTTCGGTGACTGAAGGCCGGCACTTTGGCATTGGACGCGGTGGCCATGAAGGTCCAGTGCTGGCCATCCCCAGAGTTGCACTATGGTTGCAAAGGCCAACAAAGCAAGTACCCACTCGCTGGGATCCAATGTGCGTCAGCTGAGGAAGTCCGCCTGAATGTTGTCCACCCTGGCTATATGCTGTGCTGAGAGTGCTTGTAGATTGCGCTCCGTCCATGGGAAGAGAAGACTCATCTCCTTGGCCACTCCTGGACACTTGGTTCCCTCCTATCGGTTGAGATACATGATCATTGTTGAATTGTTGAAGAGGCTACATACCGCACAATGTTGAAGGATTGTGTGAAAGGACAGGAGGGCTAGTCGAACGGCTCAGGCCTTGAGCCGGTTGATTGTCCAGGTGGCCTCACAGGCTGACCATGAGCCCTCCACTGTGTGACCTAGGCAATGTGCTCCCCAGCCCCTCAGACTGGCATCAGTAGTGAGAACAATCCGCATGCCGAGACATCCACTACCTGAAGCTCTTGTGAACAACAGGAGCCTGCCTGATCTGATAATCCTGTGTGACCAGGAACCAGCGGGACAGCAGGGCATGCTGCAGTGTCCTCGAGCCCAGGGCACCACCTCTAGAGTGGCTGCCATGGAGCTGAGAACCTGAAGATAGTCCTAGGCTGCCGGCACCGGAATGCGTGGCGTTGCATACAGATCTTCCGGCAACAGTCATGGGTGAGAAACACATGGCCCGAGGCCCTATCGAAACACCCCCCCAAGAACTTGAGAGACTCTGTTGGCTGAAGATGACTCTTGGCCTGGTTGACTACCCAGCTGAGTTGACTCAGGACCGCGACGATCTGGGCCATCGCTGACTGTGCTTCTTGCATGGATATGGCTCTGTTGAGCCAATCATCCAGATAAGTGATGGCCCTACCCTTGTATTTAATTCCCCCACCCCCTATGTTGCACTGCTTTGACCCGGTGAAAAGCGGTATATAAATACAGCTAAATAAATAAATAAATAAATAAATAAGGATGGATACGGATGCCTTTATGACGGAGAGCTGCTGCAACAACCACCATGACTTTGGATAACGTCTGGGGAGCAGTGATGAGTCCAAAGGGAAGTGCTCAAAATTGATAATGTCTGCCGAGCACCATGAAACACAGATACTGCTGGTGTTCTCTGCGGATTGGGATGTGAAAGTATGCCTTCGCAAGGTCCAGAGAGGCGAGAAAGTCCCCTGGACGAACCACTTGAATTACTGATCTGAAAGTTTCCATGCGGAAGCGGGGCACATGCAGGCAATGATTGATTTCCTTGAGGTCCAAGATGGGCAGAAGAAACCGTCCGTCTTGGGAACCAAAAAGTAGATGGAATAGTGCCCTTCACCCCTGTCGGCTGGCGGGACTGGATAAATGGCTCTGAGCTGTAGCAAAACGTGGGGGGGGCCGAAGAGTAAGGTGCACTGCCGTTCTTTTGGCAGAAGAGCCACAGGGGGGAAACCAGGAAGGTGTGCGGGACGGGTGCCGCAAGGTCCAGAGCACAGCCGTGGGAGACTACGTCGAGCACCCATTTGTCTGAAGTGATGTGGGTCCATTCGCAGGAAAATCAACACAGGCGTCCTCTGACAGGCGGCATCCCAGAATGGACCCAGAGCCCGTCAATGGGAGGGACGAGAGGGGCCTCAGAACTTGGCGACAGAGAAGAAATTGTCCCTATTGCAGCAGATGCCATGAAAGGACTGGGTCCTGGAACCAGACCTGTTTGTGTAAGTCCCTGGCTTACTAGGTCTGTATCGATGGGCCTCCCTGAATCATCCCTTTTATGCCAAGGATGAAGAGGAGCCCATCACAGGCCAATGAGAGTTAGATTTTGGCCGATCCTCTGGCAAGCGCTGAGGCTTTTCGAGGTCCTCAGGGAAGAGCAGCTTTCCCTTAAAGGGGAGCTTGGCAAGAGAGGATTTGGATGCTGGGTCCACATTCCAATGCCGAAGCCACAGCCAACGTCTTGCCACCGGTCTGGCTGCTTACCAAGCATGCAGAAAGGCGCAGGTGGTCATAGAAGGCATCTGCGATAAAAGTGGTAACTAATTCCAGAAGCAGAAACATTAGGTCATCCGGGAGGAGCTGAAGCCACCGGAACAAGGCTCATGCCACGAGTCCCCCACACACCACTGCCTGCAAGGCGAGGGAAGAAGCTAAGAAGAAAGTCTTGAATAGACCCTCCACCTTGCGGTCAATTTGGTCCCTAAGGGTGGTACCTCTTTCAACTAGAATAGTAGTGTGCTTGGTGACTGCCATCACAAGAGCTTCAGCTTTGGGAAGATGCATCCATTTCTCGAGGTCCTCCGAGGACAAGACATAGAAACAGCCCAAGTGGCACTCTGAACGCAAGGCCACCCTCTGGAGAATCCCATTCCTGGGTGACCATGTGCTGGAGCTCCATGGGGAAGGGGAAAGCTCTGGATGGCTTTCTGATTCCCATGATGATGAGATCCACTTGAGGCCTAGCAGGGCCTGAAGGATCTGGAAGCGCTTCCGAAATCTGAGCGATGAGGGTTGAAAGATCCTCCTTCCGGAAAAGGCGAATATCTAGCCCCTCATCGTGAGTGTTCTGTTCCTCCTGCTGATCCTCCAGGGGCGAAAGCTCACCTTCCTCCTTGCTAGGCCCAGAGATAAGGGAGACATCCTCTGAAGGGTACTCACCATCCTCTCCAGCAAGGTGCATGTCTCTCGGAGCTGAGGAGGTACCTCGGAGATGAGGAGTAGAGAGGCCGGGGCTTCCGTGAAACTGAGTCTGGCTCACTTTTGCTGTTAAGTGTGCGCCGACTTGGCCCTAGGGTGTGTTGCCGTGGCCCCCCACACAGACCCATATCGCCACACGTCCCAGGCCTGACAGAACCAGGCCATGAACTGCTGATGCACACTGAAGGGCTCCGGTTGAGGAGGGGTGAGATGGGAGCATGGACGCCAGGAGAGCGAAGTGCTAGGCAGCAGGGAGGGCTGCTTAGGAAGAAGGAGAGGGGGGATGAGCTTCTGGAAGAGGCACGCCCAAAGGTGCAAAAGGCAGCGACCTGGGAGGCACAGGAACCACACAAGTTGTGTATCATTTTGCACTTTTTCCCCCACATGCTATTCACCGCAGTAGGGAAGAAGGCATTGCTGCAGAGTCTTAAGAGAGGAGAAGAAAAAACCCTACTAAGAAAAAAGGGCTGCAAGGGGGCTGAAAACACTGTACTGCACCACAAAATGGCTACCGGAATAGTAGTAATGCAAGAGAAGCCTCTTTCCCCCAAAAAATGGCCACCGCAGAGACAGATGTTTAGGCTGGAAACAAAGAGTAGAATGTTAGCTGCTCGAGAGAGAGGGAGAAAACAAAGAATAATGCGCTGCCGGTAACCAAGCACTCTCCCAAAGAGAATCGCTGAAGAAAATTGCCCTCAGAGGGAAAGCGCAGCAGTTCTGACGAAAGAGAAGAGAAGTGATGGGGGGAGAGGGGGGAGGGAGGAGAAGAATGAAGCGTGGCCCGGCTGGATTAACTCACTGTCCCGATGGTAATGAAGGAGAAGGAGTCGCTGGCTGAACAACTAAGCATGAGCCTTGTAGATTAGTGGTTCCTTATTCCTTTCGTTTTCTTTTTAAACTTTATCGCAGTGTTGTAGCCTTGAGCTGAAGGTGCAGAGCTGGAAGAGGAAAGCTATACTGTTCCTCCTGAACAGGAGCCGTTCCCTTCAGAGGTGCTCTACTGACCCTCCTGATCAGAAGCACCTCTGGGAAGTCTAGTGGAAAGAAAGCTCCTGGGGAAAAGGGCACCACAGTGTGCCAAAAATCCCCTTTAATGCTGCTTCAACAGAATTCTTAAACCCCTTTGGGAGCTAAGAAGTCCACCATCTGCTGAGACAGAAGAAATACTGAAGCGGACCCCTAGGGGTAAGACACTATATACCAGTGCGTGGTGTCACAAAGCTTCTGTGATTTCTCTGTCTCACCATCAGCTGGCTGATGGAAACAACCCACTAGTCTGGACTCGTCTAGCAGGATGTGTTGGAATGGAGTAGATACCACACTTTTCACAGAAGATGATGTTTTTTAAACGGCTTGCAAAGTTGAAAGTGGATAAGGCCATGGGACCGGATGGGATACATCCCAGGATACTGAAAGAGCTGAGAGAGGCTCTGGCAGAGAATTTAAAGGATGTTTTTAACAGATCCTTGAAGATGGGACAGTTTCCACAGGACTGGAGAAGGGTTGATGCGGTACCTCTTCACAAAACTGATAGGGAAGAGGTGACAAACTATAGGCCAGTAAGCCTTACCCCTGTGGTGGGAAAAGTAATGGAGGTGCATTTGAAAGAAAAAATAGCGGACTTTCTGGAAACCAATGGATTACATGATCTGAGGCAACATGGTTTTACCAGGGGAAGATCATGCCGAACACATTTGATTGAATTATTTGACTGGGTGACCAGAGAACTAGATCAAGGACATGCAATGGATGAGCCTGCTGCTTTTTAAACATATTCATAAATGACCTGGAAATGGGAACGACGAGCGAAGTGATCAAATTTGCAGATGAGACAAAATTATTCAAAGTTGTTAAAACATAAGTGCAGTGTGAAAAATTGCAAGATGACCTTGATAAATTGGAAGACTGGACATCCAAATTGCAGATGAAATTTAATGTGGATAAGGGCAAAGTTATGCACCTAGGAAAGAACAACCTAAATTACAGTTACATTATGCAAGGTTCCACAAGATTTAGGCATCATAATGGATAGTACATTGAAATCCACCGCCCAGTGTGCAGCAGCGGCTAAGAAGGCAAATAGAATGTTAGGAATCATAAGGAAAGGAATGGAGAATAAATCCAAGGATATTATAATGCCTCTGTATCGCTCCATGGTGTGACCGCACCTTGAATATTCTGTGTGATTCTGGTTGCCATATCTTAAAAAGGATATAGTAGAATTAGAAAAGGTACAAAAGAGTCAACAAAATGATAAATGGGATGGAAGGATACCCCTATGAGGAAAGGCTTAAAAGGTTAGGGCTCTTCAACTTGGAAAAGAGACGGCTGAGGGGAGATATGATAGAGGTCTATAAATTAATGGAGTAGAATGGGTAAACAAATGGGTTGTTTACTCCCATCAAAAAGTATAAAGACTAGGATACACGCAATGGAGCTACAATGTAACCCATTTAATAACATAAGAAATGCCATACTGGGTCAGACCAAGGTCCATCAAGCTGTCATGGGGTAGACAGCACAAAAAGTGAAATACTAAAGGCTAGTGCAGAGAATGAGCTTAATTACCAGGAGAGAGATAGTACTAAGCCTGAAACACTAAACAATACACAGGAGAAGCTCACTTGTCAGAAGCCAGATAGCATTGAGCCTGAGATAGTAATGGACAGTGTGGGGGAAGGGCTTACCTGGCAGGAATTATACAGCACAGACCCTGAAACATTAGGAGATAAAATGGAGGAAGAGCTTACCTTGCAGCCTCAGGCGCAAGGGAGGCATTCACAGGGCAGAGAGGCAGGAAGGAAGAAAGCACATTCCACAGGGTTGGTGTGACGCAGGAAGAGTTGAGAGGGCTAATCAGATCCACCTGAACTCAAACTCACGTTCCACGTCAGGGGAGCTGAGAGATAAAAGCAGGCAGAAAATCTCACAGAGGCAGAGCAGGCATGGGAGGCAGTTGAAGGAGCATTGGCAGCTGGAGTCTGAAGCAGGACTGGAGCCAAGGTTTGAATGCCAGGAGGGAAGGAAAACTCCCAAGCAAGTGCTGATAGACACTTTACCGTGGAGAGCCAGGACTGAGGAAAGACCAGCTGGCCAATCCAAAAAGGGTAAAGAAAACTGCAGCAGGGTCTTCCCAGCCAGAGGGGTCCTCCTACCAAGACAAGCTGCTCAATCAACAGGAGGCAAAAGTCACATACAGGGAAGCACCCAGGAAACAGGAAGTAAGTTGCCATCAGTCAAGCAACGTAACCAGCTTTCCCTCAGAGAACCAGGCTGCAGGACAGATAGAAAGTCGTGGCGAGAAGCAGAGGGATTGGAGCTTAGCTTGGGCAGAAGAAAAGATAAGTACCCAGTTTTTACTAAAGAGAAGAAAAGGAATCCCAGAGTTGGAGACCAGGCATATTGCCAAGGGGACTCCTGTCTGTACAAGCCGTGGAGAGAGATCTCCCACACCTCTCCTGATATCTGGGACTTACGAGGGCAGCTCCCACCAGTAACAGATGAGGTTTATCCAGGGCAAGATACGGAGGGCAGCCTCCTAGGGGCTCAGTGTCCTTATACTGGAACAGGACCCAGCCCTATGCAATGGGAGAGCCATAGCACTGAGAGTATCCCTGAAGCCATGGAGTATGAGGAGTATATGCCTGAGGAGGCTAAGAGTCTTTATTGAAGTCAAGCAAGAAGTAGTATTTTGTGCACAGTGAAAATACTAAACTGTATTGCTGAAGGATATGGTGCACAGTGAAATACTGGACTGTATTGCTGAGAATATTGTGCACAGTGAAATACTGGACTGTATCACTGAGAGATATTGTGCATCGTGTAAATACTGGACTGTATTGCTGAGAGAAAGCAGTATTATCATTTCTGGTTTAAAACCCTTTTTACCTGGTGAATTCAACCGTTCATTTATGTTGTCCCTTATGCTGTAACATCCTAAAGGGAAGGGGAATAAAACCCATCTTTTTATTTGGACCACAACTACAGAGTCCTTATTTCTTCCACAACACAATGCTACCCGGCCCTAGGCAGCCGCCTAGGACCGGCAAGTAGTCACAAAGCCTAGTATTCTGTTTCCAACAGTGGCCAATCCAGGTCACAAGTACTTAGTTTCCCAAAAAGACACAGATTCCATAAGACTTGTATTGGGGCAAGCAGTGGATTTCCTGGGTACTCTAATAATGGTTTATGGACCTTTCCTCCAGGAACTTGTCCAAACCTTTTTAAAACCCAGCTACACTAACAGCTTTTACTACATCCTCCAGTAGCGAATTCCAGAGTTTGATTACGTGTTTAAGAGTAATAAGAGAAAATACTTTTTCACTCAACGCATAATCAAACTCTGGAATTTGTTATTGGAGGATATAGTAAAAGCTGTTAGTGTAGCTGGTAAAAGGTTTGGACAAGTTCTTGGAGGAAAGGTCCATAAGCCATTATTAAAGAGGACTGAGAAATCCACTGCTTACCCCGAGACAAGCACTGTGGAACCTTTGTACCTTTTTGGGAACCTACCATGTACTTGTGACCTGGATTGGCCACTACTGGAAACAGGATACTGGGCTTGATGAACCTTGGTCTGATCCAGTATGGCATCTCTTATGCTCTCATTTGATATACCTAGATTTCAGCAAAGCCTTTGATACTGTTCCTCATAGGCAACTTATTAATAAACTGAGCAGCCTGGGGATAAGTCCTAAGGTGGTGAACTGGATCAGAAATTGGTTGACTGACTGACTGACAGAAGATGGTGGTAAACAGAACTCCCTCAGAAGGAAAGTGAGTAGTGGCATGCCTCAGGGATCGGTCCGGGACAAATAGCTTTAATACATAGCTCCAGAACTGGTGCAAACGAGAAGGATTCAGATTTATTGGCGACTGGGAAAACACATGGACCAACAAGAAACAATACTGTGCTGATGGACTACACCTCTCTGTCGCAGGGAAAAGAATCATACGTGAAAAATTCAGGCAGTATGTCGATTTGCATTTAAACTAGAAGAAGGGGGTGACGGACGGGGAAGGTCAAGTTCTGGACGTCATCCCCTGCAAAAGCAGAACAACAGAAACAACCACACTTTTAAACAACACATCAAAAGCAACTGGGAAGAAGTGGGTAGAATAAAATCAATACAAAATACACACAAGCCAGTTAAATGCTGGAAAGCAATGAGCACAAATGCTCGAAGCTTAGCCAACAAACCTCCGGACCTGGAAGCCCTAATGCTGGAAAAGGACTTGGACATTGTGGCCATTACAGAAACATGGTTTAATGAATCGCATGACTGGGATATAGCCATACCTGGCTATAATCTATTCAGAAGAGACAGAGAAAATGGAAAAGTATGTCAAAAGCAATATCAAAGCTACTGAAATGCAGGGTGCATGGGGAAAAGAAGCAGCACTCTAGATCATGTTGGAAAGAGAAGATGGCACTGTCATCCATACTGCTGTAATCTACAGACCTCCGACTCAAATTGAAGCGATAGATAACAAATTGAGATATTGCCAAGATAGCAACAAAGGGGGAAACGATCATATTGGGTGACTTTAATCTACCTGATATGGATTGGATTACTCCTTCTGCAAATCTGGAAAGAAGCAAAAAAAATGTGGACGCTATCCAAGATGCATTACTTAGACAAATGGTGATGGAACCAACCAGGGAAAGCTCAATGCTGGATTTGGTGCTCACCAACCGTGATAGCGTGTCTAATGTCTGGGTGAGTGCCCCTGTGAGCAACAGTGATCATCACACGGTGTGGTTTGAGATAAAAGCCAAGGTGCAATCCAATCATAGCAAGCTCAAAGTCCTAAACTTCAAAAACACTGACTTCAATAAAATGGCTGAGTACCTAAAGGAGGAGCTCACAGGGTGGAAGGGGATAAGGAAAGTGGAATTGCAATGGGCTAAACTAAAAGGGGCAATAAAAGGGGCAACAGATAAATATGTAAGAAAAGTAAATAAAAACAAGAGGAGAAGGAAACCTATTTGGTTTTCCAAAGTGGCGGCTGCTCAAATAAGGGCAAAAAACAGAGCTTTTGCAAAATTCAAAAGCTTGCAAACAGAAGAACACAGAAATGAATACAGGATCAAACTCAAGGAGACAAAAAGAGAAATAAGGATAGCAAAATCAAAGACAGAGGAAAAGATGGCTAAAGATGTTAAGTGCAGCGACAAAACTTTCTTCAGGTATATTCGGGAAAGGAAGAAGATCGGAGGTGGAATTGCAGGACTCAGAAGTGCTGGAAACGGGCTCGTGGAAAATGACGTTGATAAAGCGAAATTACTAAACAAATACTTCTGCTCTGTTTTTACTAAAGAAAATCCTGGAGGAGGACCTGTGACTCCCAAATATAATAATGGGAATGAGGTAGATACCACACCATTCAGAGAGGATGAGGTTTTAGAACAACTTGCAAAACTGAAAGTGGATAAGGCCATGGGACCGGATGGGATACATCCCAGGATACTGAAAGAGCTCAGAGAGGTTCTTGCAGGGCCATTAAAGGATGTTTTCAACAGATCCTTGGAAACAGGAGAGGTTCCTCAGGGCTGGAGAATGGCTGACGTCGTACCTCTACACAAAAGTGGCGACAGGGAAGAAGTGTCAAACTACAGGCCCATGAGCCTTACCTCGGTGGCGGGAAAAGTAATGGAGACGCTCCTGAAAGAGCGAATAGTGAACTTTCTCAAAACCAGCGGGTTACAGGATCCGAGGCAACATGGTTTTACCGAAGGACGATCTTGCCAGACAAATCTGATTGAGTTCTTTGACTGGGTGACCAGAGCCAGAGAACTGAATAAAGGACACGCGATGGATGTCATCTACCTGGATGTCAGCAAAACCTTTGATACTGTCCCTCAGAGGAGGCTTATCAATAAACTCAGTAGTTTGGGGATGGGTCCCAGGGTGGTAAACTGGATCAGAAATTGGTTGACTGACGACAGAAGGTGATGATAAATGGAGCTCACTCGGATGAAAGGAAGGTGATTAGCGGGGTGCCTCAGGGTTCGGTCCTAGGCCCGGCACTGTTCAATGTATTTGTGAGTTATATTGCTGAAGGACTGAATGGAAAAGTCTGTCTTTTTGCAGATGACACAAAAATTTGCAACAGAGTGGACTCCCCCGAGGGAGTGCTTAACATGAGGAGGGATCTGCAAAAGCTGGAGGAATGGTCTGATGCTTGGCAATTAAGATTTAATGCGAAGAAGTGCAGTGTCATGCACTTGGGTAGCAGAAATCCAAGGGAAATGTACACGATATGGGGCGAGAGGTTGGTGTGCACAGAGCAGGAGAAAGACCTCGGTGTGATTATTTCTGTAGATCTCAAGGTGGCAAAACAGTGCGACAAGGCGGTGGCAAAAGCCAGGAGGATGTTGGGCTGCATTCGAAGAGGAATTACCAGCAGAAAGGAAGGGTACTAGAACTACTGTATAAGTCTCTGGTGAGACCTCACTTGTAATACTGTGTTCAGTTTTAGCGACCGTATCTTGCAAAGGATGTAAAAAGAATGGAAGCTGTTCAGAGGAAGGCGACCAAAATGATTCGGAGCCTGTGTCAGAAGCCTTATGAGGAGACTTGAAGACCTAAATATGTACACTTTGGAGGAGAGGAGGGATAGGGGAGATATGGTTCAGACCTTTAAATACTTAAAGAGAAATAATGAACAAACAAACCTCTTCCAGAGACGGGGAAGCTGTAAAACTAGAGGGCATGACATGAAGCTGCAAGGTGGTAAATTGAAAGGCAATGTCAGGAAATACTTTTTTTTTTTACTGAAAGGGTGGTGGCTGCTTGGAATGCCCTCCCGATGGAGGTGGTGGGGACAAACACAGCGACGGAATTCAAAGTGGCCTGGGACAGACACTGTGGATCACTTTACAGCAGCAAGATTAAATCAAAATAAACTGAACCATCTAATTTCTCAACAAATAGGGGTGTCCTACATGGAGCGATGGGGAGGGGGAGAGCAGTGTGTTCACCCCTAAACAAACAAAAAAACAAAGATATGGAGAGGGGTGAAGACATGGGGAGGGGTGCACCTGCTCCTGGTGGGTGCACCACTAAGCAAAGACATGGGTAGGGGTGCACCTACTTCTGTCATATTGCTGGGCAGACTAGATGGACCATACTGGTTTTTATCTGCCGTCATGTACTATGTTACTAATACTGTTCAACATATTTGTGAGTGATACAAGTGGAAGGATTGAATGGGAAAGTCTGCCTTTTTGCAGATGTGCTGCTGTCTGAGGATGTCAAAGTGGCGAAACAATTTGACAAGGCAGTAGCTAGAGCCAGAAGGGTGGTGGGCTGCATAGAGAGGAATAGCCAGCAGGAGGAGCCGCCACTCTTGGATCCTGTTGCACCTAACTTTGTCCACTACTTATGTATATCTTATCATACTGTAGTCCCCAGTTTCACTATGTATTTTGCCTTGATTAGATTGCAAGCTCTGATGCGCAGAGACTGGTGTCTCACATCTATATGTACAACACTGCATATTCCTTGTAGTGCTATACAAATGATTATTATTAGTAGTAGCAGTATTAACACCCCTGTACAAATTGTTGGTGAGACATCACTTGGAGTACTGTGTTCAGTTTTGGAAATCATATCTCACAAAGGATATAAAAAGACTTGAAACGGTTCAGAGGAAGACAACCAAAATGATTTGGAGCCTGCGTCAGAAGATGCATGAGAAGAGATTTGAAGACCTAAATATGTATACCCTGGAGGAGAGGAGGGCAGGGGAGATATGATACAGATCTTTAAATACTTAAAGGGAATTAATAAACAAACAAACCTTTTTTAAAGAAGGGGAATCTGTAAAACTAGAGGGCATACGATGAAGCTGCAAGGCAGTAAACTTAAAAAGCAACATCAGGAATATTTTTCCACTGAAAGAGTGGTGGATGCTTGGAATGCCCTCCTGATGGAGGTGGTGAGGTCAAATACAGTGACAGAATTCAAAATGGCATGGAACAGACACAGTGGATCTCTTTATAGCAAGAGGATGAATTCAAAGCAAACTTAAATGTCTTTTATACTTTAATAGAGGAGGGGTGACCTGCACAGAGCCATGGGTACAACCCTAAATATGGGCATGGGGAGATGACCTGCACGGAGTGGCGGTTACAACCACTCTAACCACCATTCTGGTCTTTATCTGCCATTACATACTTTGTTACTATGGCAGGATTCAAATTCCACTGCATCTCCTAGTGATCTTGGGCTAATCATTTTACAGTCAACTCACGTACAAACTTAAGATTGTGGGGATACAAAAATAGCTACTATACCTTAATGTAACACACCTTGGGCTACTCTTGAAAAAGCGTAATTACTCACCTGTAACAGGTGATCTCTGGGAACAGCAGGAATTTAGTCTTCACATATGGGTGATACCGACAGAGCCCGTACAGGAACACTCCCCCCGCACCCAATAGGAAAGCTTTTGGGAGCATCCCACTGCGCCTGCGTAGCTGCTTTCCTGCCTTTCCCACTCTCCCTCCTCAGTTGAGTTTGTAGCTGAGATAAAAGGAGAGAAAGAGAATAGGAGAGAAACCTCACACTCCTAGGGGAGTAGGGTAGGTTGTTATGACTAAATTTCTGCTGTTACCGGAGATCACCTGTTACAGGTGAGTAACTACTCTATCTCCAGGAACAAGCAGGAATGTAGTCTTCACATATGGGACTCCCTAGCTAGAAGATACCAGAGAGATGACCTCAGAATTGGTTGTGGTTTGTCCCAAGTATGCTTAGAGAGGTCATGTATCTTCCATGGATGTCTGGTATCAAAATCCAGGACGACGGGTAGGAGTTGTCCTAAGTCTAAAAGAGATGCTGGAGAACAGCCTGGCCAAATATGGCATTCTGGCAGGAGTCCTCGTCTATGGCAGTAGTGAACAGCAAATGTATGGACCGAAGACCAAGTTGCTGCTTTGCAGATCTCGTCAATAGCTACAGATCGTAGATTTGCTATTGAGGTAGCCATGGCTCGAACATTATGGGCAATGACATGACCCTCGAGAGAGAGTCTTGCCTTCTCAATCTGCTATCCACTTGGAGAGAGTACATTTGGAGACTGGCAACCTGAGGTGACTAGAGTCAAAGGAGATGAACAGCTAAGGCACGTTTACAATCCAGAGTGCGGAGGGTTGCTTCTGCTCTAGATGAGTGTGGTCTACAGAAAATACAGGGAGGTAGACCGACTGGTTCAAATGGAAGGGCAAGACCACCTTCGGAATGAAGTGAGGGTGAGTCCTAAGAACTACCTTGTCATGGTGAACTGTGTGTAAGGTGGGTCAGCCACCAAGGCCTGGAGCTCACTAATGCGCCTTGCTGAAGTGAGGGCAATGAGGAAGATGACCTTCCATGTGAGAAACCTAAGGGACGTAGTGGCAAGAGGTTTAAAGGGCACCTTGAAAAGCTGTCCTAGAATAACACTGAGGTCCCATGCCACTGATGGTGGCTTAATGGGAGGTTTGGTTAATAGAAGACCTCTCATGAAGCACGCTACAAGCGACTGAGAGGAGATGGGTTTGGCCATCTAAGGGCAAGTGAGAGGTTGCAATTGCACTTAGGTGTACTCTTACCAAATTGGTTTTGAGTCCAGAAGAAGATAGGTGGAGGAGATACTCAAGCAGCACCTCCACCGGACTGAGAAGGGATTAAGATTCTTCTGAGAACACCAGAAAGAAAACCTACGCTACTAGAAAGCATAGGACCATCTGGTGGATGGCTTTCTAGAAGCTAAGAGGATGTCCTTTACCTCCTGGGGAAGGTTAATACCTTGGAAGGCTATGCCTTCAGCAGCCTTGCTGTGAGATGGAGAGACTGCAGACTGGGATGGAGCAGCACCCCCTCCTCCCGAGGGAGATTTGGAGCATATCCCAGATCAATGGGTTGAGCCTGAGACAGACGTAGGAGGAGAGGGTACCACGGTTGACGTGGCCAGCATGGGGCTATGAGTATCATGCAGCCCCTGTCCATCTGGCATTTGAAAAGAGTCTTGGGAATTAAGGGAATGGGAGAAAAGGCATATAGGAAGCCGTGTCCCCAGTGGAGGTGAAAAGCATCCACCTGTTGGCTGTCCGGTGCAGGAGTCCTGGTACAGAAGCGAGGGAGCTTGGCATTCTGAGGACTTGTGACAGGTCTATCTCTAGAGTCCCCCAGATCTGAAAAATGTGGGAGACTGTATCTGCATGAAGAGACCACTCGTGGGGGAGAAGGATTTGACTTAGTCTGTCCACTAAAGCATTGTGCTTGCCCGGGAGATACACCGCTTGGAGGTGAATGCGATGATGTATGACAAAAGACCAGAGATGTACAGCATTGCTGCAGAGGGTCCAAGAACCTGTTCCACCTTGCATTTCACATAGAACATGGCTACTTGATTGTCAGTTTGGACAAGGATTCTGTGGCAACGAAGATGGTCCTGGAACACCTTGACAGCATTGAGAATGGATCTGAGCTCCAGCAGATTTATGTGGAGTTGTGACTCCTGCTGAAACCAGAGTCCTTGAGCGGAGAGAGATCCCAGATGGGCTCCCCAGCCCAGTCTGCATGCATCTGTCATCCGGATACATTGATGTGTTGGCATCTGAAAAGGTGACCCAAACAAAAAGATTGTATGGGGATCGCCACCACTGGAGAGACGAGACCAGAAGGGTAGAGACTTATCTTGTCCCTCAGGCAACCTGATGCTTGAGACCACTGGGATGTCAGTGTCCATTGGGCTGTGCACATATGTAGATGGGCATATGGAACTTCATGCACTGTTGATGCCGTATGACCCAAAAGTTGTAGCATTTTTCGAGCAGTAAGATAATTCTTGAGACATGCCTGAGATGCTAATTGATTGAGACGAGCGCAGTGGAGTTGGGGCAGAAATGCCCTTGACTGCTGAGTATTTAAGAGGGCTTCTATGAACTCTAGAGTTTCAGAGGGGACGAGTTGGGACTTTGGAAGATTTATGACAAATCACAAGTATTGTAACACCTGCATGGTGCGTGAGAGGGACAGACTGGCCTCCTGAGAGGTGCCTGCTCTTATGAGCCAGTCGTCTAAGTAAGGGAAGGCAAATATCCCTAGAGTCCTTAGAAATGCGGCTACTACTGCCATGCATTTTGTGAAGACTCTTGGGGCAGAGGCAAGGCCGAAAGGCAGGACTCTGTATTGATAGTGTCTTCCCTGAAACATGAAGTGCAGGAATTTTCTGTGTTCTGGATGGATAAGAATATGAGTGTATGCTTCCTTTAGATCTAGAGAACAGAGCCAGTCCTGACTCTGGAGATAGGGAAGAAGGGTCCCCAGGGATACCATCATGAACTTCTTCCAAAGGAGATGCTTTTTTAGTTCCCTGAGGTCCATAAAGGGGCTGTACCTGCCCGTTTCCTTTGGAATAAGAAAGTAGGAAAAATAGAAGCCCATTCCCTGTTGGAATGTTGGAACCTCCTCTATTGCACCCTGCAGTAGAAGGGAGGTGACCTCTTGTAGTAACAGAGCAGTGAGAGGGGGCTGAGAATGGAACTCTCTTAGTGAAGTCGGGGGGGGAGGGGGGTAGGCTTCGTAGATGAAGTTTGTATCCCCCCCGTACTATTGTTAATGTCCACTGTTCCGAGGTGATGAGATGCCACCTGTGGGCATAATAACAGAGTCTGCCAGGAATGTGGACATGGGTGTGATTCTCTAGAGGGAGGGCAGCTATGTTCTCTAGAAAGGAGTCAAAAACCTGGAGCAGCCCGAGTCTGCTGAGGTGGCTGAGACTTGGGAGTCAAACATCGTTTGCTGTTTTGGAGGTTGTTGCCCCTTCTGAGGAGCATGATGCTGACATTGAACAGCAGGAGTATAAGGATAATACTTCTTTTTATTGAAAAAAACTTTCTTTGCTGTTTTCTTCTTAGTTGGGTTGGCAGTAGATCTAGAGAGTCTATTTAGGATAGTGTTCTCAGAAGCCAACTGAGAGGCCTTGTCTTGCCAATCCTTGCCAAAAAGGTTTTCACCGGTGCAAGGGATATTACCCAGCTTATCTTGAACCCATTATTCAAGATCCAATGCTTGGAGCCAAGCAATCCTGTGTGTACCGATGCAGATGAAGGAAGTTCTGCTGATGAACTCAAAGCAATCAAAAGTTGCTCTATTAACAAATTTTGAGACATTCTGAGCATGCTTTACAAGGGTGAGATAATCCGCCCTCTTGTCATCGGGGAGAAGAGGAGCCATTAACTCCAAATCTTTAGCCACCTCTCTGAGGAACATACCCATATAGAGTATGTAGGAACTAATTCTTGCCGATAGCATGGAGCCATAAAAACAATGTCATCCAAAAGCGTTGCGGGCTCTCAATTCCCTACCCGGAGGGTTTGAGGAATATGTTTTTGCGCTCTTGATTCGACGCATTGCCGATTCTACTACCATGGAATGGTGCGGCAATTGTGTCTTTTGAAAACCAGGACACTTCAGTACCCGGTACATGGTATCGAGCCGGCGGGTATGGGAAGAAATAGTCAGAGGTGTCTCCCACATATGAAGCATGAGGTCGTGAAGTATCCAATGGAAAGGGAGTATAGTCGCCTCTTTTGCAGCCACTGGGTATTGAAGAATTTCCAATTCCTTGGCCCTAGGCACTTTCTCTGATGTTACTGTTATGGACAGGCCCCTAGCAACATCGCGGATAAAGTCTTGAAAAGACATGTCCTCTGGTGGGGGATATGTGGTGTTGTGGAGACGGAGAAAGGTCTTCCGAGAGAGTCTGCGTGTCTCTAGTATCGGCCAATTCATCGTCCAAGGAATCAGAATCTGAAGACTCGAAGTATCAACGGGCAGGGTGTGACCACTCCGTTTAAACTCTGTACCAGTTGAAACTGGTACCTGGAATCTGTGTAGTCAATCTCAGTACTGGAAATGGATTTAAGGGCCGGCATGGGCGGTAACATGGAAAGCAACAAGAAAGTCGATGCAGCCTGTATCAGTACCGACATCGGTACTGTCGCCTGCGGAACCGGCTGTAAGGGGTTTCACTGGAACCGAGGCCACCAGTAAGGCTGCTAAGCTCCGCTCGATGGCCATGATATGTTGATCCATGGAGCTTGCCAATGCTTGGATATCGGTACCGGAATTACGGGCCACAATCCCTGAACATGGCACCAGGAGCTCTCCAGAGGTGGAGGCCTCGGAAGCATTCTGGGACCCCACTAAGACTTTGGAGGGAAGGTCCTCCTGCCAGGATTGTTTGGCTGGTGTGTCCCCCTCCAGGGCAATGCCAGAGGCATCTCGATGCTTAGAAGGAGATCTACCCTTGGAGGGGTGGCCAGTCTTCGATGAAGACTTAGATTTTGATACCTGAGATGCCTGGGAGGAAGATGAAGCTCTTGATGACGTTGATGCTAAAGAGATGGTGTCGTCGGAGAAGAGGGTGCCCAGCTTTGCAGCTCGATTCTGTAGGCCTCTCTGTCATCTTTCTACAGAGAGGACATTCTGATGACTGATGATCAGGCACTAGGCATTTTAGACACCAATCATGGACATCTGTGGCTGATATAGTACCGGCACACTTAGAACACTTCTTAAAACCACTGGATGGTTTCTCCATTTTATCAGATATAAACGGAAGGCCTAGGTCTAAGATGGCATTGATGCGCCTGAGGAAAGAAAAATGCCTCTCTCTTCACAAAAAAAATTTTTTTTTTAGAAGAAAAAAAAGAAAGAAAGAAAGTACTGACAGAGGTCTGTATCAGCATCAACGGGAAGGCAGACGCGAACCACAAAAATATGAAAAACAGGAATTTTCGGCGGTGACAGGATTTGCTTCCTGCCGGCTCCGCGGAAAACGAAGAACTGAGGAGGGAGAGTGGGAAAGGCAGCTATGCAGGTGCAGAGTGATGCTCCAAAAGCTTTCCACGCGGGGACCATCAGTACCGCGTCACCCATATGTGAAGATTACATTCCTGCTTGTTCCTGGAGATAGGCACAAACTAAATCAAAAATGCTTACGGTTAATTTTATTTGATATACCACAACACTGCAAGCAAACTATGCGGTTTACATGTTCCAGAAAATATAAAGAGTTGCGGAAAGAAACTCTATATTCAAGATAGGATAGCCTAAGAGACAGAAACACAAACAGGGGAAAGGGCCTTGTAGGAAGAGGGGTAGAGAAGGATGCCAGAGGGCAAGGAAGGATTAAGGGTAAGCTCTGTTGCTAGGCTCAACACAGAGGACAGTATCTCGGGTATTGGCAGGAGAAAGGCCTAAGGCAGCCAAAGAGAAAAGATTTCAGTGCCTTTTTAAAACTTTTAAAGTTTTGTTCTAGGCAGAGAGGAGTAGGCAAGCTGTTCCACAGCGCTGAGGCAGTGGCAAGAAACACAGATTTCAAGGTGATTTCCCATTTAACTGCAGCTAAGGAGGGAAAATGCAGACGAAACCTGTGGAGGAAGCGGAGTGCTCGTGCAGGAATATATAGTGTGACCAGTGAGGAAAGGTATTCAGGGGCTGCATCATGAATTGACTTGAGTAAGGGATAGGGTTTTGAACCGAATTTGTGAACTAACAGGAAGCCATCAATGTTGTACAAGGAGTGGTCAAACTTATGAGCCTATGAGAGGGTGCATACGGCCATATCTTGAATTGTTTGGAGGCATCTAAGCTGGTACTGTGGGAGTCCTAAGTAAGCGATGTTACAATAGTCCAATCTGGCGATCACTGTATGGAGCAGGACAGTGGTTTGAGCAGCTTTATCCAGATATGACTGTACGGCACAAAAACGCCGCAAAGCCAGAAAAGATGACTTGGTTACACTTGCCAGTTGAGGAGAGAAAGTTAGTTCAGAGTTGAGGATAACCCCCAAGTAACACAGAGAGGCATAGAAGCAATGGGATACCCTCCAAGGAGGAAGTCTGGGTGGGGCAAGACTGTGAACCAGATAGCAGATGACTTTGATGTGTTCAGTTTAAGTGAGTTGTGATGTAGCCAATCTGCAACATTGGCCAAACAAGTATTAATGGGGACAAGATCTGGAAAGTCTTCATCTGTGGGGAACATGAGTAGGATATCATCGGTGCAGATATAACTAGAGACCCCCTGGCTCTGGATTAGCGTAACCAGACGGCTGAGGAAGATATTAAAGAGCAGGGATGAAAGGGTAGAGCCCTGAAAAACACCACACAGTAAAACCGCGTGGGGCAGAGGTGTTCTTCAAGATGCTAACATGGAAGGACCGATTGTGTAAAAATGAGAAGAACCAGGAAAGAACTGTCCCGTGAATACTGGAATCATACAAACAAGCTATGATCAACTAAGTCGAACGTGGCTGATAGGTCCAAGGAGACCACAGTCACTATCTTCCCTAGGTTCCTGGTCCTAAAGATTTCATTTAGGACCACTGCAATGACCGTTTCCGTACTGTGGGAGGGGAGAAAACCCGATTGCAGAGGATGAAGGGTATGGGTGTGTTCTATAAGGTCGGAAAGCTGTCTGAAGACTATTCTTTTGACCACCTTAGATAGGAATGGAAGAGTAGCCTAGTGGTTAGAGCAACTGCCTAGTACCCAAAAGATCAAGGGTTCGATTCCCATTGGTGCTCCTTGTGAATGGGCATGTCACTTAACCCTCCACTGCCTTGGAAGAAAAAGCCTGGCAATCTACTTCCTGTTATACATTGCCAAGAAAACCCAGAGGCTTCTGGATCACCAGGAGTCAGCACTGACTTGACGGCATTTTAAAAAAAAGAAAGTAATGGAAGGCTAGATTTGGGAATATGTCCGAGTGTGGCCTTCTTCCAGGAATCAGGTACCTCGCTCTTCCTCTAGAAACGTACCACTTGGCAACTTTAAGGTGAACTGGACAGGCAAATCAATGGGAATAACTTTCAAATTTATCCATTTTGCTCGATTGCTCAGTTCAGTATGCATGCAAGTGCCGAATCAAAAGAATCAATCAGCAGCTCTCTTCCCTATGCTGATTTTTCATTTAAAAGCCACGGTGGCTACCAATTACATAAGCAAGTCACTTTCAGGAAATTATTATAAATATATTCACAAGGACTTACGGCTGACACGGGGTCTGAGTGAGCAGGCAGCGTTTTGAGGCATTTTCCAGTCTTTACGTCCCATATCCTCACGCTTTCATCAAACTGGTCGTTTAAGAGGAAAGTCGCAATATATAAGCCATTTTAAATATAATTTTAACCTCCTGGATGACAACCTATCAAACCCAACCTCAAACCAGCATTTCTCAGAGAATCACATTCAACATTATCTTGCCTAAATTGTAATCCTGAAGTTCTAGCTGCATTTTTCTCCTTGAGGTTTTATAAAAAAATAAATATTTTGAGGCTAAGAGCTGAATACAAGCGCCCGAGCTTTGAGTTGGGAGATTACTAAAAGCACATTTATGCACATAAATCGCTAAATTACTGTGATTTACTGCATTGGTGCGTAACTTTAGGGGGCTACTAACAAAATTATTCTTTGTTTTGCAGGATTAAATATAGAACGTCTTTTTAGAGATATGCTATAAGCACATGAAAGCTGCATAAACGGATATTCAGTCACTATTTCATAAGTACACACATTACCCTGGTGTGTATTTTTACAGTGGGCATGCCTATGGGCAGACAATACAAGTGTGTACACAATTATAAGATTTTAAATTAAGGCGTATTTGACAGCTTACACTAGTATTGTATAAAGAAAGTTAGGCATCTACTTTTCTTTACAAAATAAGCATCGCACAGGCATGTGTGTGTGTGTGTGTGTGTGTGTGTGTGTGTGCGTGCGTGTGCGTGTATACACACATACACGGTGGCCCAAAAAAACACCTCGTAGCATATAAAGTTATTTAAAAATTGAAAAAGACAGATGTAAACGACCGACAAATTTAAAAAAAAAAAAAAAAAAAAAAAAGATGGCGACCGGAAATTGTCGAAATAAAGACGTTATATAGCTAAAAAAAGGTAAATAAGTAAACTAGTTAAGCTTTTAATTTACAAGATGTTCTCACTTTTTTTGGGTCACCGTGTGTGTGTATATATATGTACATACACATACATACCCCAACCTCGCCCCTTTCTTTGGGGATTGAGTGGCGTGGTCTATTGTTTTAATTTGTTATTTGTGTGTATTATTGTAAACTGCTTAGACGTTTTGATATGCGACTTATAAATATTTTAAAATAAATAATCACTTCAATTATATGACTAACTACTGTATTTATAGAACTATAATTTTAATATTTGATATACATTTTTGTGGTGTAATGTCGATTAGCTCAATGCTCTCTTCTCGGTATAGAATTAAAAATTGAAATTTTAATGTATCTGTTAATTTCCTTTCCTTGCATCTTGCCAGACCAATCCAAAACCCACCCCATGGAAGCCCTGGCAATCAAGGGTCCTCAGCGTTACAAATTCAGAAAGCTAACAGTGAATGTGTTGCAGCTGCTTGAAGGTAGTTGACCTAGTCATACCTTTGGTGTATGTTATCTCATTCCTGAGTTAGTGACCATGAAGTAAAGTTTCTGACTGCGTTATGTTTGGAAAGCGAAAACTAACAATTGTCTTCAGTTATCTTAAACTTTGTGATAGAATGCTGAAGAGCTGAAAGCAACACTAGCCTCCTATAAAGGGGAATGAAGTAAGCTTTGAGTTTTTCTTCTCTAGCTCCATCTGCTGGCAGGGGGACATAATCCACTTGTCTAGATTGGACTGGCAGGGACGATAAGGAAAGCATAGTTACTCACCTGTAGCAGGTGATCTCCCGGAACAGCAGGAATGTAGTCCCCACGTATGGGCGACATCGGGTACCGACGGAGCCTGCACAGGAAGCTCCCCAGCTACCAATCAGAAAGCTTTGGGAGCAGTACACTGTGATTCCTTCCTGCTCTTATAACTGACTCTCTTCAGTGACTTCCTCAGTTGAGTACACAGCTGTAGTGAAGAGAAGACAAAAGAGAGAGAGACACATACACACACACACACACACACACACACAACTCCTAGGAGAGGAGGGCGGGTTACGAGGACTACATTCCTGCTGTTCCCGGAGTTTACCTGCTACAGGGTGAGTAACTATGATATCTCCAGGAACAAGCAGGAATGTAGCCCTCATGTATGGGACTCTCCAGCTGCCAGATCTCGTGGTGGCAGACCACTTGAGTAGGTCCCTTATTTGTGTTTCCCCAGCACATGGATCTGGTGTTGTTCGGTCGGGGGTAAGAGTTGGTCTATGTTTCGAAGAGATGCTGGAGTACTGCTTGTCTGGAGACTGCATCCTTGCAAGAGTCTTTGTCCAAACAGTAATAAGCTGTGAAGGTATGGATGGTGGACCAGGTTGCAGCTCGGCAAATCTCAGCAATGGGTACTGACCGGAGGTGTGCTACCAAGGTAGACATTGCGCGGATATTATGTGCAGTGACTCTTTTATTGAGGGATAAACCTGCACTGGTGTAGCAGAGCGATATGCAGTCGGCTATCCAGGAGGATAGGGTGCGTTTTGTTACTGGAAGTCCCAGGTGGGCTTGGTCAAACGTGACGAAGAGTTGGCATGACTGTCTGATGCCCTTCATGCATTGCAGGTAAAAGGCAAACGCTCTTTTGCAATCCAAGGTATGGAGAGTCGCTACTGCTCGGGCGGCGTGTGGCTTTGGAAAGAACACCGGTAGCACAACAGATTGGTTGATATGGAAAACAGACTACTTTAGGGAGGAAGTGGGCATGTGTACGTAGAACCACTTTGTCTCGGTAAAAATGTGTGTAAGGTTCATGGGCTACTAGAGCTTGTAGCTCACTTACTCGCAAGGCTGAGGTGAGTGCTATGAGGAAGAGCACTTTCCAGGAGATATAGCGGAGAGGAGCTGTGACTAAGGGTTCAAACGGCAGCTTCAGGAGTTGTGCCAAGATGACATTTAGATCCCATGATACTGGCAGTGGACGGATAGGCGGTTTAGTGAGCAGGAGTCCTCGCATGAAGCGAGCCACTAGAGGATCCGAGGAGATAGGTTTGCCATCTACCGGTGTATGGAATGCAGAGATTGCACTGAAGTGAACATGTATCGAGGACGACTTAAGGACCTGCGAGGAGAGATGCCATAGGTAGCTGACTAGCATTGAGATGGGCACTTCAAAGGGGTTGTGAACATTCTGCGAGCACCATGCGTGGTATCTTCTCCACTTCAGTGAGTAGGTTTTCCACGTGGCTGGTTTTCTAGAAGAGAGGCGGATTTGTTTGACTTCTGTAGAGACTGGGAGGTGTCGCAAGGCTACGCTCTCAACAGCCATGCTGTCAGGTGAAGAGACCTGAGGTTGGGGTGAAGGAGCATTCCTCCATCCTGCGAGAGGAGCCTCGGTGTTGAGCCAAGATGTATCGGGTGAGTCCCTGGGCAAGCTGTAGGAGGGGAAACCAGGGTTGGCAGGCCCAGTTTGGAGCTATGAGGATCATGCGTCCATTGTCCTCTCGGAGCTTGAGAAGCATCTTGAGGATGAGAAGCGTTTGTAGGAACACATAAAGTAGATCCTGATTCTATAGAATCAATCATAAAGGCATCGTCAGAGAGACTGTGGCTTGACTTTATTTTGGAACAGAATCGGGGAAGTTTGGCATTCTGTTGAGTAGCAAAGAGGTCGATCCATGGTGTTCCCCAGCTGTCGAACAGGCGATTGGCTACGGACTGGTCGAGAGACCATTTGTGTGGTTGCAGAATTCTGCTGAGCCTGTCCACCTGTATGTTGTCCTGGCCTGTAATGTAGACTGCTCTCAGGTGTGTCTTGTTCTGAATGGCCAGGTCCCATAGTTGACAAACTTCTCTGCAGAGGGGAAGGGAACCAATTCCCCCCTGCTTGTTGACGTGGAACATGGAAACTTGGTTGTCCATCCTGGGTAGGACAGAGGAATTGGTTAGTAGATACTGGAAGGCCTGCAGGGCTCTTCCAATGGCTTGCAGTTCCAAGAGATTTATCTGTTCGGATTAGGAAGCCGTCCGGAGACCTTGCTTGGAGAAAGTGTCCATGTAGGCTCCCCATCCGCATTTGGAAGAATCTGTTGAAAGGGTATGCTGTGGACGGGGTGACTGGAAAGATACTCCTTTGAGGAGATTTGCAGGAATTGTCCACCTGTGGAGTGAGCGTACCAGTGGTGGTGTCACTTGAACCGAAACGTGTAAGTCGTCGGTGGCCTGAGTCCACTGCGATGATAGCGTCCACTGTGTTTGACGCATGTGTAATCTGGCATTGGGAACTACGTGCACTGTGGAGGCCATATGACCTAATAGCTTCAGGAAGGTTTTCACTGATGCAGAATGACCGTTGCGTATGGAGTCTGCTAAGAGTATGAGTCTCTTCCTCCGGTCCTCTGGAAGATAGGCTCTGCCATGAATGGTATCAAGAATTCTAGCCTCTAGGTCGGTATGAGGTGAAAGTTTTGAAAATTTATCACCAAGCCTAGTGATTGAAGGTGGTTTATGGTTTCGTTGAGCGCTGAGGAGAGCTCCGCTGGAGAGTCGGCCTTTATCAGTCAATCGCCTAAGTAAGGGAAGACGGAGATGCCTTTGATGCCAGATTAATATGAATAAAATACAGTTTCTAAAATGCGTGTAAGCAAATGCTAGAAGTCTAAGAAATAAGATGGGAGAATTAGAGTATATAGCGCTAAATGAGAGGTTTGATATGATCGGTATCTCCGAGACATGGTGGAAGGAAGAAAACCAGTGGGACACTGATATCTGGGTACAAACTATATCGTAATGATAAGAGCTGATCAAATTGGTGGAGGGGTTACGCTCTATGTTAGAGAGGGCATTAAGTCACAAAGGATTAAAGTTTTGAAGGAAAGAAAATTTGCTATAGAATCTCTATGGATTGAAATTCCATGTAAAAAGGGGAAGGCGATGACAGCGGGGGTGTACTATCGACCGCCTGGCCAGAATGAACAAATGGATGATGAAATGCACAAAGAAATCAGGGAAGCTAACAAAAGTTACAGCACAGTAATAATAATGGGTGATTTCAATTACCCCGGTATTGAATGGGTCAGTGTCACGGCAGGACATGCTAGGGAGATAAAATTTCTAGATGAAATAAATGACTGCTTCTTGGAGCAGTTGGTTCATGAACCGACCAGAGGGGAAGCCATTTTGGACCTAGTCCTTAGTGGAACACCAGATCTAATGCAAGAGATAAGGGTGTTGGGGCCACTTGGCAATAGTGATCATAGCATGATCGCGTTTGATTTAATTAATGGAGGAGGGATAGTAAGGAAATCCACAGTACTACCTTTTAACTTTCGAAAGGGAGACTATAATAAAATGAGAAAAATAGTTAAGAAAAAACTAAAAGGAGCAGTTGCAACAAGCTTGGATGTTGTTTAAAAATATTATCGTGGAAGCCCAGACCAGCTGTATTCCACATTTAAGAAAAGTGGCAGGAAGTCCAAAAAACTGCCAGCATGGTTTTAAAGGCGAGGTCAGAGAGGCTGTTGCCAAAAAACATCTTTCAAGAAATGGAAAAAAGAGCCAAATGATGAAAACTGGAAACAGCAGAAGCACTGGCAAGTTAGATGCAAGGCATTGATAAGGCAGGCAAAGAGAGAATTTGAGAAGAAGCTTGCTGTGGAAGCAAAGACTTTTTCAAAACCTGTGAGTGTGTCAGTTGAACCATAAGATGATAGATGGGTAAAAGGGGTACTAAGAGGAGACAAGGCCATAGCGGAGAGACTGAATGAATTCTTTGCTTCCATCTTTACTGAAGAAGATGTAGCGTAGTTACTCACCTGTAACAGGTGTTCTCCAGGAGCAGCAGGAATCAGTCCTCACTTATGGGTGACGTCGGCGCCGACGGAGCCCTCGCGGAGCAATTTTCCCCAGCTTTCAAAGAAAGCCTTTGGGAATTGCAGCGCGCATGCGCGGTCGTCTTCCCGCCCGAGGGTGCCATCTTAGCCAGTCAGATGACATAGCTAAAAAAGACAGCATAAAAATATTTGCAAAAAACATAAGCAGACGATTGCAACTCCAAGGGGAGGAGGGAGGGTAGTGAGGACTGATTCCTGCTGCTCCTGGAGAACACCTGTTACAGGTGAGTAACTACGCTTTCTCCAGGACCAAGCAGGAAGTCAGTCCTCACTTATGGGACTCCCAAGCTCAAGGCTACCGGAGACCCTAAGCACAAAAATGAGCTCCCTCTAGCTCAGCAGCACAGAAGGAAAGAATCTTCGCTGAATTATCACCCACCGGTAGCCCACATCCGGGATGGAGGGTAGGAGTTGCTCAGACCTCAAAGAGATTACGGAGGACTGCCTGTCCGAAAGCACTGTCCCTGCGGGACTCCCTCTCGAGACAGTAATGGACCGCAAAAGTCTGGCTCGAAGACCAAGTAGCGGCCCGGCAGATGTCTGCCAGCGGAACAGAGCGGAGGTAAGCCACTGACGTAGCCTTTGCCCGAACGCAATGAGCCGTGACTCGACTTTCTAAGGAGAGTCCGGCTGCCCCATAAGCCCAAGAGATACAGTCCGCAACCCAGATGGACAGAGTACGCTTGGAGACCGGGAGCCCCAATTTATTGGGGTCAAAAGACACAAAAAGCTGAGCAGCTTTACGGTGCTCCCGCGTACTGTCAAGGTAGAAGTTCAAAGCCCTTCTACAGTCCAGGGTATGGAGGACCGTTTCAGCTCGGCTGGAGTGTGGTCTGGGAAAGAAGGTTGGAAGTACCACCTCCTGATTGATGTGAAAAGGGGAGACCACTTTTGGAAGAAATTTTGGGTGAGTCCGTAGGACTACCCTATTTTTGTAGAACCGAGTGTAAGGGGGATCAGACACGAGGGCCTGCAATTCACTTACGCGTCTAGCGGAAGTGAGGGCTATCAAGAACAGTGTTTTCCAAGACAGAAAACGGAGAGAACAGGTAGCCATAGGTTCAAAAGGCGGACAGGTGATCCGCTGCAAAACCACATTCAGGTCCCAGTCAGGCGCTGGCGGGCGCAGAGGTGGTTTAAGTAGAAGGAGACCTCGGAGAAACCTCGCTACGAGAGGGTCGCTGGAGAGAGGTCTACCGTCCACCGGCACATGATGTGCCGAAAGAGCACTGAGGTGAACTTTGACGGAGTTGGACTTAAGTCCCAGATTAGAGAGGTGTAGCAAGTATTGCAAGATCACCGACACCGGGCAGGAGAAGGGATCCTGAGACTGTTGGGTACACCAGAGGACAAAGCGACGCCATTTAAGGGCGTAGCATTTGCGGGTAGAAGGGCGTCGCGAAGCTAAGACGACCTCCTCCACCTCCGCCGGCAGGAGAAGGGGAGCAAGGACTACCCTCTCAGCAGCCAGGCCATGAGGTTGAGAGACCTGAGGTTGGGGTGTAGTAGAGACCCCTGATCCTGAGTGAGGAGATCCGGTTGTACCCCCAGAGGGAATGGATCCTCCACCGCTAGTTGCAGTAGGAGCGGAAACCATGGCTGTCTGGGCCAGCGAGGGGCCACCAGGATCATGAAGGCGTTGTCTCGGAGCACCTTGAAAAGAGTCCGAGAGACTAGCGGGATGGGAGGGAAAGCGTACAGAAGGCTCCCCGACCATGAAAGCAGAAAAGCGTCCGCCGCAACCCGAAGGGGGTGTGGCTGACGAGAGCAGAAGCGAGGAAGCTGCCGGTTGTGAGGACTGGCAAAGAGATCCACCGTGGGGAGGCCCCACTTTAGGAAGAGCTTCTGAACTACCAAGGGATCCAGACGCCACTCGTGCGGCTGGAGGATCCTGCTGAGTTTGTCCGCCAGGCAATTCTCTTGGCCCGGGAGATAAACTGCCTTGAGGAGAATGCCGTGACTGACGGCCCAAGAGCAGAGCTTCTGTGCCTCCCGGCAGAGGAGGAAGGAGCCCGTGCCCCCCTGCTTGTTCACGTAGAACATGGCAACTTGATTGTCCGTCTGGACGAGGACGGACTGGTGAGAAGTCAGGTGGGAGAAGGCTTTGAGAGCCAGGCGGATCGCCCTGAGCTCCAGGAAGTTGATCTGCTGAGCAGACTCCCACGTGGTCCAGAGGCCCTGAGTACGTGCCCCTTGGCAATGTGCTCCCCAGCCCAGGAGGGATGCATCCGTGGTCAGCACCCGGGTCGGCTGAGGTGACTGGAAAGGCATTCCGAATATCAGGTTCGGCTGCCGAAGCCACCACCGAAGAGACGAGATCAGCGGCTCGGAGACGCGCACCAGGTCTGCTAGGCCGCCTGTGGCTTGTCGCCACTGCTGGCGGAGACACCATTGAGCAGGCCGCATATTCAGGCGGGCATTGGGGGTCACATGGACGGTGGAAGTCATATGGCCGAGTAGTCTCAGGAAGCGCCTGGCGGAGACCAGGGGCTGGCTGCGAAAACGGTCGGCTAGGTCCATGAGCCGTTGAGCCCTGTCGAGCGGTAGGTATGCTCGCGCCTGAGGAGTGTGCAGCCTTGCGCCGATGAACTCGAGATCCTGCGAGGGGAGCAACGTGGACTTTGCGAAGTTTATAACAAAGCCCAAGTGCTGCAGAAGAGTCACCGTGCGGCACGTGGCGTTGGTGACCTCCCGAGCGGACGCTGCTCTGATGAGCCAGTCGTCGAGGTACGGAAAGACATAGAGGCCGTGAAGCCGGAGATGGGCCGCCACCACCGCGAGACATTTTGTGAAGACTCGCGGCGCGGAGGACAGGCCAAAGGGGAGTACTCTGTACTGGTAATGATTTCCTGCCACCACAAACCTTAGGTATTGGCGGTGGCTTGGGTGGATGAGGATGTGCGTGTAGGCATCCTTTAGATCCAAGGAGCATAGCCAATCTCCCTGCTGGAGGTAGGGCAGAAGGATTCCAAGGGTAAGCATTTTGAACTTCTCCTGCACAAGGAACTTGTTGAGGTTGCGCAAGTCCAGGATGGGTCTGAGGCCCCCTGTTCTCTTTGGTATTAGAAAATACCTGGAATAAAAACCTTGACCTCTCAGGTGGTGTAGCACCGGTTCCACCGCCTGTTCCTGCAGAAGACCTGCTAACTCCTGAAGGAGTAATTCCCTGTGCAGAGGGGGTCGTGGAGGTTCTCCCGGAAAATAGGAGGGAGGGACCTGGTGGAAGTGGAGAAGATAGCCTTCCCGCACGACTTGAAGCACCCAGGCATCTGCGGTGATGCTGGACCACCTGTGGGCGAAGTGAACCAGCCGGCCTCCGGTGCTGGGAGGAACCAGCGGGGGGGGGAGAGGCTATGCTTTGCGAGTCAAAAACCCCCACCCTGCTGAGCAGGGGCTGGTGGTGCAGGCTTGGGGGCTTGCTGCCTACGGGACCCGTTACCCCTTCCCTTGGCCTGCGGGCCCTGTTGGGGAGCTGCAGGGGCCTGATAATGGGGGTATTGTTTGTAGGCAGCCGCCTTCCTCGGGTAAAAGGACTTTTTCCCCGAGCCCTTCTTTTTCTGGGAAGGGGCGGAGGTCTTCCTAGAAAGCCTGGTCCTGGTGAGAGTCTCAGTCTCAATTTGCGCAGCCTTTTCCGCCATGGGCTTGCCAAAGAGGTTTTCGCCTCGGCAGGGGACATCGACCAACTTGTCCTGCACCCAGGGCTCAAGGTCTGACGACTGAAGCCAAGCCTGTCGGCGGGCACCGATGCCGGCTGCGGCCACTCGAGCCGATGCTTCAAAGCCATCATAGGCTGCGCGGGACATGAACTTTGAGCATTCCCGAATGCCAGTGGACAAGGCCAGGAACCTCCGCAAGGGTTCCTCGGACAAACCAGCGGAGAATCCGGCTAGCTCTTTAGCCAGATCCCGGAGATACATGCCCATGTATAGCTGGTAAGTCTGGACACGACATGCGAGCATAGAGCCCTGGAAACACTTCTTGCCAAGGCCATCCAGGTTACGGGCCTCCCTGCCAGGAGGCACCGAGGAGTGCATCTTCTGGCTCTTAAGACGATGCATGGCCGATTCCACTACCATGGAATGGTGTGGCAGCTGTGCCTTTTGAAAGCCAGGGCTCTTGCGGACTCGATAGATAGAATCGACCCGCTTGCTCAGGACCGGCGAGGAGGCCGGACTCTCCCACATGTGGAAGAGTAGTCGTTCCAGCATAGGAGGAACCGGTACAGTAAAGTGTTCCCTCGCGGGAGAGTCATACTGGAGGGCGTCGAGCTCTTCGGCTCGAGGCTCCTCCTCGGGATCCGCAGGGAAGGCCAAAGCCTTGGCCATATCCCTAACGAAGTCCGAGAACCGGGCATCCTCCGGGGGGGACTGCTTCCGAGGCTCGGACTCCGGTGAGTCCGATGGGACACACCGAGTCCGGAAAGAATCAGGCGACTCTTCCTCCTCAGACTCCCAGACCGACTCCGACGAGGACTCGGTGGGGTCGGCCCGGGCAGGGCGCGGCGCCAGCCGCCCCGACGCCGAGGGAGTCGGCGTCGGCGACCTCGGTCCCGAACGGGAGGCCGAGGGTGACCTCGACCGAGGATCGACTCGAGTACTCAGCGACTCGAGGATCGGCTCGGTCTCCGGGGTCGACTTGGACGTCGACGTCCCGGCGGTCGGGGCAGCGGCGCCAGCGAGGCCAGCGAGCAGTGCCCTCTGCTGGTCCATGAAGGCAGACAGTCTGCTCTCCAAGGCCGTCAACCTGAGTCCGAGCTCAGGTGACCCAGCAGCCCCCGACTCGGGCCCCGACGGCGTCGGGCCCGACGTCGGCTGTCGCGGAGACGAATCCAGAAGGACCACAGGACTTACCCGAGCAGGCATCTCCGACTCCAGGCGAGGTCGCTTCGGGACGTGTTCCTTCTCCAAGGACCCGGGGCGGCTGTCGGGGCTATGCGACCTGGCCCTCGCGGAACCAGGAGCGTCCACCGACGCCGCCCTCGCGGGTTTCACCTTCCGACGATGGTCCCCGGAGGGAGAACCCCGGTCGGAGGAACTCCGGCGACGGTCCGAGCTGGAGCCTTTCGACGCGGAGGCCTCCGACGAGGTCCGGGTACGGCTGGGGTCAGCGAAGATTCTCTCACGCTGATGCCGCCGACTTCTCAACGCCTTTGAGGACATTTTGCTGCAGGGCCCACAGATCAGTTCCTCATGATCCGGGCCCAGGCAGCGGAGGCAAAAGTCGTGTGTGTCAGTTAGTGACATATTTCGGTCACACCGACCACACCGCTTAAACCCACTGGCAGCCATCGGGGGAAAAAGGGCCCCTGCGAGGTCAAAGGACCGGGCTGCCAGGGAAAAATCGAAAACGAAAACTGACAAAGTCAGAAAAAACCGAAAAAAGTAAGAGGACTCGTGACCGGCGTCGCGAGTCCGGGCGGGAAAAAGATCGGCGTCGAACCGAAGGAAAAAGAATAAAATAATGAAGAAAATCGACTTTTTCGCGGGGACAAGACGGGGACGTCTGTAGGGCTCCGCGGAAAAAAGAAGACTGGCTAAGATGGCACCCTCGGGCGGGAAGACGACCGCGCATGCGCGCTGCAATTCCCAAAGGCTTTCTTTGAAAGCTGGGGAAAATTGCTCCGCGAGGGCTCCGTCGGCGCCGACGTCACCCATAAGTGAGGACTGACTTCCTGCTTGGTCCTGGAGAAAGGGATGTTACTCATGACTGAAGTGGTATTTAAAGGTGATACTGCGGAAGAATTGAAAGAAATATCGATACACCGGGAAGATGTATTAAAACTATTTGATAAAACTGAAGAGTAGCAAATCACCTGGACTGGATGGTATACATCCAAGGGTGTTGAAAGAACTGAAATATGAGATTGCAGACCTGCTATTAGTAATCTGTGAACTATCTTTAATACCTGAAGATTGGAGGATGGCCAATGTAACTTCAATTTTAAAAAGAGTTCCAGGGGTGATCCGGGAAACTACAGACCAGTGAGCTTGACGTCAGTACCAGGAGAAATGGTAGAAACCATCATAAAGAACAAAATTATTGAACATGTAGAAAGTCATGGCTTAATGGGAGACAGCCAACATGCCTTTAGACAAGGAAGATCTTGTCTTACTAATCTGTTATGTTTTTTTGAAGGTGTGAACAACACAGGTAGACAAAGTGAGTCAGTTGATACAGTGTATCTGGACTTTCAGAAAGTCTTTGACAAGGTCCCTCATCAGAGACTTTTGGTAAAACTAAAAAGTCATGGGGTAGGAGGCAGTGTACTATTGTGGATCAGGAACTTGTTAAAAGAAAGACGAGGGTAGGGCTAAATGGCCAATTTTCCCAATGGAGAAAGGTGAATAGTGGAGTACCCCAGGGATCTGTGCTGGGTCCACTGCTTTTTAACATATTCATAAATGACCTGGAAATGGGAACAAGTGAGGTTATCAAATTTGCAGATGACACAAAACTATTTAAAGTTGTTAAAATCCATGAGGAAAATTGCAAGAGGATCATGATAAATTGGAAGACTGGGCATCTAAATGGCAGATGAAATTTAATGTGGAGAAGTGTAAAGTTATGCACCTAGGAAAAAACAACCCAAACTATGGTTACACGATACAAGGTTCCACATTAGGAACCACCACCCAGGAAAAAGACTTAGGCCTCATTGTGGATAACATGTTAAAACTCTCCACCCAGTGTGCAGCAGCGGCAGCCAAGAGAGCAAATAGAATGCTAGGTATCATAAGGAAAGGAATGGAAAATAAAACAAAGGATATAATAATGGCTCTATATTGTTCCATGGTGCAACCGCACCTTGAATATTGTGTGCGGTTCTGGTCGCCGTATCTTATAAAGGATATATCGTTATTAGAAAAGGTACAGAGAAGAGCCACCAAAATGGTAAAGGGAAGGATACCCCTATGAAGAGAGGCTAAACAGGTTAGGGCTCTTCAACCTGGAAAAGAGTCGGCTGAGGGGAGATATGATAGAGGTCTATAAATTAATGAATGGAGTGGAATGGGTAAACACAGATCGATTGTTTATGTCATTAGAATATAGAAAGACTAGGGTACATGCAATGAAGCTACAGGGTAACCTATTTAAGACTAATAAGAGAAAATATTTGTTCACTCAATGTGTAATCAAACTCTGGAATTTGTTACCGGAGGATGTAGTAAAAACCATTAGTGTAGCTGGGTTTAAAAAAAGGTTTGGACAAGTTCCTGGAGGAAAGGTCCATAAACCATTTTTAAAAGAGACCCGGGATATCACTGCTTGACCAATACAAGCATTGTGGAACCTGTGTTTTTTGGGGAAACTGCTAGGTACTTATGACCTAGATAGGATACTTGGCTTGATGGACCCTGGCCTGACCCAGTATGGCCTATCTTATGTTCTTATGACGTGCCGCTATGACAGCCATGCACTTCATGAAGACTCTTGGAGCTGATGCGAGACCGAAGAGAAGTACTCTGTACTGATAGCGCATGTTTTGATTTACGAAGTGAACAAACAGTTTGTGAGATGGGTTGAATAATATGCGAGTGTATGCCTGTTTTAGGTCGAGGAAGTAAAGCCAGTCGTTTATCTGCAGGTGGGGTAGGAGGGTTCCCAGTGAGATTATCTTGAACTTTTCTTTCATGAGATACTTGTTGAGGTCTCGGAGGTCTAGAATGGGCCGGAGGCCTCCTGATTTCTTTGGAATGAGGAAATATGGAGAGTAGAATCCCTGACATTGTTCTTGAGGTGGTACCAGCTCGAATGCACCCTGAGCCAGGAGTGAAGCTGTCTCCTGCTGTAGGAGGTTGTCGAGCTGGTTTATAGAGAGGGCTTGGCCCTTGAAGTGTGGAGGAGGGAGCTGAGACGGTAGCCCCTATGGGCTATTGACAAGGTCCAGTTTTCTGATGTTATCGTTCTCCACTGTGTAATGAATCTGGAAATACTCCCTGGGATGAAGATGGCTGGACTGGCAGTGCCCCCTATTCAGAAGTCAAAAGGTTGGAGCCAAAGACGCTCGCTGAGTTTGAGGCTGTTGCTTTGCCAACCGAGGCTTTTCAGCTTGTTTACTCCCCTATTGCTTCTGCTGCTGAGGGTAGCCCTGATGGGAGTAGGACAAGAAGTACTTTCTTTTCTTTGGATAAAACGGCTTTTTGTTCTGGACCCTTTTCTTGGAGGGATCTGCCATTTTCCGAGACAACCTTTTCAGAGTGGTGTCGTCCGTTTCCAATTCTCCTGCTTTTTCTCTCCAGTTTTTACTAGAGAGGTTTTCTCCCGTACAGAGTATGTTGCCTAACTTTTCTTGCACCCAAAGTTCTAAATCGGATGCCTATAGCCATGCCAGTCTTCTTGCTCTGATGGTGATGGAGGATGCCCTGCTCATCAATTCAAAAACATTGAAAACTGCTCTGTTGATAAACTTGGAGATGTTCTGACTGTGTGAGAGACCTGCCTGAAAGGCAGGACACTTTTCCTCTGGAAGGAAGGGGAGGAAGCCCTCCCAATCTTTGCTAACCTCCTTGAGGAACATGTCCATGTACAAGATGTAAGAGTTGATGCGACTTGCAAGCATAGAGGCTTGAAAAGACCATCTTGCAAAAAAATCGAAGGTCTTCAATTCTCAGCCAGGTGGAACTGAAGCATGGTCTTTGCGCTTTTAATGCGCCTCATCGCCAATTCCATGACAATGGAATGGTGTGGCTTTTGGAAGCCTGGGCATTCTGGTACTCTGTACATGGTGTCGAGGTGCCTGCTTATTGGGGCTATGGAGAGTGGTGCTTCCAACATCCGGAGCATGAGGTTTTGAAGAATGTGGTATACCGGCAAGATGGTGGCTTCCTTGCGTGCCGTTGGATACTGCAATATTTCAAGTTCTCGGGCTCCAGTTCCGTGGAGGCTGGAATGGAAAGACCTGCCGCCATGTCTTTTATGAATTCTTGAAAAGACATATCCTCTGGAGGCAATTTTCTCCAGGTGTCGGATGGAGGTGGAGAAGACTCCAAGATGAAGTCTTGAAGATCTCTGGAGTCCAGAGATGTGTGTTCTGAATTGGTGGAGTCTGAGTCGGATTCTGGGGTGTAGTGGAGGCACTGAGGTTTTTTGTATAGATGTCCCTCGACTGTTTCCGGTTCTGCAGGTGGAATGAGGGCATTAGGATCCGATTTCGAAGGTTGCAAAGCATGCATCTGTACTGAGGAGGATGTGGACAGCGGCACTGAAGATGTCATTGGCACTGAAGAAGGCATCTGCATCGGCACCAAAGATGGATTCAGTGCAAGAACTGTGGTTAATACGGCCACCGAGGGCGGCATGGGAAACAGTGGTTGGGTCATTGACTGACCTGCCTGAGTCGGAGAGGGATGTACCACCAGGAGCGAAGCTGACATCGATACTGGAGCTGCCGGAATGGAAGGCATTGGTGTTGGCACCAAGGTTACCAATGCTGCCAGAAGGGCTGCCAGTGTGCGCTCCAGGGAGAGCACATGTTGGTTTAACGATGCTTCCGCAGCCCGGTCATCAGTTGAAACGGTGACAGCTGCCACCAGATCAGAGGCTGGTATCGAGGGATCCACGGAGGTGAGTTCTCCGGGTTCTGCATGAGTCCCTTTGGAGGCTTTGGAGGGGGGGTCCCTCCCGCCAGGGATGTTTACAACGAGAGCTGGACTCCAATGATGTGTGGGATGATTCCCGATGGGAACAGGACCTTTCCCAAGACCTATCTCTGAGTGATTTCTTTTAATCAGAGAGGTCCATTGTAGTTTTGTTGCCATCTTGAGTCTCCAAGGGCTGTTGATCCGATGGTCTGACCTTTGACATTTTCTTGGAACTATGTCTCAATTCCTTCAAATGTTTTGACATCAAAAAAACCCTGGAAGAGGTGGAGCAACCGAGGCATTGTCTGGGAAGAGTTTTTCAAACTTTTTTGCTTGATTTCCCAATCCACGTTTAGTCTCTTCTGGCAACGTGGACATTCGGTGGGAAGGTGAGCAGGTCACAAACACGTTAGACACCAATCGTGCTTGCCAGTGACAGATATGGTGCCAGAGCACTTTGTGCATTTTTTGAAGCCACTGGCAGGCTTTTCCATGCTGCGCCAGTGGATAGACCATGGGAGTAGGCCTCAGGGGAGGAAAAAAAATAAGAAACTTAAGGGAAAAGTTGGGAAAAAGTTGTTTTTTTTAAATATACGGGAAGGGATAGAAATTAAGAAAAAAGAGGTATCAGAGATATGGGTAGGCAGGAAAAGCTTTTCAGCGGTTCAGGAGAAGTCCTGTTGGCTCCATGGAAAAAAGAGAACTGAGGGAGTCACTGAGGAGAGTCAGTTAGAGTAGGAAGACAGCAGTGCAGGGTGCAGTGGACTGCTCCCAAAGGCTGATTGGTAGCTGGGGAGCTTCCCGCGCAGGCTCCGTCGGTACCCGATGTCACCCATACGTGAGGGCTATATTCCTGCTTGTACCTGGAGATAATACAATTATATAAAAAATATACCAACTATAATTTTAAATAGCTTAGTGAATAAAGTTTATTAGAAAATAACCAAAGGGGCATACATTACACCACAATCTTTGTGTTTATGTTTTCATGCTCTTGTCATAGCTTGCTGTTGCCTATGGTTATAGATTCCTTTTAACATCACAAAAACTGAACAATCTTTAAACAATTAGGCTCATGTACAGTATTGCATATCAAGTCCACTTAGCACTAAATAAATGCAAGAGTACCCCACTTTTAAATTCAGTGCAGACTTGCTAGTTTTTCTCCCCAGAACAGATTTGAAACCCACAAAACTATCTTACTAACATGAGCAACTTCTCCTGCTCAGTATAAACAGCACCCAAATACAGCAACTAGAAGAGTGACTATTCTTGTCTCTTCTAACCTTTACAGAGGCATTAAAAACACCACATGTTAAGTGAGCCCTCTTGCAAATACAGCACACTTACTGATCCTGAAACGATGAGATTAGACTGCGGATTGAAGTTACAGCAGAAAACATAGTTACTATGCCCCTTCAAGGTCTTTAAGCACTTGCCCTAAAATGACAATTCCAAAAAAGTGTGTCAGAATAGCATTTGGTTAGTCTTTCTGGTTCATAAATACCGAATGGTCTCCATTGTTAGGCGTGGATTGCATTTACCTTTTCAACAAGTACCTCATAGAGCCCAACGACATCCCTTAGAGCCCAACGACATCCCTTAGAGCCCAACGACATCCCTTAGATTCCAACGATACAATTCGCTAAGCAAATTTATGGTATCCCAACAATACGCCAAGTTAGATACTCTAACCCATAGTGGTGCATATGTTTCTATGAAGCCCCTGTTCATATGATTCCATGTAGCATGTTTTGTAAATAGTTTACCCCTGTTATCCAAGTTTTTTGCCCTGTTATCTGTAAACTCATACGTGTTAACTGTACTGAGCAATTTTGTTCCATGTAAACCGTGCTGATGCTGAATAGTGCGGTATATAAGAGATTGTAAATAAATAAATAAATAAATTTAGTACCTGTAAATCGGGATAATTTTCCCCTATATGCATCACTTTGCACGTATCCACATTAAATTTCATCTATTTAGATGCCCAGGCTCTCAAAATTCCTTCTACGATTCCTCACAATCCTCTGCTGTTTTAACTCTGAATAATTCTGCACGGTCAGCAACCTTGATCACCTCACTTTTCATTCATACATGAACTGGAGAAAGGGACATATTCAAGGCAATCTCCAGTACAGACCACCCATAGGGAAACTCCACCAGTGTCCCTTTTTTCATGTGGAAAAATGACCATTTAGTCCTACTCTCCATTTCAGCTCTTTTAACCAGTTTCCAACTTACAGCAGGGTGTTATTCCTTATTCCTGAGAAGTTTCTCCAAGGGGGACTTTACCAAATGCATTATATCAATGGCTCACATTCATTAACATATTCCTTTAACCTTCAAATAAATCTAGTAAATTCTTAAGACTTCCCTTTGTTGCACTCATGCTGACCTATCTATATGATGATTAACTTTATTTAATTTTCTTAATAGCTTCTATTAAGAAAAGAGAAAGTAGTAAAAGCTGCTAGTTTAGCTGTGTTTAACCCTTTCAGACCATATGTCCACTGTAATGGATGTCATGTTATTCATTGAATTCCATGTATGTATGTATGTATATATATATATATATATATATATATATATATATATATATATATAGTGTCTGTGAAATAATTCAGGTCTGAAAGGGTTAAGAGAGGTTTGGACATGTTCCTGGAGGAAAAGTCCATAAACCATTATTAAAGAGGACCATGGAAATTCACTGCTTACCCCGGGATAAGCAGCATAGAATCTGTATACATTTTGGGAACCTGACAGGTACCTGTGACCTGGATGCTAGCCACTGTTGGAAACAGAGATAATGGACTTGATGGACCCTTGGTCTGACCCAGTATGGCATATCTCTTAAGTACCTTTCTGCCTGGAACCAACATAAGGCTCACTCAGCTAGTTTCCCAGATCACCTCTGCAGCCCTTTTAAAAACAGACATTGGATTGGACACCCTCCAAGCCTCGGGTACTGGGACTATTTTAAATTATATTTCTAGATTTCTAGTAACATGTTATTAATTTCATGTTTCAAACTCTTTCTGAACTCTGGGGTGAATACCATCTGGTTCTTGTCATTTGTTACTCTTAAGTTTCCAATTTACTATATTCTATCCTCCAAATTTACAGTGCTTTGCTCCGAATCAACAACAGTGGTTTCTGGTGTGGGCATGACCACCACACAGTCGCCAAGAAGGTATTTAGACTTCTTGAATTTACATAAAGGCAACTTAAGAAAATACAACATTTTCCTTCTTGAGAGTCTATGGCGTTCAAAACAAAACTGGACTGCACAATACTGTATGAATCATCATGCAATATGCATGAGCGGTTTTTCCCCATCAAATAACCCTTACCGAGCTAACATCCCAGATTTTGAGTGTTTTATCATCTGAAGCAGAAACAAGAAGGTTTGAATCCGAAGACCAAGCAACATCCGAAATACCCTAATAAAAAGCAAAAAACTATCTTGTTAAAATGCAACTTGCATGGTTTGATTTCTAAGCATAACAGAGAGAAAAGTACTTTTCCAAGCTGTATTTTATTACAATTATGTTTTCATTTAATTAGGACTCATTTTACTTGATTATAAAATAACTTTTTTAATGTTACACGTGAGAAAATATATATATAAAAATCAAGTTATATTTCTAGAGGTAGGTGGCATTGGTCCCATAGGAGCCCCATCTTAAAAATTATATATCTTGTTGCATGTATTGCTTTGTACATTATGTTTAAAAAAATATTTTCAAAAATAAATTTTAGTGAACTTAATGATGATCAGAATTGTCAGACTGTCAGTACTGTAAGTCTTCAGTTTCCTCGCAGAGCTGGCAGAGAAATACACAACAATCCAAATTTAACATAGTCCTAGAAAAAAAATCATTAAAACAGGAACTCTAGAAAGCATCTCAGACATTATCAATCCAGTCCAGCTCTTAGAAATGTATTCAGGCATTATGCATGAGACAGAGGAAAGAAATCTTGTTAGACAGCGTTGCCACAAATGGCTATATTTAATATAAGGATGAGTTCCTCTGCTTGGGATATGCTTTTCTCTGCAACACCACTCTCCTGGTGGTAATACCTGGCTTACTTTCACATCCCTCAGATAAGACATGCCTGGGGGATGGAAAGGTTACAATTTGTTGCCCCAGCAGAGGACATGGTCGTAACATCATTCGAAGCCCAAGAAATTGGCACTTAAGGGTTCGGCAAGGCTTCTTTCTCAACTCCCTTGCCTGCTAGAACACTATGGTGCCCTGCAAGACCATCAAAAGAAAAAATGAGGGAAATTTTTGAAAAAGCAATGAACATGCAATCTTTCAAACAAACAATTTACTGAGACCCAGACAGGACATAGAAGGAAAGTCATGGAACTGGATAACTGCATCCACAACTTTTTCAAGAGTTAAAGTTCCGAAGTGTATGGTATTTATCCAGAATATAAAAAAGTATTGGCAACAGCTATCTAGGCTGCTGACTTAAAATGTCTGCTATCTCTGGAAAATGTAATTTCTGTAATAAGGGAAAGTAAAATTTGGACTTACCGTTAATTTCTTTCCTTGAATCCTACCAGAAAAGTCTAGACAAGTGGATTATACTCCCCTAACAATAAGTGTAGGCAGAGAAAAAATATCAACCCACTCTCAAGCCTCTGGCATATTAGGTGGTGCAGCAAGGCTGGATAGTCAGTAATTACTGAGAAAACTAAGAACTTATATTGGCTTACTATAATAAACCATCAACCAAAACTTTTACATAAAACCATTTCCCCTTGTTTTCTTTGGGTGGTTTCCTTTCTCTGGAATCCCTACAGCTCTGAGGGGGTGCAGCTCTGAAGGAGTCAATTGGCCTGCCAATGATCAGAGCCCCCTCAGTCTATATGCCAGTCCCCCCTTCTCTAGGCTTCGAGTACTCCTGCTCAAACTATATAGACTTGTGCTTAAACAGTGATTCGCCAGCAGGACATAGCTCCTAGCAGACTCCCAATGCAGCCAATAATTTCCTGGAGGGGGTGGGGGGTTGTTCTAAACCGGTCTGGCATGATTCAAGTAAAGGAAATTAATAGTAACTCCTAATTTCACCTTCCTTCACATTCTGTCCAGAGAAGCAGGACATATCCAAACTCCCTAATCCAAGTGGGAGGAAGTTCAAACTGCCCGGAGGGCAACATCCCAAAAGTCACATCACCCCTGGCCTGCACATGCTTTGTGAACAAATGCAGAACAAGGTCCACACTACCCCCCCCCCCCCCGCCCCGGGCAAATATCCACTGGAGGTACAAACTTGTGCTCAGCTCATGAAGTCAACTGTGCCTATCTTCCCTTCCAGCGACAGCCTCCCTAGTCTACTTGGAAATGGAGGACTTGTAGGCCACCTATCCATTGTATGGCTGGCAAACAAGACAACCAACCTAACAAACTTCCTGAATTGATTGGTCACCTTCAAATAAAGCAAAAGTGGCCTATGGTGATCCTAATGATGCAGACCTGACTCCTGACCACTGACCAACCTTGGCAGCCCTATGAAATGAGGGTGGAATCATTTCTCGATTCATGTGAAAAGGGAATGCCACCTTAGGCAAAAAGGACAGAGTTGTCCGAATCATCACCTTATCCTTTGTAAATGCCAAGAAAACCCAGAGGCTGCTGGGTCGCCAGGAGTCAGTACTTTAAGTAAGGTTATTATGAGCATTTCTTATATAAGCCATATAGAGTAACTCAAAATCAGTTTTGTGATATATGCATCGATTTAAATAAAGGCAGAGCTTGCTGCTTTGAGATGCTGTGGGCCAAACTGCCATCAGAAAGACCACTTTCCGTCAAGTCCCTGAGTGGGGCATGACACAATAGCTCAAAAAGTGCTGAAGCAAAGGCTTGTAGCAGGAGATTCAAATCCCAAGGGGGCAATGTGGCAGAGGGGATATCTTGATGTGGCCTTACTCAGGTCTGTCCAGCTTGGTGGCCCCGAGAGGAAAAACCACCACCACTACTCTGTTCACTACAGCAGGGGAGCCCCTGAGGAGAGAACTATCCTGGTGATCTCCCGTCCTTCAGAATCTGAAGCACCAGCCAGCCCTGTCCCCCGCCTGCTGGATGCAGAGAAATACTGACTATTCAGCCTTGCTGCACTTCCAAATATGCAAGCGGCTTGAGTGAATAAAACCTTTTTTGCCTCCACCTGCTTGGCTGGACTGGTCTGGCAGGATGTGAAAGAAATCTCTCTTTAGAGATATAAAATTTAGTGGAGATGTGACAAACTCCTTCATTAGTCTTGACATTGGAACTCACTCTAGCCCCCCCCCCCCCCCCAATCACACTCCATCTCAATCTCTCAATCTGCCCCCTCACCTCCAGCATTCACTCATTTGCTCTCCCTCTAAACTGGCAGTTTCTTCTGTCTCAATCCTTCTGTCTCTAGCACTCACTGTTCCTCAAGTCTCTACCCCTCCTCCCCTCCCCCCAAGTCTCATTACCCACATATTTAGGTTTACCACTAGGAAAACATCACAACCCAGTCAGAGTCCATGACCTATGAAAGACACTTGAGGAATTTAAAAAACTGGTACAGTAGGTGAGAGGTGGTATGTGGCAGTAGATGAACAGGTACTTAGGGATGTAACAGATGAGGGATAGATGTTCAGTAGATGATAAAGGATGCATGAGGAGCGGGGAATGAATTAATATGTACCTCTCTCTCGCTTACCCTCCTCCCCTCCCCAACCTGATCCAGGTAAACTCACTCCCACTTCCCTGGCTTGACCCAGGTGGCACTATGCCTCCCCACCCACCCTGACTCAGGCACTTCTCCAACTCCATGTCCCTACATGACCTCCACAGCATCTCCAACCCTGGGCTGTGGCAGTGTAAGCTTGTGAGGCACTGATGATGGCATGTGCTTGGGAGTGAGGAGCAGGGGTACATTTCTGATGTTAACAGCGGCTGAGACCAATGTAGACAAGCCCTCGCTACCCATGCTCCACAAATGGAGGTCTGTAGCGCCAGGGCATTGGCCTCAAAGCCTGCTTCACCATCGAGTCTCTCTCTGTCCTGTCCATCCTTCAATGCTTAACTACCTTATGGACCGGGAACACCGCCTGGAACTTCCTCACCGCTTGGATAAGTGGATCTTCCACACTGTCTTCTTCCACCGGCGCGGCTATGGACAGGTTAAAAGCCTGCAGCAACTCCAAAATCAGCGCCGTCAGCTCCTCTCTCCTGAACACCAGAATAATCTGGGCCTGATCCTCCGGTTCCTGAATCTCACCTTCCTCAAGATCCTCACTCGGATCCTCCAAGTCCCCTTCTAACTCTTCATCATCCAAACACTCTAAGGGAAGGGACTCGTCTTCCATCATCCGTGGTCGTTTACTTGGCCTCATGCGAGAACCTTCCGCTGTCTCGTCACTGAGGGAACCACATCGGGGCACAATCCCGAACTGCCCGGAGTAGCCCCCTGCTTACGAAGGCAAAACGCTTGATGAAGCATTAGCACAAAATCTGGGGAAAAATCTTCCAGGACCATGGCCGGTGCTCCGCGAGGCGCACTAGTGCCTGGCCGAGACGAAGCCTGCGGTGAAAGAGGGATCTCTCATCCCCCCTTTTCCTTTTCCTCTCCTCCAACCCCAAGGGGCTCGGAGAGGGATTCTTCCTTACCCTGGTCCTGTGACTCCTGCTCCACCTGTACCGCTTCCGCCACACAGCCACGACACACCGCGTCGGCAGAAACTGTGCCCCTGAGAGTTCCGCACACCAGGCACTGCGGACGAGCAGGCATCCGCTACCAAACTCCGTTTTACCAGGTAATGAGGCTTCCCAGCCCCCGGGTATGGCTTCCCAGCCAAGCTTGCCCTTAACCCCACTGTAAAAAACCAACCTTTAAAATATCTTTTTATTTATTTATTTATTTACCTGCTTGCCTATCTACAGGCACTCTTAAAGATTCTGGGCAAGCACTAAAAAGATGAAATTAGACTTACCTGCTAATTGTTGTTCCTTGAGGAACTCCAGTCTAGTCCCGAACCTCTGGGGTTAAGTACCTCCTCCCGCAGCTTTGGAGACTGAGCAGGTCACTCTTTTGGTGACCCCCGTATAAATAGGTCAGGATCCGCCTCCTTGCTTCAGTAACCTATTGACAAAGCAGACTCACCAGAGCAATAATTAAGTAGTTAAGAAACTTTCAAACTAGCCTTCTATAAGGCTAACTCTTTAGAAGTCCAATTGAACAGAACCTCTTGAAATAAACATAACATGCAATACCTATTTCCTTTTGTGCTGCTCGGGCCTACCCTCACCTTCTCCCAAGGCCCCCAAGCAGCCATCACTACCGCTGAAAACTAATTCCTTACTCCCCCCCCTAGGCAACGCAACCTTTACAGCCGCCTCAGCAGTTTACCGATTAAGTTGTACTTCACTTCAGGCTACAGTCCAAGCGTAACACCAGGGAGAGATGCGGGACTAGACTAGAGTTCCTCAAGGAACAACAATTAGCAGGTAAGTCTAATTTCATCTTCCTTATCGTCCCTCCAGTCTAGTCCCGAACCTCTGGGGATGTAAGAGAGCAGTGAAACAATTAACGGGAGGGACCTGCTAGACCAGCCTGAAGCACTGCTGATTCAAAACAAGAATCTCCTTCCGCCTGAACATCCAACCGGCAATGCTTAACAAAGGAATTTAATGACGACCACGTCGCCACCTTACAGATCTCTACTGCTGGCACTAAACTGAACTCTGCCCAAGAAGCCACCTGTGTCCTTGTCAAATGGGCTCTCAGCCCCTTCGGAACAGACTTGCCCTTCAATACATAAGCCGACGCAATCGCCTCCTTTAGCCACCTTGCGATAGAAGACTTTGACGCCGCCTCCCCTTGTTTTGGCCCCCCAAACAAGACAAATAATCTCTCCGTCTTGCGGAATAGAGCCGTTCTCTGCAAGTACTTCCATAACACTCGCCCTACATCCAGACAATGCAGTCGTCTTTTGAATTTATCCTTGCTATCTAAGCCGAAAACCAGTAACGACACCACCTGATTCAAGTGAAACGTCAACACCACCTTAGGCAAGAAAGAGGGAACGGTTCTCAACACCATCTTCGTGTCCTGAAACAACAAAAAAGGCTCCCTACATGATAAAGCCTGCAATTCTGAAATCCTTCAAGCCGAACAAATAGCCACCAGGAAGACCACCTTGAGGGTGAAATCCTTCAACGTTGTTTTACTCAAAGGCTCAAATGGCACCCGTACCAGGGCCTCCAACACTAAATTGAGATCCCACGTGGGCACCGCTGCCCTGCAAGGAGGTCTCAAAAGTGACGCCACTCTTAAGAACCTCTTTACATCCGGATGCGTCCCAAGACTCATCCCCTGTACTTTCTCTTGATAACAAGACAGCACTGCCAACTGGACGCACAGGGATGCGGCCGCTAAACCCTTATCAAAATCATCTTGCAAGAAAGACAGAACTAGCGGTACAGAGACCTTTAAGGTCGAAACCCATTTACCTTCACACCACGACTCAGACGCCAGATTCTTACATACGCCATCGAGGTAGATCGGCGCCTGGACCTCAATAGAGTAGAAATAACCTGTGGCAAGTATCCCTTTGCCCTCAACCTCGTCCTTTCAAGTGCCAAGCCGTAAGCGAGACTCGATCCACCTGAGGCATATTCAACGGACCCTGCACTAACAGATCTCTCCTGTCCGGCAATCTCCATGGCCGACCCACCAGGAGCCTCATCAGGTCAGTAAACCACGGCCTTCGAGGCCAATCCGGAGCAATTAGGATGACCTGACCCGTGTGTCTCTCTATCCACTGTAGCACCCGTCCTATTAACACCCAGGGCGGAAACACGTACAGAAGTTGCTCCTCCGGCCATCTCTGCATCAGAGCGTCCAGGCCTTCCGACATGCTCTCTCGCCTTCTGCTGTAAAACCTTTCGGCCTTCGCTGACTCAAACGTCACAATGAGATCCATCACCGGCGTCCCCCACTGACACACCAGCAAGCCGAAGACCTCTTGATTTATTTATTTATTTATTTATTTTATTTATTTACATTCTCTTATATACCACGCTATTCTGCATCAGTGCGGTTTACATTGAACAAACTGAAATTACATTGAACAGGGCATTATAACTTGGAGATAACTATTTTACAGGGAACATGGGCTATGGATGGAGAACCCACTCCCCTGGATCCACCTTGACGCGACACAAAAAAAAAAAAAAATCGGCTGTCACATTATCCACCCCCTGCCACATGCGCCGCCGATTAACGCCTCAAGATGAAATTCGGCCCAGCTTAAGAGCTCCTCTGCCTCCTCTTCGAGAGCTATGCTGCTGGTACCCCCTTGGCGATTGATATAGGCCACCGCTGTGGCATTGTCGGACAGCACTCGGATCGCTTTCCCCTGCAGATCGTGTTGAACGGCCCAAAGCGCTAACTTCACCGCCCTTAGCTCTAACCTGTTGATGGACCAACTCTTTACTGTTTCCGTCCACTGGCCCTGAGCAAACTGTCTTTTGAAGTGTGCTCCCCATCTGAGCAGACTGGCATCAGTCGTCATTGGCATCCAGTTCGGCGACTCCAACGGCATTCCTTTCTCCAGATTTCCGGGATCTAGCCACCACTGAAGAGCTTCCCTTGTCTCCCGTGGACAGGGAAGCTTTTGTGACAACCGATCGGACTGATGTGACCATCTCCTGAGTAAGGCCCTCTGCAGCGGTCGCATGTGGGCCCTGGCGCACGGCACTAGCTCAAGCGTAGCCACTATTGTTCCCAGAAGCTGTAGATAATGCCACGCCGTGGGAGCCCTCATTTTCAGAAAGGCTCGGACGAGCTCTCTTAACCCTTGCGCCCTGAGGAGCGGTAGAAAGACTCTGCCTACGTCCGTGTCGAAGCGGGCCCCCAAATACTCCAATTCCTGCAAAGGCTCTAGCCTGCTCTTCTCTGCATTGACCACCCATCCTAGACTCTGCAGAAACTACACTACTCGGCGGGTAGCCTCCTCGCTCTCTCTTCTCGACTTTGCGCGAATCAACCAATCGTCCAGGTAAGGATGAACCAACACTCCCTCTTTTCGCAATGCTGCCGTCACCACCACCATCACCTTTGTGAAGACTCGCAGAGCTGTTGCCAACCCAAACGGCAATGCCTGGAACTGAAAATGCCCCATAGGGACAGCAAACCGTAGAAAGCACTGATGCTCGAAGCGAATTGGTATGTGCAGATACGCCTCCGACAGATCTAACGACGTGAGAAACTCCCCGTCGTACTGCTACTATGACTGATCTCAGGGTCTCCATCCGAAAATGCGACACCCTGAGGCAGCGATTCACCCTTTTGAGATCTAAAATCGTCCGAAAAGCGCCCTCCTTTTTTGGGACCACAAAGCATATGGAATATCAACCATATCCGCACTGGTCCGCCGGCACCGGAACCACTGCCCTGAGAGCCCGAAGTCTTTCTAAAGTATCTCGCACCACTTCCAGCTTTGACCGGGCCCTGCAGGGAGAGAGAATGAAGGAGTCGACCACTGGGCGCTAGAACTCCAGAGCATAACCTTTCCGAATGACATCCAACACCCACTGGTCCCACGTTATTTGGGTCCAGGCCAGATAGAACTCCCTTAGTCGACCCCCCACGGGCACCAATCCCACCTGGACCCCCCTCACTTCATTGTGGTTCGCAGACGAGGAAGCTCCAAACCCTCTCACCGTTCCTCTGAACCCACGAAACCCCTGGGATCTGTAAGGGAAACGCCCTCGCTGAAACTGACCAAATCTCAGTGAGCAAAAACACCGAAACTCCCTTTGTTGACTTTTGGTCGCCCCCAGGGAATGTCCCTGTCCTCCGGCAACCTTCCGCCCTTAGACTCTCCGAGATCCTTAACCAGTTTATCCAAATCCTTCCCAAATAGGAGCTTATCCCAAAAGGGGAGTTTACTTAGCCTTGCTTTAGAGGAGCCATCGGCCGCCCAGTTACGGAGCCACAGGTACCTCCGTGCCGCTACCACTGACGCCATACTTCTTGCCAGACCTCGAATAAGATCATAATGGATATCCGCCAAATAAGCTGCTCCAGTTTCCAACCGAGCTCCTTCCCCGGCCGTGTCCTCCAGCCGTGTTCCTCTAATCCTCTGTGACCATCGAAGCCAGCCCCTCGCCACCCATGCCCCATAAATAGAAGCATGCATGGAAAGGGCATTGACATCAAAGACCTGCTTCAATAAGGAGTCTAGCTGTCTATCCTGGGCATCCTTAAGGGCTGCACTACCTTCCACTGGAATGGTCGTCTTCTTGGTTACGGCCGCCACCGCCGCATCCACCTTAGGAGATTTAAAAATATCCTTATCCTGGTCCGCCAAAGGATAAACGCTAGCAATGTAATATAATAAAAACAAACAAACAAACCCTCAAATCCTTACTGTTTGTTGATCTGTAGAGCCCAAAAGCGGAAGTAAGGATGTGGTTGAAAACTACAGGCCAGTTAGTTTAACTTCGGTGGTGAGTAAATTATTGGAAACGCTGCTGAAAGAGAAAATAGTGAGGTTTCTGGAGTCCAGCGGATTACAGGATCCGAGGCAGCATTGATTCACCAGAGGCAGGTCTTGTCAGACAAATCTGATTGATTTCTTTGACTGGGTGACCAGGGAGTTGGACCGAGGGAGAGTCCTAGATGTGGTGTATTTAGATTTCAGTAAAGCCTTTGACACTGTTCCTCACAGGCGACTTATAAACAAACTGAGCACCCTAGAGATGGACCCTAAAGTTACTGCTTGGGTTAGAAATTGGTTGGGTAAGAGGCGACAAAGAGTACAAGTAAATGGAGCTCACTCTGAGGAGAAGGATGTTACCAGTGGTGTGCCCCAGGGATCTGTCCTTGGTCTGATTCTTTTTAACATCTTTGTTAGTGATATAGCGGAAGGGCTGTCAGGTAAGGTTTGCCTCTTTGCGGATGATACCAAAATCTGCAATAGAGTAGACACCCAGGAAGGTGTAGATAACATGAGGAGGGATCTAGCTAAGCTTGAAGAATGGTCTAGAATTTGGCAGCTGGGATTTAATGTTAAAAAATGTAAGGTCATGCATTTGGGCTGCAGCAATCCAAGGGAGCAATACAGTATAGGAGGTGAAGTACTTTTGTCCACTAAAGAAGAGCGGGACCTAGGCATGGTTGTGTCTGATGATCTTAAAGTAGCTAAACAGGTAGAAAAGGCGACGGCAAAAGCTAGAAGGATGCTTGGGTGCATACGGAGAGGAATGACTAGCAGAAAAAAGGAGGTGATAATGCTTCTGTATAAGTCTTTGGTGCAACCTCATTTGGAGTATAGTGTGCAATTCTGGAGACCGCACCTTCAAAAGGATGTGAACAGGATGGAGTCGGTGCAGAGGGTGGCTACTAAAATGATTAGTGGGCTTCATTATAAAGCATATGAGGACAGACTTAAGGATCTTAATATGTACACCTTAGAGGAAAGGCGGGATAGAGGTGATATGATTGAGATGTTTAAATACCTCCGTGGCATAAATGTTCAGGGAGAGAGCCTCTTTCAATTGAAAGCAAGTTCTGCTACGAGGGGACATGGGATGAGGGTGAAGGGAGATAGATTCAGGAGTGATATGCGGAAATATTTCTTTACGGAAAGAGTAGTGGATCCATGGAATAGTCTCCCAGTGGAGGTGGTAGAGATGAGGACAGTAACTGAATTCAAAAAAGTATGGGACCAACACAGAGGATCTCTAAAGGTAAAAAGTGGACTGTTGTAGTTGTTGATATGGAAGGACAGACTAGATAGGCCATGTGGTCTTTTTCTGTCATCATGTTTCTATGTTTCTATTACCCTGGAGCCCTTCAGCCCTGACTCTGGCATGTCCCATTCTTCTTGAAATCATTTCCCTAAACACTCTATGTACTGGGAACACTTTCTGGGACCTTCGCACCGCCTGCAATAATGGGTCCTCCAACGCAGAATCCTCCGTCGGACCTGCAACTGGCATGTTAAGTGTCTTAAGCGTCTCTGTGATAAGCACCGGCAACTCCTCTCGCCGGAACACCCGAACCACTCTCGCCTGGTCCTCCTGCTCCTTGATCTCACCTTCCTCCAACTCTTCTATCTCCAACTCTTCCAAATCTTCTGATTGGTCCTCTGAGTCTACAGCCTGCTCCGCCCTGTCACTCAGCATTCTAGGCTTCTTAGCTGGGGCGCTTCCCACCCCTGCATCCAGAGGAGCTCCCGGGCGCTTTATCCCCAGTTCTCCCTCCATGGATGCACCTGCCGGCACTTGCATCCCCCTCCGAGGGCTTGCTGCAGCAGTGCCAAGAACTCTTGTTTTGGACCAGAGGTTGGGAAGAGGGAATGTCTGGCGCCGAGGATGGCCCCACTACCGGTTCCGGGGGGGAGGGGGTGCTGAAGAAGAAAGGGGTTCAGGAGAGAAAGGAGACTGCCCCCTTTGACCCTCTACTCCACTTTCCGTGGAAATCTCTGCCGCAGCCGCTTCGTGCACACACTCCATGCACACCCCGGCCTCCAACACTGACCTCCTTCTGGCCCCACACAGCACACACTGAGGCCTGGAAGGCATGACTGTCCTTCAGCTTTTCTCCTGTTTTTTTTTATGAAATTCAAACGAACTGCACCAGGAAACCACCCTGAGGAGTCTCTCCAGCAGTCTGTCACTCACAGTCTATTAGAGCCTGAATTACTCCCTCGAAGACAGGCTACCCGCTGCTCACTCTTTCCCGCGCTGATTCCACATGACCCAGGCCTATGCGTCCCCGAAGCGCCTAACCGCGCTATTTAAACCTAGACTGCCGCCCCCCCTGCAGCCTGCTCGGTGCTTACCTCTGCAGCCACCTCCAGTTGCCAAACGCGTCGTGCAGCAATCCCCCGTGCTCAGCCGTTCAGCGGCATCAGCGTCAGGAAGATCGAGAGAGGGAGAGAGAAGCTTCGCCAGATGACGCGCTGACAGAATCGCCGCTGTGCTCTGACGCCCACTCACCACCGACTCTCCCGGCGCTCTCTACTACCCGGCTGCTCACTCACGCGGTGGGTTTGGGAGCCGGAGTCCACTCCTTCCACTCCCACACTCTACCCCACTGGTAGTAACCGGCCTCCAGGTAGGGGGGGGAGCAGCCCTCGCAGCCTTCAAGTTAAAGCTGAAACTATAAAATATAAAAACCAACCTAGATCTCTTTTTTTTTCCCCAAATTCACTCTAGCTTCCTCTCACTAATTAACCCTTAAACCTCCTTATTCATTTCTCCAGTGAGTCCTGAACCTCCTAGGGTCAATACTCCTCCAGCTGCTTGGAGACTGAGAATACTGAAGCAAGGAGGTGGATCCTGGCCTATTTATACAGGGGTCACCAAAAGAGTGACATGCTCAGTCTCCAAAGCTGCAGGAGGAGGTACTTAATCCCAGAGGTTCAAGACTAGACTGGAGGGACGATAAGGAATTAATATTCTCTCAAAAACGAATGACCTGAACCCACAGGAATGGCCTGCAGCACAGCCAAACACAGTGATTGCAAAAAACTGCAGGAAAAACACACTACCGACAAAAATGGTCGCCACAAAAATTTAGTCTCTGGCTTTACACGAGGCTGCAGGCCTCACCAACAGCCAGAGGCCCCGCAGTTCCTCTACAACCCTCTGCAGTGTTCCCCCCGATCCGGAGGTAAAAGAGAGGGTAAATACCTGGATTCCTGCCAGTAGCTGTCACTGCTCCGTGCCGGTGAGTTCCGATGCTGAAGGAAGTATAGCCACCACCTGCCAGCACTCCCCAACGCTGCCAACAGAATCGGCAGCCTGTTCAGAGCTTGAACACACAGCTCCCCACTATCCTTGCTAGGTAGGGAGAGTTACAGGGCAAGAAACCACACCGAGTGATGAAGGGAAGAGGGGCAGGCATCCCCTCCACTGCCCCCTTCTACACCTTAGGCTCACAACCTCCTGCTGCATGGAGACTGGTCAAACTGGAAGCTGGTGGGAGGTGCCACCGGTACATGTGTCAAGCTTCTGACATGCCCAGTCTCCATGCTGCAGGACAAGGTACACTACCCAGCAGTGCGGGACCGAACTGGAACGATAAGGAAAAACCTTTTTGCCTCCACCTGCTTGCAGGGGAGCATAACCTGCTTGTCTGGACTGGTCTGGCAGGATGTGAAAGAAATCTCTCTTTAGAGATATAAAAATTAGTGGAGATGTGACGAACTCCTTCATTAATCTTGACATTGAAACTCACTCTAGCCCCCTCCCTATCACACTCCATCTCAATCTGCCCCCTCACCTCCAGCATTCACTCATTTGCTCTCCCTCTAAACTGGCAGTTTCTTCTGTCTCAATCCTTCTGTCTCTAGCACTCACTGTTCCTCAAGTCTCTACCCCTCCCCCCCCCCCCCCCCAGTCATTACCCACATATTTAGGTTTACCACTAGGAAAACATCACAACCCAGTCAGAGTCCATGACCTATAAAAGACACTTGAGGAATTTAAAAAACTGGTACAGTAGGTGAGAGGTGGTATGTGGCAGTAGATGAACAGGTACTTAGGGATGTAACAGATAAGGGATAGACGTTCAGTAGATGATAAAGAATGCATGAGGAGCGGGGAATGAATTAAAATGTACCTTTCTCTCGCCTTCCCTCCTCCCCTACCCAACCTGATCCAGGTAAACTCAATCCCACTTCCCTGGCTTGACCCAGGTGCACTATGCCTCCCCACCCACCCTGACTCACTGGGCTGTGGCAGTGTAAGCTTGTGAGGCACTGATGGCGGCATGTGCTTGGGAGTGAGGAGCAGGGGTACATTTCTGATGTTAACAGCGGCTCAGGCCTGCTGCAGCAGGTGACAGTGTGCAAGAGGAAAGCGCCTGCCACCACTACCAGGCTACACTGCTCTGAGAGGCCTGGAAGGTGAAGGCACAAATACGGCAAAGGCCATGATTATGAGTTGGGCTATGTCTGCAGAGGCTGGAGAAGTTCAGGAAATCTTTTCCCCAATCTGACTTTGAAATCTGTGCTGGGGTGCTTCTATGAGACCGAGTTTGATAGAGTATTGCATGTGCACTTCACCTGCACGGACAAATGGCCAAAGCTCTTTTGCTATAATAAAACGTTATCTACATCTATATATAAACGAGTACTTTCAGTCAGATCTAGGAATTTACCTTAAATAATATGGTGAAGAAATGCTGATGTGATTTATGTAATTCCAATATTTAGCTAAACCACATTTAATTAACACTGCTTCAGTAAACCTGCAAGTTCAAGTTGATTGGAACCCTGTTGTACAAAACTGTCTTATAGAGAGAACCTTTATAATAAAGCAAAAAGGTAGAAGATATTTTTTTTAAGTTTCAGCCTTACCAATTTGTGACCAGATATCGTCTTCTCGAATTTGCCATCATAAGCTCCCCAGATTTTAATTAGCTTGTCAGCCGCTAAAATAAAAATAGTGCAGTAATTGACATGCAATTAAGAAGGAAATTTAAATTAGCACTTAAATACTTAATGTTGTCTTTCAGCGATTGAATGCTCTAGGGACTAAGCTAGCTGATACAACCAGCATACCCATACCAACATATAGCTATTAAAGTTTAATATGTTTTAAGAAAATTTACCTATAAAACTGACAGGTGTCCCAATTAAAAGCCTTCTTCATCCCTCCTCCCCTCAATAGGGATAGATAGTTCGTCATCTGTTTCTAGACATCATTTGGATACTAATTTTCTCCACTTGAAAACCCAGTGCACCTTAGTACAAAGTTTCCCAATCCTCTCCTGGAGGCACACCTAGCTGGTTAGGTTTTTTAGGCTATCCACAACGAATATGCATGAGATAGATTTACATGTCACAGAGGCGGTGCATGCAGATCATATGCATATTCCTTGCTGATGTGCTGAAAACCCAGCTGGCTAGACGTACTACACCCAGGAAAGGGTTGGGAAATACTGCTGGGATATAAAAGATTCCTTTACAGTTATTGTCACTGTAGACATTTTCATATTTGAATAACAGGTCAAAGCACAAAATAGAGCCAACAACCAAAATTACAAGATATAAAAATATAGGGAAGGAAACCCTATTTCTTGCTTAATTTTTCATCAGTTGATAGGACAGAATTGCCATGACATACAGCTGGCCCAACGACAGTTCATTCTATCTGGTATATTATTTCATAAGGTCTGCTTGAAGGTATGATAGCTCTTAATTCTTAAGCACTGAATGGTCTATGAGGCTAAATAAGCCAACAAAGTCACAAAAAATAAACACTCTGGAAGAATGACTGCCTGTTCTGCTAGGGCTAGAGCAAGAGTTAAGTGCTATGTGCCCAATTCCTAGGCAATATTGGTTGTGGTTAGTAAGTATATTTGACTGTAATCTGCCCAGCACTGTGGATGGAGCAGAATACACACGAATTAAGGTGAAATTTTCTATGCCTGCTAATTTCCTTTTCATGAATTCTTCTAGACCAATCCAAATGAGTCTGTTATACTCCTCAGCCAGCAAGCAGAAACAGAGCAGAGCAACATTCAAGTAGTGTCATCACTTTTATATACACTAGGTAGCACAGAGAAGCTACATTTGTCTGGCAACGTCAGGAGTCCCCCAGCCCCCCGAGGCGTTGATGCAGAAGAACGCAAAATATGCACTTCCCATGATCTTCCTGCCAGCAGGAACGATGGCCATCTTGGATGGCTGCTGAGGTTTGCCTCTACCTGCTGGCTGGGGAGCATAACCAACTCAACTAGAGTGGACGAGAAGGATAAGGAAATACAGACAGCAACATGCTTTGTCACACAATCCATTTAACCAGTATTAATACTAATACAACAGTGGTTCCTGCTTGCATACCAGAAAAGGGCAAATGAGCCAAGTCTACCCCCTCTGGTGAATCTAGCTAAGATGGCAACTGCTACTTTGAAATTGGCCCATAAAAGAGAAGTCCGAGCTTTGCGTGTTTGAACACGAATGCTGCTAAGTACTGCAGAGTCAATCAATATACATACATGTTAACACTTCCAAGCACAGAACAAAGCTTCTTTCAGCCTCCTTATGGAGGGTTTTAACAAACTAATTTATAAAAAAAAAATTACAAGAGAGAATAGAAAGAGTGACAGACATGCTAGTTTCTTCTTTAAAAAGAAAGAAAGCAGAGAAAGGAATAAGATGTTTCTAAATTCAGTTTTTATGTCTGAACAGCTGAACAGATCAAAGGGTCTAGCAAGCAGCTAAGAAATGAGAGAAGAAAAATCAAAGACAAAAAAATAGAAATGTCAGTACTCACAGGAACTGGCTAGCCATTCCCCATTGGGACTAAATTTTACTGATGATACAGCCTTGGTATGACCTGCTAGTGTGAACTTCAAAGAATAATTTGGTTTTACAGGTGCAGGCTGGGAAAAGAAAGATGCATGTAAGTACTCTTCTTAAGGCTATTGCGTAAAACAGGATAACACAAACTCAATTTCCATTTCATCCCATCCCACCCCCCCCCCCCTCCCCACAGGACCACTGAAAGACTCAGCACTACAGAACCGACCTTGCTCTGATTCGCAGAAGAAGAAGGGGCAGACTGTGTTTTGGTGGTTTCGGCATCTGGTTTCTTCTCCTCTGTTGCCATGGTTATGTAGCCAGAATATCCGAGAAGCAAAGGTCCCCTGTTTTAGGAAGGAAAATGCTGCTTAACAGCGAAGTACTACACAGCTCAGCCAGCGAGAAACCAAATCTGGATCGGTCACACTATAACAGAAGGGACAAAGAGCCAACCAGTTACTGTCTTATACCCAAAATAAGTCTTCCCAAATGTATCTGCACTATTTTCGATTAACCTGAGTCACTAGATTTGACATTTGTCATTAGCATGCAGAAAGTGGCATAGGAAGGAGGTATTAGCAAAGTTCCCACAGTTTTTGTATCCATCATTTATCTTCCAATAAGGAAAAGAATTTAATCTAGACTTCAACAAAAAGCTCTGTCCTAGTTTTAATATTCAGTTGTACGAGGTCTTGAAAGATAAGGATAGCAACATGTGGCTTGGGCAACTGTCACAGGATTTCAGAGCTCTGCACCTCCAAGTCACCATTCAAATCCAGCTCAAGTCAGTGAGGCCTTAAGGTGAAAAGTGTACACTTGCAGCGTTTGATGCGTTTCCCCCATTTGCAGAATCAGGCATGTGGGGAGCGCACACATCATGGGCAGCAGAGAGGTATGTACACACACACATGCTGCCATGGCCAACATGGGGGGGGGGTGGCATGTATGCACCAGACCTGCATACAAACATGCATGCTCAAACACATACACACCCCACCCCCTACACATCAGTCAGACAAAACACACAAAAGGGGGTTGGAAAAAAATTCCACGAGCCATGCTCTGCATGCTTTAATAACCAAACCATCTAAGAGAAGTACCGTATTTTTCGCACCATAAGACGCACTTTTTCTTCACCAAAAAGTGGGAGGAAAAGTGCCTGCGTCTTATGGTGCGAATATAAGAAGTTGCAGAGCGGCAGCGGGTCCCCCGGGACCTTCCGTGTCCTTGGGGACTGCATCATCCCTCCCCCGCCCTGTGTTCAGGCTTACCAGTGCCAGCCACCACCACAGAAGATCTCCTCCTTAGACACTCACCGACTCCTTCTTCTGCAGCCGCGGCTCCCTGCCTCTTAGGGAACCGCGGCTGTGCTTTTAAAATCATCTCGGAGCCCTTCCTGTCTTGACGGGCTCCGTGCAGCATTGTCCCGCCTCCAAAGGAAGTGGTAAACAACTTCCTTTAGAGGCGGGACAATGCTGCACGGAGCCCGTCAAGACAGGAAGGGCTCCGAGATGATTTTAAAAGCACAGCCGCGGTTCCCTAAGAGGCAGGGAGCCGCGGCTGCAGAAGGAGGAGTCGGTGAGTGTCTAAGGAGGAGATCTTCTGTGGTGGTGCCAGCGCTTCCCAGATTGCCAGAAGCCACTGATATCATGAGGTAATAGGAGAGCAGGACGTACGATAGCTACACTTGAGCAGAACACAGCTTCCTGTAAGTGGCTTCTGGCAGGGATTGGGGAAGACTTGGAAATCATCGTTTCTCTTTTTCCAGCCCAGTTTCCTGACTTCATATGCTAGGGTTAAAAATTAGAGGCTCTTGGGGGTATTCTAACATCAATATTACTAGCAATAATAAGCACTTTCACAGCAAATAGGTAGGATGCATAAGGCAATCAAAACAGAATATTTTTTTTCCTATTTTCCGTAGGATGCATAAGGCAATCAAAACAGAATATTTTTTTTCCTATTTTCCCCTCTGAAAAACCAGGTGCGTCTTATGGTCCGGTGCGTCTTATGGTGCGAAAAATACGGTATATCAAGACTCTCTTTGTACCTATTCCCATTATAACCAAGCACACTTTTGCAAGGTACAACCAAACCAGACATACCTTCAGAGAGACAACCAAACCAAACCAGACATACCTTCAGAGAGATGTGCTATTGCATCAGCATGCCTCCACATGGGACACTTAAGACACTGCAAATAGCCACATACTAATAGTACATCATTATCACATTAGGCAACTTATGGTGAAATTAGACCTTACCTGCTAATTGTCTTTCCTTGAGTACCTCCAGTCCAGTCAAGTGGGTTTATCTTCTTCCACCAGCAGCTGCAGACTGAGCATGCTCAAAGTTGTGATGTCAGCCTAGAAGAGATCCGCCCCTCCTGCCTTTATCTGCCAGTATCCTGTTGACAAAGCAGACTCCAAGGAGAGCACACAGCCAGAAACAAGCGGCATTGCAAGCAACCTAACTATTCTTTTTTTTTTTTTAAATAGCAACAACAACTAAATACACATCTGAGGTGAGCAGGATCAGGAAGCTATCACTCCACCAAGAGCAGACCACCTGATGAGGCCAATTGCAAAAGGAAAAACTCTTACCTCTGAAGCCTGTTCGTACACCATGAACCTTCACGAACACCACTACAAAAACATCCGGGTTCGCTCTTGATTCAGAAGCTGAAAGGAAACTGGCTATAAGAACAAATTGGCTGGGTCCTGGACTGGACTGGAGGGGACTCAAGGAAAGATAATTAGCAGGTAAGGTTAAATTTCACCTTCCCAATCATCCCTCCAGTCCAGTCAAGTGGGATGTACCAGAGCAGTACTCAATCTTGGGCAGGATCTGCGAGCCCTGCCTGGAGTATTCTGGTACAAAAGGTCGCATCACCCGCCACCTGCACACCCAGGCGGTAATGTCATGTAAAGGTATGCAGTGAGGCCCATGTCGCCACCCTGCAAATATCCGTTGGCGCAACCAGCCCATGTTCTGCCCAGGAGGCAGCCTGGTTGAATACGCCTTCAAGGCGGTGGGTGGAGTCCTGTCCTTCAAGAGATATATTGAGGCGATGGCTTCCTTGACCCAGTGAGCTATGGATGTCCCCTCGCCCTTGTGCGGCCCACCAGACACGACAAAGACTATTTGATTTCTGAAACTCCTGGGTCCTCCGCAAATAACTGTGCAGTATGTGACCCACATCGAGAGAACATAAGCAAGGGTCCCCAGCACTTCCCACTAGAGAGGAGAACACCAGTAGGCTGAGTGCCTGACTGAGAGGAAATTCAGAGACTGCTTTAGGCAAAAAGGATGGAATGGGACGCAAAATCACCTTTCCTTTGAAAACTGCAGAAAGGGTTCTCGGCATGACAGTGCTTGCAACTAAAAAGATGGACTTGAACGTCAGGTGCTTCAAGGTAGCTCTGCTTAACGGCTCAAAGGGAGTTTCAACAAGCACGGAAAGCACCATACTGAGATCCCACAGCAGAACGCAGTAACGGACCGGTGGGCGTCCATTCTTCATGGCCCGAACTGAACTACTTCTGGATGCGCCACCAGTGATATGCCACGCTCGTGACCACGGTAAAAGGCCAGAGCCACCACCTGAATTTGCAAAGAGTTAAAGGCCAACCTGGCCAGCAAAAAGGCAGGAATATCTGGCATGGAGACCAAAAACCCTCAATCTCCTTGTGCACACACCAGTCCTCAAACACATGTGAACATACACCAAAGACGTGAAATGCTTCCGTGCCTTCAACAACATGTCTACCATAGACCCGGAATAACTCTTGTCTCAGGCGTGCCCTTTCAAGAACCAGGCCATAAGCGAGAATCGAGCTACTTGAAGCATGAGGATTGGATCCTGTGAGAGGAGGTTGCGTCTGGCCAGCAGCAGCCAGGGCCTCACTATCAACAACCTGAGAAGGTCTGCATACCACAACCAGCGCAGCCAATTCGGGGCAATGAGGACCACCGGACCTAAATGCGTCTCAATGCATTGAAGAAGATAACTGATAAGCAGCCACAGCAGAAACACATACAGCAGGCCTGTTGTCTGCCACAGTTACGCCAGGGCATCAAATTCTTTGGATGTTCTCTCTCTCCATCTGCTGAAAAATCTGCTGGCCTGGGCATTCACAGTTGATGCCATGCGTTCCATTATGGGTTCACTCCAATGGCAGACTACTTCCTGAAACAGTGCAAGATTTAACTGCCATTCTCCCGGATCCAAGTGGTGTCAACTGAGAAAGTGGGCCTGCAGGTTTTCCTTGCCCCACATGCACTGCGGAGATTGCTAAAAGATTGCTTTTCACCCAGGACAGAAGAGGCTGAAACTCTTCTGCCAGCATCACACTGCCTGTCACCCCTCCTGGCAATTTATGTAAGCCACTGTATTTGCATTGTCCAAGCATACTGCTCCGTTGAGGATGAGGGAACAAAAACCTGTAGCACCAGAAACACTGCTCTCATTTCCAGCAGATTTATGGACCATTCAGCCTCTGTCAGCGACCAACACCTCTGTGTTACTTGCAACTCATAATGCACTCCCCACCCCCATGAGGTTGGCATCAGTCGTTACTAGAATCCAGTCTAATGGCTCCAGGGACATCCCTGCCTCCAATTTCTCCGGATGGAGCCATCACTGGAGGCGAGTCCTGGTGATCACCAGGCAGACCAGCCTCTCTGACAGAGGATGATGCTGAGGCGACCATCGGGACAACAGCCTCATATGAGTTTGGGCCCACAGTGCTAGATCCAGAGCTGCTGCCACAGACCCAAGCAACTGGAGGCAATACCATGCTGACAGAGCCACCATGCTCAGAAAATGCTGTACCTACATCTGGAACTTCTGAGCCCTCTCAGGCAGCAGAGACACCTTACCTTCCTGGATGCTGAACTGCTCCCTGAGGTAGACTATGTCCTGGGAGGGGTCAAACTGGCTTTTGGGCATGTTCATGACCCAACCCAGATTCTGGAGAAAGACTACAACCTGTTGAGTGACCGTTCCACTCTCTTCCATCGACCACGCAAATCAGCCAGTTGTTGAGATAGGGGATCCTAGTGCAACCCTCCTTTCGCAGAGCAGCTGCCATGACCATCGTCACTTTGGTGAACGGCCGAGGTGCCACAGCTAAGTCAAAACGGCAGAGCCCGAAACTGAAAGTAGTCCATGGGCACCACAAACTGGAGGAAGCACTGATGCTCTGGCTCAATAGGGATATACACCTCCATGAGGTCTAGTGTGGTGAGAAACTCATCCCTTAGCACTGCAATGTTTCCATCCAGAAGCGTGGAACCCACAAAGACCGGTTGACATGCTTGAGATCCAAAAATCGTCCGAAAGGAGCCTTCCTTCCTAGGCCCCAGTAAGTAAATGGAGTATTAATCGGAAACTAACTGGTCGACCGGCAACAGGAGCAGCGCTTCCAACCGCAGCAAGTGTTGTAACATGTCGTGCAGTGCTTGCAGTTTGAATGGTGCTTTGCAGAGCGACAGAAGGAAAGCCTTGGCAACAGGCTTTACAAACTCTAGAGCAGATCTTTTGGGAATCACTTTCAGCACCCATTGGTCGTAAGTTATTGTGGCCCAGGAGAAAGAAAAATATTGTAGTCGACTGCCAATTGGCTCCAGATCCTCCTGGTCTGGCCTCGCTTCATTGGGATTTCTTAGACAGGCAAAGGTCCCCAAGAAATAGCCTCTGCCGGATCCCCAGTAACCTTGAAAGGGCTGCCAATAGGAAACCTAACAGCCCCTCTGAAAGGATGGGAAGCGGGCAGCCCTGAATCTGCAATAGTCCCAAGACTGGCCTCTGGGCATAGTACCCGGCTTTGGGGTTTTTGGACGATCCTCCAGGAGCCTAGAACCTTTAGAATCTCCCAGATCATTGACAATCTTTTCCAGCGCTTCACCAAATTGCACTGTTCCAGCGCTTCACCAAATTGCACTGTTCCGTGCTGTTCAGTTTTAACATTTGTTGTTTACTTATACTATTGCTTTTGGTTATATGTTACATGTAAAACAAACTCTGTTTTGTTGATTGTTGTTTATTGTGAACCGCAACTGATCTATGGAAGATGCGGTATATAAGTGATTGTTAAATTAAATAAATAAATAAATAGCCTCCCCTTAAAAGGCAGCTTACTGAAACACGTCTTAGAAGAAACATTCACAGATCAGTTATGCAATCATAAGAACTTATCTGGTAGCAATGATAGAAGCCATAGGCTTGGCCAAGGCACAGACCTGGTCATAAAAGGCATCTGCCAAAAAGGCCGAAGCTGATTCTAACTTGGTTGCTTCTAAGAGGGGAAGAGCGGTATCACCATCTCCATTCGGAAATCCCTGGGACCAGCGTATACATGCCCTCATGACATAAGCCTCACAGATGGAGGCCTGATGGGTCACAGCGTTGGTATCAAACACCTGTTTCAACAGATGCTCCAGCTTACAGTCTTGCACATCCTTCAAGACTGCTCCACAATCCACCGGGATAGTGGTTTTCTTAGTAACCGCCAAAACCAAAAGCATCCACCTTCGGCATTTTCAAGAGATCCCTGTCTGCCTGCAGAATGGGGAAGCCTAGGGCCATAGCTCTACAGCCCTTCAAACCAACTTCTGGGACCTCCCACTCTGTCTCAATCACCTGCTTTATCACTCTGTGTACCGGAAAGATTGTTTGGGATGACAAACCCCTGCAGTAGCGGATCTTCCAAAGGTTCCTCTGCAGAAGCCAGAACCTGAACCATGTTAAGCATGGCCAACGAGTGGGAAATTAAAGAGGCCAGCTCTTCCCGGCGAAAAACCCTCACAACACTAGGGTCTTTCCCAGGAGGGATCTCGCCATCCTCCATTTCCAGAGCCATCGTCTCCCCCCAAAGGTTGGAAGTCCCTTCCAAGGGATCTTCAGAGGCCCTTGACTGAGGGTACCCTTGCTCTCCCCACAGGTCCTCCTTAGTGTGCTGCAGCTTGCAGCAGGGTTCCTCACAAGAGGATTCCTCAACCCTTGAAGCCTCTGAAAGCATTTTAACTTTCTGGCGCTGCTCCTTCCCTAGTGCACAGCCCTGCTTTCACTTCAGGCAATAAGCTTGGTGCATTAGTAATACAAAAGTTTGGAGTGAAAAAACCCTCAGAGTTAGTTATTTTCACTGCCAGAAGCAATCCCAGGTGTAGAAACTCGATTTCTGGACTTGGTTTGCTTTTTCCCAGAGCTCGAGGCTGCTTTCGGTGCTGCAGACAAATTGGCCACGGCTCCCGCCGAATCATCAGGAACCACCGGCTCTGAAGCATTCTGCTCACAAGGTCCTGTACTTTCCTCCACGTCCCCCACAGAGAATTGAGCTTCGGCGGATTTGCCCTTTCGTACATTGAACGGCAAACACCCACCCATGAAAGCAAACTCCTTCCGCATGCCGCAGACAATTTAGGGGGCCTTCAATATCTGCATAAGAAAATGCCCGCCAAAACAAAACAGGAAAACGAAGTGCTCCCGATAAGAACACTACAAGCTGAGCCAGGCCCCCCACCCACACCTGACCACGAAGGAATCGCAGCAGGACAAGAGAAAAGAAACTTTACCAAGCAACGAAGCCCAGTTCTTGTCAGCGGTAGCTGCTCTTGCACTATTTTTTCTCTTGTAACTTTAAGGTGCCAAGTACTTACAGGCCAAGGAGAGTATCCTGTGGGAACCAACCAGATACTCTACTCAAGGAGAAAACTGGAAGTCCCAGCTGGGGAGGGGAAAGGGATTTGGAACCACAAGGTGTTTTACCACACTGCACACCTAGCAGACTCAAAAGCCCCAGTGGAAATGAGAACTGTCACTGCTCCTGTTCACTCAAATATGCACCATTAGAGATTAATTCCCCCAGCTTAGAAATAGTAATAGAAATAGGATAAGGTGGTATACAAATCAATCTGTCTGTCTGTCTGTCTGAATGAAAATCTGCTTGGTAGACTCCTTGCAGCAATCCCAGCTCCTGTAACTCTCATAATCCTTTTTGTTGCTATTGTTGTGTGGAGATCCTGCCAAGTGGGAGCTCCTCCCTAGCTGCTGGAGACTGACATACTGGTGGATAGAGGAAGAGGGGGACCCTCTTCTAGGCTGACATCACAACTTTAAGCATGCTCTGTCTCCAGCTGCTGGTGGGGAGAGATAAACCTACTTGTCTGAATTGGACTGGAGGGACGATTAGGAAGCTCAGTTAAGCTAAAAGTAAAATATGGACTTGCCCAATCTGCTGTGAAAATTTATAACACACAGCCCATCCTATATAAGCAGCCTGAAAGAGTGGATAAAAATAATCATCTGTTCAGGTGTTTTATCAGCAGCCACAAGCTCAGGGAAGTGTGGATTGCATATCCTTTGCTCACGGCTGGCTGAGAACGGAAGAGCCGATGAATGAAAATTTGGAGTCTGCCCCAAAAGTAGCTATATAGCCAGAACACATCAAGAACATTATTAATTAGACAAATGCGTTAAGCTCAAATCTCTTTAAATCAGATTAGAAACCAACTACCTCAGCAGTAACCTAAAAAAACTGAAGCTATGTTCATATCAAGAAAACATGATACAATCTATCCAAAAACCATCATAATCAACAACACCGCTATCCCAGTTAACAAGAGGTAAAATACCTAGGGATAATATTAGATCACACATTCAGTATGCTCCCCCACATAAAGCAAACAGTAAAAACTGTATTCTATAAACTAAAGACTGCACAGCACCTAAGACCCCTCCTCGACACCCATGATTTTAGGTCTGTAATCAACTCATTAATTACCCCCCACTTCGACTACTGTATTAGTCTTTTGAATGGCCTACCACTTAAAAACACAAATATACTCCAAAGAGCCAAGAACATCTCTGCCAGGGTGATAGCAAAAGCGCGTCTAGCCGACCACATAACCCCCATTCTACATGAACTACACTGGCTCCCTATAAATAGCCGGATAAAATATAAAATACTCTTAACAACATTCAAACTCCTCAATGACATCTCCCCCTCACACCTAACCATCCTCCTACACGCCCCACCAGAATCCAGAACACGCAGACAAAATGCAACCCACTCACTTGTCATACCCAAAACCATCTGCAGGACAAAGAAAACTACAAGCTCCACAGCCTTTTCATTTGCTGCCCCTACCCTCTGGAATGAGCTTCCACTTACCCTCCGCATGACAAAAGACCTCCAACTATTCAGAAAAGGACTCAAAACACACCTCTTCCCTGAACATTTTGAAAACCCAACTGAAATCCCTCACCTCCTACAAGCTACCTCTCAACAAACACAGAACCAACCTACTAATAACCTCCAGAACCTACAGCCTATTAACTCCCCCCTCCCTCACCCCTCAACTAAACAACCCTTGAGCCTTCCCCACCCTTCCAAAGAAAAAGTGAAGTTAAGAGGCTGATTCTGTATATATGTAAATACAAAGTTGACACACAAGTTTGTTTGTACAATATGTTCCTTGTAAATAGTTTGTACAATATGTTCCTTGTAAATAGTTAATACCACTGTTCCATGTAAAAGTTGTTTAACTCTTAACTGTAAACCTCCCTTGATCTCTGGAAGGGGTGGTATAGAAGAAATATATAAATAAATAAATAACTGAAAGACCGTCCCTTGTTTTAGCATATACAGCTGATAAAGTTTTATTGTTGCTTTGTGCCGACTCCTGGCAACCCTGTGGATAGTTGCAACTATCACCTGTGTTTTTAAGACTAGGTGTGAATGTAAGTAGTGTGGTGAAGAGCGCCCTCCTGAGGAAATGGAGACTGAAGGAAATCCTGAAATGCAGCAGGATTTACACAGGATTTACAATCCTAAAAGGAAAAAAAAGCCCTCTTCTGGTGAGCTGAGAATGAAGACCAGCCCAGGGGAGGAGTTGAGCAGTGCTGATTGGGCACACCCAGGGGTTGGACGGGGTGTGTCTGAGAAAGAATCCCTTTATGAAGTGGTGAAGGACGCTGCTAAACAGATTAAGGGGATCAAGAAGAACAAGAAGAGAGAGAATAGCTTGAAGCAGAATTCCCAGGAGCAGAGGACCTGTGAGCAGAGGGCCTGGAAGCAGAAGCAGAATAGCTGTGAGAAACAGGAAAGCCATGAGCAGTTGACCAGGAAGCAGTTTGGCTGCACGTCTGAGCCGGGTAGCAGCAGAGGACCTGCAAGGATCTTAACAGGTGCTTGGAAAGGAAGTCCTACGAGAAGTGGACGAAGCCCTGGTTTAGAGTCTTGGGAAAAGGCAGAGCCCTCGTGGATACAGTTTGGACCGGAGATACCTAGAAGCACTCACAGCTGCAAAGCTTTTGAGCTACCTAAAAGGAGAGGAACCTGGCAGAAAGACAGCAGTTTCTATAGGAACCTGGATAGAGAAGGTAAAGTCCCATCTCCTATATTTAAGGCTGTTTTAAAAGATCCCAATTGTTACCCTGAGTCATTCAAGCCAAGAGCTGAAGGGGGAAACATTATTGACTGGGAGAGAAACTCAGTGTTGGCTGACAACGGTTTGTCAGGAACTGAACAGGCTGAATTGCTCCTTCAGGACTTTAAAGAGTTCTTAGAATTGAAAGCAGGCAGACAGTCAAAGCTGAATGAGGACAATAGCTCTGTGCAGTCAGAAGTTTTTATGCAAGTGGAAAATGCCTTACCTTTGATAAACTCTGACGATAATAGCATGGACTGTTCAATATGCTGTAAGGAAATAGCAGTATAACAAAGCTTGCCTGTACCTTGTATGAAAAGAATACAACGTGGAAGTTTCTGCTGCCGTGCTCTGAAAACCTAATTGTTTGCACCTGAGTTTGAGTTCGCACTGTGAATGGAACAGTGATTGCATGAGGCTGCAATATATGTAAGTCACCTCTTGAGGCAGAGCTGAGTTAAGCTCCATAGAAGAAAAGCTGATCTCACTTTACGTTGTCTTATATTCCTGAGTTTCTTCTGTTACCATTTAAAGCACCATTTATGTTCATGTATCTGAATTTTGATGCGCTGGAGGAATCTCCCCAACACGAATAAAATATTCTTGCAAAGCCTTACCGTCTCTGGCGCAACTACATTTATCAGTGAGAGAAAGGAGAACAAAACTACATCTCCCATCATTCCAAGGGAATAGTTTTAATCCATTCCTCACGGGACAATAGGCCACTCCTGTCCTTTAGCCCTAGGGCGGGGGCAGGAGCGTCGCAGTAGATTGCCACACTTTTCTTTTGTGCAGCAAGTCTACAGCACCTGGTCTTCCAAGGTGGTCTTCCAACCAAGTACTAACCAGTCCCAACCCTATTTTTGAAGAGTTCCGTTTTACCCTGAACTTTAAAACTGAATAAAAGGAGTTTGTCGACTGGCTGGGGGTGGTTTTGTAATACTGCCTTCCCTCGTCTTACTCCGACAAAAAATTGGTTAGGATACATATTCTCCTGAGGGATTCAAAGGTTGATTTGTTTGTTTGGATTTATGATATCACCTTTGGTTGGGGATTGGTTGAGTTAACTTCAGAGTTCAAGCAAGATTGAGCTCACCGAGGATGGCATGGCTGTACTTCTTAGAATGGCCCATGTTTTTGCATAATTTAGGATCTAATCATGCTCTGAATATAATTAATCTAAACCATGCTGAAATAGCCTTACTGCATAAATAAATTCAGGCAAAAGTATGTATCTTTTCATTAACTGGTGGCATCTCCTTAAGCAGCAATAAGGTCAACAAAATGTTTCCTGTAACTGGTGAGAATTTTAGCCTATTATTCCACAGAAAACTGCTTAAACTCCGATACCTTTTTCTTTTATCATGCTGCAAATCTTTGAAAGGCAGGCAGAGAAATATATCCCTGCCCAGGTTTTGCAAATCACATGGTTGATGAGATCACAGTAAGGCTGGAACACACAGCCATCCCAAGCCTCAGAGAACCATTTTCTCTCTGACTTTCAGAAAGTGAGGAAGGCCTGCTAGCTGGGGTTTAGGACTGCAAAGGAGAAACAGGAACTTAGCTGTAGTTGCCTGTGTCTGGGGTTTAGGGATACAAAAGGAGAAAAAGAAATAGCAGCATGCACATCTTCAAACCTGATTTTCAGGCACTGACAGCTGGCTTTCTTGTGTTGGTACTTTGAAGCACAGAAAGGATTCAAACTGTCCCCCCTCCCCAAAAAAAGTGTTTTTGTCTCCTTTATTGCTTTGGAGTCTGCTTCCACACAACTAGGGACTTGAAAGTTTTGGGTAAGGCAGGGAGTGCCTTTGCACTTTACTAATACAACAGAGCCAGTGGCAGAAGGAGAAGTTACAACAGAATACATAGATTTTAGATATAGTAAAACCAGATGATAGAGTGCAATATTTTTTTTCCAGAAATCTTGTTTATTTATGGTCCGACAGCAGCTATGGAGGTGGGAGGGCACCTTATCTATTCCATCCCATGTTCAGAACAAAATAAAAGCTAAAAGACAGGCAGTGCCTGCGAACCCAGTTCCACTGGAGCATTAGCTGGACAAATATACTACAACCACCTCAAAAACTATAAAGATGCCATAGATAACTCAAAGAAAAATTACTATGCTACAATCCTATCAAAATCATATAACAGACCAAGAGAACTATTTTCCATAATTACCAACCTAACAGATTCTAACAAGGAAATCACTGACATCTCTGCACAAACTCTAGCCAATTATTATCAAAACAAATCAAAACACTCACCAATGACCTTAGATCCTATCTACAAACCTCTCCATATGCTAAATGAATGGCCAGAATTTTACCCTTTATCCAAAATATCATTAAAGAATATCATTATCAATCTTAACACCACAACATCCTATCTAGACCCTTGTCCAGTAACCTGGATAAAAAACACACTACCAACACTTCTTTCATTCATACTTCCTATGGTCAATTTATCACTACTCCAAGGTTACCTCCCACCCACCCTTAAACAAGTACAAATCAGACCAATCCTGAAGAATAATACACTTGACAAAACCTCCCCAAAATCTTACCGACCTATCTCAAGTATACCATTCTTAGCAAAAGTCATCGAAAAAACTGTACAAATACAAACACAAGAATTTCTTGACTCTTCCTACCCGCTAGATGACCAACAATATGGATTTCGCCCCAAGCATGGAGTTGAAACACTCCTGACTGTTTTTACCGATACACTACTAAGAGGAATAGACAACCACAAAAAAGCTTTTATCCTCTTATTTATTGACATATCAGCCGCTTTCGATAGTGTTAACCATTCAATAATGCTTAACTACTTAAGACACATAGGAATATACTCTACAGTTCACAAATGGTTCACCTCTTATCTGAGCAATAGAACGCAAAATGTTAGAAGCAGCAATCAAACTTCTGAATCATATAAATTTGAAACAGGATTACCACAAGGCTCAGCGCTTTCAGCTCTACTATTTAATATATACATAAAACCAGTTTGCAATATCTTTAAGAAATATGGTGTACTCTATCATCTATATGCAGATGATATTATGATGTACATCCCATTCACTATCCCTAACATACCGTTGCAACTCCTTTCGGATTGTTTTAATGAAATAACATTATGGCTAAATGCCCACAATCTCCTAATAAACCATTCAAAAACTGAAGTGCTAATAGTCACCAAAAACCAAGATTATACCCCACCAACACATATAACACTTCAAAACCAAGAAATTAAAATAAAGAATGAAGTGAGATACTTAGGAGTCATTTTAGACAAACATCTCACTCTAGATACCCATATCAGAAATACCACAAAGAAAATTTACTACAAACTTAAAATACTTAAACAACTTAGACCTCTTGTTTACATACATGATTTTATCAGTATAATCCAAGCCACTATAACCCCCCACTTTGATTTTGCGAACCTTATATTATTAGGTACATCAAAACAAAACATCAAAAGACTGCAACTCGCACAAAACTCAGCAGCTAGGATAATAACAAAAACACACTCTCATCAACATATAACACCAATTCTAGCATCCCTTCACTGGCTTCCAATTCAAAACCGAATAACATATAAAACACTAATAACAGTATTTAAATCACTATTTGATTTGACACCATCTACTTTAAGTAACTTAATTACCAAAGAACATCCAAAACCTACTCAAAGAAAAAATCAACTAAACAAACTTAAAACCCCCATAGATTTCATAAAAACAAATAAATCAACAAACAGAGCGTTCTCACATGCAGCCCCAACAGCCTGGAATTCCCTCCCTGTTGAACTAAGAATATTAACAGAGATTAATGAATTCCGAAAAAAACTGAAAACACACCTCTTTACAATGCACTACAACACTATAGAACAGCCATCAAAAGAATTAGACAAAGGCTAAACAGTTTTATCTACATCTCACTATAACAGAAAAGAAAACCTGCCCTATCTGCATCTGTACTACTCATAATGATTATATCCCACATAACTTGTATATGTATTTAATAATATAATGTTAATGTACATAATGTATATAGTGTTGCACTGTTCAGTGCTATCTGTTCAACATTTCTGTTTACTGTACATTGGTTATAGTTATATGACGTTATATGTAAAACAAATCCATGATTTGTTGCCTGTTGTTATTTGTGAACCGCAGCTGATCTTAGGAAGCTGCGGTATATAAGAGATTGTTAAATAAATAAATAAATAGCTCCCCCCTTGTCTTCTTAAGTGTCGGCAGGTAGACAGAATAACTGCCCAGTGCAGAGCCTAGCCAAGTCTGGGTGTGGGACTCCGGCAGGGTATCCAAGGCAGCACAAGCCTGCAGTACAATCCCTGGTTCCAAGAGCTGGTAATCCAGTCCTACTGGAACATTAGCTAGACACTGGAGCTAGACGCTTTCAAGAGTCACTGGGCAGGTAGCCTAAAGCAGGCAGTGCAAAGGCTAGCCAATGCCACGCTTGGGATCTGAGGCTGAGCAGCTGTGAAAGTGGGAGGGCCCTTAGCTGTATTCTATGAAATAGATAAATAAAAAGTTAAATTAAATCTCTCTCTTTACTCTAAGACAGGCAGTCCCTGGTCCCCAGAGCTGGGAATCCAGTCCCATTGGAGCATCTCTTGGGCAAACACATCCCTCCTCCCCTTGGTTCTTTGAAAAGTGTCATCAGACAGGCAGTTTAACTGTCCAGTGCAGGACCTATCTCAGGCATATCAAAAATGCTTGGGAAGGGTACATCTGGAAAATCCAACGGCTGTAGAAAAAAAAGGGAGGAAAGAGAGCAGTACTGGCACAAATGCGCAGATAGAGTCAGAGTTCCTAGAGTATTGTCATGGGTTCCTCTACTCCACCACCCAAGCTAAACTAAAGAGAGAGATGTCTTTCCAAGGACAGTAGACCGAGCTGTAGTTTTCGGTGCAACTGTGAAAGAACAGGTGTGGTGCCATCTCCATACAGGGGCAAAGAGAGCAGCAGGTGAAGGCAACTCAGCATCATAACACGCACATCGTATTCCCTACTGAAAAGTGAATGAAATGGTCTTGGAAGGTACAGAATTTGAGTGTCCACATGTGGGATTTACATCTGAAATCAGATGCTGAAAGTGTACTGGCTAAAGAGGCTGTTGAAGTGGGTACTGCTAGCATGCGAACTGGTGAGGAGGTAAAAAGTGATAATGGCAGTACCAAGGCCAAGAGCACTGAACAGATAGATGCCATTGGCCTTTTATTCTCTCCTCTGTCCCCAACCATGAGTCCAGCAGCAGCAGCAGCCCCACCCCCCAAAATGTAGAATGCAATACTGTAGGCAGCACATTAGCAGAAAGAAACTGATGGGTCATCTTTATGAACAGGGCATGCTGTATCTTTTGGAAAGCAGCACTCTTTCCAGCTCGGTACAAAGGCGGGCATTTATCAGGCTAGGGACTCTATTCAGTCAGTAGAAATAGCAGTGATGGGAAAGGTACAAGAAAAACGAAATTCCTTTCCCAAACGGAGGCCCTATCCTACATCAGACAGATGGCATGGCAGAAGGCCTGACATGCAAAGCAAGTCACCATGGAAGAGATGGAGTGGTGTTCAGTGATGCAATCATAGGGCAGGTGGCAGGCAGCACAGAGGGTGGTGACCCGCTGCTTCATGGAAGTGATAGCCCTGAATGACCTCCCCTGAAGAAAGTTGAGAAGGAAGACTTTAAGAGGCTGCTGCATCTCGTAGCTTCTGCCCGAGTGCCCTGAAGGATAATTTTTAGTACGCAGATGATCCCCAGCCTGTATAATTTGTTGCATCACCAGCAATAGGCAAAGCAGAGGCCAATACTATCATGAATTTTACCATAGACATCTGGACTAGTCAGAATGCTACATGTGCCTACCTCTTCCTGACATTGGCGTCAGCAGGCCACACAGTCTGTAGATTTAACAGGTAAGCAACAGGAAGAGGGTACCAATGGGTTGTGCTGCACAGTCAGGTAATGGATGACAGCCATACGTGAATCCATATTTTAGCAAAAAATAAGGGCAATGCAGCAAGGCTGGCACTTAGGGCACAAAGAGAGAACCATGTATCCACCTGGTTAAGGGGACTCCTTAGGTCTCAGGAGAAAAGCAGACCAGTCCTCAGTGCAGAGCTCAAAAAAAAAAAAAAAAATCACAGATGCCAAGTCGCCATGGTACCTAGAAATTCCCTTAGCATCTGATTTGGCTGCAGCTCCTGAAGGATGCAGCATTTAAAACTGCCCCCATCACAATTGGTTCTCTGTATGGTTGAGCCATGCAGTGATGAAAGCTTGGACTGATCTCGAAGTTTCACATCTCACAAGACTCGAAACCATGAGATCAATCCAAATATCCTCCACCATGCAGCTCAAGCATCTAGAGAGCCAATCACAGTGGAGGAAGTCTGAAATCGGCATGGCTTTATTTATTTAACAGGCTTTTTATACCGCTTTATCATTTCAGTGAAAGTGGTTTACATTGTAACTTAAACTTCGTAATGTACATTAAACAGGGACATTGATAACTTGGATTCTTCTGAGGCAATGGAGGGTTTGGTGACTTGCCCAAGGCCACAAGGCGTGCTAGTGGGAATCGAACCCTGTTCTCTTTGGTTCCCAAGCCAGTGCTCTAACCATTAAGCTACTTATGAAGGAGGATGCTTATATGTTAACTGCTCTCTGTGACCCATGGATGAAAGAAACTACTGCTCTGTGGTGAAGCTCATCGTCTTTTACTGGAAAAGTCAGTGACCCAGGTAGAGGAAAGGGAGTGCCAAAGGCAGGGGGAGGGGCAGGGATGATGCAGAAGGAGATATATCAGGCATGCCAGCAAGCAACACTGGTCGTATGAGTACCTACTACTTACCCCTCCATCTCCCCAGCTTTACATGTCCATGGGTCCATGAGCCCCAGCCTGGAACAATCTTTGGTGACCGAAGCCCTAACTAAAATGCTAAGCTGCAGAAAATGTACAAAGAAAAAGCGACAGAAATGGTAAAGGAAATGGAATGATACCCCTATGAGGAGAGGCTTAAAAGGTTAGGGCTCTTCAATTTGAAAAAGAGACGGCCGAAGGGGGATATGATAGAGGTCTATAAATTAATGGAATGGTACAGGTAAACATAGATTGATTGTTTGCACCATCAAAAAGTAGAAAGACAAGAGGACATGCAATGAAGCTACAATTGTTACAACCCATTTAAGACTAATAAGATAAAATATTTTTTTACTCCACGCGTAATCAAACTCTGGAATTCGTTACCGGAGGATGTAATAAAAGCTGTTAGTGTAGCTGGCTTTAAAAATGCTTTGGACAAGTTCCTGGAGGAAAGGTCCATAAACCATTATTAAAGAGGACCCGGGAAATCCACTGTTTATCCTTGGGACAAGCACTGTGGGAGCTGTGTGTCCCTTTGGGAACCTGCCAGGTACTTGTGGCCTGGAGTGGCCACTGTTGGAAACAGGATACTGGGCTTGATGGGCCTTGGCCTGACCTAGTAAGGCATTTCCTATGTTCAGCCTGCCACAAGTCTAACTCCTGCACATATTTTAGTGACATGCTACTTTGCCTTGGCATACTGGGTACACAAAGCTGCATAGTATTTGTTGTCCTGCTCTCAAACCAATGTGTCTAGTGAATATATATTCTCCATCACTCATGGCTAGCAGCAGATTTGGTGGGAAAGCCAGTGTTTCCAAAGACAAACCTCTCCTTGCTTGGTTTCCCTTCGTTTTTTTGCAAATGGGAGGTGGACTGCGTGTAGAGACTAAAGCTATACTGAGGGGTAAGTTGCTCACTCTCTCCAACTTCAGTGTCTATTAGTTGTGTTCTTGACAGCGTGCACTGCAGTCTCTCCAAGATGGTTCCCCAATTCCAGTGCCAAAACATTTTTACTACTACTTTTTTTTTCTTTTTGAACAAAGCAAAAACCAAAACAGAGGAAAGAAATGGAAAAAAAATGTCCCTCTGCTGCTGGTACCAGTCTCACTGGCCCGTCCTTTCTGTCAAGGACTGCTCCCTGTTGCCAGCTAGTCCTACTCATGAGATCTGAACCACAACCACTACATTGTAGAGGTCGCAAATCCCGCTCCTGCCTGCAGCTTGCTATCTTGTTTCCAGCAAGTGCATTTGAGCTTTTATGGAAAAGATAAAAAAGGAAAGATTAAAAAAAAAAAAAAAGAAACCAAAAAACAGACCCTCTTTCTTTGCCTCTCTGCTGCTGTATTCTCATAGCTTGATCACCGTTGCCCTTTGCCCTTTCCCTACTGATTTTGTCTCTTAATGCCACCTTTCTAGCTGTGTGGCTCTGCAACTTTGGCTTTTTCTGGGCCACTTCTCATCCTCATCTGTATCTTTGTGCATGCCTTTGACATTATATGCTTCTTTGGCATGCAATTCCTAACAACCCAAGTCCCGGAGAAACTGAACATAGCACAGTGAGGGTAAACACTATCAGTCTACCACCATCGCCTTGAGCTCTCCTCAAAGTTATTTTCAATTTTCCAATACTGTACTTGTTTGGAGGTTCTAACAGGGCAGTGCAACTGCTGTTATACCCTTGACTAAAGAACAGTATTTCTATCAGGAGGGATGAGCATGGAACGCCGAGCCAATCTGATAACCAGATCAACCCTAACTATCATGGAGAGACAGCTTGCTCACACATTCAACATCCGCCATTATTGTACTTACCAACTACTGTTTTTCTGCCAAAATTACTAGCCTTTCATTGTAGGGCCTCCAGCCTCTCTTGGTTCTTCTGGGCTGTCACCGCCAGTGCTGCAGCCCTACCTACACTGCTTTAGGGGCCTTCACCACAGTGCATCCTCTGATTTCTTCCCAGATCTTTGCAAGGCGACTGTTGAGCAGCGAAAACAACTGCTGACCATTAATGCAGTGGTTACAGGTGCATTACGGCCTAATCCATCCTGCCAGGATGTGGGTTTCTATCAATAATGCCACATTCCTTTGAGGATCCCTCAGCACTGTGGGCTCTCTTTGCTGAGTATGAGTGCATGGACCACTGAGTTTCCAAGGTGTTAGCATGCAGCGTTTCCCTGCAAACACAAATCGCCTAGATGGACGATCAAGTAATTTACCACCGCAAAATGGTATACAATACTCAAGCTAAGAGATGCGTCAGCAAAAGATATCTGGTTAAGTACACAGAAGGCCATGGCGGCAATCTGGACTATTACTAGTATCAGACTCTTATGTCCGGAATCCATGGCTCCTTCAGATATGAAGGTGACAAAGATAGCCCTATGATTCCCGTGGTGACTCTTAGTCTTTTTTCCACAACTACGATGTACTCTTGTTCAATGTTCTGGAATTTGAATTAAAATAACCTGGTCTTGTAAGTAGAGGACCTGTACTGAGGGAAGCCGGGGTAAAGGGTGGGAGGGCAGTAAAGTTAATTCAAGTTAATGTTTGATTAAGTAAAGGGAGGACCTGTGGGCCTATTTTGCTCTTAAAACTGGTTGGCTTCACTAATCTGGTAAGTGTTATGTTTTTGTTGGATCGTTTTTGGTCCCCTCTATAATATTCAGTAGTGCTGTGACTAGGAGTTGTACTTTACTCCGATGTGTCCTGGTAGGAAGTGAAATCCATCAACGCTCCAATAAGGGCTCTCACAAAAGCTAATCAACGGCTAGTTCAATACTGAAAATTGTGTCACTAAATGGGAAGGGCATAACAAATCCCATCAAGCAAAAAAAAAAATATTGTACTGCAAACGGGAGGGTGCAGATATAGTCTACCTCCAAGAAACTCATCTCTCGGAATCAGAATCAGTGAAGATGGGGGTGGGTCCATTCCAACATATCATCTCTGCTCCTGCAGTTAAAAAAAAAAAAGGGGGGGTGTCCATACTGGTCTCCCATAATAATGGCAATGAGAACAGACCCCTGGGGCCAATGGGCTAAAGTCGTCCTCCAGATATGGTTACAAAACTATACCATGATTACGGTATATGCCCCCAATAAGGAAGACCCAGACTATTTTTCTCATTTAATCCAGGAGCTTGTGGACTCTGCTTCTTCTGCTATTGTTCTGGGGGAGGGGGGGATTTTAATCTCACTCTAGATCCATTACTGGATCACACTCCAAGACCCACTCTTGAACAATTTTACAGTCTGTGATTGAAACTCGGGGGCTCGTTGATCCCTGGAGACTTCAGCATCTCACCACAATGGAGTACACATTTTATTCATTACCACACAAATACCACACTCAAATCAACTTTTTTTTGCTCTCTAAAACAATGCTACCCCAGCTGTCATCTTCAGGTATCATGAGTATGACAGTCTCTGATCATGCAGCCATCACTCTCCCGCTAGAAGTAGGTCCTCTCTGCCAATCAATCTCAAGGAGAATGGAAATTTGACAGAGCATTGTTGACAAATGACAATTTCATCTCCATAAAACGGGCAGCTATACAAGATTACTTTGCGACTAATCTACCTGCAGACACAGCTCTATGGGCCTGGTGGGAGGCTATCAAGGCTACTATATGCTGTCACATCACCTCTACTCAATACAGGTTAAAAAGCAGCGCAGTGCGGAACTCACCGAATTAGAATCCCAAATCCATGCAGGAGAACATCTCCTTGTGAAAAGTTGTAATTCCACAGTATTAGTACAGTTACAGGAACTTCAATATAGATATAACACTATCCTCAGGGATGCAGCTCAATTGCAATTACGAACACAACAAAGTTGTTAGTATCACGAAAACAACCTTGCAGGTAGGCTGCTTGCTAGAACCCTAAAGGCAAGGCCAGCAGCGACCCATATTGCTGCACTTCAAGATGATGCAGGAGAACTACTTACTAAAGATGAATCAATCTTAGATTGATGTAGGCAATTCTACACTACATTGTATCAGTCAGAAATAACTTGGATTGCAATGCTTTCTCAGAATGTGTCTCTATGTTAGACAAACCAACGCTTTCGGAGACACAGACTCAGCCACTAGAAGCCGACATTAGCAGCGAGGAAATATTTATTTATTTATTTTATTTAACTAGGCTTTTATACCGCTTTTCTACCAGTCAATGTGGTGTACATTGAGGTATTGTATATATATTTTTCCTTGTCCTCGAAGGGCTCACAATCTATATTTTTGTACCTGAGGCAACGGAGGGTTAAATAGCTTGCCCAAGGCCACAAGGAGCACCTGTGGGACTAGAAACCCCAGTCCTTCCAGCCCAAAGTTGCTGTCCTCTAGCGGGATTCGAACCTTGGGCAAGGAGGGCCGGGGTAACTTGCCCCAACCACTAGGCCATTAGGCTATAGCTCAACTTGCTATTGGCAGGACATCTGGTCCAGACAGACTCCCCCTTGAGTTTTACCATCTATTTCAAAGTGAATTACTTACTCCTCTCCAGGTATATTATAATGGCTTGAATACGGAAGCTCTATCTGTAGGTGCACTAGCAGAAGCCACTATTGTGATACACCCGAAGCCTAGGAGTGATCAGCAGAAGATGAAAATGATAGGCCTATTTCTTTTTTAAGCTCAACTACAAGATCTATGCCAAAGTTCTGGCCACAAGATTAGGGAGAATCCTTACCCACTCTAATACATCCAGATCAATGTAGTTTTATGCCTGGAAGATCTACAGCTGACAATGAGTGGCTGTTAGCGCATGTGTTAACCCTGGCCCAAGACTCCAAGGACCCCCTAATTGGCTTGGCTTGGCTCTAGATGCAGAAAAGGTCTTTGACAGGTTAGAATGGTTGTTCTTATTCCAAGTTCCATAATGATTTAGCCTAGGGGAGAAATTTATTAGTAGAATCCGACTTTTATATACACATCAGTCTGCACATATCCTTGCCAATTCTTCAGTATCTACTTCTTTCCTGTTGCATCAGAATACCAGACAGGGTTGTCTCCTTTCCCCACTCCTTATTAAACTGGTCCTTGAACCTTTGATGCTATCAATATGTCAATCCAGGGATATTATTGGAATGGAAGTAGGACACTTTGACTACTGAAATTCAATCTACCAACCACTGCCGAAATCCACTCTGCTTCCACTAAACACTGCCTTGCATACTGCAGCACGTACAATTCAAGGGACGTCAAAACATGAACATATAACTCCTATCCTCAAACAGCTCCATCGGTTGCCACTACTCAGCCACATATGCTACAAGATCCTACTCCTGACCTTCAAAATCATACACAACCAATCCTCAAACTACCTACAATCACTAGTGAATGCCACCAACCCTCACAAGACAAAAAAAACCACAACAAACACGTTGAGCGTACTATAAGAAAAAACCCAAAAGCACCCAGTACGCCTGCAACAGAGCATCTGAACTATATTCGCCATCCCTCTGGAACTCTCTGCCCAGAACCCTCTGATCGACAAATGAACTGTCCATGTATAGGAAACTTCTCAAAACTCATCTATTCAATGAACACTTTGGAACAGAGGGGGATGCAGCGAGAGGGAGGGGTTATGTAACAGGACCAAAGAAACAGTAGTCGATTATGCACCTATTGCCCCTCCCATCCAGGTATCTCTCATGTTTAGAAGTTACTATATGCAATAAATATTACATAGAATAGAATAATTAATCCTGTAAATAAGTTCCACTGTTCTATCTAATAACAGTTGTTGTAATGTACACGACTTTGCCCCGGTGAAAAGCGGTATTAAAAAAAAAGTCTAAATAAATAAATAAATACCTTATAAAGTCTCTGCTTGTGCAGATCTCCTGCTTTTCCTGCACCCACAATCCATTCCTAAGTTGATAACCATGTTAAAAAATTACTCTGCCATATCAGGATACAAGTAAATTTAAAAAAGCAATGGTAATACCACTTAATTATGCATGTCCCGTCATCACTCCTCCACTCCAAGAGCTCCCCTTCCAAAGTGCTAGTTCATCCTTCAAGTATCTGGGAGTTATGTACTAGCCCATAATTCAGGAAACAATGAAACAAAATATGGCTATATGTAAACATATTATATACACCCATACAAATAAGTGTTCTCCCTTTTTCCTCACTTGGTGGGGTCGTCTAGAGACCAGCAAAATGATTTTGTCCTCAAGCTAAATTATATTTTATCCATGATTCCGCTCTTATTTCCATGTTCCTTCTAAAAGGCACTAGGGAAACTTCTTTCCTTTGGCGAGGGAAAACTCCACGCATGGCTGCATGGAAGCTTAAACTTCCCAAGACTAAAGGTGGAGTTCACTTCCCCAATTTTTACTGATTCCATGCTGCTTCGCTGTTAAAGCAAGGGACCTCATGGGTCAAAGAAGATTTAGGAACTGACGCTCTAACTGGGTTCGTCTTTAGCAATTGTTAGTTGATCCCATTCCCACGCCCCTGCTTATAGGGATGACGATAGCATGACATTGGGCCTCCATGCTGATTATTCAGTCTATACAACAAGCCTATCACATACTGTCAGAACATCTAAAGGATACCACGACATATACAGAAGGCATGCCTATCTGGTACAATGCACGATTAAAAATCAATAATCGCTCCTTTTCGCGGCAGCAACAGCAAGGACAACTAATACAAACCATACATTTAAGTCCTTTCATATGCTACAACAAGAATTCAGATTACTGGATAAAATGCTTAGTTTCAATGGTATCAGCTGAGACACTGTTTAATTAAAGCTGGTGTCTCCTATTCTCAACTTCAACACGGTTGGCCTTTGCTGCAGGCAATCCAGGAGTTTCAAGATTCCAAAAGATTAATATCAAAATTCACTGTTATCCTTCATTTAGGAGTTACTCAAAGGTGTTGAAAAATTGTGGGCTAACGCGGGCGAACCCATTAATCATAAGGTGTGGGATATACTTTGGGGATCACAGATTAGGATCACTTGTACTGCCTCGCTTACTCAAACTCTGTATTTCCTTGCCCATAGAGCTTACCCGACTCCCCTGACAGTGGCAAAATGAAAACCCTTCCTTGGGAATAATTGTTTGTCATGTCAAGCCTCCATAGGAACAATGTCCCACATGCTTTATTATTGCCCTAATGTTATTTCGTTTTGGTAAAAAGTCTGGACACGGATCACTAATATCCTATCAGTACAGGAAGAACTTACTTACCATATTGTCATCTTTAGGTCTTTAGCGGGAATACCCTCATTACAGAAGGTTGATCATCAATTGTTTGACTTGATGATTAGCTTAGCACTGAAAATGATACTTATGCATTGGAAAGACTCTACCCAACTGTCAAAAGATCACTGGTGGAATTTGCTTTGTCTTCACCGTTCACACGAAGCAGCGTATGTTGCACAAAGCCCATCCTGCCGTGATTTGCTAAAAAAAATGGGAAACATTAGATTTGTATACCATAATCGCGATCTAATTAGAATATGTTACTACTAATGACTGGGATTTTTGTTCTGATGTGTATCATTTTGAAAGAATGGGCACATAGTATTGGAGTATTGAACATATGATTGATCCCGGTACTGATGAAAGAGTGTAATATTGTAGATGGGGCTCACTATTTTGTTAGCTTAGTTATAATGTTTTTCAGAGTATGTATTGTTTTTAATTTGTGATAAAAGCGATATAAAAATAGAGGTCTTTTGGACATCTAACGATGCGTACTGCTTCCTGCCTTCAAGAGCCTCTTTGGATAATCTTGACACTATAGAGTCACTATATTTGTAGACTTTGATAGTGGATGTATGGAGCCCCAAATTAAAAAAAAAAGCATGTAATCCTAACCAGATAGATGCGTGTGACATTATGAGTTCCCAATAACTTATGGTGAAAACCAACTCTAAACATTCTGGACCTTTTATCTGCAGAGTGGTTTACTTGTTAGCACCCAACTGTGCTAAGGAAATTAAGGGTTCACTACAATTTCAAATACTGACTGTTTCTCAAAGACAAAACAGTTTAAATTTATACCTTTTTTACTGCACAAGAAAACAGGCCTTCGATTAAACCAATGTATTGTCTTGCCATGAACTGCTAAATTCTTATTCTAGAGATTCGGAGATGTTTTCAGCACTGTACCTCTAGCACTAATTGCTCTAAAGGCAACTCCATTTTAATGAAATTTCATGAATGAATTGAAAATCTAAAAAGAGCCAAATATTGGAATAAATCATGTTCACATATTGAGCACTGTGCATTCCAACCATGCAAATCTCTTATTTCATCTAGACTGATACTCAGGATCACTGTAAACTGCAACAGTCCTCCCCATTAACACAGATAAAAAAGCAACTAAGAGCAAGAAGGCGACTGCTATACAGAGCCAGGCTACGAACAAGGACCTGCTGAGAAGAATAGGTTCCTCAAAACAAGTCTTACTTGTTTAACAAAAAGGGCAATAAAAAATAAATCTTATTCATGAGAGGCACTCTTTTTATTAAAAGAGATTCTCATTACCCTGTACTTGCTGCAATTCCAGCCTTTGACACCAAATTTTTTGCAAGAGAGTAAAAAGAAAGACTGGAATCCACGCTATCAGAGTCTGTGTTTATGACACCTCTTTATAAGCTATGTGTACAATCATTCTCCTGTATCAGTGATGTCAGTTATGTCATAATACTGCTCCTGTCCCCTTCCCCAATACAAACACATAAGAACACCCAATATTCCAACCCTATTCCCAGCAAATAACTGCCTACATTGCTGAATAAAGCCCCCATGACAATTGGTGCTAATCAATACACTTGTTGGCATTTCTGGCAGAGCTGTCAATAACTGATTTGGTACAGAACCGGACTCCTAAGCTGTTGAGGTGGCCCATCTAGAGCAGGGTTGAGGGTCTGTGTGGAAGAATCTACACTGCTAGTGCCTGTGTGAATAAATGGAGGACCATGGTCTTCAGAATGATCTATACAGCACCTTTGACTATAATTGTACTGTTAATTATAAGCAAAATGGACACCAATGTACTAGGAAAAATATTACATCATAAACACAGTAGTTCATTTTTTTTTTGTAAAGACTTGACCCAGGCTTAAGGGAAAGGGATTCTTCATATTCTAAAATGCACTGGCAAAATAAATGTAGAAGTAAAACCAAATCTACAACACATACAGATATCCTTCCTTGACAAATCCTTCTTGAAGGTGGGCCTACACTGAAACGAGGCTCTCACTCAAAAACAGAGCAAAATTAAAAAAGAAATGATAATTACACTTACCTGGCAATTGTAGTTCCTTGAGTTACGACAGTTCAGTCCTCTACCTCTGGGTTGTCAATCTCCTCCTGCAGCTAGGAGACTGGGATGTCAGAATGACGACATCACTGGATATAGCCTGCTGCACTCCCACTTGCATCCCAGTGTAAACTATAACAAAGCAGACTCAAAGGAGCAACAAATAAGTAGCTAAACATAATAATATCTACCGCTTAAAAAGACGCACTCCCCCCCCCGACAAGGCGTTCGTACTACCTGCCCAGTCATCGAGAAGGGAACAAAGCACAGAATTGAAGAAATGCAGACTCACCTGTAACCATCTGCCGCCTGCTACCAATCAGGAACCCCCTGACACCTCCGGGCGGGAAGGAGGACTGAACTGTCGTAACTCAAGGAACTACAATTACCAGGTAAGTGTAATTATCATTTCCTTATCGTTCCTCCAGTTCAGTCCTCTACCTCTGGGATGTACCAGAGCAGTGATTAATGGGAGGGACCCTTCCAGCCGGCAGATAAAACCGCCGCACCGAAACGAGCATCCAAAGCTGCTGCCACATCCAGTTGGTAATGCTTGCTGAACGTGTGCAGCGACGACCAAGTCGCAGCTCTACAAATGTCCCCCGGCGGAACCAATCCATGCTCCGCCCAAGACGCCGCCTGCGCCCTAGTAGAATGCGCTCTGAGCCCCACCGGCGCAAGGCGCCCGCGAAGCAAATAAGCGGACACAATCGCTTCCTTAAGCCAGCGGGCGATGGAGGCCTTAGCCGCCGCCTCCCCTTTGCGCACTCCGCCGAACAGAAAAACAACCGCTCCGACTTTCGGAACGTCTCCGTGACCCGCAAATACCGACGCAATATCCTCTTCACGTCAAGATGCCGAAGACTGCGATCCGAGGCGTCACCCCCCAAAGACCCCAGAACGGGCAAACACACGGCCTGGTTCACATGAAAGGGGGACACCACCTTAGGCAAAAAGGACGGGACCGGCCGCAAAACCACCTTTTCCTTGGAAAAAGACAAGAAAGGCTCTCGGCACGACAAAGCCTGTAGTTCGGAAACTCTCCGCACGGAACAAATAGCCACCAGAAATACCGCCTTCAAAGTCAAATCTTTCACTGACGCCCGTCGCAAGGGCTCAAAGGGGGGCTCAGTCAGCGCCGTGAGAACGAGATTCAGGTCCCACGGCGGCACGTACACTCTACGCGCCGGGCGCAACCGCGAAGTCGCCCGTAGAAAACGACTCACGTCAGGATGAGCCCCCAATGGCACGCTATTGACCTTGCCCCGATAACAGGAAAGCGCCGCCAGCTGAACGCGCAAAGAACTGGCCACAAGCCCTATTTCAAAGCCGTCCTGAAGAAACTCCAAGACCAGCGGAACTGAAGCCGAGCCCGGCCGAACATGACGCGGCGCACACCAATCTTCAAAGATACGCCAGACACGCACATATGTCAGGGAAGTGGAATGCTTACGCGCTTTCAGTAAAGTCGCGACCACCGCCGAGTAACCTTTCTTCAGGAGCTTAGCCCTCTCAATGGCCAAACCGTAAGCGAGAACCGATCCACTTGCGGCATGAACAGGGGCCCTTGGAGCAAGAGATCCGACCTCGCCGGCAACCGCCAAGGTTCCCCGTCCAGGAGACGGATGAGATCGGCGTACCAAGGACGCCTCGGCCAATCGGGCACCACCAACAGCACCCTTCCGGGATGCGCTCCGATCTTCTGAATCACCCGGCCTATTAGTGCCCAGGGTGGGAAAACATACAGAAGACCGCTCGACGGCCACTGACGGAGCAAGGCGTTGATGCCCTCCGACATTCGTTCCCGACGCCTGCTGAAGAAACGGCCGACCTTGGCCGACTGAAAGGTCGCCATGAGATCCATGATCGGAGTTCCCCAGCGCCAGACTATTCGTCGGAAGACCTCGGGATGTAGCTCCCACTCTCCGGCATCCACCTGAACTCTGCTGAGAAAGTCCGCGGTGACATTGTCCTTGCCGGCAATGTGCGCTGCCGAGATCGCGGCCAAGCGAGGCTCTACCCACGCGAACAACTCATCAGCTTCGGCCTCCATCGCGGCACTCCCGGTGCCGCCCTGCCGGTTGATGTATCCCACCGTTGCCGAGTTGTCTGACAGCACCCGCACCGGCTGACCGCGCACGAACACTTCGAACGCCTGAAGGCCCCGGAACACCACCCGAAGCTCCAAGCGATTTATCGCCCATGAGGCCTCCAGGGGAGTCCAAAGCCCTTGTGCAAATTGGCTCCCGCAGTGGGCTCCCCAGCTCACCAGACTGGCATCCGTCATCAACGGAATCCATTCCGGCTGTTCCAGCGGCAGACCCGCCGCCAGTGAAGATGGGCGAAGCCACCAACGAAGGGACTGCCGAACTTTGCCCGGGCAAAGGAGCCGCTTGTCCAAGGAATCCTTCTGATGCGACCAATGACGGAGCAGCGCCCTCTGGAGAGGACGCATATGGAATCGAGCCCAAGGCACAGCCTCCATGGTCGCTGCCATGGTGCCCAGCACCCGGAGATAATCCCACGCCGATGGCTCCGACACCGACAGGAACTGCCGCACTAGGGACCTCAAAGCCCGCGGCCCGCTTGTGCGGAAGAAACACTCGGCCCTCCTTCTTGTTGAACCGGACACCCAAGTATTCGAGGTCCTGAGAAGGCTGTAACCGGCTTTTGGTCGAGTTGACCACCCAACCAAGTTTTTGCAAGAACCGTACCACCCGGTCCGTCACTCAGAGGCTTTCCTCCGCAGACTTGGCCCGGATCAACCAATTGTCTAGATAAGGGTGGACCAGGATCCCTTCCTTGCGCAACGCCGCCGCCACCACCACCATAATTTTGGTGAAGGTCCGCGGCGCCGGCACCAACCCGAACAGCAACACCTGAAACCGATAGTGACTCCAAGGAAGGGCGAACCGCAGGAAGCGCTGGTGAGCCTCTCGAATGGGAATGTGCAAATACGCTTCCGACAGGTCTAGAGACGTTAAGACTTCGCCTCGCCACACCGCCACTATGATGGAGCGCAACGTTTCCATCCGAAAGTGCGGCACCCTCAAGCACCGATTCACTCCTTTCAAGTCGAGGATGGGTCGTAGCTTGCCGTCCTTCTTGGGTACCACGAAATAAATGGAGTAGCGACCCATGCCGTAATCGACTCTTGGAACTTCCACCACGGCTCCCAACCGAATGAGCCTCTGCAAAGTTTCGCGAACGGCCACCGTTTTCTGGGGACCCCGGCAAGGAGACAGAACAAAGGAATCCCGCACGGGCCGCGCAAACTCCAACGCGTAGCCGTGTTGAATGATTTCCAACACCCATTGATCGGAGGTGATGAGGGTCCAGGCGGGAAGAAACTCCCGAAGCCTCCTGCCTATGGGAGGTTCCCCCGCCGGGACCCGCCTCGCTTCATTGGGCTTTACGCGTGGCGGACCCAGGGTTAGCCGAGAAGCCTCTAGTCGCTCCCCGAAACCCACGAAATCCCTGGCCTCTGGAAGAGAACCGCCCTCTCTGGAAGGCACCGGGACGCGTCGAGCGAAATCTCCGTAAATCCCGAAACTGACCCCGACCGCTTTGGCCGGGTTTGGCCTGCTTCGGCTTGTCCTCAGGCAGCTGACCCGCCTTGGACTCACCGAGATCCTTCACCAACTTATCCAGATCCTCTCCAAACAGCAAACCACCCTTAAAGGGAAGCTTGCTGAGACGGGACTTCGAAGAGCCGTCCGCTGCCCAATTGCGGAGCCACAATGACCGCCGGGCAGCCACCACGGATCCTGCGCTGTTGGCTAGAGCTCTAACCAAATCATAGTGGACATCTGCGAGAAAGGCCGCCCCGGACTCTAATCGATCCAACTCCTTCAGCTCCTCCGGATCGATGTACGATGATTGGCGGAGCCGCTGCGCCCAGCGTAAACACGCTCTGGCCACCCAAGCTCCGCAGATGGAGGCCTGAAGCGAAATGGAATCTGCTTCAAAGACCTGCTTTTTTTTTTTTATATACTTTATTTAAATTCCACCAATGAACAACAATAAAACATCAAGCAATAGCAGCCCAGGGAGTGTGCTCTTATCCCCGCCAGGGCGCAACATAAAGAAACACAACAGATGGAATATATCATTTTATCCCAACCCACTGCCTCCCACCCACCCTTCCCCGCCTCCTCACCCCCTCCCCCACCCACCCCACTAACAGTGCGAAAAAATCATACAAACCACAATCGGCAGCAACTACTATTCCAAATTCTAGTGCTTCAAGTCCCCAGCTGGAGGATCTCATTGCGACTACGAACCCCGAGTTGTTGGATATAGGGTTCCCAAATTGACATAAACATAGCCCAACGCTTGACACTGCCCCGCGCCATCCAGCGCTCCGTTAGCATCAAATGGTGGAAACTATTCCGCCATTCAGCAAAGGTAGGTGGCTGGTGGTCCCTCCACAGGCGGAGTATCGGCCCCTTCCCCACCAGACAAGCCTTCCGCATTAATAGCCTTTCCCCTCTCTTCGCTGGGCAGGGAGGTCCCATTAGGTCCAACACTACAAAGAGACCAGTCCATCTCAGTTGTTGCTGCAGTAACCTGCTCAGAAAAGCGCCTATCTTAGCCCAATAGGAACGCAATCTCCGACATCCCCACCACATATGCAGTAGAGTGGCCAGAGACTCGGAGCAACGAGGACAGCTACCATCCGTCGGTAGGCGGCTGCGAAATGCCCTCCGCGGAGAGAAATAAGCTCTGGTCACACATTTAAACTGAACCTCCCTCCAGCGAGACCCCTGTGCCACATGTACTATCCGTCTCAAAGCCGTCTCAACCAACCCCGGGGCAACCTCCCCCCCTAACTCAGCCTCCCAAGCCACCTCAACCCCCCTATAGTCAGGAAGTGCTCGGAAGCTGTCCAGGCGGTGTTTCAAAGCAGAGATCGAGGGCGGGTAATCTTCCCCCAAACTAAAAAACTCCAAGATTTTGTCGGAGCGTTCGATTTGCAGTGCTCCCCGCGGTAAAGATGCTACATAGTGAGAGGCCTGCATATATGCAAAGCAGTGTCTAGTAGGCAGGTCATACTCCCGGCTCAGCGTCCGAAAGGATTTACAGCCTCCCACAGAATCCACCAAATGCCCCACATTCCGTATGCCTCGCAACCCCCAATCCCGAAAAGTCCCCGTCTCCGAACCGGGAGGAAAATTGATGTTCCCTTGTAGAGGCAACCAGCTAGAGACCCTCCACGATCCATTCCAATATTTATTAAGCTGTTGCCAGGTTCATTTAACAGAATCTACCAATGCACTCCGCAGTATACCCCCGGGTAGCTTACACTTCGGTTCATGGAGGACCCCCAACAAGGTAAACGGGTGCACTAAGTTCTCCTCCAACGCCCTAGGTGTATATACTTCGGTATCCCCCAGCCAGTCCCCCAGATGCCGAGCCTGACAGGCCAGGCTGTACAACTTCAAATCCGGCAACCCCATACCCCCATGATGCCACGGCCCTACCAACCGGACCCATGGGATACGCGCCCGTTTCCCAATCCATAGAAACGTTTTAATAGAGGCCTCCAGCCGACGAAGATCTCGACCCAGCAGCCAGACTGGTAGAGTCTGCAACCAATATAGAAGCCGCGGCAAGATAATCATTTGTATGGCCGCTATTCTCCCAGAGAGCGATAGGGGCAAAGATTCCCATGCCTTTAATTGTGCGGACAAGCGCTTCGAGAAACGATCAAAGTTACAAGCATATAACGCCCGAGGCCGTCTAGGCAATACGATACCCAAATACACAAAATCATCATCCGCCCACCGAAGGGGGAACTCTCCCCCCCATTTGTTACGGAGAAGCCCCAAAACATCCAGGGCCTCCGACTTGTCCCTATTAATGCGAAGTCCGGCAAAGGTCCCAAAGCGCGTGAATTCACCCAAGAGGGCCTGCAAAGAAGCACCGGGGCTGGTCAGGTGAACCAACAAATCATCTGCAAAGGCTGAGACGGTAAACTCCTGTTGGCCCACCCTCACCCCCCTTATCTCCCCCGAGCCCTCAATAACGCGGATCAAGGGGCCAAGGAAAGGACAAACAACAAGGGGGAGAGAGGACAACCCTGTCGCGTGCCCCTCTCCAACGCAAAGGCGTCGGAGAGCACCCCATTGCACAAAATACCCGCTGTTTGAGAGATATATAAACTCTGCACCAGTTGGCAAAAAGCAGTGCCCAGACCATCGTGCGGCAAAAGGTTCCAGAGATAGTGCCAATTAACCCTATCAAAGGCCTTCTCTGCATCAAAGCTAACAAGAAGCGAGGCCTGTTGCCGGGCATGAACCCATTCCAAGGAGGCCAAAATTTTCCGGAGATTCCGAACCACGTAACGTCCTTTCACAAAACCTACTTGTGCTTCATGAACTAAGTGTCCCAACACACCCGCCAATCGAACAGCCAAAACCTTCGCTAGCAATTTTAAATCAAAATTAAGGAGGGAGATAGGGCGATAAGAGGCAGCCGATAATGGGTCCTTACCCGGTTTTGGGATCAGGGTAATGTGGGCGTGATTTTGCCCCCAGCGGAAGGCCCCACGCTCCGCCCTCTCACTAAAGACTTCTCGGAGTAGCGGGCTCACACAGTCACTAAGGATTTTGTAGAATTCTGCACCGAGCCCATCCGGTCCCGGCGTTTTACAACAACTGGCCACCGAGATAGCAGATTGTATCTCCTGCGGGGTAATAGGCTGGTCTAACTCCGCCCTCTGTTCCTCAGAGAGCCGGGGCAAGTCTAATCCATTCAAATAGGTAGACATTGTCTCAGCTGGCCCGGGCTCCGCACTATACAAAGATTGAAAAAAACCTCGGAAAACCTTAGCAATGTCCTCCCTCCTTTTATGCACACTACCACTATCGTCGCGAAGTGCCGCCACCAAGGAAGAGCCTCGCCGACCCTACAGACAACGCGCCAGCAGCCTCCCAGGTTTCTCCCCATAGCAGTGCAACCGATATCTATAGTAAAGAACTGACTTCTTGGCCCGTTGATGCAATAACTCATTAAGGTCCACTTGAGCTTCCCAGAGCTGTTTCTTAAGAGCGGGGGAGGGAGCATGAGCACAGCTGCGACGAAGCTTAGTCACCCGTCTCTCAAGCGTAATGATGCGCGCAGCCAAAGTTCGACGCTTCCGAGCAGCAAACCCTATAATATCCCCCCTAAGAACCACCTTTGCTGTCTCCCATATCAATTCGGGGTCGTCGATATGGCCTTGATGGTCACTGATAAACTCCTTCCACCTCTGCCGAATAAACTGATGGAACTGCGGGTCGTGATAGAGTCCCAGAGGGAATCGCCAGATCCGTGTATACGGGACCACTTCCCCCCACTGCAAATCCACCCAAACCAAGGCGTGATCAGAGACCTCCAAAGGGCCAATCTGGGCATCGCCCGTAGGGGCGAATAATGCGGCTGAGAGTAGAAGATAATCAATACGCGCGCTAGTGCCATGAGCCCTAGATTGGTGAGTAAAGTCCTTTTCTAAGGGGTGGCGCAGTCGCCAGGGATCAATTAAGCCCAGGCGCCGACAAAAACGTTGCAGCACTCGAGACGACAAGACTCTCTCCCGCACCTCCCCCCCCCCCTAGATGTATCAAGGTCTGCATCCAGGACCCCGTTGAAGTCCCCCCCAAGGATCAGGGGGCAATCAGGCAGTTGTTCAATCTCTGACGCCAAGCCACTATAAAAACCAGAGTCACAAATATTGGGGCCATACAAATTTCCAAGAATTACCTGTCTCCCCTCTAGGAGGCCTGAGACCAAAAGGGACCTCCCGGCTGTATCCGATCGAATGGTTTCCGCCACAAAATGAAGACGTTTGTGGACCAAAATAACCACACCCCCTTTAACCCCTTTAGCTGGCGAACCCCACACCTGCCCCACCCAGTTCCTACAGAGTTTGGCATGTTCCTCCGCCGTCTGGTGAGTTTCTTGGAGCATTGCAATATCACAGTGATGTCTGGCCAAAGCTTGCAAGATTTTATATCTCTTAATAGTGCTCCCTAGGCCACAAACATTCCAGGAGATTACCTTCAGAGCAACGGGGCAGTGTCAAGGTTCCGGCATGAGTACCTTCCTATGCGGAAAGAGAGGACCCCCCAGCCTGGAGCCCTCCTAAACCAGCCCTCCATCGAGGACCCTGCTGCCGATTGGAAAGTCCCAGAGTAACAACTATCCCCCCCTCCCCTGCCCCCGCAGTCCCCCCCCACCCCCCCACTCTCCCCTCCCCTCCCCTTCCCTCCTCTCCCCAACCCTCCTCTATCAGTCCGTCCAAATGGTCGGACAAACTTCCCATGACAAAACGGGCTACCCCCTCTATAACCTGCATAGCCTCCTCCATGGTGTTCAAGCAGCAGCTACCCATTCACTTGCTCAGCACCCCATACCCATCTATGCCTCCCCACTCTCCGGGACCCATAGTGCCCCTCTGCGCTCCATCGCACCTAGCACATCGTCAGAGCCCAATAAGTCCCGGGTAGCTCCCCGGAACCAGTGCACATCCTAGGGAGCCCATAATCCCCGCCGTCAACCCCCTATTGCAGGCCGGGAGTCCAACGGCCATAGTGACAGCCTCCCCCCACCCGCTCGCCAGTCCCGAAGGGGGTACGTATTAAGGGAGTAAGGGGGCCAACTATTCTTAGAGGGCCACAGCTAGACCGCCCTCCATCTGAAACATGCAACTCCTCCCTCCCATCCCACCCTCAAGGATAATCCCCTCTACGGGTCCACGCGGGAGTGCAGCCGTCAGGCTGTGTTCCTGGCGGGAGCCGACAGTTCCCCCTCCCCAAAGCACAACTAACTGCGCGCTACAATAACCACTATGGGGCAGGGAGGGACCGGCCAACAACCACCCAAAGCCATCCCAGTCACTCGCACGCCCCCCCCCCTCAAGCAAGTGCACGTCGCTCAACTTACACATCCACATTCAACCCGACCCGAGTCCCCCCCCCCCTTCTCTCCCACCCGCAACACATGGCGGTAACCAACTTGAAGTCTGAAAAACAAGATAAACTACAACTATAACAATGTTATTACTGAAGTGCCACAATGCAGCACTAGTGCAGTATAATATAACTCAGTAACTATTATGGTTAGCGGAGCCGCTAGCCAAGAACCCCCGAGCCTTCCCTATCCCTCCCCCCTCCCCCGCAACTAAATACACATCAATCAACCCAACACATTCACAATCAACCCAACCCCCACTGCTCCCCACTCTCTCTCACCCTCAGCACGTGGCGGCAGCCATCTTGGAGCCTAAAAAGCAAGGTAAAACATCAACGATAACAATGTTACTACTCATGTGCTAGAACGTAGCATCAGTGCGGAACAATGTAGCAGGGATCTGAAACAAACGCAGCACTCATCACCAATCCCACTAATGCCACCCGACCTCCCAGCCCCACTAATGCAATTATCTAAATAGCTTCACAACAAGCCGATAGGGGAGGGAGGGAGGGGAGCGGGGAATGACAGCACATACACAGCCCCCAGGGGCAAGGAGCAGTCCCAGGCCGTCGTAGGTGTCCTTCGACCACTGGGGTTCCCCCCACAATGTCAGTGTGTCATTAAGACATCAGTCAGCAGAGTCATGGGCTGGAACCACCAGCAGTGTTGAGAGTGTCCAAAAAGGAAGCTGCCGCTTCGGGTGAGAGCAGGAACCGAGGCCGACCCTGGAAGTCCACTCTCAGTCGAGCTGGATACAGGAGGGAGAAACGCACCCCTTTTCTCCGGAGTTGAGTGCACACAGCTGCGTAGGCCCGTCTTTGCTGGCTAACGAGCATCGAGTAATCTTGAAAAACCAATATGCGCTCTGCATTAGAGTCCTGCCAGCTGCAGCTCCGGGCTGCACGAAGCACATCTTCCTTCCTCCGGTAGTCCAAGAAGCGCGCTATGACAGCACGCGGACTCCTTGCTTGTTCTCTCCGTGGACCCAATCTGTGCACCCGTTCCAATTTAGTGGAGGTGTTGTCATTATCGCCCATAAGTTTAGCAATCCAAGCCAGAATAAAATCATACAGGGCGCTGTCTGCCACAGTCTCTGGGATCCCGACAAATCGCAGATTTTTACGCCACCCTCGGTTTTCCAAATCATCAAGCTTTTCGCCATGTTGCTTAACCAACTTTTCCAGGGCTTCCACTCGGATTTGTAACGAGCTCTGCGTGTCCTCAATATCGGACACACGTGTCTCCACATGTTCAACGCGGCCTGAAAAATCCGTGACACGTTGGCCGACACTGTGTATCTGCTCCGATAGTTCTTGAAATCGAGCATCTAGGGCTTGCACCACTGCCGCAGAAACCTCTGCCACCAGCCCCTGAGTATCACTAGGGCCGGGGCTACGAGGTACGTTCTCCGCCATTTTAGCCTCCGGGAGCCGAGCCTTCTCCTTCCTCGGGGTTTTCGTCGCCATCGGGCCACTTACTACGCTACTGATGAGACACCTTCACCAATCCGCTAAGGATTTAGCGCAGCGAACAATTAGTATGAGGAGATTCCACCAAAAGTAGGAGAATATTGCTGTTTTGAGGGGTAGGTTACCCGGAGCTGATCAGCACCCGTCCGATCAGCTCATTTGCCAAACCGGAAGTCTCCTCTCTCAAAGACCTGCTTTAACAGACCATCAACTTTATGGTCCTGGGCATCCTTCAAGGCCGCACTCCCTTCAACCGGAATCGTTGTTTTCTTCGTAACAGCGGAGACCACCGCGTCTATGCGCGGCGCTCGGAACCTCTCTTTAGCAGAATCCGCCAAGGGATATAACCGATTAAGTGTCCAAATTCCCCGCAACCCAGCTTCCGGCTTATCCCATTCATCTTGAATCATCTTCTCCACCACACGGTGCAAAGGAAAGACCACCTGCGTCTGTCGAACCGCCTGGATGACCGGATCCTCCACGTCTTCTGCCGCCTCCGGCGGCGTAAGATTCAACATTTGCAATGTTTCCGCAATTAAGGCAGCCAACTCCTCCCTGCGGAACACCCTGATGATTTTAGCTTGATCCTCTGGCTGCGGAATCTCCCCTTCTTCAAGGTCCTGTGATCCCTCTTCAGGATCCCATTCCTGATCTTCAGCTTCCGGCCAGGCACCTTCCCCCGGCTCGGACAGCTTCGCCCGCTTCGGGGCTGGGGTGTCAGCACCCATCCCTCCCTCCGTCAGTAGTTGCGGAGGTTGGGCCGCAGGCGACTCCGAGCGCGGTCTCTTGCCCTGCTGCCGCAGGCAAAACGCTTTATGCATAAGGAGAACAAACTCCGGACTAAAGATACCGAGACCGGACTCCTGATCTGACAAGGGTACCCCAGAGGGCCCTGCCAGCTCCTCCAACTCAACCTCTGGCGCCAAGAGGCGCGCGGGAGCAGGCTCCACCACCCCCGGCGGGCCCTGGCCCTCAGTGACCTCATGGGCCTCCATTTGCAGCTCTACGGCCGATGAAAGGGCAGCACAGCCCCTGCACACTCCCGTGTCGGCGACTGTGCCCCTCCTAGTGCCACACACGAGGCATTGAGGCCGGGCAGCCATAAGCAGAGAAAATCAAGCGACGGCGCCCAGGAACAGACAGGTCCTGTCCTGAACTAATCTGCCTGTGGTACTCCCTCTATTTCTTTCTTTATGGAGCTTTTTTTTTTCTTTTTTTTTTTTAAATTGGTAAGCTGTCAAATTAATTCACTTCCTCCAGCCTCCCCCCCCCCCCCCGCGATCCTGAAGGGCCGACTGAAGGAACCAACACTACAAAAGTAATCCAAAGAAAGTAAAAGAAACCAGAAATCAACGAAATTAATAGAAGTAAAAGAAATTAAAAGAAATTAAACGAAAGTAAAACCTGTAGTAGAAATGTGAAGGCAAGCAGCCGCCACGCGGCTGCAACGCGGCTCCCAAAATGGCCACCGCGAAGGAAATAAAAAGGCGCCAAAGCCCCGAAGCTCCTCAGCTATGCCAGAGCGGAGCAGCCTTGCGAAATGAGCAGCCGGGTGCCGGCGAAACACTTACCGCACCCTGTCAGGGAAACCGCTCTGCACGTTGTGAGTGCCAGGAACCCCGGGCCCATAAGAGGAAGTGTTATGCTGTCAGCTACTCAGCCGCGGAGCTCAGAGACAGCAGCTCTGCGTTGCACAGCAGCAGGGAAGGACTCACCCCCGTAAAGTCAGGGAGGTGAGGCTTCCGGGCCCAGCGGGAGAGGGGAGAGGACTCGAAATGACCTGAGTCAGAACCCCCCTAGGAAGAAAACACAGCACCGACTCAGGCAGGGTGCAAGAAAGCCTTTCTTCCTCCACTGTATGCTGCAATGAGCAGCCGGGTCTAAAGACACATGCTATGATTCACCTTTTTTTTTTTTTTTTTTAAAACAACAGCAGCCTAAGAACTAAGTTCAACCCACTAAACTACTCTAAACCCTTTTGGCTCCTTATCCATTCCTCCAAAGAGCCTCTACCTAAGGCTCGTCAAGTCCTCCTGCTGCAAGGAGACTGGTTACACTGGGATGCAAGTGGGAGTGCAGTAGGCTATATCCAGTGATGTCATCATTCTGACATACCAGTCTCCTAGCTGCAGGAGGAGATTGACAACCCAGAGGTAGAGGACTGAACTGGAGGAACGATAAGGAACTAGCTATTTTCTAAACTCCATTATCAGAAGAAATGAAGAGTCAAAACAGATCCCAGCCGTTGATTAAATGTAATCATGCATAGAAATGAGCAAACATTCAGCACTATATTTGGCTCACGCAGTGTTCATTTTCCACAAATTGTGTGGCACTTCCAAACCACCACAACCTAAGGCGGCAAAGTCCCATACTGAAACCGTGCTCAGGTGGGCTGATGCAGGAATGTGGAGACTACATTTTAAAAATTGAATCAGTGATACTGTCTGGCTCTTCCATTTCGAGCAGCCTGCATGCAGCAGGTAAAAAGTGCTACTGCACTGATGCCCTATGTCCACAACTCACACACTGCAGAGAAAACATTTCTACTTCAGGTCACTAAGATTTGGGGGTCAAATGCGATACCATAGGTCTAACCAGCACACAGCTCAAGTACATCTACACTTCAGTCATATTCCGGTAATAATTACAAGAAGTTATCCAATATGTCCCAACAGTATATGTTATAGAAAAGTACTGACACTATACATTGAGCTCAATAATGAAGCCAGAGGCTATACATATTCAGTTATTTCTCACTAAATTTGGTGAATGTAAAAGGTGCTGACTAATGACATTACGGGGCATGTTTATAAAAGGTTAAGAAGTGCTAACATTATTAAAAGGGACCCAGGATATCAATGCTTGACCCAGTACAAGCATTGTGGAACCTGTGTCTTTTGGGGAAACTGCTAGGTACTTATGACCTAGGTTGGCCACTGCTGGAAAGAGGATACTGGGCTTGATGGACCTTGGCCTGACCCAGTATGGCATATCTTATGTTCTTATCCATTAGCACATATTAAGTACTGCTGTGGCCCATTTTATTCCTATGGCCACAGCGGAACTAAATGCACTCTAATGTCTATTAGCATGCATTGATCTTTGGTATACATGCCCCTTAATTTTCTATTTATTAACAGCCAGAGCACTATTAGGGGCATGTTTACTAAAATGGGATGACTACTGCATGTTCTACCCCATTAACCAGTATGGAGGTGGCACTCAACCTGACCTAAATGTAGGCATGCTCATAACCCCATGTTGCTAGCAGAGTTTTGCACCAACTCAAGTTCATTTTGTTTGGCACAAACATGGGTACACAACGCCACTCACTGAAGTAGTGATAAGTGCACCCATGCTAAATGCAACACTGCTAGTGAGTGCACACCAGAGTCACCTACACTAACCACGATGTGCCCACTCCGCCTTTCATCTGCTCAGTCTCCGCCTCAACCCATGTTATTCAGGTAGCACCAGCCACATTTTTGACATGGTAAATTTAAAATCCAGGGGTTGCTGGGTCACCAGGAGTCAACACTGACTCAACAGCACAGTGCATGCATGCATGCATGCAAATTTTACTGCATGTACTTGGTGCGTGCTAAATCCTGCACTACTTGGTAGTGCAGTTTAGTAAACATGTCCCCTTAAAGTAGTAACATTTTCCCACACTATTCTGTCAAAGCACAAACAACCTCATCTGGTCTATAGGGTACAACACACTAGTCTAAATCGAGAGTTCTGTTTCCATATTATTTAAAAATATGTGTAGGCCGCCAGTCAGTAACAGTTCCAGGCAGTGAACAACAAATATTTAATCATAATACAAAACACAACATGTAACAATAGACTAAAAATGATAATATATATAAAACATAGCTAAAATAATCATAAAGAAATAAAACTGGACAAGCAATTTCTCTACAAAAGCCTGAGTAAAATAAAATGTTTTAACTTTTTTACAAAAAACAAACAAATCAGTCTTATGTCCATAGGTAAATGATTCTAGATAATTGGACATAATGATATAAACAACATCCTGTAACAAATTTTCATCCTACTAGATACTGGTACAGATGATAACCCTTGCATCAGATCTCAGCAGTCGAGAGGGATAATATAACAAATACTTTATATTCAAATCCCAACTAAAACAAGTCTTATCACAGCTACTTTTCTCCTATTCTTGCTATACAGCTGTGGCTCTCCCAGCGGGCCCCTATGTCCAAGTGTACCCTCTATTCAGTCAGGTTTTCAGGATATCCACAATGACTATGCATGGGATAGATCTGCATTCATTGAAGGCAGCGCTTGCAATCTGCCTCATGCATATTCATTGTGTATATCCTGAAAACCCGACTGGCTAGGGACAATGACAGGTTGAGAACCACAGACGTACAGAATACATTTCTAGGTTTTTTGTCTTCAAGTAAACTGATCTGGAGTGCCTGGGGGGGGAAGACTGCTACTTGCACACTGAAGAATTCTGAATAGATCAGGATCATAATAAGTAAGTCACATTCCCAGCAATGTATTTCATTAGAATTTTTCTTCATACCCCCTCCTTTTAGTCTACTACAATAAGAAATCTAGAGGCAAGACTTGAGCAAACGATCCTATATATAGTGATTAAATGCTGTTGGGATGAAAGTTAACAGCACAAATGATGTCCAAACAACTGGATTACACAAAACAGTTTGTCAATATCGTCTCACTATAATAAAAAGCATTTCATTAAAGACACTACTCAAGTTAAGAAAACATTCAGCTGAGAGAGAAACACACAAAGTCACACAACGATTAACAAGATAAGGGTTATCAAAGCTATATTGTGCAATAAGCATTCATAAAATAACAGCCTCCAATCTACTACATAGCCTGTTTGTATTCACAGCATAATCCCTAAAGCCTGTTGCTGGAGAAGCAAAAAAAAAAAGAAATCTGTTCAAATTATATGACCCAGACCATTACAGAAAACAAGACAACTTAGCAATAGGCAAGTGTTCAGTATCAGTCTATTGAGAACAGTTAAATATTTATGTTTAAAACAGGGCTCGACAAAACTTGGGCACCACGTCGCCACAACACCTAAAATTGCAACATAGTGCCCAAGATTTCTTTCCACCAAATCCTGTGGCACTCTTGGTGCAAAGGAAAGTGCACTTGCTCCTCCACCGCGATCCAGCTCTGTGCAAGCATGAGCCCCATGGTGCTGGAATCTCAGACTGGTCTCGTGGTTTCAACTCTCACTAGATCAACTTCCTGCACCACATGGCTCATGCTTGCATAGGCTGAAAAAACAAGAGCTATAGAGCCACATTAAAGTTGAGGAGAAACATGTGTAAACCTGGGCAATGTGCATACAAACATTTAAGCACTACTGCCCATTTCAAGAAGTGTGAGAAACAACCTCGGGGACCACCGTGAATCTAAGAAAGCCTCAGATCAGGGGGTGAAAGTCATATCATGGCTATAAACTAATGATTTTTGAACCACTGCAACCCTGTGATATCATTCATTGGCTTTAAGTGTTTGTCAATTTTCTAAATGCATCTAAAAGAAAAGAAACACTTAACTGACACACGGCTCCCCATAGGTGCAAATATCCAAACATGCAGAACGCTGGATTTATGTCAGCCTAATTGCTCTAGAAATTCCACTACCCGAGCGGTGGCCGCGATAGATTCTGTCCAAGACGATGTCCGAATCAACCAGTCATCCAGGTAGGGATGAACCTGAATCCCTTCCTTTCGGAGGGCAGCCGCCGCCACCACCATAATCTTGGTAAAAGTTTGTGGCGCTGTAGCGAGACCGAAGGGTAATGCTCGGAATTGAAAATGCCCCATGGGAACCGCGAAACTTCTGATGCTCGCTTCTGATGGGGATGTGCAAGTATGCCTCCGTCAGATCTATGGACCTTAAGGTTTCCATCCGGAAATGGGGCACTCGCAAACAGCGATTCACATGTTTGAGATCCAGAATAGGTCGAAAAGAACCTTCCTTTTTGGGAACTACAAAATAAATCGAGTATCGACCTAAGCCGTACTGGTCTGCAGGCACGGGCACCACTGCCTGAAGATGCAACAAACGCGACAGGGTCTCGTTGACTGCATCCCGTTTTGCCTGTGGACCGCATGGAGAGAGGACAAACGTTTCTGGTACAGGATGCGCGAATTCCAACGGATAGCTGTCTCTGATGATCTCCAGGACCCATTGGTCCGTAGTTATGCTGGCCCAGGTGGAGAAAAACTTCTGTAAACGACCTCCTACTGGAACCTACACCTGGACCGGCCTCATTTCATTGTGGCTTCTTAGTGGAGTTCTGTTGGGCGGTAAAATAACCCTTATTGAACCCTCTGGCTCCTCGAAAGGACTGCCCTCTAGCCACAAAATGGCCCCCCGCTGATAAGGGGTGAAACGAGCCCCTTGGAACCTGCGAAAGTCCCTACCTTGGCCTCTTTGCATGGAACCCAGCTTTACCATTCTCGGACGATCCTCCGGCAGATGACCTCCTTTGGAGTCCCCCAAATCCTTAACTATCTTCTCTAACGCCTCCCCGAAGAGTAATTTTCCCTTATACGGAAGCTTACTGAGACGCGCCTTGGAAGATGCATCTGCTGCCCAATTTCTAAGCCAGAGGAAATGTCTAGCGGCAATCACGGAAGCCATAGACTTTGCTGATATGCGCACTAAATCATAAAAGGCATCTGCTAGATAAGCCGCCGCTGACTCTAGCTTAGCTACATCCGCTGAAGCATTCTCCACCTTATCTGGGATATGCTCCCCCTGCAGTCAACGGATAGAGGCACGGGACACATAAGCCCCACAAACGGAAGCTTGCAGAGCTAAGGCACTGGAATCAAAAGCTTGCTTCAGCAGCGCCTCCAACCTACGATCCTGCACATCTTTAAGCGCTGTGCTCCCTTCCACGGGAATAGTGGTCTTCTTAGTGACTGCTGAAACCAACGCATCCACCTTAGGCATACGCAATAAGTCCCGCTCATCTTGAGGAACGGGGTATAGCCGGGCAATCGTGCGACCGCCTCGTAAGGAAGCCTCAGGGCACTCCCATTCTGACTCTATCATCTGTTTAATAACCCTATGCACCGGGAAACACCTTTGCTCCGACCGAAACCCCTGTAATAAGGGATCCTCAAGGGGTTCCTGTTGCACTACCGGAAGCACTATATTAAGAGCCGCCAGGGACTGAGAAATCAGAGCTCCCAGCTCTTCTTTACGGAAAACCCTAAACACATTGGGATCCTCGCCCGGACCCAATTCACCTTCTTCCAACTCTCCTGGCCAGGCATCAAAGCCTGACTCCGAGAGAAGCTCACCTTCCTCCGCTCCTGGAGAAAAAGAACTTTGTGCCACTGTAGCATCTAATCCACTGTCCAAAGCCTTATCAGCCGAAGAGGTGCCTTCCCCCGGGTCTGTCACCGCAGGGCCAACATTCTGGGACCCTAACATACAGTCAGCTACAGGACTGTGAGACAACTGCTCCCGTTTTAAAAGATAGGCCTTGTGTAGCGACAAAATAAAATCCGGAGAGAAGAAGTCCGAAGAAGTCCCCCAGAGCTTCCTGCAATGAAGGCTGTTGCTTTGGTTCCTCAGGCGCCAAAGTTTTATGCAATTTAGATTTTTTCTTTTGAGGCTTTGCTGGCACCGTGGGAGAAACGGCAGGCTCATTTAAAATGGCCGCCATTCCCGCTCTTTCGAAGGAGCTGTGAGACTGGGATAAAACGTCTTCAGCAACCTTGTCTGCCATCGCCTAAGCGATTGAGGAAAGGAACCAAGCCTAAGACGTTCTGCAAAGGGAAAATGAAACCCCTTCGAATCCCGGAACAAAGGGAACCGCGGAGAATGAGAGACCCTGCCGCTCCCGCCAAAAGAAACAAAACAGGAACCTCGTTGCCAAACAGAAAAACACAGAATCGCCTCACAAATCAAACCCCGCGACGGCGAACTCCCAGAAGAAAAAGAACTCCTCCCTTCAGGAACCGTTACTCCGTGAAGGAGGCTTACCTGCACAAGCCGACGGAAGCAAACTCCCCCACTGCTTTGCCGCTGCTAGCGGTAAGCCAGTGAAGGGCTCAACCCGGAGGAATGAAGAGGATCCTGGGGCTCCCAGGCCTGCTGTCACCCCTCCTGTCACCAAATGCGCAGAGGGGCAGGCTCTACCCCTAAGAGCCGGTAAGAGGCACTGGCAGGGCAATCGGAGCTCCACAGATTTACTCTGTCGCTCCTGTCTGTCAAGTATTTATTAATTTAAGTATCTTAAACTGCCCTGCTAGGACAGAACTTCAGCAAGAGGAGCACTCTACTCCCGACTGTCAGGATAATCTGTTCTTTTTCCTGTTCTCAGTACTGCTCCTCTATATTATCTTCCTCTTATTATTATGATTATTATTATTATTTTCAAATGCTCAGTCAAAGAAATAAGAAAGCACTATTCATCTCTCTGGGGGGCTGGGCTTTGCGATGTCCTATTCAGCTGCTGAGGACTGAAAGACTGTATCTGACACCAGGGGGAACTGGGTAAGCTGTCAGAAAAACTTTCAGTATTCAGTCCTCAGCTGCTGGAGCGGATTGACCACCCAAATGTTCTGGACTGGCCCAGAGAGACGAACAGGAAAAAACATTTTCATGCAAGGGTCACCACTATGCTGCTGACAATGTACTCATTGGGGTAGGGTTAGAGGGGGAGGAAGAGAATGGTCGCTGCCTTCTGTTGGCACTGTATAATGGCACATTAAGGTCCCGAATTATTAGGTTCTCTTTTCGCATAGAAAATGGGAAAACAGTAAATCAGGGCCTTAAAAAAGGAGCTGTGGTTAAGGAAGTGACCTTTCTTGGAGGGAGGACGAGAGGGATGAGGGAAGTGGGTAAATTATTTGTTTGCCATAGCTAATGGTTTTGTTGCTACTCAAGAGGAGGTGATTACTGTGTGCCATTGATATACTGTTAAAAATTTGTTATAAAGAAAAAGAAGCTGTGATACACCTTCTGGAGATAGGGAGATTGTGACAGAGGTCTTGGTGGCCGGCTTCTCCTGGATTCCAAGAAAATCTGTCAATGCCTAATTAATACTCTAAACAGAAGTAACTAGACAGTCTTAATGAATGCTGACAAAATGTAACATAGTAAGCAATAACGGCAGATAAAGACTAGCATGGTCCATCTAGTCTGCCCAGGAAGGAGACTAGAGTGGTACCTGCCACTCCATGAGTAGGGTTTAAAATTTTTCTTCTGTATTTTTTAATCTTTTTGTATGAATTGATTTTTGTATTGTCCATTTTATTTTTGTAAACTATTTTCTATTACACAATTTGTGATTACTGAATTAAATAATCCTTCCAGTCCTTCAGCAGCAGAAAGGCAAGGTATAAATCTGAGAACAGAGTAGAATGTGTAAGTTATACAGTGTGACCGAGGCGCAGCAGGAGTCAGTTCTGTTATTGCAATTTGCATATCTTTGCTGCTGTATTACAAAAGAAGCTGATGAAAAACAACAAAAAGCAGCTTGCCAAGTGATCCTCTTTTTAGAAAGGCTTTGATTTACAAATTAAATTTCTGTACATGTGCTGAGGCAGTTACCCTGAAAGGAAACTTAGTGCAATGCCTCTAGAATCACCTCCTGGTGTTTTTATTTTCTTTGAATACAGCAGCAAAAATATGCAACCAGAAGCAGTGGCACTGGCTCTCTTTGATTAGCCCACAAAAGAAAAGCAGCACCCAGCACTCATTTGCATATCTTAGCTGCTGCAGTACAATGGTTAACAAATCAGTCATTCCTATTTTACTCAACCAGACAGTATTCCTTTCAAGCAGCAGTACAAGTGAAAGCATGTTTTGATATTCAGCAGGCAGTGTTTAATTTTGATTTACAAATGATAGTTGAAAAAACATTCATGTTTAAAATGTTCAGAAGGACCTTTGACTAGCCACTCCCATTCTAAGGGGCTCTTTTACTAAGTACAGTAAATTTTTGCACTTATCACACAATCAGTGCAAACATCATTCCACTGGCCAGCATGCTCCCAGCCATTATTGCACAGAAAAGTACTCTAAAACTTGGTAAATAGCGTCAAGTGCACCCACGTTAAATACACCTCAGTTAACTACAACATCAATAGCATGCAATATGTACCCCTATGCTAACCAAAATGTGCTCACTCTGCCTCATCCCATCCATTCCCGGCCCCATCGCGCGATAACAGTCATGCCCATGGGGTAAGTTACCACATGCTAAAATGTACGTTAACCACTTGACGCATTTTAGTCAAAGGGCTCTTAAGTAAATCAAGGTTCCGTTGAATTGACCCTTGTCAAACTTCATGCACACATGATCAAATGCTAAAGACTCAAAGCAAAACTTAAAATAAATTTTAAAAAACCTTAAATGTTAGTAAACGTATTCCAAAACTGTAAAAAAATAAAAATAAGTTACAAAAAAAGACAACCAGAAAGCAAGTCCTAGAGTGGAACCCCACTAAGACTACTTGATTAGCTCAGGACTTCCTAATGCTCATCCTGGGGAGCGCAGAATCTGTTGTATTTTTAGGACAGCCCCAACAAAACGTGTGAGAAACTTTCAGAAATTAGGTCGCTCCTGAATATTCATTCTGAATATCTTGAAAACTGGAATGGCTATGGGGGTCAATATTCCATCTTTGCAAAGCTCTAATCTAATTTATGATCCTGCTTTAATTCCAAGTACTTGGGATGTTGAGGAAAACCAGGTATCAGATACACATACTGCAAAGATGGAAATCACCTATCAGAAGTACTACTGATAGGTGATTTCAACATGTCAGATGTGGCACATCCCTGTTGCTTGTCATCTAGAAGTAAGGAGATCCTGGATGCTACAGGGATAACTACTCCAACAACTGGTAACAGAACCCACATGTGAAGAGGCCATACTGAACTTGGTATTTACCAATATGGAAAGTGTTTCTGATGTTACAGTAGGAGATTATCTTACATCCCATGATCACAGATGATGTAGTTCAGTATTAGGACTAGGGATGATAAAGTTCATTCAAAAGCGAGGGTCTTAGACTTTTATGAAAACTAGCTTTGCCAAGTTGGGACAATACCTCAAGAAGTTGTTAGTGGGATGGGAACAGCTGGAGGATGTAGAAAAGCAATGTGCAAAACTGAAAGGGGATATTTTAAGGGCAACAAATCATTTTGTTACAAAGGTAAATAAATGTAAAAGGAAAAAGGAGGCCACTATTGTTCTCAAAAGAAGTAGCTGAAAAGGTGAAGAAAAAGAGGGTGGCCTTCATACAATAAAAAAATCACAGAGAGGAAGACAAGAATCCATATTTGGGAAAACTTGAAGAAGCTAGGAAAGCAGTCAGTAAAGAAAAGATACAAAAAGATGAGATAATCAATGCAATACAATGGGAGGACAAGACATTTTTCAGATATGTTAGCGGGAGGAGGAAGTGCAAAAGTGGTATTGTCAGACTCAAGTGGGACAGGGAGGAATAATGTAGAAGATGAGGATAAAGCATAATTGCTTAACAAATACTTTTGCTCTGTGTTCATAGATGAAAGGCCAGGAGCAGGACCTCAGGAAACTCCCACAAATAGGAGCAGAAGTGAACGGGATCTTAAATGATTTTCAAAAGACTGTTTGTGAGGAACTAGCTAAACAAAGTATACAAAGCGATGAGGTCGGATGGGATATATCCAAGAATATTGAAGGAACTTGGGGACAGTCTAGCAGCCCCACTGATGACCTTTTCAGTACTTCCTTAGGGTCGGAACTGGTCCCTGAGAACTGGAGAAAGACACCTGTGGTCCCTTTATACAAAAGCAGATGTAAGGATGAGGTTGAGTACTACAGGCTGGTTAGGTCTGACTTCTGTGACTAATAAATTAATGGAAACACTACTAAAACAGAGGATAATGAAGTTTCTGGAGTCCAATGGATTGCAGGATCTGACGCAGCATAACTTTACCAGAGGTAGGTCTTGTCAGACAATCTGATTGATTTATTTGACTGAGTGACCAGAGAACTCGACCAAGGGAAAGTCTTAGATGTGGTGTGCTTGGATTTCAGTAAATCCTTTGACAGTGTTCCACACAGGTGACTTGTAAATAAATTGAGCACCCTAGGGAAGGACTAAAGTGACTGACTGGGTAAAATATTGGTTGAATGGGAGGTGACAAATTGTACATGTAAACTTAGTTCACTCTGAAGGGAAGGATATTACTAGTGGTGTGCTGCACAGATCTGTCCCGGGTCTGATACTTTTTAACATCTCTGTTGGTAATATTGCGGAAGGACTGTCGGATAAGGTCTGCCTCTTTGCGAATGATACTAAAACCTGCAACAGACACCCAGGAAGGAGTGGATAACATGAGGAGGGATCTAGCTAAGCTTGAAGAATGGTCTAGAATTTAGCAGCTGATATTTTAATGCTACAAAATGCAGGGTCATGCATTTGGGCTGCAAAAATCCAAGGGAGCGGTACAGTGTAGGTAGGGGGCAAAATACTTCTGTCCACAAAAGAGCAGGACCTGGATGTGATTTTTTTCTGATGATATTAAAAGTGGCTAAACAGGTAGAAAAGGTGACGGCAAAAGCCAAAAGGATGCTTGGGTACATAGGGAGAGGAATGGTAAGCAGAAAAAAAGAAGGCGATAGTGCCTCTGTAGAATTCTCTGGTGCGACCTCAAATGGATATAAACAGGATGGTGTCATTGCAGAGAGTGGCTGCTAAAATGGTCAGTGGTGCTGGTTATAAACCATATATAGGGACAGATTTAAGGAACTTAATATGTATATGTTAGAGGAAAGGCAGAATAGAGGAGATATAATAGAGATGTTTTAATACATCCGTGACATAAATGCACAAGGGGAGAGCCTCTTTCGATTGAAAGTATAGGGGGTATAGGAGGAGGGTGAAATAAGCAGAAAGATTTATTTATGGATAGAGTGGTAGATAGGTGGAATAGTCTCCCAGTGGAGGTAGCAGAGATGAGAACAGCATCCGAATTCAAGAACGCATGGGACAAAGACTGAAGATTTCTAATGAAAAAAGGGACTATAGTATTTGATATGGAACGGCTGACTAGATAATTAAAAACTACTAAGAAATAAATGCTCAAATTAAAACAATGAAAGGCATGATGTCTCCTGCTCTCCAACTATGTGTTTCCTTACCATTCCCCTAGACAGACTAGTCCCGAGCTGTTGTGTTGTCTTGACTAGAGATTGTAAGCTCTGATGAGCAGGGATTGTTTCCTACATGTCTCTGTACAGTGTTATGCATGCCTTGTAGCACTATACAAATGATTAGTAGTAGTGGTTAAAGTTACTTAATGGTTTACAGCAATCAAACCTCACTCTCATGTTTCCTCTTTTGTTGGGAATGGGAAAACTGTGCACTTCATTGTATACCATGGATTAGGCAACAATCTGTTTCTGTTTCAATTTTAACTTATACATTCCATGTTAAAATTTGAACTTTAACTTGATAATCAATGCTCAATTTTAAATGCTTTCCTTTCCAACATTAATATGCTCAATCTAGCTTTCTCACAAAACACACATGTTAAGACTATCATGATATTGGTATGACTACTCAGATGTGTTTATCCTTAATCTGGCTTTAAGAATAAGGAGTTTGTTTTGGCAGTTTTCAAGTACTTGTTTTTCATTCATGTATTAAGGTAAAAAAAAGACTTATTTTAATGAAGACTGCTGATGTGGCAGAAAACAGATTCTGCACCAAATGTGCATCTGCAGTATTGAAGAGCCTTACTTACACAGCTTACTCATAATGGAATTCTGCACGCAATAATTCAAAATTTTGCAGTTTTTTTGTAATATTTTATTTCTGTGTTACAATTATAGTTACTTTTATTTGATATACCACCTATTATGTACCATGTCAAAGTTCTATACAGTCAGGTACATATATTTTTCCCTCATCCCCGAAGGGCTCACAATCTATGTATTTGTACCTTGAACTTTTAAATCAATGTCATCCATTCCACCTCAACTATTGAATCAATGCGGCTGAATAGTAGTTTAAAACTGTTCCCCAAAGTCCAATTCAACATCCCTGTCACCTGCTCACCAAGGTGGCACCACACACTACCAACACATGGCCATATATGTGGCATTGAAGCAGACATGGTCACTCTCGTGGGGGGGGGGGGCGGCACGGGATGACACATCGCCCCGCCCCTTATAACAGGATCGATGACACGTTGTATTTTAAGTTTGACTCAGAAGCAGTATGCATCGTTATTCAAAGCATGCAGAAATTTGCATAATTCAGACTTGACAGAATTTTGAATTTTGTGTACAGAATTCCAACAGGAGCAACAGCAGAAAATAGCATAATCATAGTCAGATCCAGAAAACAGGCAAATGAAGCATCAGAATTTCAAACTCTGAAATGGAACTTTACCCTGCAGCCCTCAAAGCTCTATATCACAGAACCCAGAGGGAAAGAACTAGAATTACTTTTTAGCAAAGCCACCACATGAAAACCAGAAAAGGATGTGCTCTGCTCTTTGGGATCTTTCCAGGCACTTGTGACCCGAATTAAACACTGTTGGAGAAGGCACACATTGAATTGAATTTTTGGAGACATGACGCTGGGCTCGAAAGACCTATGGTCAGACGCAGTATAGGACATCTTAGGTTCTTATGAAAAGGCAAAGTATGCCTCACCTGCTGACTTTAAAGAAAATGTCCCCGTGCCCCATGTTTTCTGAAGGCGACGTTGCATCTTGCTTGCTAGAAAAGCAATACAGGCTATGGCATTATGCCATCTGCTGCACGTTAGTTCTTAAAGAATGAAGGGTTGCTGTAAGGAACTCTCACAGCAACCACAACCGGGGTAAGGGGTGCGCTTCCACGTCCAATCTCCCATCAGAGCACACCTTGCACTATTCACGGATAACAAGTACCGGGGTCGGGAGAAGAGAACTGGGCGCTATTTACCTTTTCATTCTAAATGGGGGAGGGGAGAGCGGGGGAGCCATTTACCTCTCGATCAAAAAAAGAAAGATAGCTACAACTCATTCTTTTGAGGACCCGGGACGCAAGGGAAGGGGATCAGTCCGGAGGGAGGAGCAGGGATACGCGGTTTCAGGAGAATTATTTGTGAAGGCGGGGCCCCGAGCTCCAAGCTTAGGCTTCCCGCTGCTGCTGCTGCCACCGCCGCCGTCACATTTCTCCGTTTCTACTAGAGGTGGGAAGGCGCCATCTCCTTTCCTCCCGCTTACCTGCTCCGGGCGGGCTAAGGCCCAGCGGCCGCCGCCACTCATTGAAAGGCGCAGGGCACGAGAGGAGGCGGGCGTCGCGCGCGCCGGGCGGAGAAGGCGGACGCGGATCCCAGCCAAGGCGCATGCGCAGGGCCTAGCGGCACGCACAATGACACTCTCTCTCCGGGGGGGAGGAGCAGAGCTGGAGGAAAGACGTCGGGCTACGGCGACTCGGAGCGGACATAAACTAACCTTAACTATTACCTGATACTGGGCTCGACGCTGAAAACTGTGCTGTACTCTATCGCAGCGTTTTGCTTGAGAATTGAGATTTCCCCCGCTCTAGTCGTGTTCCTGATGCAGAAGCAAGCATCTGGACCAGCGTTAGACATGCAGGGGCCTAGGGCAGAAACCGGAAAAGGCAAGGTTGGCGTGACCCAATAAGAAAATTAGGAAGTTACCTCTAGAGATACGACGAGCCTGTTGCTGCCCCAGTCAGGGACCTGCAGTGCATATCTAAACGCTAGCGCTGTGTTGCTCTTCATGCTCTCTGTAACCTGCCGCATCTTACCACCCCCGGGCAGACTTCCTCTTTCCAGAGGGTGGTTCTGCATCAGAAGGAAGCGGCGGATCACAGCCAGCAGGAAGAACAACACAGCACTTGCGAGTTTGAGTAACCGCTGTCCTGCCATTTAAATGTCATTCATGCTGCTGCAGATCCTGGCAGGGGCCAGTCCAACCATTAGGAAAACTAGGCAGCTGCCTAGGATGGCAGCAAAAAGCAGGGCATTCAAAGATAAACAATGGATTCTGACAGCCAGCGCCAACACCTTGAACCAACTCTGGGGCCACCTCTGGCTCCCAGAAAGGGGCAGCAGCGGTAATAGGGGTGGGGACAGTGTTCCCTTGAAGAATTAAGAGCCAGAGTTGAGCGGCAACCGTAAGGAGCCACCCTCTGAGGAAACTCCTTGAAGATACTCTTATGGGGGTGAAACTATGGTCTAGTAACTGGATTGGACACTGATACACACAGCCTGCACAGGAAGACGCGTTTTGCACGTTCAAAATAGAAAAAAAAAAATAGATTCAATGCACAGTGTGGCTATCAGATAAGTACACTGATTTAACACTTTAAGTCAGGGGTCACCAACCTGCGGCCCACGAGGTCCCTTCGTGCGGCCCGCGAGGTTCTACCCCGGTTAACATTACATGCGGCCCGCCAAGGATTCCCGCCATTGTATCCACGCGCTCGCAGCTCACCGACGACCACCTGCAAGCGTCCCTTCTCCTGTCAGTGTCATCTGTGAAGCCGGACTTTAAGCGTTTGTCTGCTAGCATGAATCATCAGCCATCTCATTAAATTCAATAAAGGTGATCAGCCATTGTTTTCATAATTTTGCATTTGTTGTTTTTTTTCACGGGGCGGGGAGAAGGGGGGTGCGGCCTGCGAGGCTCCCGGTAGTCGGCTGTGCGGCCCGCGGCCCTCTGGAGGTTGGTGACCCCAGCTTTAAGTTGTGTTTATATTTGCAGCTTCACTGACCTTTTAAAGGGACACAGGAGCGATGATGATACAGAAATCCACCAAGTTCTTGAATTTTGAGTTTCGGTGCTTGTGATAGCTCCTCCACCACAAAACTTTCCTTGGTCAGTGATTGCTAATAATTGTTGAATGTCCGTGTTGTGTCCTTATTAGCGCAATGAGGGCATAGGATACCCCATAAAGTTGTTCTTTTTGATGGGTTAATTGGTACCTTGGTTTTCCCAAAAGAATATATTAATCAATTTAGCATTCACTTTTAAAAGTGATACATTTCAATTGGCGTACGGTTGAAGACACAGCATCTAAATGGATTTTTAATTGAATTTGCTGCAGTTTTGTGGTTTCTGTTCCAGTATTTGCCATGCCACCATTCAAGCAAATTAAAATGACATCACAGTGATTTACAAACAAGTACAATTATGAACATATAAAATGAATACATAAATATCTAAAATACAAGATGAAGAATACCCGTGATCTGGCCACAATACCTCGGCTCTTTCTGTCTCTGGTCCCATAAGCAGAGAGTAACACAGAACACAATCAAACACAAAGTTCTACTTTCTTTGAGCTCAGAGGGAAGGCAACAGAAGGTCCATGGACCCAGCACAGTTCCACTTCTGTTGGATTCAAAGTCTTCCTCCCTTGAAGCCCTTTTTATTATAGAAAAAGGGGAAGTAACACAGTCATTAATCATAAACATGAAATAACACAAGGTGTCGCTAGAATTCATTTACAGAGTAAGAGCTGATTACAGTGTATTAGATGAAATGTACTTGATTATGACAGGATTATTTATAATTGCAGAGTTGCAGAAATTATGCTGTGCCAGCAGTGACCTATAGTTGACTGTACAATGAACTATGGCTGCACAGTTCATAGCCTATGTTTACTCTTTGTGCTTGTGTTAACAATGTTTTCAAACTTTTAAAGACAGTTACACAGAACTCATGATCAAGATATCCTATTCTATTTAAGAAGAAGTAGGTGAAAGGCTAAACTTGTGAGTGACGGTCATTGTTAGCACATTTTAGAGATCTGTATCAAGAAACTCATCTATCTTCAATTACATATTGGGGATTCTGGTATCCCTTTTACCTGTCCATTTCTACACTAGACAAAAAAGGAAAGATGCCTTAAAGGTGATGAATAAGACAACAATCAAAGTCTGAAAACTATGAGACACAGCAGGGAAACAAAAAGATAGAAGATACAAAGTGCTAAATTTAAGAATGAAAGAGGGATTTAAAGATAATCCACAAAGGACTGGGGAAAGAGCCAAGTTTACATTGATTTTTTTAAATTTCTTCAATTCCATAAAATTGGAGCCTAACAAGAAAAAGATGGGGGACGTTGAACTAACTGTCAAATCAGAGGTGGTTCATTTAGGCACAACCTTAGATTAGGGGTTCTCAACCCAGTCCTTAGTACACACCTAGTGGGGTGTTTACTAAACGGTGGTAGCGGACTCCGTGTGATATCAGAGCCGTGGCCCAATTGAATCAATGAGGCCGCAGCTCTGATATCGCATGGAGTCCCCTACCGCCGTTTAGTAAACACCCCCCCTAGTCAGTCAGGTTTTCAGGAAAGCTACAATAAATATGCATGAGAGAGATTTGCATACAATGGAGGCAATGCATATTCATTGTAGTTATCCTGAAAAGCTAACTGGCTAGGTGTGCCCCAAGGACTGGATTGAGAACCCCTGCCTTAAATCAACAGTTGACTTTGCACTCTCACATGAATACAGTGATATGAATGACATTCCATAAAATGAGAGTCATACAGAACCTGGGAGCATTTCTGACAAAATCAGACTTCCATACAGTGCTCCAGGCGTTAGTAAGCCCATGTCTAGATTATTTTTATTTCATCTGTAATGGGCACTAGAGGTTGTACAGAATGAGGCAGCAAGGCTATGACTCAGGAAGACGAGATATGACCATAGAAAGTCAGCTGTAATAGAACATTGGCTTCCAGTAGAATTTAGCATGGTGTAGAAGGTCTTACTTCCAGTGTTTAAGATAAGACAGTCTTTCTTCTGAACACCTGGTCTCACTTTTAATAAATCAATTCACAAAAAGGTAACATATACACCTAAAAAGGTAGAACACACATAGAAAATTAATTGTATCACATAACATTAAAATATTACAATAGAGAAGTCTACAAACTATATGGCCACTATAAACAAACAGTATAAATTTACCATACCCATTCACACACTAAAACATTCATACTCACACACATAACACTAAAACATTCATACTCATAAACATAACGCATAACCAATAGCTATGGGATTCCTCAATCGCAATAAAACATTCATACATATAAATAATCCTTTCATCAATAATAATGAAATGCCCCAATCACAATTAAGCCTCTATAAATACCATGAATATTAATAACCCTTTCATCAACATCCCTATACCTCAGAACATTCTTTTACATTATGTCTACAATATATACATCATTCCATCATTAAAGGAATGTATGGGCCTTCTGAAACAGTTTAAAAACTTGTTTGTAAAGGCATATAGGGCTTGATATTCACTTGGGCAGACTATGCGCTGCTACGGTGCATAGCCATGCCCGCCAACCCTTAACCCCAGATATTCAATGCCAGGGTCATATGCGGCCCCGACATTGAATATCTGGGGATTGCCATACATGCCAGAAGCCACAGTTGCTAACCGGGCAGTAGCTCCTGTGCCTAAAAGATAGGCGAAGGTTATTTTTCACCTATCTTTTAGGCACAGGTTGCTAACTGGGCAACATGCAATATCACCGCTACCCGGTTAGCGACAGACTCTGCCCCAGAACTCCCAACCATAAGCATTGGGGCTTGTAGCGGGGTTAGAAGGGGATAGTCAACAGAACTAACCATGTAAGTGCCATTGAATATTCCGATTTAAATCATTTACATGGTTTACAGCCCAGTAAATCAGTGAAAAACAACTGCCTAAGGGCTAACTACACTAACAAAAACTGCCCTTAGTAAATACCAATAATAATTATTTTCTCAAAAAGTCCTTATATGAATACTTTCCACAATTCCTAAAATATTACAAAACTCAATAAAGCTCAATAAGGCATCAATGACCTCAGGATGGCTTAAACCCTACATGTGACAAATAAATCACCATAGGGAAACAGTGGATGCTCACATCATAGGTCTCAAGCCTTTTTTTTACTTTTATTAACTTATACAAATGTATTATTAAATACTAAATTCAATACTACCCATAAAAGTACTTTTAGGGATTCTACAAAAATATCAATAAAGCTACTAAAACATGATAAAAAGCAAACGTCTATACTTCTATATGCAGCCAGAGCCCACGAGTTGTCAGTCCGTTGTCCTAAAACAAAATCAACAAAATCTTTTTAGATAGAAGTATCTGCACACCATTAAAGTAGTATACATTCACTTATCTGAGCAACTTCATGGGTTCGGCATATGTCGGTAATCGCAAATCTTGAACTCAGCAGCAACAAGAAAACCGCAATCGGAAATGTCCACCGTTGCGGCAAAACACCCAACAAAAGCTTCTGTTCCCCCAAATTGGCTTCTTCAGGGGTTTTAAATACCTTAGTTGCTAAAAATAGTAGCAAACCAGACATACAAAATTTCTTTTGTTACTTCAAACATTAGGCATGAAGAATGTCTGATGTCATCTGCTTTTAAAAGGCTCCTACCAATAAAACCACTCATCAAAGCTGACGTCACTCCTTATACAAAGCTTCATTCTATATGCTCTGGCTGCATATAGAAGTATAGACGCTTGCTTTTTATCGTGTTTTGGTAGCTTTATTGATATTTTTGTAGAATCCCTAAAAGTACTTTTATGAGTAGTATTGAATTTAATATTTAATAATAAATTTGTATAAGTTAATAAAAGTAAAAAAAGGCTTGAGACCTATGATGTGAGCGTCCGCTGTTTCCCTATGGTGATTTATTCGCCACATGTGAGGTCATTTATGTCTTATTGAGCTTTATTGAGTTTTGTAATATTTTAGGAATTGTGGAAAGTATTCATATAAGGATTTTTTGAGAAAATAATTATTATTGGTATTTACTGAGGGTGTTTTTTGTTGGTTACAGCCCAGTAAACCACGTAAATGCTTTTCGAATATATCGGACCCATAATTTTTAAAACTGTAATGTCAGGATGCTGATCCCATCCTGATTACTAGTGGCCCGAGACCTCTTCTATTCCGACTTCCACTTTCTGTGATCTGTTACTTATTTCATTTATACTGGGATTTTGTTGTTGTTTGACTCACTCCGTTCCTTATTTCTTTCTTTTAGTCAGTTTTAATATGATTTTACTTTTAAGGCCCTGATTTTTTTTAATACTGTATATTATGATGTTTTCTGTTTTGCTCTGGCTTTATAAACTGCTTAGATGCTAATTTTTGAGTGTTTATCAGTACACCAAACATTTGAAATAAATAAAGCAATAAAATAAATTACTCTCACTGTACTACTAGATTGCATGATTTACGATTGTGTATTTGTTTGTGTATTATACGTAATGACCATATATGTCCATTGTGCCTTGCCTTGAACCCTGAAGAGTAGATGAGTTATAAATCCATTACGCTACAATATATGAGGATTTATTTTTATTTAAAACAATTTATATTTTGCTAATATATATATTCTCAGCGGATTACAAAAGCAATTTACAGAGAAAGCGTAGTTACTCACCTGTAACAGGTGATCTCAGGGAACAGCAGGAATTTAGTCTTCACATATGGGTATCGTCGGTACCGACGGAGCCTGCGCGGGAACGCTCCCCAGCGTCCAATAGGAACACTTTTGGGAGCATCCCTCAGCACATGCGCGCTGCCTTCCCGCCTTTCCAACTGTCCCTTTTCAGTTAAGTTTGTAGCTGAGTGAAAGGATAGAGGGAGAGAGGAAAGAGACAAAGAGATAGAAAGACAACTCCTAGGGGAGGTGGTGGGTTGTGAAGACTAAATTCCTGCTGTATCCGGAGATCACCTGTTACAGGTGAGTAACTACGCTATCTCCAGGAACAAGCAGGAATGTAGTCTTCACATATGGGAACTCCCTAGCTGAAGATGCCAGGGAGATAGCCCCAGGAAGGTGCTACCCTAGAAGGTGGGAATCCTTCCTCCCATGGATCTCTGACATTCCACCAGGGTTGGTGGGTAGGAGTGATTTAGGTCTGAAAGAGATTTTGAAGAACAGCTTGGCCAAAGAAGGCATCCCGACGGGAGGCTTTATCTAGGCAGTAGTGGGCTGTAAAGGTGTGTACCGAAGCCCAGGTGGCTGCTTGACAAATGTCATCGATAGACACAGAGTGGAGATTAGCCATAGAAACTGCCATGGCTCTCACATTATAAGCTGTGACATGGTCCTGAAGAGGAAGACCCTTACTATCATAAGCAAAGGATATGCATTGGGCAATCCATTTAGATAAAGTTCTTTTGGAGACTGGAAGTCCCAAATGACTAGGGTCAAAAGCTATAAAAAGTTAAAAGGACTTTCTATGTTGCTGTGTTCCTTGTTTGTAAAAGGCTAAGGCCCTTTTACAATCCAAAGTATGAAGGTTTCTTTCTGCATTAGAGGTGCGAGGCCTCGGAAAAAATACAGGAAGATAAATTGATTGATTTAAATGAAAAGGTGAAACCACCTTTGGCAGAAAGTGTGGGTGAGTTCTAAGAACAACTTTATCATGATGAAACCTAGTATAAAGAGGATCAGCCACAAAAGCTTGCAATTCACTAATGCGATGGGCAGAGGTGATTGCAATTAGGAAGATGACCTTCCAGGTCAAAAACTTAAGGGCTGTAGTGGCCAAAGGTTCAAAAGGCGGCTTCATGAGCTGACTGAGAACTAGATTTAGATCCCATGCCACCGGTGGTGGCTTGATAGGAGGTTTGGTTAATAAAAGGCCTCTCATAAATCTTGATATGAGTGGATGAGAGGAAATTGGTTGTCCATTCAGAGGCTTATAAGAAGCTGCAATTGCACTAAGATGGACTCTTACCGAATTGGTCTTTAGACCAGAATTCGATAAGTGAAGGAGATACTCTAGTATCGATTCTAAGGGTATGACAAGGGGGTTTAATCCCTTCTTGGAGCACCATATAGTAAAACGTTTCCACTTGAAGGCATAAGATCTTCTTGTGGAAAGTTTCCTAGAAGCCTGAAGGATATCTTTTACCTGTTGGGACAGGTTGACATCCTGGAGGTCTAAGCCTTCAGCAACCAGGTTGTGAGGTGCAGGGACTGGGAATTCGGGTGCCATAGCGTCCCGTTCTCTTGGGAAAGGAGATCTGTAGCATGCCCTAATTCCAGAGGTGCTGCTTGAGAGAGATGTAGAAGCAGGGGATACCACGTTTGGTGTGGCCATCGTGGTGCTATGAGAATCATGCACCCCCATCTCTCTGAAGCTTGAAGAGTGTTTTGGGGATGAGGGGAATGGGTGGGAAGGCATAAAGGAAGTCCTGACCCCAGTGAAGGAGGAAGGCATCCTTTGCCTGACAATTGTGAGCCGTAATCCTGGAACAGTACCGGGGAAGTTTGGCATTCAAGAGACTTGCAAATAGGTCTATGTCTGGAGTGCCCCAAAGATGAAATATCTTTGCCACCTGATCTAGGTGGAGGGACCACTCATGAGGCAACAGTACTCGACTGAGTTTGTCTGCCCAAAGGTTTTGAATGCCTGGAAGATATACCACTAGAAGGTGAATTTGATACTCTCTGGCGAGGGCCCACAGTTGCAAAGCTTCATTGCATAACGACAGAGAGCCTGTTCCGCCCTGCTTGTTCACATAGAACATGGCTACTTGATTGTCCGTCTGGACTAGGACTGTCTTGTAGCTGAGCTGGGCGTGGAATACTTGAAGAGCTAAATAGATTGCTCTTAATTCCAGGAGGTTTATGTGCAAACCGGTCTCCTGTGGAGTCCAGGTTCCCTGGGTAGAGAGGTGATTCAGGTGTGCTCCCCAACCCACCTGTGATGCATCTGTTGTTAGGGTGGCCTGAAAAGAGGGTTGATGAAAAGGAGACCCCACTGTCAGGTTTTCTAGTGACTGCCACCATTGGAGGGACAAAACAAGTCGTTGAGAGTTTATTATTTTGTCCGACAAATGACCTGTGGCCTGTGTCCACTGTGTGGATAGGGTCTGCTGAGCTACTCTCATGTGGAGCCGAGCATATGGGACTACATGAACTGTGGAAGCCATATGTCCTAATAACTGTAGTAGCTCTCGAGCAGTGAGGGAGGATTTGCCTGCTGCTTGAGAAGCTAGTTGTATTATGTGAAGACACCGGGCCTGTGGAAGGAAAGCCTTTGCTTGTCTGGTATCTAGACAGGCTCCTATGAATTCCACAAATTCAGTAATGGTCTTCTCGCTCAGAGCCAAATCCAGTACTCCTAAAGTCCAACACTCTGAATCAAATGTGGAAAGTGATAAAAATCACACTACTTCAACAATCTATTCTGTGATACTTCGTGATATTCATAAATAAAACTACCCGTAGTGGTTGTTAACAGGTCTCAAATCAGGGGCTGTAAAAGCAATAGTTTATAGCTTAGAACTTTGAAATAAGCCCTGTTCGCATCACCGACCTTTTACCACCACCACCTATGGGATATGTGTTTAAATAAATACTTAAATAATTAAAGATTCGCTTAGCTTGTGTCAGACGGCTGCCTAGGGTGAGAACTTACACAATCTTGACGATGCATATATTCATATGATTCTTGCAAGGTATTGTGGGTATTGTAGTTCATTCACTCCCAAACACAGCTGAAGACAATAATTGAGTTGTGTAACCAGTGGTAAAGCCAATAAAATACTTCTTTTATTGATGGGGTTTAATTCATCCAGCACAAGTATGCTTGGTAGCAATATAAATGAGGTTACTTGCTTGCAGTGTTTAAATGGATAACATAAAGTCACAAAGCAAATCAGAAAACAACCTTCAGCTTGTCAGGCAATTAGCTAATGTTTTCTTAGCAAATAATTACCAAATAAAAAGGCACAAAGAAATGAATAAACTTTGCTTGTTAGGTTAACTTCTGCTTATTTTCCACACACAGTTCCAGCAGTGATTCTCCCTTGCTCACACACACAATCAGGTGCAGCTTTAATTACTATCAATTGTCCAGCTGAAACCCTTTAGCTGGCTGGCTGCTACTGTGTGAACCCAAAATCCTGCTTTAGGAGCTGTTTGCAGTGGAATAAGGGACAAAGTTAGGTTTCTTTGTGATGGCTGATGTGTTTGCTTACAGAAAGCTAGCAATAGCACTTGGATAAAGAACAGTCCATGTAATCAATAGTTTCATCTGCTGTATCTCCCCCTTCATCAATCAGCATAGGGTCACTATCATACATTGGCACAGACGAGTCTTTCCATAAGGCACTATCATGAGAATGCTTATTCCCTTGCTGCCATTCACTATTATAGATAGGGTCTGGATCAGTGTTCATACCTGAGCCTCTCCTGCTATCATAATTCCTCTCTGTATAGCCTGGCCAGTATGTAATCCAGTTATGATGTCCAGCCTTCCAATCTTGATCCCTGGACACTGGATCTTTCCTCACATACCTTCTGGCATAGGTCTGAAAGTCCCTTCCACGTGCAGTCTTCTCTCTCCTAGGTAGCGACTGGTGATTCCTATCTCTGCCATTCCATTCCTCTGGCTGACTCCAGTCCAATGGACTCTGCTGGCATTTGGAATACCTCCCAGTATAGGTACCGCCTTGGACTCTCCCAGACCTTCCAATGGCCTTTCTTCTCTTCCTTCCAGAGAGTTTCCTTCTCTCTCTATCCGCTTGGCTTGGCTTCTGCTTCTCGAGATGAGGTTGGTGCTTGAGCTTGAAGCTGTTGCTGTATCTGTCTCTGAAGCCGGGCTGGAGCTTGTAGCCGTTGCTGTCGCTCCCCCTGAAGCTGTTATCTGAAGAATAAGATCTATTCTTATTCTGTCCTAATGTGTGCTCCTCCCTAACACAGCGCAGCTGTGTTGAATCAGGCCCTGCCCTTTGAGATGAGTGCTTAGGGATTACCTCATAGCTCTCTTGATTGCACACACATTTTCTCACTTCAGCCCCTCTCATGGCAGCTGGAAACCTGGTGCATTCTGGGACTGGTAGTCTTTTATGTGAAAACTCTGTTTTCTTACATCTACCAAAACTGACAGGTTGCTTGTTCAGAGTCACATCATCTTTTCTATAGCTCCTACCTGAGCTATGATAAGCTTCCTTATCACACTTGTTAGCGTCTAGTGTAAGGCTGTATCCCCAACGCCATCAGCCGCGCTTAGTTTGCGTTTCACCGGCAACGGTTTCTTCAGGGGGTCGCCTCAGCCATGCTAAAACAGAAAGCGATTATAGAAGTTTATTGGGTTCTCACTTCCAAAATAGTAATCATAACTGAGAATAAAACTTTCCGACTATCCACAAATATTGATAAGATGTTATTTCTGTTTCTTACCGCACTAGAACCAAACTCATCTCCACCAGCGTGTTCAATCTTTCCGACAAGTCTTTGTAACTAGTCTATAGGTGGTGAAGACGCCGCGCATGCGGAACTGCTATTTATGGTGGAGTACGGGTGCTTTAAATGTGAATTGATTAGAGACAATGTTCCCATTCGATTCTGCTGTTTAATCCTCGGGGAATTACTGAATCCAATCGATAGATCCAACGTTGTTCTAGTATAATCAACCTCTGTGCTTGTGATGAATCCTGGGCTCTCCATGGGACATGATCAATACAAAAACATCTGAGGTTATCAAAAGAATGTTGTAATGTCAGACAGTGGTCAACCAGTGGTGCTTCCCGAGTTTTACATTTAATTCTACTCTTGTGTTCATTCATTCTTACTTGCAGGGTTCTGATGGTCTTTCCAACATAAAGAAGCTCACAAGGGCATAATATGCCATAAACTACAAAAGTAGATTTACAGGTGGTGAAATGTCGTAATTTATAGGTCTTATCATGGTATGTGAAAGCCATCAATTCTGTTGTAATAGGACAGATATTACACTGTCCACATTTATTATGGCCAGTCGCAACAAGTCCACCTGCTTGTAAAAGGGGTGGTAATATGGTAGGACTTAATATTTCTTTAAGGTTTCTATGTCGTTGCCAGACACATCTAACAGTCTTATCCTCCAACCCAGGTACACTGGCCAACACATTGGCATGGCGCTTGATGATTTTCTTCAATTGTGTTGCCATAGGGGAGTACCGTGTAATGAAATTGATATTAGTGTCAGAAAACTGATTAGAATCCGATGATTGACATGGATGCAGCAATAGATGTCGGTGGCAATAGAGAGCCCATTTATAAGCTTTATTAATGACCATACTTGGGTATCCCCTTGCAGCAAAATTCTGTTTCAACTGTTTTGACTGATGTTTAAAATCCAAAGTTTCAGTGCAATTGCGCCGATAGCGCATGAACTGTGATATAGGGAGGCCATCTCGTAGCTGGGGTGGATGGGCACTAGTGTAGTGCAAAAACGTATTTCAATCCGTGTCTTTACGAAACACAGTAGTATGCCATGTGTTAGTTTGTTTCATTACCAATACATCCAGGAATGTAATGCTGCGATGATGATAGTTAGAAGTAAATTTTATGTGCATATTTCGAGTAGCAATCCAATCAAAAATGCTAATAAGCTTTCAACTGGTCCCTGCCATATCACGAAGATATCATCGATGTATCTTCTCCATAATTTAAGATGTTCCTTATAGGGTGATATCTCTAAATATTGTTGCTCAAAATAGTGCATATAAAAATTCGCTATGGAGGGGGCGCATGTTGCCCCCATAGCTACTCCCGAAAGCTGGTGATAAATTTTATCTTCAAAAATAAAATGATTTTCAAAAACTACCAACCGTGTCAATGTAGACAAAAACTCCAATTGTTCATCCGATAGATCTCCCCGCATATTTAAAGCACGCATCACACTAGCGTGTGCCTCAAATTGTGGAATCACTGTATACAACGAATTGACATCCAAAGTAGCTAACACTACATCAGTTTGACTGGCTAACTGAGAATGTGTTTCAAGAATTTGTAAAAAATGAGTCGTGTCTTTTATATAAGTCGGGATGGACAGCAGCAAAGGGCTTAAAAAAGAATCAATAAACATTGATGACGGCTCCAGGAGTGTACCCCGAGTGGATACAATAGGCCTACCCGGTGGGCATGTCAGATTTTTATGAATTTTCAGCACGATATAAAACTTAGCTATTGGGAAGGAACAAGTTGGGATTTTGGGAAGTTTATTACCAATCCCAAGCATTGGAGAATTCGCATTGTACGGGACAGTGCAGTGCTGACCTCTACAACTGTAGGGGCTCGAATGAGCCAGTCGTCTAAGTAAGGGAAGACAAATATCCCCAGGGTTCGTAGAAATGCGGCTACTACTGCCATGCATTTCGTGAATACCCTTGGTGCTGAAGCCAGACCAAAAGAAAGAACCCTGTACTGGAAATGTCTTCCCCTGAAAAGGAATTGTAAGAATTTCCTGTGATCTGGATGGATGAGAATGTGAGTGTATGCATCCTTTAAGTCTAGAGAGCAAAGCCAATCCTGACTTTGAAGGTATGGCAGAAGAGTTCCTAGAGAAATCATTTTGAACTTCTCTCGAAATAGGTATTTGTTCAATTCTCTGAGGTCCAAAATGCGTCTGTGCCCCCTTGTTTTCTTTGGAATAAGAAAATAGGGGGAGTAGAACCCTGCACCCCGTTGAAGAATGGGCACTTCCTCTACTGCCCCTTGGGCAAGAAGTGTATGCCTTGTAGCATTTACAAATGATAAGTAGTAGTAATAGTAGTAATAGGGATAACATAAAACATCAATACATACATAATAGCAATAAACCATTGAATTTGGGATAATAAACTATAAAAGCACATTAAATATATAGTAGAATATCCATGGTGCTTGATAGTGGTGCTTGGCTCTTCTGTTCTGCTCCTGGCTGCCAGCTCTGCTGAAGGAATCGCAGTGAGTTTCAGCCCCGCTCCCCCTGCTCATCAACGTTAGCCCCTGTCTCTACCTGTGCCGGGCCCCTTCCCACTATGCTGTCAGTTCAATCCTGCACCATTGCCTCACTTGTCTACCTCCTGCCTCACTGAGCCTCTGATTTGCCTCTGGTTCCCCAGTCCCGTCTGGGCACAAGAACATCTCCCAATGGCGGTGCTTGTCTGCAGGGCTGTGCGGTGCTTCAGCGACGTGGGCCTGTAACCTTCGATTGTGTGAATTAATTTTCTTCAATGGAATGTAGTGCAGGGGCACAAGCACCTAGATATTAGGCTTGGAGCGTCTAACAACTCTTGGGGACTCAGTCTCTCACCATGCCCTCCTCCCTTCAGAGGTGCACAGTCTGTAGCCGCAAGCGCAGGGACCTGGATGACAGGGTCTGCTCAGCGTGCTCTGCTCACCCGGGCGAGACCTCCCAATCTATTGCTCAAAAGGTCAGGGAGGGCTCGGCCTCTACTCCGCTCCTGCCTCCGGAGGACTTCAGGAGCCTTCCTTCAGCTGAGGTCGCAAGACATCACAGATTTCCGCAAAGACCTTAAAACCCTGCTCTTTACAGAAACCTATGAGCAGATAGACAACAGTCCCCAGCCGAGTGGTATTGCAACTACCCCCGCCAACTTAATACCCAATCAGCCCAACTAGACTCACGAAGATACCCTCATTCTAAATGTAACCCTCCAATTGTGCTGTCTAAATGTTGTTAAAGACCCTCATGTTAAATGTTGTAAAGCACCCACATGTTAAATGTAACCCCAATTGTGATGTCATGTAACCACTTTGATTGTAGGATAAGGTGGTATACAAATCTGCCTAAATAAATAAAATAAATATCTGTCTCTCAGTCACCGGACATGTCTCAGTCACAACTGTTGCAGGACCAGGGCTTGCAGAACTTCCTGGCACTTTTTAGGCAGGCATGGGACCTCTGGTGCACAGATCAGGATCCTCCCTCCGCTCAAAGATTTGCGCAGCAGTCTGTTTCAGGGTCTTGAAGTGCACCCAGGAAGCCTGGCTCCTGGGGAGGCCACCCGCCCAAGGAAGTCTCATGGGCCTCAGGAGACTGGGCAGAGGCACTGGCCAAGGACAAGATCTTTTTGGCGGAAGACAGCCTGGATATTTCTGACAGGGAGGATGGTGAGTGTTTATGTTTATGGTCCCTCTTGGATGCCTCAGGTAGGAGCAGGACGGTTTGCACACTATCTGACTCACAAGGAAGAGCTCCCAGTTCTGATTGCTAAAGTGGTAGATGCCTTGCGTCTCTCAGACCCACCTGCACAGGACCCCACATCTCCTCAGTCTCGGGCTGATCCCATCCTACAGGGCATCCAAAAGCCCTCTAGAGCCTTTCCTTGTCCTCCGGAAAGGAACAGATGGTCTCTCAGGAGTGGGATGCGCCTGATGCGCCCTTGCGAATGATGTGGCGCTTGGGGCAATACTATCTCTGGTCCCCTGTGGAGCTCGACAAATGGCTCACATATCTGGAGGTAGATGCTCTTGTGACGGGGGTCACCAAGCACACTACTATCCTGGAGGAGGGCGGTGCAGTGCTGCATGACCAACAGAATAGGAAAGTAGAGAGGCTCCTCAAAATGGCGTTTTCCTCCTCTATTCTGGAATGCCAGGCCTCCGTTTGCGGAGGTTTGGCGGCCCGGGCACTCCTGTGATGGATCCAGCGCTTGCCAGAGGACCCGGCGTTGGCCTGCTTGAAATTGGTTATGGCCTTTTTAGTGGATGCCTCCTATGATCTGCTTCATCTTTCAGCTTGCTCAGTGGCTGCTGTGATAGTAGCTTGTCGCTAGCTCTGGCTGTGCCAATGGTTGGCTGATGCAGCCTCTAAGGCGCGGCTTGCCAAGCTCCCCTTTAAGGGTAAGCTGCTCTTTGACGAGGACCTCGACAAGCTGGACAAGGACCTGGGAGAAGTCAAGCCTCAGCACCTGCCAGAGGACAATCCTTGTGTATTGTCGCGCCGCTCTGGACAACCATCCTATCCACCATCCTCCTCTCAATTCCGATTCCGCAGCTCCAGGCGCTATTGGCCGGATAAGTCATTTGCACTAGCTTCGTCAGGGTGCCTTGGCCAGAGGTCACAGCCTTTTCATTGCGTCCATAAAGGGAATGATGCCTATGTAGGCCCAGCAAAGTTTTCTGGCACCACCTCTCCTGCTGATTGGGTGGGGGGACCTTCTGGGGTTCCGCTGCTAGTAGGAGGCCAGCTAGTGCTGTATGCCCGGGAGTGGGCTCTTATCACTTCTGACCAATGGGTCCTCAACATCGTTCGCCATGGTTATGTACTTGATTGCGTACACCCCATCAGAGAAGCTTTTGTCGTTTCACCTGTGGTGTACCCAAGAAAAGAGTCACCATTCAGGCCACTCTCCAATGTCTCATCCTCTTGCAGGCCATCCAGCCAGTCCCCCCTTTTGAACAGGGAGCAGGCTGATACTCCATTTACTTTGTGGTGAACAAGAAGGATGGATTGTTTCGTCCTATTCTGGTACCTTGGTTTCAAATGGAGACCCTACAATAAGTTATTCAAGTGGTTCGGAAAGGGGAATTCCTCGCCACCCTCAACCTGGCGGAAGCATATTTCCACATTCCCATCTGTGAGGATCAGCAGCGTTTCTTACACTGTGCCATTCTTGGCCAACACTTTCAGTTTTGCGCTCTACCATTCGGCCTGGTGACAGCTCCATGCACCTTCTTCAAGGTCATGGTGGCGGCGGCAGCAGCCTTTTGAAAACAAGGCAGTCAAGTACATCCCTATCTGGACAATTGGCTCATCCGAGCAAGTTCCTTTTCCGAAGCCTGTCAGACTGTAACCCGTGTGGTGTCCTTCTTGGAGAGTCTCAGCTGGGTAGTCAATCATGCCAAGAGTTGCCTATGACCGTCTCAAGCCATGGAATTTCTCAGAGCCTGTTTCAATACTCTACAGGCAAAAGTCTGCCTGACGCAACAGCATTTCTTCAAACTCTCATCACAGATATAGGGATTTCTCATGCAAAGCAATCCCCAAGTGTGGGATTATCTGCAGGTTCTCGGGTCCATGGCAGCCACCATCGATGTCGTCCCTTGGGTCCCGGCACATATGAGAGACCTCCAGCATTCTCTTCTCTCTCGCGGGTCCCCTGTCTCAGAGGACTACGACCGACGGTTACTGCTTCTCCACTTGATTCGGCTCGGTCTACAGTGGTGGCTCTCGCCGGACCATCTGTTCTGTGACATTCCCTTGGAGACTCCTTGCTGGATGTTGGTGACCACCGACGCCAGCCTCTCAGGCTGGGGAGCTCACTGCCTGAACCAGACATCTCAGGGTTTTGGACACCACTGGAGGCAGGCTGGATCATCAACCGCCTGGAAGCACGGGCTGTTCACTTAGCCCTGCTGCACTTTCTACCGCTCCTGCACTCTCAGTTGGTCCATGTCATATCTGACAATGCGACCATAGTGTCGTAGCTGAACCGTCAGGGCAGAATGAAGTGTCTGGGATGGCCAGGGAGATGGCCATTCTCTTCCCCTGGGTGGAGCATCATCTAGCAGCTCTGTTGGCACAGCATATTGCCAGGGTGGACAACATACAGGTGGATTTCCTCAGCTGTCACCTCCTCGACCCCGGTGAATGGGAGTTGGCCCCTCTGGGCCTTTCAGTGAATAGTTCGGGTCTGGGGACATCCTGACATGGATTTAATGGCAACAGCAATAAACGCAAAGGTGCCCGCATTCTTCAGTCAGAGGAGGGAGAAGGGGGTCGCAAGGGCTGGACACATTGGTTCAGCTGTGGCTCCTGACACTTCTGTTATACTTGTCCCCCCCCCCCCGGGCAATGATTGGCAGGGTTCTCCGGTGCATAGAGGCGCACCCTGGCAAGGTAGTCCTGGTGACCCCTGACTGGCTTCAGAGGCCATGGCATGTCAACCTCATTAGCCTCCTCCAGGCCTCACCTCTTGGCCTTGGATCCTGCCCGGGTCTTCTGCAGCAGAGTCCAGTCACGATGGACAACCTTATTTGCTTACTGCCTGGCTCTTGACTTAACGTGCAAGGGCTACACACCTAGTGTGGTAGCTACCCTCCTGAGGGCATGGCGTCCCTCCACCTTGCTAGCATATGGAGGGTCTGGCGCCTCTTCGAATCATGGTGTACTCGGCATGGCCTCTCGCCATGGTGGATGCAGATCCTGGATATCATAGCCTTCCTTCAGGAGGGGCTGGATAAGGGCTTAGCCCTTGGCTTTCTCTGGGTCCAGGTTACAGCTTTAACTTGTTTTTGGGGGTACCATCGCAGGGTGCTCCATTGCATCCCATGCGGATGTTAGCAGGTTTCTTAAGGGTGTGTGAGTGCTTCACCCTCCAGTTCGGCCCATGGTCCCTCCGTGGGATCTTTCTTTGGTCCTCCAGTGCCTTGTGCAATCTCCTTTTGAACCCCTCAAGCCAATTTTGCTCAGGGATTTGTTCCTCAAAATGGTGTTTCTGGTCGCCATTACTTCGGCCAGGAGGGTCTCCAAGCTGCAAGCTCTCTCTTGTCGAGATCCCTTTCTCTCCTTTTCCACAGAAGGAGTCACCCTGTGGGTGGTTCCATCCTTCCTTCCGAAGGTTCTTATGCCCTTCCATTTAAACCAGACTATTTCATTACCTGCCTTTTCCAAGAACAACATCAAGGATGCAACCAAGGGCTCCGTACCGTGGTGCTCAGTAGGGTTTTACAGCGCTACCTGTGGGTTACCATTTCCTTCTGCAAATCGGATTGCCTTTTTGTCCTTTTTGCAGGCCCTCGCAGAGGCCTTGCAGTCTCCAAGGCCACTATCACCCGTTGGCTCTGCCAGACCATTAAGTCTGCCTATATCTTACGGGAAAAGCAGATACCCCCGGGGCTCCGAGCATACTCCACTCGGTCTCAGGTGACATTGCGGGTGGAACACTCACACATGTCTCCCCTCGACATTTGTCGGGTGGCCACCTGGTCCTCCTTGTCCACCTTTGTTCGGCACTATCACCTCGATCTCCAGGCCCAAGATACAGCACATTTTGTGGCCAGTGTGGTGGCAGTGGCTGTCTTTTCCTGCCCAGGGGTGGCATAGCTTGGGTACTTCTTGCTTGTCTGGACTGGTCTAGCAGGATGAGTTGGAAGGAGAAGTTTCACTTACCGTTAATTTCCTTTCCTGGAATCCTGCTAAACCAGTCCAGCTCCCATCCACATTGTGTTCCTTCGGACAGTCTGTATGTTTTCGGACAGCCTTGTTAGCAGAGTCAAGGACCACGGTCCCACATGGCTGTTCGTCTGTCACGCTCTCACCTGGGCTTCATGTATATAATTTGCATTGCATGGCGGCATGGCCGTGCTGGCTTCTCGTTCTTCATTTAGAGTTCCTGTTACAGTGCTTTGCCAGAGTATACTGAAGACGACCTCTAGGGGTACAGCCATATATCTACCAGGGCTCAGACAATCAAGCTTCTGGTATCTTTCTCTGTCTCCAATATTTGCTGGTAAGGGGGTCTTAACCCGCTTGTCTGGACTGGTCTAGCAGGATTCCAGGAAAGGAAATTAACAGTAAGTGAAATTTCTCCATAGCAAACCTATTAAATATATAGTTTTAAGAGCCAGCCTGAGCTAGTTCCAATTGCTGTTAAACAAGATATGAGTATGACCTTGTGTACTGACTTTTTGAAGGTAATTTTATAAGGAGGTGTCTACTTTAAGCATGAAAGCAGACAACTATTTAGACACCATTTTATAAAGAAAAGTAGGTGCTTACTTGTCTTTATAAAATACTGGCGTGATAGAGATTGTGCCTTAAGTTAAGGCATGGTCATTTACTCCAGCCCTGAAGAAGGTTTAAATGTGCCTGTAGTTTTCCAAGTATGCGTGTGAATTGTAGTATTTTATAAAACAGACGTGTACTGGCGGGCTCCCACCCATGTTCTGCTCAATCTCTGCCCATATGAATAAGAACATAAGAAATGCCATACTGGGTCAGACCGAGGTCCATCAAGCCCAGTATCCTGTTTCCAACAGTGGCCAATCTAGGTCATACGTACCTAGCAGTTTCCCCAAAAGACACAGGTTCTGCAGTGCTTGTACTAGGCCAAGCATTGATATCCTGGGTCCCTTTTTAATAGTGGTTTATGGACCTTTCCTCCAGGAACTTGTCCAAACCTTTTTTAAACCCAGCTATACTAACAGCCCTTACTACATCCTCCGGTAACAGATTCCAGAGTTTGATTACACGTTGAGTGATAAGAACATAAGAAATGCCATACTGGGTCAGACCGAGGTCCATCAGAATGTCCACCAACAAAGTATCGCCATCAGATCAATGCGCGTACTTTTACTCCGGATGCTGTTTATAAGTTGGTACATCAGGCTCCATCTCTGGTGCCATTCAAATCTAGGCTAAAAGCTCACCTCTGTGATACTGCTTTTGCATCCTGAGCCTTTACTCTCTCCTGTTTAATTACCCATCTGTGTTCTCTCTTGTCCCCTGTTTGTTATATTTGTACTGCATAGATTGTAAGCTCTATTGAGAAGGAACTGTCTCGTACGGCACTGCATATTCCTTGTAGCGATATATAATGATAAGTAATAGTAGTATGAAGTCATTTACGCTTGCAAATGATTAAAATACAGTGTATCCTCTTTTAGGTACATACTTTACTCCCTAAAGTAGGCGCTTCCTTATAAAATTATCTTATATCATATTCTTAAACTGCTCAAAGTTCAACAGTTGAGAATTAGAATATGAATATTTTTGTTTTGCAGATGGCAAGTAGCAAGAACAATTACCTCTGAAGAAAAACAAAAAAGCATCAGTTGCTAATTAAATAAGTGCTATTTAAAAACATATGTGGTGGCTAATGGATAAATTTTAGCTAGACAAGGTCATGTTCAGCCAAAATGTATCCATTTAAAATTAGGGGCAGAGTTCAGAGGTGCTCGAGGCAGCAAAATGTATCTAGACAGCGAAAACAGCCACTATCCAGATAAATGTATCTGCTTAGGGCAGTGGTTTATTTTATTTATTTATTTGGTATAAATTTGTATGCCGCTACTTCCAACGATCAGTAGCGGTTTACTGGTGGAAAAAACAAGGGAGTATGTACAAGACAATTTAAGAATACAGTCTGATTAAAGGGAGGGGTGAACATCAACCACATAAATTACAGTTATACATTTGAGCAACCACATAAATTACAGTTTGATCAACAACATAAATTACAGTTATACATTAAATCGCCATATATGCAAGCATATTAACAGTGAATATATACATATAAACATTTTAAATCACCATGGATGCGAGATATCAGTGAATACAGATTTCTAAGTCCCGTCTGCTTAGGAGGTAGGTAGGCAACGTGGGAAAAGGTAATAGTTGAAACTGCCTAGGTGATGCCGTAATGTGATTGGAACAGGTGGGTTTTAAGCTTTTTTCTGAAGTCCTGTAGGTCTTTGATCAGGCGTATCTCATGAGGCAGCTGGTTCCAGAGCATGGGTGCAGAGTACGTGTATGCCCGGTTGCTCGTCCGTTCTTTGACTGCTCTTATACTGCTAGGTATGCAAAGTGTGTTCAGGTTAGCAGTCCGTCGGCATCAGTTGGGGGGCTGAGTGGTGATGAGGTTATCGGGGAATGAGGGGGATACTTTGTGGATGATTTTGAATGTTGTTACCAGTATTTTGTATATTATTCGTGCAGGGATGGGGAGCCAATGAAGCTCAATCAGGGCTGGTGTGATGTGATCTATCAGGTTCTTATTCATGATGATCCTAGCTGATACATTTTGTGCCATTTGTAGGATGTTTAAGTTTTTTTTCGGTAGACAATCCCAGTCCTTGGCACACACCTACCCAGTCAGGTTTTCAGGATAACCACAATGAATATGCATGAGATAGAGATTTGCATACAATGGAAGCAGTGCATACAAAGCTATCATGCTTATCCCTTGTGGATGTCCTGAAACCCTGACTGGCTAGGTGTGTCCGGAGGACTGGGTTGAGATCCCCTGGTTTAGGAGAACTACACAAATAGCAGCCCCATCTCAAATGTATATGTTATCCATATAAGTTTAGGACTATATATGTGTCAGTCCTACTAAAATAGAGGAAGTAGCAATCTATAGAGCATAAAGACAGGCAGATAAATCCACTTCTCTTCATGTGCCATCTATCTTTCTAAATACCGCCTCCAGTATTGCACTAATTTAATTCGATTTTAAAAACATTTATGCCAATTGACTGTTTATAAACTAATTTAAATATATTTTTTAAGGAGGAAGAAGGGAGATGTTGTGAAACGTTCCATAAGACTGCACTGCTGTGACTGAACTACCAGTTTCTCTACTGCTGGTGTTAAAGGACGAGCAAGAGTTAATAAAAGAAATTTGCATCTTTTTACAACCACAGGAGATATATATCCCTTTATATTTACTGTTGCCATATGGCAACTACGGCCCTGAATGGCTGGTTGTGATCGTTTAAATAACAGGTTTTTTTCAGATGTCAAGCACAGATACGCATCACATTTCACACACAGTGTGCGTAATTTTTGGAAATATAGAATCCGGTGAAAACTTTTGGGGAAAATTTGAAGGTTGCCATATGGCAACAACAGCCATGAAAGGGATATATTTGTAATTGCAGTGAAGTTAGCTATTTTTCAAAGCTGTTTTGTAATTATCGGGGCTCATTTTGTTTCACTGATGCTACAGTAAAACTCACCTTTGCCAGAGGGCAGCTGGCAGCCAGCCATGATGGGACAGAGATGACAAATGTTCTGCCAGCTATGGCCATCCAGTAAACAATTAAGAGCAAAGCTATTTTCTGTGGCTCTGAAAATCTGACTTTCATGTACATGGCTTATTTATGATGCCACTCTACAGGACCGGCCCCAGAGCTGCTTCAAGGAATTGGTGTCTAAGCAAATCTTAAGCCTTATGCCACCCCCTGGCTGTCAGAATCTATTGTTTAGCTTTGAATGTCCTGTTCTTTACAGCCCCCAGAAGTTGCCACCCTAGACAGCTGCCTGGTTTGCCTAATAGTTGGGCCGGCCCTGGTAATATAGTAATAGAGTAAATGACTGCATATGAAGAATGTAGTAATCCATCAGATCTGCTCAGTAATGTCTGTGCATGTTATCCCCGTGCCTTCTGTTTAGGATTGTAACTGTCAATCCATGCAGGTTAACTCTTCCCCCTGGAAACAGCACAATCATTTTACTGCTGTTTGGGGGCTGAACCACCATCACATGCAGATTATCCCAGCATTTTGATTCCATGCTGTTGCTATTTAGGGATCCTCTGTGTTTATCCTCACTTTTTGAATTCCATCACAGTTTTTCTTTCTACTACTTCCAGGGGCCCTAGGCACTTTCACTCCGAAACAACATGCAAAAAGAGGGGTAAATGCTAATTGAATTACATTGATTGACAAGATGTAATTTTGAGGTTTTATTTGCATTAAAGTTCTGTTTCACAATCTTTTTTCCTTATTTTTAATATTTTTGACCTCCTTTGTAGGCCCTAGGCACTGTGCCTACAGTGCTTAGTGGGAAATCTGGTACTGACTACTTCAGGAGTCCATTCCAGGCATACACTACTGTTTTCATGAAAAAAAAATCTATGTATATGTATATTTATATATATATATATATATATATATATGCCTATACTTATATATTACACACACACACACATATCTCCACATACACATGCATATGGGGGGTATACACTGAAAAGGATTTATGTGGCTTGCAGACCTGCAAACTGCATAAATCCCACTGACTGTGATATTTAGCGGTACTAATCCAGTTAGTACCGCTGAATATTCCCTGCCGACTAAAACATCCTGGTGCTGTTCGATTAACGTTGGAGCATTCCAGGGGCAGAGTGGAGAGGGCACCGCTGATTATTTTGTAAGTGGCGACTTTCAGCCCCTAACTAGAGAGTCAAAGTGCATAAAGTTATAACAGATGAAAGGCTGTCCTAACTTTTATGCAATTTTACAATCCGGTTAGTGAGTAAATAGAGCTGCTGACTGGATTGCAAAACATCAATCTCGGCAAACTGGATATTCAGCGCCGGTTGCAAAACGGTACTGAATATCTGGTTTAAATTTAAAGCGGCGGTGGCCAGCCACTTTAATAGTGCTGGTCACCGTTGCTGAATATGACCCCCATGTATTTTACTTACTTGCTACTTAATATATTGTTATTCAATTTCTACATCATAGTTGTTTACAAATCAACGGGAACCGAAAGGAAAGCAGAACTAGAGAACACAAAACAAAGCACAGTGAAATCACACAAAAGGAAGGAAGGGAAAATATAGAGTCTCTCTCTTTGTAGCTTCATATCATGATCTTTAATCTTACAGCTTCTTTTCCAGTGGAAAAGGTTTGTTTCTTATGCACTGATATCTTGCAAGTATTTAAATGTCCATCATTTCTCTCCATATCGCCTTTCCTCTAGTCTAGGGCATACGTGTTCAAGGTCCTGAAGTCTCACCTTCTACATCTTTTCTTGCAAACCCTGCACCATTTTGGTTGCCTTTCTCTGGACCGCTTCTAGCCTTTTTCAATCTTTTCAGAGTCCTCGGTTTTGTAGGGATGGTTGTAGTTCATTTCATGTACAATAGCCGTCCAAGTTGCCTTCTAATCCTCTACCTAAATTTCACACATTCAATTCAATTATGTGTTCTTAGAGTGCCTTGTGAGTCAGTAGAAATGTCTTTGTTTCATAATAAATATAAAGATGTTTCTCATAAGTAGAAGCTAGTGCATATCAGATGATGGGAAAACTGGATTCTTTCTTGGTTGCATCCTTTATTGAACTGACATGAAAGGTATTCAGAGCTAGCCTCCCACATTTCTTTTTCAGATGTCACAACATGCTAAGAATCATATAAGTATAAACAACCACAGGCTCGGTTTTGTGTTTGTTATGTTTTGTCTTTTTTTTAAGAGTTCACAGACTGTACTGTTCTCCTTCCAGAATTCGTCTACTGACACCAGGATAATTAACCATCGATCCAGCATTCTTGTTGGCTGGAATAAAAGGAATTTGAAACAAATGGCTGTTTTTGCTGTTGTTTTTTTTTAATTCAGTTTAATAGACGTGCTGAAATAAATCAATTACAATCTATGCACGGCTTTAAGAGATCTCCAAAAAAGGGTCCATCTGGAATACACATCTGTCCTAATGGAATATATTGTCAAAGTTGTTGTGGGAATAAGTAATTGGGAAGGAATGAAGCCCGAGAAACCCCAAGAAGTTAGTGGTTGTGGGCCCAATATTCAGCGGGGGTGGCTAGTGCTGCTAACATGGCTAGCCATCGTTGCTGAAGACTAACCCTGGATATTCAGTGCCAGGGCCATCGATCTGGCCACTGGCATTGAAGATCTGGGATAGCTGCAGACCCCAGAAACTAACCGGACAGCGGTGATATTGAGCCACTGCCTGGTTAACTTCCATGGGTAAGGCCAGCATTTGCTGTGCCTGACTTTATCCACAGATCGCTAACCGGGCAGCAGCTCAATATCACTAGTTGCATTGGGGCATGTAGAGGCGGCACCTGCAGATGATATTCAGCAGCATTAATTGTGTTAGTACCGCTGAATATCCTGCTAACCAGTATTTACATGGTTTGTAGGTCTGCAAACCATATAAATGCTTTTGAATACTGGGTCCTATAACTTTAAACTGTCTTCCTTTGGATTCTTTGGATATTAAAGGATGCTCTTACCACAAGGGTCTTATCTAGCTGTTTGCCATCTGAAGACGTCTGATGCAAGTAATTTCACTGCACTGTTCATTTTAACTTCCTTCCAGTACCTAGCTGCTATAGTAGAAATTCTAAACTGATCAGTGATGACCACATGCTCGGCAACTCCCATCATGCCCTTCCATCAACTATAGCCACTTAGTCACATTGAGCGTCCAATCTCATCATCATAATCTTTCCTCCAACATAAACAACATCTCTTGGACAATATCGCCCAACTGCCCTGTACCTCTAGAGAAAGTGAGCAAGACTTGAATGTCATCTGCATAAACATAAAAATTAAAACTAATCATTCTCACTGTCAAATAGAAATGGATCATATAAAAATTAAATAGATAGGGGGCTAAAACTGACCTTTGAGGGACTTTTACAATTTGAACCTGCCTTATAAGGTATGATTGTAACCAAGCAAAAACTTGCCCTCCAATACCTGTGTTTCATAGGGGTATGTTTACTAAACTGGGCTAACGGTTAACCCGGGCTATCTGCATCTAGGTCCCATTGAATAATATGGGACCTAATGACAGATAGCCCGGGTTAACCGTTAGCCCGGTTTAGTAAACATACCCCATAGTATCCAACTGGATGTCATGGCTCACGGTATCTAAAGCTGCAGAAATGTCCAGCAATAATGTTGTTAAGTGCTGTCGAGTCAGAGTCGACTCATGGCAACCCTCTGGGTAGCTATCCTAAATTGTGTTCAGTCTTGAGTCAGGAGGCTCATTGTTGACAGACTGGTACCTGTAGCTGCTGTTATTGTATCGATCCATCTCATTGCTGGCCTTCATCTTTTGCGTTTACCTTCTATCTTGCCAAGCATGATGTCTTTCTCTAATGATCTCTCTCTTCGCATGATGTGTCCAAAGTATGAAAGTCGAAGTCTTGTCATCTGAGCTTCTAAAGAAAGCTTAGGTTTGATCTCCTCTAGTAACGACTGGTTTGTTCTTCGGGCAGTCCATGGTATACACAGTATTCACCGCCAGCACCATAATTCAAAGGCATCAATTTTCTTCCTGTCTATCTTTTTCACTGTCCAGCTTTCACATCCATATGATATTATTGAAAATACCATGACTTGAACAAGTCGAATCTTTGTATGGAGAGAGACATCTCTGCTCTTGAGAATCTTATCTAGGTCTTTCATAGCCATTCTGCCAAGAGCAATGTGTCGTCTGATTTCTTGACTGCTTGTTGCTTTTTTATTGATAGCTGATCCAAGTAGATTAAAGTTGTTCACGATTTCAATTTCTTCGCCTTCAATGATGAACCTGTTGATTTTGCCAGTTGTCATGATCTTTGTCTTCTTTACATTAAGGTGCAGGCCCATTTTGAGACTATGTTCTTTGATTGTGAGAAGCAAATGTTTCAGAATATCTTCACTTTCAGCCAGTAATGTGGTATCATCAGCATAGCGAAGGTTGTTGATGAGTCTTCCACCAATCTTCACACCTCTGTTGTCTTCATACAATCCTGCTTCTCTGATGATTTGTTCTGCATATAAATTAAACAGGTAGGGGGAAAGTATGCAGCCTTGTCTTACACCTTTGCTTATTTTAAACCATTCTGTTTCTCCTTGTTACGTTCAAACTGCTGCTTCTTGATCAATGTACAGATTGTGCAAGAGTACGATCAGGTGTTCTGGTATACCCATGCTTCTTAATGTGGCCCAGAGTTTCTCATGGTTTACACAGTCAAAAGCCTTGCTATAGTCGATAAAGCACAAATAGATATCCTTTTGGTATTCTTTAGTCTTTTCAAGGATCCATCTCACATCCGCAATGATGTCTCTCGTTCCTCGCCCTTTCCTGAACCCTGCTTGCACTTCAGGTAGTTCTTGTTCCAGGTATGGTTGTAGTCTCTTTTGAATAATCTTTAATAGAATCTTCCTGGCATGTGGGATCAGAGCGATTGTGCGATAATTTCTACAGTCAGTTGGATCACCTTTCTTTAGTATTGGTATAAACACAGATCTTTTCCAGTCAGTTGGCCATGATGTTGTCTTACATATTTCTTGGCAGAGCCTTGTAAGTACGGTAACAGCTGCATCAGATTGCTGTAATACTTCTATGGGAATGCCATCAATGCCTGGTGCTTTGTTCTTTGATAAGGCTTTCAATGTTGCTTTAACTTCTTCTTTCATCACCAATGGTTCCCGATCATAAGGTATAGGTTGAAACAGCTGTTGGTCCACTTGATCTTTATCATATAAACACTCTGTATATTCCTTCCACCTTTTCTTGATCTTCTCAGCATCATTCAACATAGAACCTTGAGCATCTTGTAACATTCCAATTCGAGGCTGGAACTTTTTCTTTAACTCTCGTAGCTTTAGGAAAACCGATCTTGTTCTTCCTCTAATAGTTTCTGCTTCTATTTCCTTGCATGCGTCGTTGCAGTACTTTTCCTTGTCCTGTCTTGCTGCACGTTGGAAATCTCTATTGAGTTCTGTTATTGTCTTTCTTTCTCCTCTGGCTTTAGCTTCTCTGCGTTTCTGGGCAATTTTCAGAGTTTCTTCCATCATCCATTTTGGCCGTTTTTGCTTATAATAAAACACCCAAAATATTTTTGTCTAAAGTACCACGAATATCATCAAGCAAAGCTCTTAATAATGTCTTAGTGCTAGTATAATGACGAAACCCAAATTGACAGTCATCTAATATCTCTGTATAGATGGTGCAATTCAAACGCCTCCCTCTGAGCTTTAACTGCATTCATTTTTCTGCTCCTCACTACCTTTCCTCTCTCCTCTTCCCCTACACCCCCCTCCTCGTGAACTCCACTCTTCTACTGACTTGCTCCTCTCTTTGCCCTTTTCTTCAACTGCTAACTCCAGACGTCGGTCCTTTCACCTTGCTGCTCTTATCCTGGAACAAACTTCCTGAATCTGTACGTCCGGCTTCATCTCTGTCCCTTTTCAAATCTATGCTAAAGGCTCACCTCTTTGAGGCTGCTTTTGGATCCTGATCCCTTAGTCCCTTGTGTCTCCTTACCCCTCCCTATTCTATCCTTATTCCTATCATTTGTTTTGCCTGTCTTGATTAGATTGTAGGGACTGTCTCTATATGTGTTTGTAAAGTGCTGCATATGCCTTGTAGTGTTTCATAAATGTTTACTAGTAGTAGTAGTCAGTTGTGAAGGCACCATTAATTCCACTACTTTACCCAAAAAATATAAAATGGACACGGGCAGGTAATTCTCTACCCTACCAAGATCTAAGGGCCCATGTTTCAATAATTGTTGAATTACTGCTTTTCTTCAATTTAGCCAGAAATACTCCATCAGCCAGAGAGGCTTTTGCTATTTCACAAATCCAGCTCACTAACACTTCACCCCTAACTAGACATAAGAAGGTGGGTACGTGTCCCAAACACATTTGGTTTCCAAATTTTACAAATATCTTGTGTCAACGCAGGTATAAAATCCTCTCACTTGCAGTAGCCAACCCCATCAATATCCAACATATGCCATAGTCCATAGCTCAAAACTGCAGTGCTTTCAGAGGCTGGTGAGAGAGAGAATGTTAAATCATAACAAATCATGACCCTAGACTTGAAAAATATAGCAAAAACATCACAAGGAGACGGGAAAGTGATCCTTCCCCCTCCTAGTAAGGGAATGCACTACTGCAAATAACTCTCAAATGTTTAGAAGGCAGAGTTAGTCCAATCATTCACATAAATCTGTTTTGCTTGTATAATTGCCACATGATATACTACAGCAAAGCTTTCCATATGCTTTGCTACCCCTCTCTCCTCTTTCTCTGCCAAAGATGCTCTAATTGCCTATATCCCTGCTTCCTGCCTCAGAATTCAGTGGTGAATCAGGGCACCTTATATGGCCTATTCTGACATATCTTTATCTTCCAGGAAGGCATCAGCTTAACATATAGATGTGACATTCTAGTATCCCACATCTCCACCATGAACTCAACTTCTTGTTGTAGACCGGAAGATTAGTGACCACCTCAGCCTTGCGGCGCTCCTGCCCGGCCTTGGGGCTAAAGACAGGAGCGGCGGTCTGATGCTTCATGAGGAAGGAGAGTAACCTGTATCCAGGGAATGCTGGGTATTGTAGTTCCTGCTCCTCTCGCTCCGAAATAATAAATAGTTATGGGGTTTCCAGTATTTTTATTATAGTAAAGGATATTGTTCCATCACATGGCAAATAAATGCAAACAAAATAGGTGCTTCCAGTGCTAACAGGAAAACTTAGGATAAAGGCAACTTAAAGTATAACTGCTTCTTTTCACTTCTCAGCAAATTACTCACTTTGCCCCAAGAGGTCAGTTAGATTCACTGCAGCCTCTTTCAGCCACTGTTACCTTCACAGTGCTGGGGAAAATCAGGTGCACATAATTAGAGCTTTCTCAGCAAGGCAATACAACAGCTCCGTAGCATTCAATTCACATACAGTAAAAAGCAGTTTCCTTCAGCTTGGCATCTCTACACAGCAGACCATGCAATCCATGCTCTCACAATCTGGTAAGTCTGTATTATCTTGTGTTAGTTCTTCAAGCTGTACGGAATTACTGGCTTCTGGTAACACTGGCTGTCTTCTAGCTTGCAACTCTAAAAACTGCTTAAAACTCTGTAGGAGCAATTCAGCCTGCTGTTTGTGAGATAGGGAATTGCTATCAGCTATACAACTTCCCTCTGGCTTAAGGCTGTTTATTTTCTCCTCTCTTAGATTAATTGTGTCAGAGTAACTGCTAGTCTCTTTTGCTAATGTTTCACACACAGGAGAGTTAGCTTTACGTTCAGCCTGGAAACTTTGTGGCCATTCACTTACTTGTTGCCATGCCGTTCTGACTTCAGATGGCTCCAACGTTCTCCAGCTGTTAGAATGTTTGTTGCTCTCTGGCTCAAACGGTACTTCACAGAATGATTGTTTTCTTTCTTGTGCCTGCCTTGAAGGCTTCCTTTCCCAGGGCTGTGCCTTCCAGCGGTTATCTATTTCATGGCTAGGTCCTCTCTCCTTGGGACTTCTACTCACTGCCTCTGAATAGAACTTTGCAGGTCTCCTTCCAATGCCAGGTTCCCAAGTATCAGCATACTGTCTTCTGGACTTCCAATCATTCTTCCTCCTCTCCTTCTTTCTCTTCTCTATCTCCTCATTCCTCTCAATCCCCTTCTGACTAGCAAAGCCATGCTCTGGTTTAAAACCACGTTCTCTCCTGGACACGCCCCTTCCAAGGGCAGGGTGTGCCCAATCAGGACTGCAGGACTCCTCCCCTGGGCTGGTCTCCATGCTCAGCTCTGTGGAATAGAGTCTCTCTTTCTTCCTTGGTTTCTCAAATAGGCATAAATCCTGCTGAACCTCAGGATTTTCATCCGTTTCCATAGGCTCAGGAGGGCGCTGTTCACCACAGCCTCTGAAAGTTTCTGCTTCTGGTGAACCTCCTTCCATAAAACTTTATCTCCCAAAGGCAACAGTAGAAGAGTCAGACAAAAATCCAATATTAAATGATCCAACAAAGGGACTGCTCACTTAAAAAATGAGTCACCAGCAGTGCGTACGCTATCCAGATTCTGCCAGCTAAAAAGCACGTCCAACCTATGCCCACCTACATGGGTGGGATCAATCACATGCTGAATAAAACCTAAATCCTACACACCATCCTCAAACTTTTGTTCCCAGGAATAACTTATTGCAGTGTAATGAATATTTAAATCTCTCATAACCAGTTTGTGATAGTCCAACATAACTTCACCCAATAATTGCTGTAATTCTCCCATCTGAAACACAGAATTATCTGGGGGCCTATAAAAAGCCATAATTCCTAAATCTCCCTTCACAGCCTACTTCATCAAGAGACATTCTAATCTCCATACAGTTCTGAGCACTACCTGTTCTAACACCAGTAAAGATCTATACAATAGCCCTATCCCACTTCCCCTTCCCCAGACACCATACCAACAGATAATTCACTGGACATACTGTAATGAAGACATGAGTACCAGCTCTTCCTCTGACAGCTGGCAGAATCCAGAAAGGATACCGGTTGCCTGTGACTAATTTTTGAGATGATCAGTCCCTTGGTTGTATCATCTAATAGTGTATTTTTGGCTGCCTCTTCCAGTGTTACATTTGAGAGATGATATTTTGTGGAAAGAGGTCTGCCAGAAGTGGAAAAGGTCAGAGGCTGAGATGGCCATTCATTTTCCACAATGATTAGGTCTACAACAAGGTGTTGAGTTTAAGGTAAAGGGGTGGGATGCTGGGATATCACATCTATGTGATAAACTGGTGCCTTCCTAGAAGATAAAAGATATGGTGGTTTAGACCAATATAGCCCATTTAAGACTAACAGGAGAAAATATTTTCACTCAACACATAATCAAACTCTGGAATTCATTACCATAGGGTGTAGTATAAACTAGGTCTGAAAAAGGTTTGGACAAGTTCTTGGTAAATCCATACACCATTATTAAAGAGGACCAGGGAAATCCACTGCTTACCCTGGTATAAGCAACGTGGAATCTGTGTACCTTTTTGGGAACCTGACAGGTTCTTGTGACCTGGATTGGTCGCTATTGGAAACAGGATACTGGGCTTGAAGGACCTGACCCAATATGACATATTTTATGTGCTAGCCCGCTGCCATTTCTTCCCATCCTGCTCCCTCCCAACAACTAGCCCCAAAGACTGTACATATGAAATCATAGTTAAATTCCCCCAACACACACCTCTACCTGCATGCTTCCACTGTACCCATCCTTCTTCCACTATTCCTCCCTGTACTGACCCTGCCCTACAAGAACCTCTGGGGACTGCATACATAGTACCCTAACCAAATTTAACCCTAGATTCCTTTACCCACTTCTTTGTACCCAATAAAACCCACTGTAGGAATAACCATAATAGAACTCACACTTTCCCTCCTATCATATCCAACCCCCACCATAAAAGCCAACACCATCAACTCTTCCCTCCCTGATTCCCAAAGGAAAGCAGCAATAACAAAATTACTTCACAATTTATAAATCCCCTCCGCAATTATCTCCAAAATCTAAAGGATGAATATTACCCATGAGCTCAACATAGTTTGTAAATTTAGATGCAATATGACCCTAAAGTATCTTCTAGGGGTTCTCAACCTAGCATTTGGAACACACTTAGCTAGTCAGGTTTTCAGAATAACCACAATAAATATACATGAGCTAGATATGCATACCATGGAGGCTATGCATGCAAATCTATTCATGCATATTCATTGTGGATATCCTGAAAATCAGACTGGCTGGGTGTGTCCCAGGGATTGGGTTGAGAACCACTAGCTCTAAACTGACACCCTACTTCCAAGTTAGGTCCTTGAAATTTCAGGAAGATGAGTTGGTAGTGGTCCCATTTATCAAAGTGATGTGAAAGTATTGTCATAGACAATGGATATTCTGAATCCAAGGTCCCTTGTTTTGGAATGCTGTTCCTCTTGAACTTTACGAGGGGGGGCTGATAAGTTTCTGGCCTTGTAACGAAACAGAAAGTTACAGGCAAAACAAAACTGAAGATGCTGTGAAAGAAGAAGAGAAACTTCAGGTGGTATGATCCTTGGTGGGGGGGGGGGGGGGGAGAATGCACTGGATGCATTAATTTCTTTAATGCTTGTTTTTTGATAATTTGTATTTATCTGGATTTCTTATTTGTTTTTGATATCGTGGGCTGTAGTTCTATTTTATGTTAGTGAGTATTATTTCCTTTTGGATTTGTATTATTTTCCTGATCAACTATAGTGTGAAAGATATGTAATAACTGTATAAATATAAAATAAAAAAATGCAGAGATATCATTCGGACCTCTGGAACTGAAGTGTGTCCAGAGACTTATCAGCCCCACCCCCACCCCACCTCGTATCAGGAAAGGGATTTAGTCCAATTCTGGAAACATTTTAAAACATATTTGTTTCAATCTGCATTTGGGTCAACAGTACATACTGCATGTAGGGTTAGGCTTAGGGTTGCTGTTAAATCTTCAGCTGTTGTGAATGACCCTGCACTTGACTGATCTCTGAAGCTAAGCAGCATTGGGACTGGCTGGTATTTGGATGAGTGACCACCTTAGAATACCAGAAGCTGTAAACTCACTGCACAACCTACTACTGATCCCACCTTGCCAAGAAAACCCAGGGGGTGGGTCACCAGGAACCAACATTGACTCAACAGCACACATTGCACTGATAGGACTGAATACACTGCTGGTCACTCTGTTTCATTCAGCTAAGACAAGATATAAAGTTTTTAGAGGCAATGAGGGGAAGGGATGAATGTCATATGATGGGGGTTTGGATTTGTTGTGTAGAGAGGCTTGGGAAGGACAAGTAGGGTGGGAGTAGTTTTATTATGATTTCCTGTATGTTTGTAAACCACATTGGGTGGTATCAAAGTTGAAATAAATAAACAAATATGATAGATATTATGAAATGTAAAATATACTTTGAGATGTCAAAATGATTGAAAATATAACTAGATTGTGAATAGTGTAAATTTTTGCTGTCTTTTAATGGTGTAAACAAGTGTGAATAATTGCTTTCTTCCCGCACCAACTTAAAAAAAAAAGAATAAAAAAAAAAACCTCCTCATTTGTGAGATTGCTTTTGACAGTTGAGTGGAACTGAAGGTGGAATTACCATTTTATTATATCCATATTTAATGCAGTAATAATCAGTCCTGTTTTTCAAAGAGGAAGATTATGCCATCATGTTCCCAATCTGCACTGAACTATGAGGTAAGGGAGGTTGGGCCTGCCTTGTCCTTCATTAGTTAGAAGGTGTCTCCTCCTGCTTTTTGGAAGGAAGTATAACATGCTTCTTTATGATTCTCTGCTTGAATTTTTACATCATGGAAATTTTGAAAGAGAAATAGAATGGAGTGATTATTTAAATTGGCTTCACTGAGTGACTCTGGTTGTGTACCATTGATCTACAGAAACGTAGAACACGAGCACAGCTAAAGATGATATTGCCCATCCACATCTCCACTCAGCTCTGTGCTTGTCCCATGTTTCCTTGAATTCTTTGCCTCTATGTCTACGCCCTCATCTAGAAGGCTATTCCATGCATCTCCTACACAAGTATTCTCAAACCTCTCCTGGAGGCACACTTAGCCAGTTGGGGTTTCAGGTTCACTACAATGAATATGCATGAGATAAAATTGTATAGTTGAGAGATCCATTATACATAAATCTCTTTCATGCATATTCATTGTAGTAATCCTGAAAACCCAATTGGATAGGTGTGCTTCTAGGAGAGGGTTGAGAAGCACTGTTGTAGAGAAACATTTCTTTAGGTTAATTCTAAGTCTACCTCCTTTCACCCTCAGCCCATGACCTCTCATTCTGGAGTCTCCTCTCCCTTGAAAGAGGCTTATCCACTATATATTTATTCTTTGGAGGTATTTAAATGTCTTTGTCATATATATCCTATCTCACCTTTCCTCCAGAATATGCATGCTTAGATCTTTATGTATGCCCCCATATAATTTATAACAAAGACCACTGACTATTTTAGTAGCTGCTTCTGAACAGACTCCATCCAGTTTACATTGTTTTGGTCTTCAGAGCCACACACAGTACTTCAAATGGTTTATGGTCTCACCAGAGACTTACACCGAAGCAGTATCATCTCTTTTTTTCCCTGCCAGCCGTTTCTCTCCCTGAGCAGATTCTAATCATCATCAGATACAATCGCTCCCAGATGCTGCTCTTGTTTTGTGCACAGAAGTTCACCACTTGGGTTTTGCAGGCCAAATGGCATTTTAAGCATTATGTCTTAGCTTTCAAGAAGGCTGGTCTGGAGCTAGACGGTTCTTGAAGCTTCACCAGATTCATAAGAACATAAGATATGCCATACTGGGTCAGACCGAGGTCCATCAAGCCCAGTATCCTGTTTCCAACAGTGGCCAATCTAGGTCATATGTACCTAGCAGTTTCCCCAAAAGACACAGGTTCCACAATGCTTGTACTGGGTCAAGCATTGATTATCCTGGGTCCCTTTTTAATAGTGGTTTATGGACCTTTCCTCCAGGAACTTGTCCAAACCTTTTTTAAACCCAGCTACACTAACAGCCCTTACCACATCCTCCGGTAACAAATTCCAGAGTTTGATTACACGTTGAGTGAAAAAATATTTTCTCTTATTTGTCTTAAATAGTTTACCCTGTAGCTTCATTGCATGTCCCCTAGTCTTTCTATATTCTGATAGCGTAAACAATTGATCCACGTTTACCTGCTCCACTCCATTCATTAATTTATAGACCTCTATCATATCTCCCCTCAGCCGTCTCTTTTCCAGGTTGAAGAGCCCCAACCTTTGTAGCCTCTCTTCATAGGAGTAGCCTTCCATCCCCTTCACCATTTTGGTGGCTCTTCTCTGTACTTTTTCTAATAATGCTATGTCCTTTTTAAGATACGGTGACCAGAACTGCACACAATATTCAAGGTGCGGTCGTACCATGGAACGATATAGAGGCATTATAATATCTTTTGTTTTATTTTCCATTCCTTTCCTTATCATACCTAGCATTCTATTTGCTCTCTTGGCCGCTGCTGCATACTGTGCCGAGGGTTTTAACATGGTATCCACAATGACGCCTAAATCTTTTTCCTGGGTGGTGGTTCCTAATGTGGAACCTTGTATCGTGTAACCATAGTTTGGGTTGTTCTTCCCTAGGTGCATAACCTTGCACTTGTCCACATTAAATTTCATCTGCCATTTTGATGCCCAGTCTTCCAATTTATCAAGATCCTCTTGCAATTTTCCACAATCCTCTTGGGTTTTAACAACTTTAAATAGTTTTGTGTCATCTGCAAATTTGATAACCTCACTCGTTATTCCACTTTCCTGGTCATTTATGAATATGTCAAAAAGCAGCGGACCCAGCACAGATCCCTGGGGTACACCACTATTCACCTTTCTCCATTGGGAAAATTGGCCATTTAGCCCTACCCTCTGCTTTCTATCTTTTAACCAGTTCCTGATCCACAATAGTACACTGCCTCCTATCCCATGACTCTTTAGTTTTGCCAAAAGTCTCTGATGAGGGACCTTGTCAAAGGCTTTCTGAAAGTCCAGATACACAATATCAACCAACTCACCTTTGTCCACCTGATTATTCACTCCTTCAAAAAAACATAACAGATTAGTAAGACAAGATCTTCCTTGTCTAAAGCCATGTTGGCTGTCTCCCATTAGGTCATGACTATCTACATGCTGAGTAATTTTATTCTTTATGATGGTTTCTACCATTTTTTCCCGGTACTGATGTCAGGCTCACCGGTCTGTAGTTTCCCGGATCACCCCTGGAACCCTTTTTAAAAATTGGTGTTACAGTGGCGATCCTCCAATCTTCAGGTATTAGAGATGATTTTAATGATAGTTCACAGATTACTAATAGCAGGTCTGCAAGCTCGTATTTCAGTTCTTTCAACACCCTTGGATGTATACCATCCGGCCCAGGTGATTTGCTACTCTTCAGCTTATCTAATAGTTGTAATACATCTTCCCGATGTATCGATATTTCCTTCAATTCTTCCGCACCTTTAAATACCACTTCAGTCATGGGTAACATCCCTACATCTTCCTCAGTAAAGACCGAAGCAAAGAATTCATTCAGTCTCTCTGCTATCGCCTTGTCGCCCCTTAGTGCTCCTTTAACCCCTTTTTCATCTAATGGACCAACTGACTCTCTCACAGGTTTTTTGCTACGAATGTACTTGAAAAGGTCTTTACTTCGCGTTTTTGCTTCCGCAGCAAGCTTCTTCTCAAATTCTCCCTTTGCCTGCCTTATCAATGCCTGGCATTTGACTTGCCAGTGCTTGTGCTGTTTCCAGGTTTCGTCGTTTGGCTCTTTTTTCCATTTCCTGAAAGATGCTTTTTTGGCAACAACAGCCTCTCTGATCTCACCTTTAAAACATGCTGGCAGTTTTTTGGACTTCCTTCCACTTTTCTTAAAGCGTGGAATACAGCTGGTCTGGGCTTCCAAGATAGTATTTTTCAACAACAGCCAAACCTGATGTACGTCTTTAACCTTTGCAACTTCTCCTTTTAGTTTTTTCTTAACTGTTTTCCTCATTTTATCATAGTCTCCCTTTCGAAAGTTAAAAGGTAGTACTGTGGATTTCCTTACTATCCCTCCTCCACTAATTAAATCAAAGGCAATCATGCTATGATCACTATTGCCAAATGGCCCCAACAACCTTATCTCTTGCACTAGATCTGGTGTTCCACTAAGGATTAGGTCTAATATGGCTTCCCCTCTGGTCGGTTCATGAACCAGTTGCTCCAAGAAGCAGTCATTTATTTCATCTAGGAACTTTATCTCCCTAGCATGTCCTGACGTGACACTGACCCAGTCGATACCGGGGTAGTTGAAATCACCCATTATTATTACTGTGCTGTAACTTTTGTTAGCTTCCTTGATTTCTTTGAGCATTTCATCATCCATTTGGTCATTCTGGCCAGGCGCTCGATAGTACACCCCCACTGCCATTGCCTTCCCCCTTTTACATGGAATTTCAATCCATATAGATTCTACAGCAGATTTTGTTTCCTGCAAAACTTTAATCCTTTCTGACTCAATGCCCTCTCTAACATAGAGAGCAACCCCTCCACCAATTTGATCAGCTCTATCATTACGATATAGTTTGTACCCAGGTATCACAGTGTCCCACTGGTTGTCCTCCTTCCACCATGTCTCTGATATTCCAATCATATCTAACCTCTCATTTAGTGCTATATATTCTAACTCTCCCATCTTAGTTTTTAGACTTCTAGCATTTGCATACAAGCATTTTAGATAATGTATTTTATTCATATTAATTTGGCTATTGTTAGACATGGGTAATTTGGGATCTTTAAGCTCTGTCTGCTCCATACTTGAGGGCATTTGGGCTACTTTACTCTTTTGTGGAACCTCTCTGCTTTTGGTAGTATCCTTCAAAGATACATTCTTCCGAACCATCGGCTCTTGGGCGACTGTCGGCTTTCCCCTAATATCTAGTTTAAAAGCTGCTCTATCTCCTTTTTAAAGGTTAATGCCAGCAGCCTGGTTCCATCCCGGTTAAGGTGAAGCCCATCCCTTCGGAAGAGCCCCTCCTTTCCCCAGAATGTTCCCCAGTTCCTAACAAATCCAAAACCCTCATCTCTGCACCATTGTCTCATCCACGCATTGAGATTCCGGAGCTCTGCCTGCCTTTTGGGTCCTGCGCGTGGAACAGGAAGCATTTCGGAGAATGCTACCCTGGAAGTTCTGGATTTCAACTTCCTACCTAAAAGCCTAAATTTAGCCTCCAGAACCTCCCTACCACATTTTCCTATGTCACTGGTACCGACATGTACCAAGACAGCAGACTCCTCCCCAGCACTATCTAAGACCTTATCTAGGTGGCGCGTGAGGTCCGCTACCTTCGCACCAGGCAGGCATGTTACCAGGCGATCCTCACTTCCACCAGCCACCCAGCTATCTACATGCCTAATGATCGAATCACCAACTATAACGGCTGTCCTAACCCTTCCCTCATGGGCACATGGCCCTGGAGAAACTTCCTCGGTGCGAGAGGGTTTTACATCACCTGGAGGACAGGTCCTAGTTACAGGATCACTTCCTGCCACACCAGGGTGATGCTCTCCTGTCACGTGACCTCTCTCCTCCATGGCAACAGGGATGCTGCCAGACTGGAGGTGGGACTTCAGGACTATATCCCTGTAGGTCTCGTCTATGTACCTCTCTGTCTGTCTTTTGCTTTCCAAGTCTGCTACTTTAGCCTCTAGAGAACGGACTCGTTCCCTGAGAGCAAAGAACTCCTTGCACCTAGTGCACACGTAAGACCTCTCACCAACTGGGAGAAAATCATACATGTGACACTCAATGCAAAAGACTGGAAAGCCCCCATCCCGCTGCTGGACTGCTGTCTGCATCTTAGTTATAAGTTTGTGTTTAGACCTAAGTTCTTTACTTACTAAGGGTTGCTATGGATATTTATACTAATAAAACTGTACCTAATACGTGTAATATAGCTTGTTCACCTGAAGCATAACTAATCTCAGGTCCTTACTGTTTGACTGATTTGGGTAATGAGCTTCACCTGAGAGCACCTCCTGTTTTTTTAAGATGTGTAAGTACCTATAAAGCTATGATTATCCCAGGGGTGGGTGGGTGTGGGGATGGAGGGAGGGAAATAACACTTATTAAAAGAGGGCTGCTACACACTACCCTGTCTTGTGCTGCTGAGGTAAGCTATATTTTGATTTGATTTAAATTATAGCTCTTAGCTGCTGCTAGGCTCTAACTTCTTATGAAATTTAAACTACAAGTTCTCTGCTGGGTTCTAAATTTAACCAGAAAACTCTTTTCTGTGTTTTAAATTTAAGCTAAAAGTACTTTGCTGATGCTAGGCCCTGAGTGACTATTAAATTTAGACTACAAGCTCTCTGCTGGGTTCCAAATGTAACCAGAAAGCTCTTTTCTGTGTTTTAAATTTAAGCTAAAAGTACTTTGCTGATGCTAGGCCCTGAGTGACTATTAAATTTAGACTATAAGCTCTCTGCTGGGTTCCAAATGTAACCAGAAAGCTCTTTTCTGTGTTTTAAATTTAAGCTAAAAGTACTTTGCTGATGCTAGGCCCTGAGTGACTATTAAATTTAAACTACAAGCTCTCTGCTGGGTATGAAATGTAACCAGAACGTTCTCCTCTGTGTTTTAAATTTAAACTTAAACTGCTGCTACTAGGCCCTGACTGATTTAACAAAAATAGTGGATTCACAGATTAATTAGCTTTAATACAAAGAATTCCTTTTAGAAAATTACCAGAAGTATATACTCACAGTTGCAGATCTCTCTCCAGAAGTAACAGTCCCTTTTTCTAGTCCTTCAAGACTTCCTTTTCATGTTTTCCAAAATTTCCAGATTGTCTGCCCTACTGTCAGTTTTGGCATGATCTACAAAAAGGCCAACCTTTCCTGATAGAAATAAAGTACTGTAGAAGGGCTAACAAAATTGTTAAACAGCACCGGACAAAGATCTGATCTGTACAGCTAATCCCTCTTTACTTGACATGAACTCTGTTTACCATTACCTTTTGTCATCTCCCACACAACCAATTAGATCCACATACCTAAGGCAATCAGCCTTGCTGAAATCCAGTACTCTCCTTGATCTAATTCTCCATACTGATGGTTGCATTTCAGCGACATCACAGTATGTCCTGATAACTTAGCTGATGTAGCTCAAATGTATTATGATAATGTCAGAATCTTCTGATGCATGGACTTCGAAGATGACTTCATAATAGAAGGAATAGTCTCTAAGTGCCTATTCTTACGGTGAGAATGCTTAGAAACATCTGATTGAGGCACTGATAAGAAGCAGCCTTTTTCTCTCTCTATCTTTATCGCTCTCTCTCTCTCTCTCTGTTAATAAGTTCTCCCAACAAATAACTAGTTTTGATCCAGAGCTCTTACTCTTGTTAGAGTGTTAGAGTTATCGGAAGTTATTTTTCACAGCTGCAGGTGGGTGTGCACATATTTGGATAGCCACTGATACAGTGTTTGTTTTCACACCTTCAATTATTTTTCCAGCCACACCGGCTACTTCAAAAAATGATATGGCCGACATTCACTTTTTGGGGGTGGGGGAAGGAGACTTGTTATGTTTATTTTATGAGAGAAGAGAATCTCAGCAGGTAATGGAAAGTCATCTTTGGTCATGGCTAGAGTTCTCCTATCAAATCACAATGGTACAACTGACAGTTCTTGTACTGCTGAGGGCTGAGCAACCGTGTACTCAGCTAGGCTTTTTAGCTACAACCATTCTGTATCTTCAAGGCTGGGTGATTCTGAGATGCTAAGTTGTAATTTTGCAGAAGTTATAGAGCTCTAGAGCCAAGTGTTTTAATTGGTATTAAACCATATACTTAAAATAATGTATTGTGAGTAAAAGACTCCAAAGAAAGATAAAAGACCCTTCCCATGCTTGTCTACTCCTGTGTCCCTTCTTGGCTTCTGTAGATTATCTTCCATCCCATGATCGCTGGTTATACCGTATGCAATAGTTTTGAAATTAATACTCTGTCTGCAACCTGAGAAGGATTTACTACAGAATCTTGAAAGGCTTTTGCATCTTGTCCTGAGAGCTATGGAATACACACACATGATAGTATGTCTGCCTTTTTCTTTTCACAGTTTACGCATTGATAACTAAGGAAAACAGCAGCAGAACAGAAGACTTTTCGAAGGCTGAAGATACCTGCCTTACTAGAAGTACTGTTTGATGTTCCTACATATTAGTTCAATAAGTCAGGTCATTTTGCGGAACCAAAGTGCTTCTTTTATAGGGTCTTATTTTGAAATATTCTGTTTCTCTGGAAAAGGCTTTGGAAAATTGAGGTCATAAATAATACCCAAAATACCATAAGCAATAATAGGTTAGACTAAAGGCCATCAGCACCGCTGAATGCTGACCCAATTACATTTTCCATTACCTTCTGACACACAAAGTCTATGAGAGATGGATGGATCCTTCATTTAATATTTCTATTCAGTGCTTAGTTCTTTATTAACTTTTCAATTATTCTTGATTATTGAAGACTTGTGTGTAACAGTAGCCCACTATTTTTTTCTCTAGTGATATGACAACCCAATGTCTCTACTGTAGCATAATTTACTGTCACAAAAAGAACTTTGGCAATAAGATACTACTGTTCTGTTCCAATGGCTTTGGATGCAGCACTGGAAACCTGCAAGAATCGTGCTGGAGAATCAGATATATTAGATGGCCTTTCAGGTGCTGAACATGCTGGAGAATACTAGAGCTTCCTGGAAAATGGAGGTTCTATAAATGCAGGAGACTGAAGCAAAATGCTAAATATCACAACATGATGTGGGCCATGGGGACGTTAGGGAATCCAGGGACGTGCGGGAGACATGGATGCTGTATTTTACAACCTTACATCTTTTATCAAATAATAATAATCTTTTTCCTATTAAACATTTATAGAGCACTACATGGCGTGTGCAGCGCTGTACAAAAACAGAAAAGACAGGTCCTGCTCCTTAGAGCTTACAATCTAATCAAGACAAACAGGACAAGGAAAGAAAGAGGATAGAGTAGGGAAGGGAGACAAAATGACAAAGGAGACACAAAGAATGGGGATCAGGGACCAAAGGCAGCCTTAAAGAAGCCTGAATGATACACCTAGGGAAGGGAAGAGAGACAGTAATGACAAGGATGGGCCTTTGAGGGGATTGAGAGGAAGTAGTATGGTCAAGCCTGAAGGGGAGAGAGTATGGTGGGCCTCGGCCTGGAAATGGAGTCCTGTTTTTTTGATGTAGCATTACAGTAGCCCTGGAGGAAATCTGCACCAAAACATTAAAAACTCTTGCTTCACTGAGCTCTACTGCACGCATGCCGCCGCTACCGCCTAGACTCGGGAGAGTTGGAGGGCTCCCAGGCCAAGGTGGTTGCTGGTATCCCCTTTCCTGGAGGCTCTCCCATGACTGTGTCTCCCTCCTTGTGGAAGAGAGACCACTTCAGAGTTTTTCCATCTGGAGATTACTAAGCTGGGTGTGGTGACTTTGGTGTTGCTTTGGAATGCCATACAGGGGCTCAACTCTTCATTGCAAGCTTTCTTTACTCATTTTGCGAGTGCCTTAGCAGTTGTGTCAGACTGCGATTGAACAGTCTCAAGTGCTGGAACAACTTGCAATTAGGTGCGATGTAATGGAGCACACAGTCAATGCTTCTCAAGTGTTGTGGGAATCTCTAATTAAGGACAGGAATCTGGTCCACCATTGGTTGGAGTACTTGGAGAATCAAGTACAAAGACATAATCTCTGATTCTTGAACTTTCCTAGGCCCCCCCCCCTTATTTCTCTGGTGGACGTGGTTAAAAAGTATTTGACTGAAGTTCTAGACATGACCTTTGAGATGCTCCCACCATTGGTCAGGGCTCAGCATTTGCCACTTGGGGGGGAATGCACCCTTGGGAGGGCAAAGGACCTCCGAGGGAATTAATCTCTTGGAGTGTCTTGAGTCTTTAGTGATGATGGTTACTCAAAGGACTATCCTGATTGCTATGTTTGCACTCAAGTTTGACTGTAAAACTGTATTACAAATGTATTTCTGCAATCATCTTAATAAGTTGGGGTTTTTTGTTCCAAAATACGTATTTTCCCCGATTTATGTAGGTTTATGCAAAAGAGATGCCAGGAATTCCTGGTTCTGAGATCCAGGGTCTTGGCCTTGGGCCTTAGTTTTGCCATACGTTTTCCATGTATGTGTGTGGCTGTTTTTGAGGGTAAGAGTTTCTTATTTTTTGAACCAAGACAACTTTCTGATTTCCTTGTGACAAGAGAGGGTGCTAGAGTCCAGATGGGCACTCCAGAGGCAACACTGTAAGGTCCATTGAAAGAGTTTCCTTTGAAGGGGGCTTCTTTGATATATTTTATTTCCTGGACCTTATTGTTTGGATTTGGATCCATTTCTTTTCCTGTAATGTGGTCTAATGGGGGTAGATTGTTTTTTTATATACGTATTTTTGAATTTTGTTTACTTTTCTTATTGAAGTGTATAGTTAAAAGTACTAAAATAATTTTTTTTTTAAAATTAGTCCAATAAAAAGGGTCACCTTCCTTGGACTTTAGGCTTATTACTCACCTTTTCCAAATCTGAACTCATTCAGACTCATGAGTTATTTTGTTGTCTAGCTGGGCTTATAATCTTAGCTGTACCAAATTACTAAACCACTCCTCCACTTTTACTTCTGTGCATTCAGCTGTACTAACACAGCAGCCACATTTGTTTATCCAAGAAATGGGAAAGATGGAATTCTTTCATCTGTGGTGGGAAAAAAAGAAGGGAATAATTTACTAATGGTTAGTGTGTGCCATCAGCATTAGTTCATTCTGTCTGCTGTAGGGCCCATTTTATTTCTGAGCCCTACAGCAGACAGAATGCACTAACAATAAGTAAATCGTGACCAGTGCTGCAACCATTTTTTTCAGTGGACCTGGCCCTGGGCTTTCCATTTGTTTCTGGAATCAAGAGGGTATAGATAAAGTTACTTTAATCTCTTGAAGTTAAGAGCATTATTATAGGGGCCCAGGAGCAGGGTACAGCAAGGCAAGTAGTTGTAGTATCAGTGGAGTAAAAAGGAATGGGGTAGATGAGGGGTTCTGATGCTGCACTAACCTTTGGAATGCTCTGCCAATGACAGATGTTAACACTTCTCCAGGCATCCAATTACAGATATCCTCACATCTGTTCTTGGGGCAATTTCTCCAAATGAGTGAGCTTTGCACATACCAGGAGAGTCATGAACTTCACTTCTAAGCCAGGATATGTGGACTATGAGCTCACTCTCACAAACTTACTGCTAATGCTCGGCATAGTACTTGCGTCATGTAAAAGAGAACCTCCTCTGGCATTCATAAGATGTTACGTGTATGGGTAATTTATCAAGGTGTGCTTGGAAATTCCTCTTAAATTAAGCCTGTGGCACCCAAAATGATGGAAAATAACTATCTTTCTGCCTATTTTCTTGGTCTCTGACTACATTTCTTAGTACTTGAAGATTTTCTCCCTCTCAATGCAATTCCCAGAGTAGTTGCTTAGAAATGACACCTCTATAATCAATGTTCTGGTGTTTTTCTCCTTTACCACTATATTTGGCTTCCTCACATACAGCTTTTTAATCGGTTAGAATGGGAGTATCCCAGGAGATCATAACCTCATCATTCTCTGTAATTCTTTTAGGGTCATGATCCCACTGATTTTCAGGCACAGTGATGTTGTAGTGTTTACAGAGTTTCCAATGGATAAGGCGTGCTACTTTATTGTGCCATTCTGTACAGAAATTTTCTGCCATCAGAACTTCACAGTTAGCTATGAGGCGAGTCACTGTTTCCAACTCTTTCCCACAGAATCAACATATGTCTGTTTTGCCAGTTTTTTCAATGCTTGCTGTAAACCATCTCATCCATTATCTGCTGTCCTGGGCTGCAACTATCAACCTCTCATCCTTCAGTTTTAGTTCACCTCTCCTTAACCATTCATGTGCCCGTTCTTGATCAAAAAAAGGGTTTCTGGAGTAATACTTTGTATTTCCCACTGTATTTGTGCATTTGCCACTTATTTTAATTTGTTTGCTGATCTAATTCTTTTGATGTTTTTTTCTTTTGTTTTGCAAATTCTGTTACTTCCTTCCCTGTATATGCTTGTGGATTCTCACTCATTCCTTCTACTCATCGGAATGCTTGTCCAAGTTTGATGATGGAGACAGATTCTGGACATCTATTTTCATATTTTAACAGTTTTTGCATATTTGGATCTGATGGTGCTATTAGGTAGGCCTATGGTAGTAGCTCTGTATATGTAATCAATCTCTATAAGGCCTAGCCCTCCTTCAACTCTAGTGATGTACGGTCTTGGCATATATTGATTCTTGTAAATTACTTCATGGGCATGGAGGAGTTTTATTGTTCACGCATCCAGTTTTTCAAGATCTTTAAGAGGCCAGTCCACAATCCCAAAGCTGTATGAAAGTACAGGAATTGCCAGCTGATTGATGGCTTGAATCTTATTCTGTGATGTTAAAGCACTTTTCAATAAATGATTTTAGTCTCCTGTAGTGTTCTTTACTGATCTATTCTATCAGTAATTTCTGTTTGAGTGCTGTTCCTTCCCTTCCTCTACTCCAAGATACTTATATATACCTTCCTGTTCAAGGTCCTTGATGTCACAGCCCTCAGCCACGGAGAAGTTTTCCATTTTTTTAAAAAGAAAATTGAGCAAGAGTTGCCTTAGCACATTTGTCAAGGCCAAAATTCATCCTGATGTCAACAGAAAAGCTTTTCACCACACAGAGTTGCTTTAATTGTTGGTCGCTGGACGTGTAGAACTTCAGATCATCTACAAATAGTAAATGGGATGTTACCTTCTTTGGGATATGGATTCAGCTTGAATCCTAAAGAGTTGATGGGAGTACTCATTGAATTAAGTGCCATACAAAAGAGAAGTGGCAACAGGGAATTTCCCTGACATGTTCCTTGCTGGATCTTAATGTTAGGAATGATGTACTGATCATCTTTATACTTCAAAAAGAGTATACCCACATTGTGTGATAAGGAAGCTTATCATAGCTCAGGAAGGAACTATAGAAAAGATGATGTGACTCTGAACAAGCAACCTGTCAGTTCTGGTAGAAATAAGAAAACAGAATTTTCTTACAAAAGACTACCAGTCCCAGAATGCACCAGGTTTCCAGCAGCCATTAGAGGAGCTGAAGTGGGGAAACGTGTGTTCAATCAGGAGGGCTATGAGGTAATCCCTAAGCACTCATCTCAAAGGGCAGGGCCTGATTCAGCACAGCTGCGCTGTATTAGGGAGGAGCACTCATCAAGGCAGAATAAGAATAGAGTTTGTTCTACAGATGACAAGCATCAGCTCCATGATCATGATCTTCATGATCACCTTGGATATGCAGAGAAGGATCATCAGTTTCATCTGAAGGATCAGCAGAAGCAGAAGCCAAACCGGACGGATAGAGAAGGAAAGAAACCCTCTGGAAGGAAGAGGAGAAAAGCCTTTGAGAGGTCTAGAAGAGTCCAAGGCAGTACGTATACTGGGAGGTATTCCAAGGGCCAGCATAGACCATTGGACTGGGGAAAGCCAGAGGAATGGTGCTGCAGAACAAGGAATCACCAGAGGCTACCTGTGAGGGAGACGGCTGCACGTGGAAGGGACTCTAAGACCTATGCCAGAAGGTATGTGAAGAGAGATCCAGTGTCCAGGGATCAGGACTGGAAGGCTGGACATAAGAACTGGACTACATACTGGCCAGGCTATATAGAGAGGAACTATAGCAACAATGGAAGCTCAGGTATGAACACTGATCTATGCCCTAGCTATAACCTTGAAAGACAGCAGGGAAATAAGTGTTCTCCTGAAAGTGCTCCCTTGAAAGATTCATCTGTGCCAATTCATGATAGTGACCCTATGCTTGTTGATGAAGGGGAAATAATAGCAGATCAAGATATTGTTTATATGGACTGCTCTCTATCCAAAACTCTGTTGGTAACTTTCTGTGATGTAAAGCACAGCAGCCATCACAAAGAAATATAAATTTGTTCTTTATTCCACTAAGAGAAGCTCCTGAAGCAGGATTTGACTCACACAGTAGGAAGCCATCCAGCTAAAGGGTTTCAGCTGGATAACTGATAGCAATTGAGCTGCACCTAATTGCTTGTGAGCTAGGAGAAAATTACTTCTCCTAGGACAAGCAGGATGTCAGCCATACATGGTGACGTCATCCGACGGCGCCGTGTCGGAATGCTCTCTAGAGCTCAGAACTGAGCATGTGCAAGAGGCCCCACCTCCCCGCCCGCCCCTAGCCAACTCAGTTTCTTTTCTTCCGCCTTGCCGCAAGTCGGATATTCAGCTCTCCTACAATTTATAGATCTACCTACTATGCCGGGCTTCAAAAAATGCCCAGAATGCAGCCGCAAGATGAACGCTGCCGACACTCACCGGAGCTGCCTTCGTTGCCTCGGAGCTGCCCATGCCACGGAGGATAGCGCTGCGTGTTCTGAGATGTCCCCCAGGGCCGTCAGACACAGGGAGCATGACCTCAGGGACTTCCTTGCCTCCGGTTCCAAAATCGCTGCTAAGAAGAAGTCCAAAGACAAGAAATGCAAGAAACTGCCAGCCGTGGTCTCTGCTCCGGCACGGGATGCGCCCTGCAGGGCCTCCATCCCCGGCCGTTCTGAGCTGCTCCCCAGCGCCACACAGAGACAGGAGGCCGATCCGGTGTATCCTCAGAATCCCGAGACTCCTCCGGTGAGTACATCAGAGGCAGCAACGCACATGGCCGGCCAAGATGGCGCCGGCATCGTGGCTCCCGGTCACGCCTCCCCGCGGCTTTCCATTGGCTCTCCTTCAGGGATTCCCCATGGCTCCGCCTCTGCCTCCTCCCACCCGACCAACAGGAACTCCGCTGACCGCCCCGTCGAGCCCTGCACCTCCCGACAGCGCGGACGTTCCCCTCTGCTAATAGAGGATGTCCCCGGCTCCGCCCACCTCATCAGAAGAGGTTCTTCCGACGCTTCCCGTCGGCGCAGGGATTCCCCTCCCGTGCGCGCGGACGGCCCGATCTGCTCGCGCCGATGCAGGGATTCACCCTCCCGCTCCTGTCATCGGCGCGGCAGAGAACACAAACGTCGGAGCCTTCGGAGCTGCTCTGCTGGAAGCCATCACAACAATTCTGAGCGAGCACATGGCTCCAGCAAAAGCAAGAAAAGACGCCGCTGCAGCTCTAAAGCACACAGCGAGCACAGGACCAGCAGATCCTCCTCCTCCTGCTCACGCCACAAACACAAGAGGCACCGCAGCAGTCAACACTCCCCCTGCTCTTCCTCCGAAGCCTCCCCCTGCTCTTCTGCCCCCAGAAAAACACAATCTGAGTGTTCGGCGGAGGCCAGGACTTCAGAGGCCATCTTGCAGCTCCTCTCCCGGCTCGTGCAGAGCAGGCACAAGAAATCCCACGGGACAAGGTACAATCCAGAGAACCCTCGGTTGCTGCCAGTGAGCCTCACCGCAGCCCCACTCTGCCCCCCACTAGAGACTCTCCCACCCCGGAGCGCGACGCTTCTTCGGGTGAGGATGGGGGTTTATCCTCCGAGGACAGCGATGCCCAGGAAGCAGGCCTGGGTTCCTCCGCATCTAAGGCCTCGTCCGCACGCCCGGACAACCCAGAGGAAACCCAGCGCACTCAACCACCAGAGGACCTCACCTACCCTAAGTTTCTAAGGAAGGTGACAGACCACCTGCACTTGACCACCGAAGACCCATCCGCGGAAAAGGAGCCTGAGGTTATGAAGTACCTCAGTGCACCCAAGCCAGCGCTTGCCTTGCCACTTCACAAGAAATTGCAGGACACACACAGCGCGGCGTGGCAATCCCCGGCCACTGGACGTGCCTGCCACAAGAGACTCGAGACGAAATATCTCCTACATCCAAGCACAGTCTTCCAGAAGGCGCAACTGGCTCACCAATCTATCGTGGTCTCATCAGCCTTGAAGAAAGCCAAGTCCTCTCGCAACCAATCCAATCACCCGCCAGGTCGAGACCCTAAGCTCCTCGACGAAGTGGGCAGAAAGGTGTACCAAGGAGCAATGGTCAATGCCAAGGTGGCGGCCCACCAGTTCCAGCACATCCTATTCCAGGATACCCTGTTGGCCGACCTCAAAGACATTTTATCTACACTCCCTCGGGAGAACCATCAGGCGGCCTCAGCCTTGCTACAAGACCTGGCGGAATGCAGCAAACACTTGATGAGCACTGCGTTCGACGCCTTCGATACCGCCGTCCGTACAGCAGGCACAGCCGTTGCGGCACGACGCTGGGCTTGGCTCCGGGCGTCCGGCCTTAGAGAGGACACGCACAGTAAAATTGCGGACGCCCCTTGCACAGGCGATTCCCTGTTTGGGGACAAGGTCGCTGACACGGTAAATGACCTCAAAGAACACTGTACCACTTTGCAGACACTGGCAGCTGATGGACTCGAGCGCTCCTCCACTTCTCAGAGAGGGAGTACTTACCGCAGGCCTTATTATGCCACAAAAAAGTACGGTCCTACCAAGAAGTGGCAAACCCCCAGATACAAGCAGCCATACCACCCCTCCTTTCAGAGGCAGCAACCGAGAGACTGCAAACAAAGGAAACCAGCTTCTTCACAAGCCGCAAAGGCCACGACCTCCTTTTGACAACCAGTTACAGGCGGTTCCGCTACATGTACACCAGGAATTGCTACCTGTGGGCGGCCGTCTCACTCATTTTCTACAAGCCTGGCAGTCCATCACTACCGACAAATGGGTGCTAAAGATCATTGAGTCGGGCTACCGTCTGAACTTTGCCTTCGCACCCTGCCAGTCGAAGCGACCGGTCAGCGAGACGCCTCCACACCTGGCGACAGCCATGTCAGAACTCCTACAACGCCTACTTGCCTCCCGGGTGATAGAACCTGTACCCACAGAGCAATGCAACACTGGATTTTACTCCCGATACTTCCTAATTACCAAGAAGTCCGGTGGCCTACGTCCAATTCTGGACCTCCGCAAACTCAATCTGGCCCTGACGAAAGAAAAATTCAGGATGTACGCCCTCAATTCAATCCTCCCGCTCATCAAAGCAGGGGACTGGCTGGCCACCCTGGACCTACAGGACGCATACTCACACATCCCTGTTCACAAAGATCACAGGAGATTCCTACGGTTCATAGCGATGGACCACCACTACCAGTACCGGGTACTGCCCAGGATCTTCACAAAATGTGTGGCTGTGGTAACAGCATACCTTCGCAAGAAAGGCGTCGCCATCTTTCCTTACCTGGACGACTGGCTCCTCTCTGCACCCTCACCGGCATGCCTGCACAACGCAGTGCGCACAACCACAGACACACTGGCCGCGATGGGATTTCTCCTCAACAAAGAGAAATCTCGCCTGCAACCGACCCAATCTACGGAGTTCATCGGTGCGATCATCAACACCAGTACCTTCAAAGCCTACCTGCCGGAACAGCGGGTAGCGACCATCACAACCCTCGCCAGAAAGATCTCGGCGTCCAGGCAGTCCACGGCGCGCTGCATCTTGCGCCTTCTCGGGCACATGGCGGCCACCACCTCGGTGCTACCTCTGGCGAGGCTCCACATGCGCCCCCTGCAATGGCACCTCCGGGCTCAATGGAAGCAACTTTCGCAGCCTCTGCATGCATGCATCAATATCACAATGCCGATCAGGAGAGACCTCCGCTGGTGGACCAAACCGGGCAACCTGTCCACGGGCAGGGATCTCCAGGCACCCAGCCATCAGATTGTCCTCACCACAGACGCTTCGGCCACGGGCTGGGGAGCCCACCTGCAGCACATCAACACCCAAGGAGCGTGGTCCAGGGTGGAGAGATATCTCCACATCAACCTGCTGGAGCTACGAGCCGTCAAGCACGCAATTCAAGCCTTTCGGGATCGACTGACGGGGAAATCTGTCCTCGTCCAGACGGACAACCAGGTCACGATGTTCTACATCAACAAACAAGGGGGCACGGGGTCCCGAGCCCTATGCAAGGAAGCTCTGGATACGTGGTACCTAGCGCTCTCCATCAACTGTTCCCTGCAAGCCACCTATCTGCCCGGAGAACTAAACACAGTAGCGGACAGACTGAGCAGACAACTGCAGCCCCACGAGTGGTCGCTCCACCCAGCAGTTGTACACCAATTATTTCTTCGCTGGGGCATGCCGCAGATAGACCTATTCGCGTCCGAAGTCAACACGAAGTGCCACACATTCTGCTCCAAACTCCCATCCAGCAGGAGCTTCGCGACCGACGCGTTTGCAGTGCCATGGGGCAGCTGGGGGCTGGCATACGCCTTTCCCCCAACACCACTGATCCCCAAAACTCTGCAGCGGATCATCTCAGACTCAGCTCACCTCATACAGATCACACCGTACTGGCCAAGGCAGATGTGGTTTGCCCTACTGCTCCGTCTGACACAGGAGCCGCCCCTTCGACTACCAACAAGACCAGACCTACTCTCTCAGAACGAAGGGAAGACTCTACACCCCAACCTTCAGGTCCTAGCCCTGACGGCGTGGAGATTGAAAGGATGAACCTCTCGGCCCTTCATCTATCCCCAGAGGTCCAGCGAATTGTCTTGGCGGCCAAAAGACCGTCCACCCGCAAATCCTATAACCTCAAATGGAAGCGCTTCTGTTTTTGGTGCACTAATCAAGGCCTCCAGCCTGTTTCCTGCCCCATACCCAAAATATTACTGTATCTCACCCACCTGTTTGATGCTGGGCTGAAGCCACAATCTATCAGAGTTCACCTAGCAGCAATTGCATCCCTGCATGATCACGGGAGGTGCGCAAATTCAAGAACTCTGGCAGCACTGCCCATTGTGTCACAATTCATGAAGGGTTTGGTGAACCTTCGACCCCCGGTTCAGAAACCAGTCCCTGCTTGGGACCTCAACCGGGTACTACAACAACTCACACGAGCGCCTTTCGAACCACTCCAGTCAGCGGACTACAAGTTCATGTCATGGAAAACGCTTTTTCTCATTGCCATTACCTCGGCCAGACGCATCAGTGAACTCCAAGCGCATCCACCGTATACACAGCTCTACCACAACCGTGCTTCTCTCCGGACGCATCCCAAGTTCTTGCCCAAGGTCGCGTCGGAATTCCATGTCAACCAGCCTGTCGAACTACCAGCTTTCTTCCCCGCTCCACACTCCTCCCCGGAGGAGGAGCGCCTGCACTCCCTGGACTGTGTCAGAGCTCTGCGCACCTACATTGACAGGACCTCCGCCATCAGGCAAGGGGCTCAACTGTTCGTGTCCTTTGACCCCAACAAGCCTGGACGGCCGGTCGGCAAGCGCACACTATCCCTCTGGATCTCGGCTTGCGTCGCTTACTGCCTACAGAAAGCAGGTGCACCGGCGGCCGGTAAGGCCGGAGCACACCAACTCCGCGCACTCTCTACCTCACTTGCCGAGTTGCACGAAGTTCCACTACGAGACATCTGCAGGGCCGCCACATGGTCATCTCGGCTAACGTTTCAGAAACACTATTGCCTGGACCTCATGGCGGAATCTGATAGCACATTCGGCCGCACTGTCCTGACAGCAGCTACCAAAGCGGGACCGGCCTCTACCTCCGCCTAACAGGCATCCAGGCCGCCCAGCCATGTCTAAGGATCGTGCCTTACAGATTGTTAATGCATTGTTTTGCACGCCACTGTTATTGCACCGTATGTTTTTTGCACACGTTATTGCACTGTATGTTTTGCACACGTTATTGCACCGTATGTTGTTGTTTGCACACCCCACGCATTGCCGCGTTGCCTGCTGCTCTGTTCTCGTACAATGTCTTAATACCCCACGCATTGCCTGCTGCTCTATTCTGGTACAATGTCTCTTAATTGTACTTAACAGTGTACGTAACTAATAATTGTACTTAGTAGTGTACGTAATATTCCTCTGATCAGGTTGTTCTCGTGCAATATGTTAAGGCTGTACTTAACAGCGTACAAAAATTGAATAGCGCACTTAAATATTACCTCAGATTGCGCTATTTGTTATGTTCCTAATAAACGTTCTCACTTACTACATCATGTGCGAGTGTCCTTCTCCAACGCATGCCTCCCTCATCCTCCACAACTACTCTACAGCTTGGGAGACACCATGTGTGGCTGACATCCTGCTTGTCCTAGGAGAAAACGGAGTTACTTACCTGTAACAGGAGTTCTCCGTGGACAGCAGGATAAGTCAGCCACACACTCCCACCCGCCTCCCCTGTATGAGGCAGGCCTGCTACCTAGCCTGACGCCTCACGGCGGAGCTAATCACTCACTGAGTTGGCTAGGGGCGGGCGGGGAGGTGGGGCCTCTCGCACATGCTCAGTTCTGAGCTCTAGAGAGCATTCCGACACGGCGCCGTCGGATGACGTCACCATGTGTGGCTGACTTATCCTGCTGTCCACGGAGAACTCCTGTTACAGGTAAGTAACTCCGTTTTCTGGATCTGTGTGGAAAGTAATCAGAAGTTAACCTTACAAGAACAGTTTATTTCTTTCTTTGTGGCTTTTCGTTTGTTAGAGATATGCTAAGAAAACATTAGCTAATTGCCTGTCAAGTTTGAAGGTTGTTTTCCTGATTTTGATTTTTGACTTTGTTTTACCAAGTTAAACACTACAAGCAAGTAACCTAATTTATGTGCTACCAAGCATATCTGTGCTGGGAGAAATAACCCCATAAATAAAGAAGTATCTTATTGGCTTTAACACTTGTGCACAACTAAATTATTGTCAGCAGCTGTGTCTGGTGTGAATGAACTACATTACCCACAATACCTTGCAAAAATCATATAAATATATGCATTGTCAAGACTGTGAAGATTCTCACCCAGGCAGCCGTTTGACAATTGTCATGGTGAACTTAATGAACTCTATGAAACCAGGATTTATTTTATACATTTCAAGGCAATTTATTATCCAAGAGTGTGGGATGCTGTCAAAAGCCTTCTTATAATCAATCCTATACTGAGGATTTCTGCTTCTCTTAGTGTTGGCCATGATGACCTTATTCAACATGAACTGGTCTTTTGGTTCTATACACTCCCCTCTTATTGCCCTATTGCTCTATTTGCCATGATGTTATTGGACTCAATATGATCATATATTCTGTCTGCATCTATTGCAGTGAACAGTTTATAGCTTGTAGGTAGACAAGTTATTGGTCTGTCGTTTTTGGGAATGTTACTTGGGTTCCTCTTTGGAAGGAGAAATGTTCTTCCTGTTGTAAGCCATTGTGGTGTTAAGTCTGGCTGCTTGAACAAGTGTTTTTTTTGCAATTTGCCAGGTCTTGGTGGAGGGATGTTAATTGTTTGAGCCAAAGGTTGGTCACACTATCTGGGCCAGAGCTCTTCCAGTTTGGAGCTCGTTTCAGCCTGCTTTCCAGCACTTTTGTTGTTACTGTAGGCCATTCCATAGATTTAATGTTTGCTTTTTCTAAATGCTCCCGTATGCAGGGTAACCAATCTGCTTCTGAATTGTGCTCTATAGGATCCTCATATAGCTTTCTCCAGAAGGTTTCTGTTTTGACTTTGGTTGGTGGTGGTTTTAGGTTCTCTGTAAATAGTTTATTTTGATATCATTCTTTACTGTTTTTGCTCATATCTTTGCTGTTTTTGCACTTCTGCTGCTACTTTCAATTTACTGTTAGAACATATAAATTTAAGGTCTTCTTCCATTAATGCAGCATGTTTCAACTTGATGTTTTGGATCTTCCTCTATATCTTTAATGATCTTAATCCTTTTAGATACCTGTCTATCAGGGATACCTCCACATGCAATGATTGTATTTTTTCTTTGATGCACTTTTTCCAAGGAGGAACTATTATTGTTCTCTTTCTTCTGGCCCTGCACTTTAGTTGGTAATATTTTTGCAGTAATAATTTTAGCTGCACAGCATTGTATTCAATTTATTTTGGTGATATCAGTAAATGATCTCTTTATACAGGTTATGGCCTTATTCGTCTTATCATAAATTTAACACCTAAGGTTAAAAGTAACTTAGGCAATCTTGCCCTTGCCTGAACTCAGCATATTCATCTTTTTTCCATATGGACTAGGAGTTTGAACATTAATTCCTCCATCTCTGGGTCTTTCTCCTCCCTTTTTTTCCTCTTCAGTTGATTTCTTGACTTGTCCTTTGTTGATCTCACTCTCCTACAGCTCTAGATCTCTAAGCTCCATCCACACCTTGACTGTTCTTTCTTTTTCTGTGTATACCTTTCTTCTGGTACTCCCACCTAGGTCTCCTCCTCCTCCCTGTATTTCTTGTTTCACTGAAGCCCTTAGTATCACTCACATACTTCTTTACTCTGAGGTGTGAAATTAAAGATCTTAAAAGTCACATCGGTTGCTCTTTGAGGCTTTTTTTCTGGCAACAATTTCTATTTCTTCCAGTTTTTGGTGGATTCTCTTTGTATACACTCTTGATTTAAAGATAGGGTTTGTAGCATAAGAGTAGCAGTACATTATCTCCTCTATCTGCAGAAGTCCACCTAACTGTAGTCAATTCTCTTAACTTTTTAATTCGTTTCTGTGGCTTTTCTCCTACCACAGTGGGTCCATGAACTCGTCCACTGTGGCTTTTATCTGTGGCAGAGGTGTTATCTACATCTGCAGTATCTGACCTATCACAAGCACCATCGTTAGCCTCAGTACGTAAATTATGGGTGAGCACCTTTTTATCCTGGGTGACATGCGGCCAGTATGTATTTTTCTTTATCTTTCCTACCATACTTCAATTGTAGTGTCACCTTGCCAAGATAGATGTTATACAATGGGGTCACCACATGAAGGTACTCAGCGAGACTTTAGGAGGGAACTTTCTTCTCTCCCCCTAAGAGATGCACAGCAGTTCACCAACTACTGTTAGTGAATTTTATGTTGTACTCCCTTTGACCCCTTCTCTGTTGTGAGAAACTTGATGATACTGTGTATGAGCTTTGAGACAAGATAACAATGGTTCTGAGCTGCCATTGCTGGCCATGCCACTGCTGACAACATTTCAAAGAAAGCAGTCTTAATGAGTTAATACAAGGGCAACTAGCAATTCTCTAGGCATGACATACAGAAACTGATAGTAAGTTTACCCTGTAGGTATGACAAGCATGTTACAGGTATGCCTAGCCTTTATTCCTGTAATTTATTTTATTTATTTATTTACATTCTCTTATATACCGTGCTATTCTGCATCAGTGCGGTTTACATTGAACAAACTGAAAATTACATTAAACAGGGCATTATAACTTGGAGATAACTATTTTACAGGGAACATGGGCTATGGAGGGTTAAGTGGCTTGCCCAAGACCACAAGGAGCACCTGTGGGACTAGAAACCCCAGTCCTTCCGGCCCAAGGTTGCTGTCCTCTAGTGGGATTTGAACCCCCAACCTTCTGGCCTGAAGTACCTTGCCCCAACCACTAGGCCACTCCTCCACTCCACTCAATAAATTGGTTAGATTAGCTCTAGTGAGAACAGAGCAGAAAGCGGTATTTGTTTAAAAGCATTTATATCCCATACAAATATAGGCAGGTTACAAGCCAAGACCTGTGGGCTCAGCTGTGGACTGTGTGTACCCTAAATGTTTGCTGTTGTGGTAACACTGATTAGGTTCTTTGCACTAGATTCTTCTCTACAGTCTCTTCCTGGGAATAAAATAAGGAGAAAAAGTGGAGGAGCTGCCTAGTGGTTAGAGCAGTGGGCTGAACATCAGAGAAGCCAGGATTCAAATTCTGTTGATGTTCCATGTGATCCTGAATACAAGTTCTGTCCAAAAAGAAACCAAACTTGCTAAAGAGGACGCCAGTGAGCAAACACAACAGACTTGCAATAATGGTGATGTGTAGTGATGACCTTGAGCTTTAGTCTTCCACTTGCTCGATCATACCACATGAATTAATCATGGACTAAATGAAGTTGAGTAACTTGTCTCATGTGCCTTTTGCTATTTCTTAGCACGTCACATAACACGTGACCTTTCAGAGTGGATTTCAACTTCAGGAACAAAAAGAAGTCTGCAGGGGCCAAATCTGGAGAATAGGGAGGCTGCAGGACTAGAGACATCTCGTGCTTCACCCAAAATTCATGGATAAGGAGTGATGAGCGATTGTGACACGGTTCGCTTGTTGCTCATCTGTCCAGAGACGTGGGACAAATTTTGCAGCAACACAATACATCTGAGGTTTTTCAGTCATAATTGTGTGACACAAACTTTTACTTATGCCTATTTCTTCAGCAACTTCATAGACAGTTAGGCGATGGTTTTCAAGAATCAAAGCATGCACTTTCTTAATCTGATTATCGTCCATTGACGTGGAAGGCCATCCAGTTTTGGGATAGTCTTTGGTGGACATTCTGCCCGATTTGAAACATCGGTACCATCTGTAACATTGTTTGTGGCTTAAACAATACTCTCCATAAGCTTGCTGCAACATCTGAAAAGTCTTGGTAAAAGTCAATTTCACACAGAATTTCACAGAAACGCGTTGCTCTTCAAGATCCTTCATATTTCAACTTGCAAACAATAGCAAAAGGCACATGAGACGAGTTCACTCTACTGCATGTAGTCCATAACTAATTCACGTGGCGTGATTGAGCAAGTGGGAGGCTAAAGCTCAAGGTCACCACTACACTTCACCATTATCGTAAGTCTGCTGTGTTGGCTCGCTGGCACCCTCTTTAGCAAGTTTGGTTTCTTTTTGGACAGACCTTCTTAGTTACGTCACTTTCCAAGGTACAACTTAGGGTCTCTTTACCAAGCTGTTATGGCAGTAATATTTGTTAATTGGTAATACTCTGCATTATTTGCTAATAAGACAGCTTAATGAAGGAATTTAAAGAATTTAAACTAGCTGGAGTCATTCCAGAGGGTAGCTATTAAAATGGTCAGTGGTGTTTGTAAGAAAGAACGAAATCCAGGGGCAATTGTATCTGGTGATCTTAAGGTGGCCAAACAGGTAGCTATGACAACAAAAAGTCAGAATACTTTTTTTAAAATAAATGTTATTTATCTTTATTCAATTTTCAATCATACATCAAGAAATGAAACAGCCATAAGTAATATCGTATAACAGAAAAAAGGAAACCAATCCCACATAAATATAATACATGGCATCATCCTAATGTCCTCAATTGAAGGGGGCAGCAATCACAATTTCCAAGACTATAAGAGGCCTCACAGAACAGAAAAAGGGAAAACACCTATCCAAATCTGTTGAGTATCTATCTTCATGCAAGTCAAACAGTCACAGTAGCCCTGACAAATATGGAAGAGCACTGAGGAACCAAGATCCCCACCCATGGATAGAAACTGAGTTAGCTGAGGAGGGTTCTAAAAACATATTAAAACATTTTGGTACTTCACAACACATTTACAGGAGATATTTAAACCAAAATCATGCCCTAGACGCACTAACAAAAATCTATGTCTCCTCTTTTGGGTGATGTTTTAGCAATATTTGGATACATTCATACAATTAAATCACAGAAAGTCTCATTCGTAGGACAGAAAAAGAAACATAACAAAAAGTCCTGGTCAGAAGCAGGCACTAATGTCACGATCATGGTGGCTGGAGACCATTCTTCATCAGAAGTTTCAAGAAAGGTAGTCAGGCATTTGGAACCAACACATTTTCATCATCTTCAAATCCTTAAGAGGTGGCAAGTAATAAACTTTTAAATCAAAGGATATGCCAATTCTGGAATTTTCAAAATTTCTAATGTGCCTTTTAAACATTTCCTTAGGTGGTATGATCACATTTCTTGGACAATGTATTATCGAAGATTCCTCTGCTGCACTATATGCTCCAATGCCTCAAGCTTATTTTGCAGAAATAAGTTCCCTTTTACTAATGAAACCAAAGTTTCAAGGTCTTCAACCACCTATTGACCCAGAAGGGACAACCTTTTGTTCAACTTTATAACCTCCTCCTGTTGTGCCTTCAAACACAACTGACTGGGACTCAGGTTGAGTCTCCCGAAGTGCATCGAACTTTATTACTTAAGTTTTTTTGAAGTAAATGAAATACAGGGAATTTGTTCTGCTCTGCCAAAACAGCGTCCACCTAAAGTAAAGGCTTACAGTGTCTGACAGCCTCCACCACATTATCTCCCAGGCAACACCTGCACCATCCCAATATCCACTTTTTTGGGAGCTACGACAGATGACCCTGCTTCTCCTTCATGTTCTTGCCGTGATGTTCTAAGGCTGTCAGTCTCTTCAACCTGCTAAGTCATCGGTAGATCTTCCACAAGTAGACTGGTTCTCTCCATCATATTCTGCTAGTCTAGGGGGAGGAACCTGTGAGATGGGACTTAAAGATGTTTCTGTCGCAAGGAACGGCAGCAGCTCTTCTTTCTCAGATGACAACTCCAGTAAGACTCCATCTCTCCCTTGTTCTGCTCCGAACTCCGGATAATGTGCTTGTCCATCAGGCCAGCTTTCTGAGCACCTCCACAATCTCTGCTGTTCCTGAAAATTGCCCTTGGGCTGCCCCATAAGAAAAAAAATAAATAAATAATAATAATAATAATAATAATAATAATAGAGTCAACAATACACTAAAACTAATGGGGGCAAACAAGCTCACTACTCTAGAACATACTAGGCACTGGCCCAAGCCAGAAGGATATTAGAGTGTGTAGCAGAAAGGGCAATTAGAAAAAGGAGATGATAGTGCCTCTATAGAAGTTTCTGGTGAGCCCTCATTTGGAGTCTGCACCTTTGAAAGGATATAAACTGGATAGAGTCACTCCAGAGGGTGGTTATTAAAACAGTGCAAAGAACCTAATCAGCGGTCTTTGTCATAAGGCAGATAAAGACCTAAATAAACGGGGAATTGTGATAGAGATGTTTAAATACCTAACCAGCTGTGTTTTCAGGATGTCCCTAATGAATATCCGTAAAAAAACCAAGAGCTATCAGAGATAACATTTCGTAAGGAAATAAAAACCCTACCATTTAAAGAACACTTTGGAAACAAAACAGAGCATGTCAGCTTAACCGATGGTGTAACTAATTGATTAAGTCACACTGACCATGACTCTTTTGCAAACCTTGCTTAATTGAGGCAAGGCTTAGAGTTATGTTCCTAACGTATAAGTTCAAAGGCATCATGTAAAAAGTTTAAGTTTTGTTTTAGTTTGTTAGGTGCTTCTCTGTTGAACGGTCTAATTAATATGCAAGGTTGTTATGCTTACCTGTAAACCGCTTTGATTTAAAGAAAAGGTGGTCTATAAAAACTGTCAAATAAATATCCGTGAGATATATTTGCATGATCTGCCCCCATTGTATTCCGATATATCTCATGCATTAACATTAGGGATATCCAAAAAACCTGACTTGGTTTGTAAGGTGGCATTCCTAACCCCCCGTCAGCCGGGGAAGACGTCCCCTGTGCGGCACAGTGTTGTGTGCTGCGATGCAACCTCCCCAATCCCACAGAGGCAGCACGGCAAACTTATGATTATTTATTTAACAGGATTTTTTTTTACCACCACTTTATTATTTTAGTCAAAGTGGTTTACATTGTCATTTAAACTTGGTAATGTACATTAAACAGAGATATTGATAACTTGGATTCTTCTGGATTCTTACGATAAGCTGGTTTGCTGCACTGCCTTGCAATGCAGGGGCCAGTCGCTTATCTCTCCCAGCCGAAGTCTCAGGATTCATGAGACTTCAACTGGGAGAGAAGAGCAGCTGGCCCCTGGAGCACAAGGCACTGCGGCAAATCAGCTTAATCGTAAGATTGCTGCGCTGACTCTGTGCGGCCGGCAAGGGTGCACCCTCCTCCTGGCCAGCACCAGGACTGGAGTTAGATCTGTGATCTAAGGTATAAATGCACAGGAGGCAAGCTTCTTTCAATTGAAAAGAAACTCTGGAACAAAGGAATTATAGGATGATGGTGAAAGGGTATAGATTCAGGAGTAATCTAAGCAAATATTTCTTTATGAAAAGGGTGATGGATGCATGGAAAAGCCTTCCAGTGGAGGTGGTAGAAATGAGGACAGTATCTGAATTAAAGAAGGCATGGGACAAGCACCGAAGATCTCAGAGGGAGAAGAACGGATTGTAGAGCTTAGTAGTTGGTATGGGTGTGCAGATTGGATAGGTCTCTTGTACAAGTCTTTGGTGAGACCTCATTTGAAGTACTGTGTGCAGTCCCGGAGACCACATCTTCAAAAGGATATAAACAGGATGAAGTCTGTGCAGAGGGCAGCTACCAAAATGATCAGTGGTCTTCGTCATAAGGCGTATGGGGACAGAATCAAAGATGGAAGGTGTAAAAATAGAGGGCATAACAAGGGCATGCAAGGGGGTAAATTGAAAGGCAATGTCAGGAAATACTTTTTCACTGAAAGGGTGGTGCTGATGCTTGGAATGCCCTCCCGATGGAAGTGGTGGGGGCAAATACAGTGACAGAATTCAAGATGGCATGGGACAGACACAGTGGATCCCTTTACAGCAACAGGATAAAATCAAAATAAACTTAACTATCTAATTTCTCAACAAATAGGGGTGTTCTACAGGGAGCGGCAGGTTCACCCCTAAACAAAGACATGGGTAGGGGTGGCCTGCACAGAGCGGCAGGTGCACCTACTCTTGCCATCTTACTGGGCAGACTAGATGGACCATACTGGTCTTTATCTGCCGTCATTTACTATGTTACATGGCTTAATTGGTAGATAAAAAGGAAGTGGAACTGTGGAGGGGGGAGGCAGGCTGGCCAGGGGCAGCGCAACAGAAGAGGGCCTGGATTAGAAAGTGCAGTGACGACTCTTTGCTCAGCTCCAGCCTCATCCCCTCCCCTCCCCTGCAGGCTGCTGGAAGGGAGGAGCTGGAGCAGAACTCTCTTTCTGTTCTGGAGTCTGAAAAGAAGTGCCGGAACTGCATTCCAGCACGTCCCCCCAGAAATTAAGCCCTGTCAATATATATACTTTGGAAGAAAGGGAAAGAGGGGAGTTATGCTAAAAGTGTTTAAATACCTCTGCGGTATAAATGCTCAAGAGGAGAGCCTCTTTCATTTGAAAGAAAGCTCTGCAGTGAGGAAACGTAGGATGAAGGTGAAAGGAGATAGTCTCGGGAGTAATCTGAGGAAATATTTATTTAAGGAAAGAGTGGCAGATGCACAGACTAGCTTCCCAGTGGAGGTGGTAGAGAGGAGGACTGTATCTGAATTCAAGAAGGCATCGGACAAACACAGAATATCTCCAAGAGAAAAAAAAAAAAAAAGAGACTGTAAAGCTAGTAGTTTGTATGGAAACGCAGAATGGATAGGACCTATGATCTTTATGTGTCATCTTTTTTCTATGTTTCTATGTAAAAAAAAACCAAAAACCAAAAACCTTGGTGACTGAGGATTTCTGTCAAGGAGGATGAAAGATCCAGGGTATAGATGCACTTCCTTAAACATTTCAAATATCTGTAAACAAATTTCTGCCATTACAGTAGTCCCGTGTATACATAAGCACATTACACTTTTCAGGTTATATTTTGTTTGATGAAGCCCGATGTAACAATTCTTGGCAGCTCTTCAGAATAAGAGTTGACCATGGAGCTTTGTGGCTACTGTAAATACAGTTCTAAACGATCATAGAAACATAGAAAAATGACGGCAGAAAAAGGCCATATGACCTATCTAGTCTGTCCTTCCATATCAACCACTACAAGAGTCCCCTTTTTTCCTTTAGAGATCTTCTGTGTTTGTCCCATGCTTCTTTGAATTCAGATACTGTCCTCATCTCTACCACCTCCACTGGGAGATTATTCCACGGATCCACCACTCTTTCCGTAAAGAAATATTTCCACATATCACTCCTGAATCTATCCCCTTTCACCCTCATCCCATGTCCCCTCATAGCAGAACTTGCTTTCAATTGAAAGAAGCTCTCCCCCTGTGCATTTATGCCATGGAGATATTTAAATGTCTCAATCATATCACCTCTATCCTGCCTTTCCTCTAAGGTGTACATAGAAACATAGAAAAATGATGACAGAAAAGGACCACATGGCCTATCTAGTCTGTCCTTCCATATCGACAACTAATATTAAGATCCTTAAGTCTGTCCTCATATGCTTTATAATGAAGACCACTAACCATTTTAGTAGCCACCCTCTGTACTGACTCCAGCCTGTTTATATCCTTTTGAAGGTGCAGTCTCCAGAATTGCACACAATACTCCAAATGAGGTTTTTTTTTCTTCTAGCCATTCCTTCCCCTTTGCATCCAAGCATCCTTCTAGCTTTTGCTGTCGCCTTTTCTACCTGTTTAGCTACTTTAAGATCACCACAAGCAATAATCAGGGGCCATAATGCTTGCAAATTCGATTTACTAGAAACACATGGCTCACAAGTCACATGAAGGGCTTATTACATAGAAGTATCAAAATATCATTTTTCATTTTTAACCAAATATTCTAGAAATTTTTAAAACGGGGAATAGCCTTGTGCAGTACTTCTCAACCTGGATGCACACCTGCCCTATTAGGTTTTCAAGCTTACCGCAAAGAATATGCATGATAGAGCTGCATATGATGGCCGCAGCATTCATTTCAATGGGCAGAATCAATGACTACAAACACCACACTACTTTTAGGATGTAAGTTCAAAACTAGGATTGACAAAAAAAAAGTCTCCTTCCTGGAACTGGATAATTTGACAGCTCTGTGCATATTTAAATAAATACATTATGTTAATCTTGACAGGCTGTGTGTGCTTCCAGGAGATAGTTGAGAAGCAGTGGCCTAGTAGAGAGAGTAATGGCCTGAAACCCAGGGAAACCAAAGTTCAAATCAGGGTCACAAACAGGTCATTTTGAGACTATACCTAATTTATATGCATGAGATAAATGTACATACAATTGAGATAATATGCATGCAGATCTATTGCATGCATATTTATTAGGGATATCCTGAAAACCTAACCTATTTGTTGCGGTTGAGAACTGAACTTGTGCCACCCTGGTTCAAATCCTGTTTTTCCCACTGGTACTCTTCAGGCAAGTTGCTTTATCAATCTCATTACCTTGGGTATTTATTCATTCGTTATTTGATAAACCGCCATTTGAACACAAGTGTGATATCAGGGAGTTTTACAAAACCATACCGTTTCCTTACTGAAAACACTGTTGGAAATAGCAATGAAATTATAATGTTAAGAAATTCAGAGAGGGTAGCTAATACGACAGAACCACCCAGAAGACAAAGAAGCCTAATGGTACACAAAAAAAGAGGGGTGCAACTGGATCACATAGTCAGAAATGAAACTAGGCCATAAGTTATTCTCTTTATCTTTATTACGCAATTTAATATATCGCACCTTCACAGGCATCAGGGCGGTTTACCAAGTAATACTGACTGCCAGACATAAAACAGTGATGGACAGGAAAGAATATCACACTCATGCAGAGGAAAGAAAGGGTAGAGAGAGAGGTAGAGGGGGTAGGGGAATTAGGAGGGAAGGTCAGGCGTTAGGGAGGGGCTGGAGATCGAATGCGGATTCAAACAGGTGAGTCTTAAAGGATTTGAATATCTGGTAGGAGGGTTTGAGGCAGAAGGCAGGGGGGAAGGTTATTCCAGAGGGAGGGACCAAGGAAGAAGGCGGAGTGGCAGGTGGATTCTAAATGAACACGTGTGGCGGGAGGAAGGTGTAAACAATTTGGCATGGATTGGGCATAAAACTCGGGTAAGAGCATGGAGAAGAAGAGTGTCTGAAAGGTATGGAGACACAGGTGTGGAGAGATTTGTGGACCAAGGTAAGAATTTTAGACTGGATGCGGAATTTGATGGGGAGCCAGTGGCGGTAGATGAGTAATGGAGTGATGTGGTCAGTGTAGGAGCCATGAGAGATGATCTGGGCAGTGGTGTTCTCAAGAAGTTGAAGGTGGTGAATCTGAAATTGAGGGAGAGAGTGGCAAGTGCAACACGCAGTAATCAAGGTGTGACATAGTGAGAGAAAGCAGAAGAGTGGTCAGAGAAGAGGAAGACAGAAAGGCAAATTTGCGCCATTTCGCCCTAAGTGCATAGAAGGAATGACGAACAAGGAGAGAACGATGATTGTGAAAGGACACAGCAAAATCAAGGGGAACACCCAGGTATCGGAGTGATGAAACCAAGGGAACAGGAGAGTCATAGAGATGGGGCCAGAGTGGGACAGAAACACTCAAAAGTAAACCAGATAGCAGCAGTTTTCGACCAGTTAAGATACAGAAAATTAGTGGATAACCAGTGGGTAATCTGGGAGAGGCATTCTTTCAGTGGTGTTAGATATGGGATGGTGGGGCTAATGTGAAATAGAAGGATGATGTTATTGGCTTAATAATATGCCGACAGGCTGTGTTGCTGAATAAGAGGGGGACCAGGAAAACATTGAAAAGAAGCGGAGCCAGCACTGAGCACTGAGGAACACCACAGGGAAGGGGAAAGTGAAAAGGAGGAGTTATCAGACAAGAGGAGAGAAAGGAGTGAAACCAGTGGAAAATCGTTCCGTGAACCCCAGCTTCCTGCAGGCAAGAGAGAAGAGTGAAGTGATCAAGTAGGTCAAAGGCTGAAGAAAGATCCAGAGAAATATGACCCCAATTGTGTGAGATGTGCAATTCGTTGAGGAAAGACAGAAGGATAATTTCAGTGCTGTGACCAGGTCGGAAACCTGATTGGCGGGGATGTAGGAAGTGAATGGTGTCAAGGTGCGAGGAAAGTTGGGAGAACACAAACTTTTCCCAAGATCTTAGAAAGAAAAGAAAGACTGGATACGGGGCAATCGTGTGCAGGATTGGTAGGGTCCAAAGAGGGTGAACCAGAGCTTGTTTCCAGGTAGAGGGAAAAGTGTTGGAGGAAAGACTAGTATTGAGAGATAATCAGAGTAGGCACCCTGGTACAACAAAGTTTTAGTGCTTTTCTTGAATCTGTTAGCAGTGGTCTCAATTGAGAGGGAGCTACAGTCGCTGGGGGCAAGATAGTAGAAGGCTGCATTCTAAGTCTGGTCTAAGCTGTATTTTTGGGCAGAGGGGACCACCAGATGATGATCTTAATTGATGCTGAGGAGTATATGGAATCAGGAGAGAAGGAAGATAAAGGGGATAACCAGAATAAAAGGTTTGAAGGGCTGTCATAAGAATTTTAAATCTAATTCTGCTGGTTAAAGGAAGTTTAGCATTATACATTAATTTGAAAGCTGTATTTTGTACTAACTTAGAGACCTATTTATTGGCTGTCTCCCATTCTGGGACCCTTTTACTAAAAGAGCATGCTTACTGCGTGATTAGTAACCAAACTAACAGTGCAACAGTCGTGCGGTCAGGAGTGTGACCAGCAAGTTCCCGGCAGTTTATGCACAATCACATACCCAAACATGCAGTGCAATTAACATGGGTGCACCTAATGACACCCACAGAGATACCTTTACAGTATGTGTTGTGCACTCATGCCAACTGCCACATTGCACCGATTGTGCAGTAATTGCCCTTGTACTAGCAGCAATGTGCCCTCACTTTGCCCCAACCCACCACCTACCCTAGCGCACGATGGCTACTTAATGTGTTTTTTTTTTTAACAGCTAGTAGTGACATGCACGTGCGTCAGCATTCCTAACTGCGTACCGCACATTAACTGGTTAGCAGCCTTCAGTAAAGGGGCCCTTTTGTGTCTATGGGAAAAAATGCTTAGTGCAGGGGGTTCTCAAATCCATCTCTGGTACATACTTAGCCTATCAGGTTTTCAGGATATTCACAATGAATATGCATGACAGATTTGCATGCAGTGGAGGCAGTGCATACAAATCTCTCTCTTGTATATTTACTGTTGATATTCTGAAACTCTGACCGGCTTGGTGTGTCTGCAGGATTGGGTTGAGAACCACAGGCACTGTATAAACTCGATTTCTAAAGCATGCAAATTTAGCTGTGTTCACTGTGGATATCCTGAAAACCTGGCTGACTGTGATATCTCCAGGACAAGTTTGAGAAGCCCTGTTGTAAGTCCTCTGAAGCAGCGAAATACCTAATGTACCTAAAAGTAATTCACCTCTTGCTTTGATTTTGAGCAGCAAATAAATACAAAATTGTTTTTTTAACCGACTGAAAACTATAAATGCATTACTCCTGCTGGAATTTTGCACTTCTACTGTGATTTTTTCTGTATTGTATTGTAAAATTAAGTAAGTATCACACAAGAACAACATTTTGTTATTTTGACAAAGCATGCAGAATTTTTCCTACTTCAGACTTTTTGACATAGAAGTTTGAATTTTGTTTGCAAAATTCCACCAGAAGTAATGGATGCTCATGTTTAGCAACTGACAGAGAATAGAATGATGCCAGTGATGGCAATATTATTGTAGAATAGACAAGGCATAAAAGCAGCCCTTGCTAAACAGTCTCCCACAACTACTAGTCTCCTTCCAGTGTTTTTCATATGCCACTATTTAAGATATAATATTCAATTTTTAAGGGGTGAGTCAAATACTGTTAATAATAATAGCTGACTTTCAGAAAGGTCTCATTCACATAATGAACCCCTACTCAGGGTCGGCCCAACCACTAGGCAGACTAGGTAATTGCCCAGGATGATGGCGGGGGGGGGGGGGGGGGCAGCAAAGAGAAATACAACTCATTGTTTTGCTTCCACAGTAACAGCCACACAAACTCAGATTCAGTGCATACTTTTACCCACAAGAATGGACAATTTGCCAATAGTTCCTTTATTCTTGTAAGTGGCTTTTGGAAACACCCCTCATTATGTAGTAGAGAAAAAGGCTATATCTGATTTCGAGAAAGCATAGGACAAACACAGAAGATTTCCAAAGGAAAAAGGAGCTGTAAAGCTTAGCAATTGGTATGGAAGGGCAGACTGGATAGGCCGTGTAGTCTTTATCTGCTGACATACTTCTATGTTCCTGGAACGAAGTTTAATATTTAAAAGCATAATGTCCAAATACGGGGTTTTATAGAATTGCTCTGAGAGGGATTGTGTTGAGATTATTATAACTAAGCTTAATCTTGGGGGGGGGGGAGGGGGTGTTAGGGATCTAAAAGTTAATTGTGAAGGGCGTAAAGCTGAAGGTTTACTTAGAGTGTGTTAATACCCTGCCCCTAGTAACGTTATAATACATTATAACTGCTGTAAAAATGCATATGCACAAGTCTTGCCTCTGACTGCACGTTGCGTCCGTCCAAATCCTTTCACAAATTGCTAGTACACAAATTTCCGAGGGCACTGCTCGCCTTTTACCTTATCAGACCGAGGAAAGCGAGCTCTCGTATGAGGAGAGGAGGTGGCAGTGGGCTTTCCCGCTCACAATACATTTCTTCTTAAAAGGCCGAAGTGCCGAACTTTCGTCGGACACATAAGAAGATCGAGCAAAATTCAAACGCAAGCTTCGCCTCACGTTTAGGGAAGTCATATTAAATGGGTTATAAACCCCTGACCTATTACTAACCCCCTACTGTTTCCTTTTCTTGTGCCGACTGGCCCGGGGGAGGAGGGAGCACGTCGGCGCCGGTTTTGCTGGAACTTGTAGTCATCGGCGCCGCTGATCGCCGCCGGCTGCCCTGGAGCATGCCGCCCGGCACAACTACAAGTCCCAGCAGGCCGTGCTCAGGCGCGCCTGCGCGCCAACGAGCTTTGGCTCATCTATTATGCTGCCTTGCCGAGGATAAAAAGAAGAGCAACTGGAGGCACTGTACGACAAACGTTGCTGGAGCCGCCGGGGGAAAAGTAATATATTTAATATTCCCTTTTCTTTGTCGGCGCTCGCTCGCAGTAAATGTTTGCGCGCCGCGGCGGGGCGGCTGGAAAGCGCTGGAAGCCCCGGGCTCGGGTGAGGAAACGCTGCCCGGGTCTCTAGCCTTTGTGCATTGGCACAAGGTAACAAAGCCAGCTTGAGATTTGATACATCGAGGCTGTTTCGCCGATCAGACGCGGGGCTCAGCGGCCGGGGAAAGAGCCGGGGGTCGCCTCCTCCCCGGGCAGGGGCTGGGGCCTCTCGCTCGCTCTTTGCCCCCGCCTGCCCTCCTGCCCCCGGGGAGTGGGCCTCGGCGTGTGCTCGCTGCAGCTCGGGCCGAGCGGTTGTAGCTCCAACGAGCACTTCCATTTCTCGCAGAAGAGGTTTTTTTTTTCCTCTCCTGCCCGCCATCTTTTGAAGGGGGAATTGGGAGGGAGGAGGAAGAGGAGGATTTTAGCGGAGGTACCGCAGGCTGGACTGACCCCCGCCCCCTCCCCGATCCCTGGCTGTGGGGCGAGGAAAGGGGGGCGGCGGCGGCGGGCGCTGTCGGCCCGAAGAGTGACCTCGGCCGCTCTTCCGATTTGCGGGTTATATCGGACACAGCCTTGGCGAAGCTAGTACAAGCTTTCCTTGCAAGGGAAAACCTACACGATGAGATGTGGTCCACCTCGAAACTGTTAAATAGCTTACACAGAAAAAAAAATCAAGTAAAGTGAATAACGACGATTTTTATTTATTGAGATCCTGATTATTCCCCCTCCCCCCACAACATAGTTTGCAAATTCAGCAACCCTGAACGATTTTGTCTGTTGGAAGAGGTGGTTTTGCCATTTGCACCTGGCTTTACTATTAATGGCAGATGGAAAACTTTGTTTTGAATATGTTAATACCCTAATATTTCGCATAGCTCCTCTTCCCTTATTCAGTGGGTTGAAATATAGTTACATTTACAGTCTCCGGGTCTTTGTGTATCCACCCACAAAAATTAGTTTGGCTGCTGAAATTGTGATTGGCACAGAACCATTTCATCGTTAATGACGTTTTCTGGGGCATTTTATTGCTGAAAAGCTTGTTTAAAACTATGCCATTTACAGAAACTATTTTCTTAGTTATTAACTGTGCTCCTAGAGTACTTACTTATGTTTTCTTACAAATAAACTGGAAAATCTCTGAAGAACCTAAACGTTTCCATTTTAGGGCAGTGAGATACTGAACACTGCTGCCTCAAGGAGTCACAATTAAATGCTATTTACTCTGTGTTAGAAACATTTTGTTTTGGATCCATGTTTAGTGATAAATGTTGTGGGACATTCCTGGCTTTGGAGAGTTACAAGTAAAACAAGGCTGTAATTGGGCAAGCTTCCTAAGATTTGATTATTTTGGGTCTCTGCTCATTAAACTGTAGAGGCATTCTCTTCTCCACTTTGTACTATCTGCTAAAATTTTATGAAATCTGAGTAAGAGCTACTTCCCCTCATTTTTGACACTTGGCTAGGTAATCCAGCACATTTTCTCACTGCTGTATTTCTCAGGATTAGTAGAGAAATACTTTATAGGCTGTTTGCAGACCACTTGTTTCGGAGCACGTTCAAAAGTGTAACCACACCTGTTTTTCATTTTTGTAGGAAATACTGCAGCCTTTGAGTATAGCAGTGATTTAATGTACCTATATGTACAAATGTACCTATCTATTAAGAATAACCATATCGGTTTGTGTTATGGTTGCACAGACACATTGCATAGTAGATCTTTAAGATTGTGACTGTTCAATACTATGTCTTCCTGAAGTTGCCATTCTGTCATTTGGAAAATTCTTTGGGCAATGGCTGGTATGGAAATTGCATAAAGGCGGCATATTTTGTTCTAACCTACCAACTAAAGCCCACCAAACTTTTAAAAATGTTGTCCTGCTCTCTGCTTAACAGATGGAGTAAGAAACTAACTCCAAATAAATAAGGAGTTCTGGGCTTATCATTTTTCCCATACAGACAATATGGGGAAATTCTTGTAATATCTATGGCCACCTAGCATGGCTCTAGCTGTTCACATCAAGTTGGAAAACTATTAAAACTACAGGACTAAAGAGCAAGAACCATGCTTCTTTCCTGCCCTACCACCTATCATTTCACAAATGCTTTTAATAAAAAGAAATTGATGACTTAGGAAACAGGTAGCCCGTATTTAGAGCAATGATGTAGTTTTATGCTGAGGCTTATTTGATTTATCTACAGCATCATTTGTTCTAAAATTGTGTTTTGCTAATTGTGGTATATCAAGGTAGTTTTATACATCATAAATATAAACTGGGCAAAAACACAAATTAAAGAAATTGGTACAACCTGCCACTGCTCTTTCATCTTACTGCTCTGACTTGCCATCCTTACAAACAGAGGCTTGCATGCACTAGGCTTGGCATTACATCTGGCACTGGGTTTATACCTTGACGTTTCTGTAGATTAGATTGCCCTTAAGTTCTGATCTGCACAAAAAAAAATCAGATCCTGTATTTTGTGTGTTAAGTTTTCTTACTGAATAATCTTGCATAGTGGAGTCTGTAGAAAGAATGGAATTTAGTGTTTCTAAACGAGAGAAATTAGTGCTCTGTGGACAGTAGTGGTACTTGACCTTGTGCCCTCAGCAAGAGAAGATGTTTCATCAAAAATTATTAGTCCAGCCTTGTCCTTTTAATACACGTTATGCATTATTCAAATTTATTTGTGCTATTAGTCTCACCCTTCCTTGCCTGTTTGTCTTTCTGCCCATTTCTGTAAGTTGAGGTTGGAGGATTATAGCCCCTGCCACAATGCCAGTTTTTCTTTCTTTGGCAGCCTACTGCAGAGGTTGCTAGTGCCTTCTGTAGCTCACAGCACTTGGTCTTTCCCTGGTGGTCACTGATATAGATATTAGCCAGGCCTGACTCTGTTTAGCTTCTAAGAACTAATAAGTTCAGCCTTTGCCAGACCAGTGGTGTTTGGGGGGCTTTCCCTCACTGTAGAAGCCCAAACTAAAGGATCTCACTTTGGAACAAAGTAGAAAACATTTGGCGTGCAAAATTTCTCATAATCTAATGTGATGTGCCCTTGTGTAATTTGAGTGACACTTTGAGGCTTGTGATCTAGTTCTATAAAAGGATGCAACATCAAAATGTCAAAAATACTGAAATTGTAGCATTTTGCATGCATTGCACCATTTTGCAAAAAAAGTCACAAAGATATTTTCTATAGTAAACTTTTCATATGGATTCTGCTACATTTCATAAAGATGATACTAACTACATAGATATAGTTATTAATCTTTTAGCTGACGCAATAGCAAGCTTTTGTTCAAAAGCTTGCTATCTAGCTTATTTATATTGGTGGCTAAGTTTGGTGTGAAAAGACAAAAAATCTGTAAGTTAGTACAAGAGTTCCTTATGTATCTACAAACAGTTAAAAGGAACAGGGAGAAGCTACTGTTACCCTGTGCATGTCACTCTGCACTTCTGACATTCTCTGATTTATCAGGCGAGAGGGTGAAGTTGCATCACTGCCATGATGTCTGTGACATTTGGAGAAGTTGAGAGCTTTCATAACATACATCCCATGTTGTGCCTGTAGAAATAGTTGTAGGTGTATGTACTAAGATGGCAGTCATAAGCTTTGGCGTTCATTTATTTTCGGGAAAAAGTAGAAAACTTAAACACGATTGTTTTCTATTTGTTATAGCATAACCAAATAAACATGCCCACTACATTAAAGATGAATCCATGCACTAATAAAAATAAAATCTTAAACATAAAATGTGTTATTTGTGGTGTTTACATACCGCCTCATCATGACATCAAAGCGTTTTTCTTCATTGTGAGATTTACAGTTGCGACAATTTGGTTTGCCTAGCCAAGGCTTCTGTTGTCGGACAGCTGCTGTGGATGTGCTGCTGCTCAGGATTGGCCAAGGATTTGCTTCTGTGCCGCTAACAACCATAATAAGGAAATTGATCCCATCTTCTATGTTTCAGTTTATGATTATATGTTTTTGAGCTATTGAGCCTTTCTGGACAGATGCTGAGATAAGCATAGTCCTGGCTTAATCCGTTGGCTTGGTGTGCTGAAAGCTATTTGCTCCTTATATTTTGAGGTCCATTTAAAGGATATAGTTTCATAAGTTAATTGGAGGATTTTTTTTTTGAATATTTATTATGTGGCTCCCCTATTTTTGTAAGACAATTGTTTTTTTTGATCAGCTTGATTAGTCATTCCTAGGTCTTTTCTCGCTTTTTGTGCTTCTGTTAGAGAATTCCCAGTGGGCAAGGCCCCTAGACATTTTACAGAACGTAGTCCTAAAGCTGGTTTTTCTTATGATGGGTTGATTATAGGATAGTTTGTGAAAAATCTGTCTCCTTTTTTATAGTGACTAAAAAATGCCACACCACCCATTGAGGTGGCATTAAGTATACCCGCACCATCTGCAACATTGGCGAATGTGCACCATCAACACCCACACTATCCACGATGTACAGACATGTCCTCACTCTGTTCCTCCCTTGCCCATTTCCCTTTGTGTGCTAAAAGATAGCGCAAGCTTAATTCTGTGCTGTCTATTTAGCGTGTGTTGTTATGGGTCATTAGTGCCTGCTGAAGTTTGCGTTAACAGCTTGTTTGGCTTAGTAAACATGCTTCTAAGTGTCAAGTGTTTGCGAACCTCCAGCTCTCCCAATTTGGGGAGTAGTATTTATAGTGCAGTCTCTTGTCCTAGATACAATAGTTTTTCCTTTGGGTGCTTGCTGTGTATTTGTCTTTTGTTTTTATTTATTTAGTATACATTTTGTATACCGCTACTTCCAGCGATCAGCAGTGGTTTTGATTACAGATTGGAAATTGTCAAATCATGACAGGAAATTTTTTGAGGTATAAACACATTGATTAGACAGGAAAGCACAGCACATAGAGAACTATTTTACAGGGAACATGGGCTATGGAGGGTTAAGTGGCTTGCCCAAGACCACAAGGAGCACCTGTGGGACTAGAAACCCCAGTCCTTCCGGCCCAAGGTTGCTGTCCTCTAGTGGGATTTGAACCCCCGACCTTCTGGCCCGAAGTATCTTGCCCCAACCACTAGGCCACTCCTCCACTCCAAGGGAATGTGGGGAAAGAGCACCTGAAACCAAATGGAGCTGTAATGTTTTGCACGGAAAATGCGGATTAAGAGGGTAATTTTATAAGGGACTTGAGCACGTAGACCAGTGCTTTATGTGCACAGGTAGGATTTTGTAAAATTGCACCAGTGCCTACTTTTACATAACCTTGGCATTTTTGCACATCTTATAAGAGATGCACATAGGCTCATGGCTTAGCAGCATATCTGGTGCACACAATTCACGTGTGTGCACCTAGTTTCCCTGGGGTAATTTTACAGTATGGAGGCACCTTGTTATCAAATTACTCTTCACATTAATACCATATCAATCATGCCTGCTGAATGTGATGTTGCTTGCTAGTATGCAGATTGTCCAAATATGGGCATTTTCTATAAATGCTAATTATAATACATGGCACTATTAATGCCAATATTCAGATGTGAAAAATAAGAGGGTCAGGGGCGAACCACAGTAATGCCTAAACAGTTGAACCCTTAACCTTCAGGAAAATCATTCCGTATGCAAACAAGATTTTTTTTGTTGCATTACAAATATCGGATCACCTGTATAAAACAAAAGAAAATATTTAAATGGGGGTGGTAGTGACTGGAAATATCCATGGGAGGTAATTACCAGAAATCAAATGCCCCTGTTTCTAATAATTTGAACTCCAAAAAGTTTGAGTGGTTGGCGTGACATGAAACATATATGGAACAGGACTCACATTTTTTAGTGAGTCACTGCTAAAATGAATTACCAATGTTCACTCTTAAAACAACATCTTCAAACATACGGACGCTTCATCCATCCTGGTCTGTGCATCTGACTCCAAGAAGAGTCGTCTGTTTAGTGACCATCAGGAGGCTGTTCACTAAGCAAACTACAAAACAGTGAGACAAATCACAATTGTGCAGTTTAGGTACAATATTACAGCAGCACCCATATAAAAGAATATTTATTTGTGTTACAGTGAGGAATAATCTAAATACATGCTGTGCATTATAATTCAAATGATCATCTCCCAGCAGTCCATTTTACTCAAATTATTCATATGCCTCACTGAAATGGTGGTACATTTTCAAATGGCAACAAACATTTTCAACCATTCTACTTCAGGGAAAAATTAAATACTAATAGCTAAAATGAATGCTATATATTTATTGATGGAGTCCATTCTTCATCTTGCTCTATTCAAAATGTTTTTGATGTCCACCATTCAGTCAAATGGTAATCCTTATCTTATGATGTTTTAAAAATGCAAGAAGCTTTGATATGAATAAATTGAGTAGAGTGGACTTCTGGGTGAAGATCATTTGAATTATATTACATAGCATATACATAGGCATACATTTACTTTATTGCTCACTGCAACACAAATATATATTTTTATAGGGTGCTGCTATAATATTGTACCTAAACTGCAAATTCTAGAATAGGTTGTCCATCTAGTCCAGATGTGTGGGTTATGCTCATCCATCAGCAGGTGGAGACTGAAAACAAACTCAATACCTCTTAAGTAGTCTATACTTCCCTGCAGAGCCAGTATTTCTCAGTCTTCAGCAGGTGGATGAGCATAGCCTATGCTGGCTGTTTATTATGGGTGCTGAGCTGCAGTTTTGGGATACAGAACCTGGTGATACTGGGTACTTCCCCCAGCCGCTCCTTGGAGTGGGTAGGAGTTGGATTCTCCCCTTCTCCAACTTCTGGGAGGGGGGGGGCTAGGGGATGAGCCTTCAGTGCTTCTGTATTGCGCTTGATTGATCAAGGTAAAAAAAAAAAGAAATAGAGAGTATTGGCAGGCAGTATTGGAGAGAGGCAGCACAGTGACCCCCAGGATTGCAGCGAGTCTGGTTTTTTTTTTTTGGGGGGGGGGAGTGGGTTCCTGTGCAGCACCACATGGCCAAGGCAGAGGGGCTGATGTGCAGGGTGTGGCAGTTGCTGGACCTTGCTCCCTGGGGTCGGCCTTTGCCATATCCGCATTAAGGAGAGTGTGGCTGCCACAGAGAACTTGGCTGGCGACATCCGAGGCAGTTGTGGGGGGCATTCCGACCATGATTGCCTTGTAGGGGAGGCCGGATCACACGTGGTTTTGGTGCAAACAGCTGTTATTTTGAGTACTGCTGACTCTGCTGTTCCGGAGAGAAGGGAATCGCTGTTTCCAGCCTGGGGACCCTGATCCCTCTGGGGCCATTGGAGGCTTGTGGGCCAGTGGGGCTAAGTCCCTTTTTTCCTTAGAGTTCATTGTATTGCTATACCAGGCCTTCCTGATGCAACAAGGGCTGGGTGAGGGATCTCCCTTCTTACTGGGAGTGCTGATGGTCCCAACGGCAGAGAAGTGCTCATGCCAGGAGAGATTCCCCATGTTTGAGGATGGGGCCTCAGTGGTATCTTAGGGCTCTAGAGGGGTCTGTCTTTTATTTTTGGAGGATCCAGACCCTGAGGAGTTGGAGGAGGGGAAGCTCCCAGCTGGGGAAGACTCCTCAGCCATCTGGGTTTTTCAGAGGGACAAGCTCCCCTCCTTGATCATTAAAACATTGGAGGATTTGTAGACGGCGGGTGATCTGTTGTCAGATCTCTCAGAGCTGGCAGAAGACCCGCTCCTAGAGGGTATTCAAAAACCACCTTATTCCTTCCCAGTCCATGGGGAGGTGAAGGTGATGGTGGACGAGGATTGGAAGGTCACTGATGCTGGCTTGCAGGTCGATAGGAGTATGGGCAAACTTTACCCTATCCCTCCAGATGAGAGAGAGCATGCTTGTGCCTTCTTTGGGTGGATGCACTGGTCACCAGGAAGTCTACCATTCTGGTGGAAGGGGGGATGCAGTCTTCAAGGATCCACAGGACTGCAGAATGGAGTTGCTGCTTAAGCAGGCTTGAGATCTCTGCCTTGGCTTTGCAAGGAGCCATTTGTGGCTCTTATGTTGCATGGTCCTGTTTGCATTAGTCACAAAAGATCCCAGAGATGTTGCGGGCAGAAACTCGATAATAGGGGAGAGCCGACAGTTGCCCAAGAGCGCATGGTTCGGAACAATGTATCCTTGAAGGATACTACCAAAAATGGTTAGGGCCCATCAGCAGAGAGGTTCCAATAAAGACACAGGCAGCCCAAATGCCCTTGAGTACAGAGCAGATAGAGCTTAAAGATTCCAAATTACTCCTGCCTACCGATAACCAGATTAATATGAATAAAATACAGTCTCTAAAATGCTTGTATACAAATGCTAGAAGTCTAAAAATTAAGATGGGAGAGTTAGAATGTACAGCACTTAAAGAGAAGTTAGATATGATTGGTATCGAGGAGACATGGTGGAAGGAGGACAACCAGTGGGACACTGATACCTGGGTACAAACTATATCGTAATGATAGAGCTGATCAAATTGGTGGAGGGATTGCGCTCTGTTACAGATGGCATTGAGTCACAAAGGATTAAAGTTTTGCAGGAAACAAAATTCGCTATAGAATCTCTATGGATTGAAATTCCATGTAAAAAGGGGAAGGTAATGGCAGTGGGGTTGTACTATCGACCGCCTGGCCAGAATGCACAAATGGATGATGAAATGCTCAAAGAAATCAGGGAAGCTAACAAAAGTTACAGAACAGTAATAATAATTGACTGAGTCAGTGTCACGGCAGGACATGCTAGGGAGATAAAGTTTCTAGATGAAATAAATGACTGCTTCTTGGAGCAGCTGATTCATGAACTGACCAGAGGGGAACGCCAGATCTGATGCAAGAGATAAGGGTGTTGGGGCCACTTGGCAGTAGTGATCATAGCATGATCGCGTTTGATTTAATTAATGGAGGAGGGATGGTAAGGAAATCCACAGTACTATCGTTTAACTTTCAAAAGGGAGACTATGATAAAATGAGGAAAATAGTTAAGAAAAATCTAAAAGGAGCAGTTGCAAAGGTTAAGGACTTACATCAAGCTGGGGTGTTGTTTAAACATACTATCTTGGAAGCCCAGACCAGCTGTATTCCATGCTTTAAGAAAAGTGGAAGGAGGTCCAAAAAACTGCCAGCATGGTTTAAAGGTGAGGTCAGAGAGACTGCTGTTGCCAAAAAAGCATCTTTCAGGAAATGGAAAAAAGAGCCAAATAATGAAAACTGGAAACAGCACAAGCACACTGGCAAGTTAAATGCAAGGCACTGATAAGGCAGGCAAAGAGAATTTGAGAAGAAACTTGCTGTGGAAGCAAAAACACGTAATAAAGACTTTTCCAAGTACATTTGTAGCAAAAAACCTGTGAGCGTCAGTTGGACCATTTAGATGATAGAGGGGTAAAAGGGGCAGTAAGAGGGGACAAGGCTATAACTGAGAGACTGAATGAATTCTTTGTTTCGGTCTTTACTGAGGAAGATGTAGGGATGTTACCCATGACTGAAGTGGTATTTAAAGGTGGTACTGTGGAAGAATTGAAATAAGTATTGATACACCAGGAAGACATATTACAACTATTTGATAAACTGAAGAGTAGCAAATCACCTGGACAGGATGGTATACATCCAAGGGTGTTGAAAGAACTGGAATATGAGATTACTAATAGCAGGTCTGCAATCTGTGAACTATCATTAAAATTATCTGTAATAGCTGGAGATTGGAGGGTTGCCAAAGTAATGCCAATTTTTAAAAAGGGTTCCAGGGGTGATCTGGGAAACTACAGATTGGTGAGCCTGACGTCAGTACCGGGAAAATGGTAGAAACCATCATAAAGAACAAAATTACTCGACATGTAGATAGTCCTGTTTTAATGGGAGACAGCCAACATGGCTTTAGACAAGGAAGGTCTTGTCTTTCTAATCTGTTATGTTTTTTTTGAAGGTGTGAATAAACAGGTAGACAAAGGTGAGTTGGTTGATATAGTGTATCTGGATTTTCAGAAAGACTTTATAACAAGGCCCCTCATCAGCGACTTTTGGCAAAACTAAAAAGTCATGGGATAGGAGGCAGTGTACTACTGTGGATCAGGAACTGGTTAAAAGATAGAAAGCAAGAGGGTAGGGCTAAATGGCCAATTTTCCCAATAGAAAAAGGTGAATAGTGGAGGACCCCAGGGATGTGTGCTGGGTCCTCTGATTTTTGACATATTCGTAAATGACCTGGAACTATGGTTACACGATGCAAGAATCCACATTAGGAACCACCACCCAGGAAAAAGATGTAGGCGTGATCGTGGATAACATGTTAAAACTCTCTGCCCAGTTTGCAGCGGTGGCCAAGAGAGCAAATAGAATGCTAGATATCATAAGGAAAGGAATGGAAAATAAAAAAAAAGGATATTATAATGCCTCTGTATTGTTCCATGGTGCAATTGCATATCGTGTGCAATTCTGGTCACCATATCTTAAAAAGGATATAGCATTAAAGGCACAGTGAAGAGCCCCCAAATGGTAAAGGGGATGGAAGAATACTCCTATGAAGAGAGGCTACAAAGGTTAGGACTCTTCAACCTGGAAAAGAGATGGCTAAGGGGAGATATGATAGAGGTCTATAAATTAATTAATGGAATGGAGCGGGTAAACGTAGATTGATTGATTGTTTACGTCATCAGAATATAAAAAGACTAGGGGACATGCAGTGAAGCTACAGGGTAACCTATTTAAGACTAACAAGAGAAAATATTTTTTCACTGAACCTGTAATCAAACTCTAGAATTTGTTACCGGATGATTTAGTAAAAGCTGTTAGTGTAGCTGGGTTTAAAAAAGGTTTGGACAAGTTCCTGGAGGAAAGGTCCATAAACCATTGTTAAAAAGGACCCAGGATATCACTGCTTGACCCAATACAAGCATTGAGGAACCTGTCTTTTGGGGAGACTGCTAGATACTTATGACCTAGATTGGCCACTATTGGAAACAGGATACTGGGCTTGATGGACCTTGGTCTGACCCAGTATGGCATATCTTATGTTCATAGGAGGCAGTCCAGTTGGAGTTTGGCTTTGCCTTCTTGGCTGATCTCCTTTACAATTTGTTTAAAGCGTATCCCAAGTCGATGGTGACATTTTATTTATTTAGCTGTATTTATATCCTGCTTTTCACTGGGTCAAAGCGGTCAATTGGGGGATACATTTAACACGAGGGGATATGAGACACATACGCTAATACTTACAGGGAACATGGGCAATGGAGGGTTAAGTGGCTTGCCCAAGACCACAAGGAGTGCCTACAGGACTAGAAATCCCAGTCCCTCCGGCCTGAGATTGCTGTCCCCAGGTGGGACTTGAACCCCCGGCCCTCCGGCCTGAAGTACCTTGTCCTAACCACTAGACCACTCCTCCCTCTCCATGCAACATTGGTGGTGGTTTGTCATTTCTTGTGACTGGAATTGTTTGGCAGATCTGGCCTCCAAGGTGAGGATGAGTACACTCCCCTGTTTGGTGAGGATCTGGAAAAGGTGGTGAAGGATCTGGGGGGGACACTAAAGTACCTTGGCTTCTGGAGGATATGCACAAGGTGGCAGGCCATGGGGCTGAGAGCATGAGACATGTAAGTTTCCCTGGCCAGAGGGGTGTATCCTCGGGTCCTGCTTTCCTCTTAACTGCCCCTCCTTTCATGGTGTGGTCGGAGTGGCAGAGATGGAGTTGCAGGAGTTCATGGAGCTGCCAAGTCCTCCCAATGAAGGTTTGGGTGCCCTGGCAGAAGTGCAGTCGATAGGTAGTTGCTTAAGTCTATTTTATCTCACCTGGGCTCTGCTCATGATGGACGCTGGGATCTTAGAGGTGATCAGCGAGAATTAAGCTCTAGAGTTTGCAAGACCCCTTGCCGACATGTTCATGGTATCTTCTTGTTTAGCCCCCCCACCCCCCAGGCCTTCGTGGTTCAGATGGTGCTTGAACGTCTTCTGCAACTCAAGGCCATTATTCCCATTCCCTGGAAGAGTGGGGTGCAATACATTACTCAATGTACTTCGTGGTGCCCAAGAAAGAGGCATCTTGGCAGCCCATTTTGGATTTAAAGAGGGTAAACAGGGCCCTCCAGATACCTTATTTTCACATGGAGACACTGTGGTCTGTCATTGTGGCCCTCCAACAAGGGAAATTTCTGACATCTCTGGATCTGTCAGAGGCATATTTGCATATTCCCATCCACCTGGAACATCCTGTGATTCTGCACTTTTCAGTGCCACAGGGGCATTTTCGGTTTCATGCACTTCCCTTCAGTCTTGCCACTGACCTGTGGGTGTTCACCAAGGTGATGGTAGTAGTAGCGGCAGCTTTGTGGAAGCAGGGCATTCTGGTGCATCTGAATTTGGACGATTGTTTGATTTGGGTGAAATCCTTGCAGAAGGGTCAGGAAGTGACGGCCTGCGTATTGGCCAGCTTCAAGAGCTGGGTTGGGTCATGAATTTTGCTAACAGTCAGTCCCTGTCTCAATCCCTGGAGTACCTGAGAGCCCACTTCGATACCTGGCGGGGGGGGGGGGGGGGATGGTGTATCTGCGGAGAGAACAGGATAATGAAGTTTCAAGGTCAGGTACAAAGGCTGCAGGCTGTTTCTCACCTGAGGGTTTGGGACTACCTGCAGACTTGATGGCTGCCTCACTGGAGCTGGTGCCTTGGGCTCAGCTTCACATGCAGTCACTCCAGGTAGTGCTGTTGGTGCAGTAGTCCCGTAAGAGCAGTCAGTGGAGGTCCACCTCGCTCTCTGGAGTGCAGCTCAAATGAGTCTGAATTGGTGGCTCAACTCGGTGAACCTTGCATCAGGGATGCTTCTGAAAACCCCAGACCTCGGTGGTGGTGACCACAGATGCCAGTCATTTCAGTTGGGGGCTCATTGTCAGGGTCAGATGGCCCAGGGACAGTGATCGCCAGAGGAGAACTAATGGTCTATCAATCGTCTTGAGACAAGAGCAGTGCATTTGGCCTTGGAGTACTTTCTCCACATGATGTGGTGGTGACAGTGCTGACTGACAATGTGACAATGGTAGCCTACATCAACTGACAGGGTGGCACGCGGAGCTTGCTCATGGTGGCGGAGGCCATGCCATTCCTACAGTGGGTGGAGGTTCTTCTACTTGCTCTTTTGGCGGCACATGTGTCCGAAAAGATAAACATGCAGGCGGATTATATGGCCATCACTAATGGCAGACCCTCCAGGTCACTACAAATGTGGGCACTGCTCGATTTGCTGTGTTACTAAGGAACTACAAGAATTTACTCATCACCATAAGAAATATGTGTTGAGGAACCGTACTACGTGTGAATCTCAGAATGTGATCTATATGATAACTTGTCCTTGTGCTCTTGTATACATAGGGCAGACCAGCAGGGCTTTTAAAACACGTCTTGCCGAACACAAAAGTCGCTTAAAACACAATATACAGCAAGTGCCACTAGTTTCCCATTGTCACGCTTTTCAGCATACGTTTGAAATGCTACAGTGTTTCTGCATAGAACAAATCTCCACCCCGATGAACGGGAAGTCACTAGTGCAAACACTAGTGGTTCGAGAACAACGTTGGATCTTTAGGCTTAAGACGCTTATTCCACATGGTCTTAATGTAGAAATTGAGTGGGGAAGTTGTTGCTGATTCGTTCCAATGCGAATGACGTAGCTTGTGGGGACTATAAGTGGGAGTGACGAATAAGGTCTGCACATGCGCAGCGTTTTTGGGATGTGAGACACAAGTACCAAATAATTGATGAAGGACTTTATGAAACTCAAGACCGACTCAAAAAGCTATGCATTGATGAGGCCTTACTGGGTATGTTTGTATGTTATCTTTTTATCTGCCAGTATTTTATGGATTTTTAAGGCACTGATATAGCAAACGGTTGCTGTTTTTAATGGTGGCTTTACTTTTAGTGAATATTTGGCTGATGGCACTTTATCCCCTGAAGAACCTCATGTAGATGAGTGAAACGCGACAACGTTGCCAATGAGGCGTCGGGATTACGGGATTACATTGGTTTAAGACAACGATCTGATAAGACTTTTGAAGTTAAGTGCCATTTCACTAAAGACTGTTAAAGATTAAGCAACACAACGGGAAGAGGGAGTTTAAAAGTGTTAAATTAGGCCGGAATACGTCATTGCTCTTTCACCAGCCTAGCCTGTTATCAATCTTTTCTCTCCAGCAGATACTAGCCGAATATACTGAGACAATTCCGTGCCTTGTTAGAAGACGTTGAACCATTAACCCTCTTGGAAACTGCCTTAGTTTATCGAGAGTAATTTCACTTATCTATTCGGCGGATTATATGAGGCATCATCTGTTGGATCCAGGGGAGTGATCTCTGTCCAGGTCAACCTTCCATTTGGTTGGGGTGCTGGGGTATCCCCAAGATGAACTTGATGGTGACAGTGATGAATTCCAAGGCCCTGGGTTCTTAAGCAGGTGCAGGAGCACATGGAAGGTTTGAATGCATTGGTTCAACCCTGGCCCAGCAACAGGCTTCTCTGTGTTTCCACCCATGGCCGCTGATCGGTTGTGTTCTGCAGTGAGTCTAGGCCCACCTAGAGCACATGGTGCTGGTGGCCCTGGACTGACCCAGACAGTCGTGATAAGCAGATCTGGTGCGGCTTCAGGTGGTGAAGCCTTTCCTCATGCAGGGTCCTGTCTGGATACCAGATGTGGATCGGTTCTCATTTACGGCCTGGCTCCTGAGAGGGTGTGTTTTGACTCACAGGGAGTACTCCTCTCAGATGATTGAGACCTTGTTACAGGTTCGGAAGCGGTCTATGTCCTTGGCCTATGTGTAGGTCTGGCACCTCTGCCTGGTGCAGAGAGAGAGAGAGATGTGCGGCCTTTAGGGACTGCGCTTCCGAAGATTTGGGCTTCCTTGCAGAATGACCTTGACAGGTGTTTGATCCTAAACTTCTTGTATGTTCAGGTTGCAGTCCTGGCTTGTTTCTGGTGTTGGGTGCAAGATGAATTTCTTGCCTCTCATCATGACATGGTCCATTTTCTTCGAGGAGTTAAGCATTTGAGGTCGCCTTGCCGTCCCCTTCTGTCCTAGGATCTGAATTTAGTCCTTTTCGGTCTTGCACTGCATCCATTCAAGCCTCTTTCGGGGGTGACTTTGAAGGATTGGACTCTGACACTAGTGTTTCTGGTGGCAGTTTGTTCAGTGTGCCATATCTTGGAGCTTCAGGCTCTGTTGTGCAGGAAGCCTTATTTTGGTGATGACTAAGGAAAGAGTATTTCTTTGCCCAGTTCCTTCCTTTTTGCCAAAAGTGGTTTCAGTGTTTCAGGCAATGACATTACCAGCCTTTGCCAGTTCTTCCAGTTCAGTAGTCCAAGGACCTACACTTGCTCGATGTCTGCAGGACACTTAAATGGTACTTGAAGGTAATGGAGGGGTTTTGGCATTCGGAGGTCCACTTGTGGTGTTTGGTGGGTCTTGGAAGTGTGAGGCAGTTTCTAAGGTGGCCATTTCTCGGTGGATTCAAGGTGCTATCAAATCTGCATATATGCTGAAGGGTGTGCTTTTCCGGCAGGTTTATGGGTCCATTCTACCAGGGCTCAGCCAACATCTTGGGTGGAGTTCAGTCTTGTCCCGCCTCAGGACATTTGCAGAGTGGTGACTTGGGTCGTTGCTTCATTCTTTTGAGTGTCATTACTGGCTGGATGTGCAGGACTGTCAAGACATGGATTTTGGGGCGTGGGTTCTGTAGGCCGGCGTTTTGTTTCCCAACCAGTGATGGTATTGCTTGCCCTTCCATAACAATTACAATAACTGTCTTTTTTTCCTTTAAAAATCTTCTGTGTTTGTCCCACGCTTTCTTGAATTCATATACTGTCCTTGTCTCTATTACCTCCACTGGGAGACTGTTCCATGCATAGACAACTTTTTAGATTAAAATAATAATAATAAAAAATTTGCATATTGCTCCTGAGTTGTTTTCCCTTCACCCTATGTCCCCTCGTAGCAGAGTTTGCTTTCAGTTGAAAGAGGCTCTCCTCTTGTGCATTTATGTCATGGAGGTATTTAAACATCTTATATCTCCTCTATCTTGCCTTTCCTCTAACATATACATATTAAGATCTAGTCAGTCCTCATATGCTTTACAATGAAGGACCACTAATCATTTTAGTAGCCACCCTCTGCATTGACTCCATCTTGTTTTATATCCTTTTGAAAGTGTGGTTTCCAGAATGGCACACAATGCACCAAATGAGGTTGCACCAGAAATTTATACAGACACTAGCACCTTCCTTTTTTTTTCTGCTGGTCATTCCTCTTCCTATGCACCCAAGCATCCTTCTAGCTTTCACTTTCCCCTTTTCTACCTGTTTAACCACTTTAGAATCATCAGAAATAATCATGCCCAGGTCCTGCTCTTTCGTGGACAGAACTACTTCTCCCCCTACAATGTGCTGCTCCCTTGGAGTTTTGCAGCCCAAATGCATGACCCTGCAGGTGTTAGCATTAAATATCAGCTGCCAAATTCTAGACCAATGGTTCCAACACAGTCCTCTGGTACCCCCAGGCCAGTTAAGTTTTCAGGATAGCCACAATGAATATGTATGAGAGAGTTCTGCTTCCATTGTATGCAGATCTATCATGCATATTCATTGTGCATACCCCGAAAACCTGACTGGTCTTCAAGCTTAGCTAGATACTTCCTCATTTTATCTACTCCCTTTTGAGTGTCTACTCTATTGCAGATTTTGGTGGTATCCACAAACAAGCAAACCTTACCCTATGACCCATCCGCAATATCACTAACAAAAATGTTAAAGAATCGGACAAGGACAGATCCCTGTGGCACACCACTGGTAACCACCTCCTCCTTAAGAGTGAGCTTCATTTACCTGTACCCTTTGATGCCTCCCACTCAACCAATTTCTAACCCTATCAGTAACTTTAGGGTCCATCCCTAGGGTGCTCAGTTTGTTTATAAGTCGCTTCTGCGGAATGGTGCAAGGCTTTACTGAAATCCAAGTACACTGCATCTAGCGCTCTCCTTTGGTGCAACTCCTGGTCACCCAGTTGAAGAAATCAATCAGATTTGTCTGACAAAACCTGCCTTTGATAAACCCATGCTATCTCGGATCCTGCAATCCATTGGACTCCAGAAACCTCACTATTCTCTTTTAGCAGTGTTTCCAATAATTTACTCACCACAGAATTTAGACTAACTGGCCTGTAGTTTTCAACCTCATTCTTTTTTCCATCTTTGTGTAAAGGGACCACATGTGCCTTTCTCTGGTCCTCCAGGACCACTTCTGACTCCAAAGAAGCATTGAAAAGTTCAGTCAGTGAAGCCGCTAGAACATCCCTTCCCTATTCTCAGTTGTATCCCATTCTATCCCATAGCTTTATCTAGGTTTAGTTTAGCTAGTTCCTCATGAATACAGTCTTCTGAAAATCATTTGAGCTCCCCATCACTTCTGTTCCTATTTGTGGGTGTTTTCTGAGGTCCTGCTCTTGGCCGTTCATCTGTGAACACAAAATGGAAATATTTGTTAAGCAATCCACTTTATCTTTATTTAACATTTCTTATATACCGCCTTTCATGATATCAAGGTGGTTTACATTGAACAAACTGAAATTACATTAAACAGAGCATTATAACTTGGAGATAACCCTCCATTGCCCATGTTCCCTGTAAATAGTTAAGTGGCTTGCCCAAGACCACAAGGAGCACCTGTGGGACTAGAAACCCCTGACCTTCTGGCCTGAGGTAACTTGCCCCAACCACTAGGCCACTCCTCCCTCATCAGCTTCTACATATTTCTCTTAGCATTAAATATCAACTGCCAAATTCTTGACCGTTGAAGCTTAACTAGATCCCTCCTCATGTTATCTACTCTCCTTCCCAGGTGTCAACTGTATTGCAGATTTTGCTATCATCCGCAAAGAGCAAACCTTACCCATCAGCCCTTCCGCAATATCACTAAGTTAGCAAAGATGTTTATGTTCCATGCATCTGGATTGGATTGGAAGGTGAAATTAGGCCTTGTTAATTTTCTTTCTTGGAGTCCCTCTAGTCCAGTCCAGGACCTACCTAGGACTTGGCTACTGTTTTGTGCTGGTTTTGCACCTGTTCTCAAAGCACGTGATTGCAAGAAAGGGAGAATTCAGGCCAGTTGTTTGTTTCTGTTCTCCCCTTGTGCCCTCTCTTTTTGGTTGATCTTGGGGGTTCTGCTGTGCTGTTCCACTGCTTGCCCATCCTATTGCAGACCCTTGGTCCCTTGGGGGGGATGTTTTGCCTTGGTACTTAAGCCAATAGGGAAAAAGGGGGGAGGTGGAATTGATATAAGATCTGTGCACGGCTTTGTAGTGGTGCACGTCTTATTTCAGGGGTGGTGGTGATGATGGGGCTCTGAGACTCCACTTTACTGCTTTGTGAGGTTCATACAGACTCTGCAGGGGAGCATAGGCTAGTTGAGAGAGGTCTTACGTTTCTTCTGTCTCCATCCGCTGGTGGATGAGCATAACCCACTTGTCTGGACTGGAGGGACGCCAGAAAAGAAAATTAACAGGTGAGGCCTAATTTCACATTTGATCTCACTGCCCTGTGGTTTTCTTAGTGGAATTGCTTCCTGATGGCACTGCCTGCTTGAGGTAAGGGGGTTGGGAATATAGTGGTCACTAAACAGGTGACTCTGCTTGGAGTCAGATGTACAGATAAGGATGGATGAAGTATCTGTATGTGTGGAGATGCTGCTTTAAGAGTGGACATAGCTAATTTTAGTAGCGACTCATTAAAAAGTTAGTCCTGTAACAAGTTTGAGTCCTGTTTCATGTCGCACCAACCATTCAAAAGTTTTTGTTTTCAAATTATCAGAGATAGGTGTTTGATTTCTGTTAATTGTCTCCCTTGGATATCTCCAGTCACTTCCCATTTAAATATTTTTCTTTTGCTTTATACAGGTGGAGAAATCATCAGACAGAAATGATTGACTTAACGTGTTTTGAAGCTCATGTGTGAGGCTCTTTTTGCAGCGTGTGGTTTGTTAGCTAGATCAGTTTGTTCTTTGTCATTGCAATTAACGGTATTGATAGGGAATTTACCCAGCATTGGTTTGACTCAGAGCATGCATCTTATCTGCATGCTTATTTTGAAGGACTGCTGAAGGTGAAGTGTGAACTCCACTGCTTGTGTTGCAGACTCCTGAGAGCAGAAATGCACTCGTCAACCTGTGCTCTGTTTCTCATTATGCGCATTCAGTGAAAATTAACAAGATGAGAATTTCAGTTCATCCTGTTAGAGAAGCCAAAAAGGTGTCTGTGGATTAGAACTTTGTAATAAGTATTTTCCTTATGCAGACAACACAGAATTAAAGTATTTGGTATGTTTTGCCACTGGTGTGGTGTCCTTTTTTGCTTCTGGTTATAAAAATGTAAAAATCCCCTGGAACAATAGTGCTGAGCGTTTTTGACATTCTGCTTTTTATCTCTTATGGCTATTTATATGTGCTATTAGTGTGGTGAAGGAGTATGCATTGTTATGTGCATGCAACTCTGAAGCGCCATGCACAGTTCTGCACTTTGGATGTTTGTGCATTATATACGCACATATGATGGGCTGCTGCTCTACGTGCAGAAGAAACTGGCATAAACTTACTGGCACTGACCACAGAACAAGTACCCTTTATGCCTCTTCTGACTTGTCATTAAAACACTGGTGTTGCGCTTAGCCTTCTAGTCCTGTGTTTCTGCTGCATAGCTAATTGTCATTACCATCTATTTAAATGGGAAGTGCGCTGCTGTCTATTTAAGGCTTCACACACAACTCGTGTGCAAAACTTGCTCTTGCAGTGGTAACACACAAAATTTGTGCACTACAACAGAGAATCTGTGCACAAAGCCCAGTACAGTTTACTGCATTGGGTTCTTAGAATGTAAGCTCTCTGGGGACAGGAAAATATGTACTGTCTAAATATAACTCTCCATAAGCTTTTTTTGGGCAAGTTAGGTTAATGGAACACTTGCCCTTTGACTCGGTGAGTACTATAGAGAACTGCCATTATTGGCAAAGGCATCTAATATCAGAAGGAAGAGAGAACAGTAGAGGATTTGGGGCAATTTAATAGGTTCATTTGAAATATTGCAGCAGCAGTTAAGGATAGGAATTTGATATGTTACTAGAAACATGATGGCGGATAAAGACCATATGGCTTATCCAGTCTGCCCTTCCATACCAACTACTAGGTTTTACAGACCACTTTTTCCTTTAGAGATCTTCTGTGTTTGTACCATGCTTTTTTGGAATTCAGATGCAGTCCTTGTTTCTACTACTTCCACTGGGAGACTATTCCATGCATCTGCCACTCTTTTTCCATAAAGAAATATTTCTGCATTTTACTCCTGAGTCTATCCCTTTTCACCTTCATCTTATGCCTCCTTGTTGCAGAGCATTCTTTCAGTTGAAAGAGGCTCGCCACCTGTGCATTTATGCCATGGATGTATTTAAACATCTCTCATATCTCCCTTCTCCCGTCTTTCTTCCAAAGGATACATATTGAGATCTTTTAAATCTGTCCTCATATGCCTTTAGATGAAGTCCACTGACCATTTTGGTAGTCGCCGTCTGCATAGACCATCCTGTTTATCTTTTTGAAGGTGTGGTCTTTAGAATTGCGCACAGTACTCTAAAAGAGATCTCACAAAAAACTTATACTGAGGCACTATTACCACCACCTTCCTGCTGGCTATTCCTCTCCCTATGCACCAAAGCATCCTTCTGGCTTTCACCATTGTCTTTTCTACATGTTTAGCCAACTTTAAGATCATTAGAAATGATCACCCCCACGTCCTGCTCTTCTTTGATTGACTGAAAGTATTTCACCCCCTGTACTGTATTCTCCCTTGGATTTTTGCAGCCCAAATACATGACCCTGCATTTTTTAACATTAACTCTCAGCTGTCAAATTCTCAACAATTCTTCATGCTTTGCTAGATCCCTCCTCATGTTATCAACACCTCCTTGGGTGTTTATTGCAGATTTTGGTATCTTCTGCAAAGAGGCAAACCTTACCTGATAGCCCTTCTGCAATATTACTTAAAAATGTTAAAGAATTTGACATGCAGCACACCACTGGTAACTTCCTTCTCAGAATGAACTCCATTTCCCTGTAGCATTTGCCTCCCACTCAACCAATTTCTAACCCAGTCAGTCACTTTATAGGGCCTATCCCTGTAGGCACTCTATAAATTGCCTGTGTGGAACAGCGGTCAAAGGCTTTACTGAAATTTAAGTATATCACATCTAGGGCTCTCCCTCACTCTAAATCTCTGGTAACCCAGTCAAAGAAATTAAGGAGATTTGTCTGACAAAGACGTGCCTCGGTTTTACAATCCATTGGATTCCAGAAACCTCACTATCCTGTTCTAGCAGCACTTCCATTAATTTACTCACCACAGAGGTGAGACTAACTGGCCTTTGTTTCCCAAACGCCATCCTTGTTCCCCTTTTGTGTAAAGGGACCACTTGTGCCCTTCTTCAGTCTTATGGGACCATGCCTTACTCTAAAGAAATATTGAAAAGGTCAGTAGACAGTGGAGCCGCTAGAACTTCCATAATTTCCTTCAATACTCTTGGGTGAATCCTATCTGACCTTATTGCTTTGTCCATGTTTAGTTTAGCTAGCTCCTTGCAAACATACTAATGAATTGTTCAAGATCTGCCTTGCTTCTGTTCCTATTTGTTGGTGTTTTTCTGAGATCCTGCTTCTGGCCCTTCTGTGAACATGGAACAGAAATATTTGTTCCTTATCGTCACTCCAGTCCAGTCCCTTTACTTCTGGGGTTACGCAACCCTTCCAGCAGCTTGGAGGCTGAGCCCAACCTTTTTGGAGGTGGAGCGGTATAAATACCCCTGGGACCACCCACCAACTCCAGTATTCTCAGCCTCCAAGCAGCTGGAGGGTTCCGTAAGCCTAGGGCTTACTGGAGTCCCCCTTTCCTTGAATTTTACTTTAAATTTTACTTTAATTTTAATCTTAATAGAACTTAGGGTTAACTCTAGCTTTTAATCCCGTTTGAGTTTTGAATTTATTTGGTCTCTATATCTTTAAATTTTCCCCTGCCTCCCCCCCCCCCCCCCGGGACGGACGTCGGAGGAGAGTTTCACCGGCAGCAGCGAGGAGGACAAGTCAGGATCCTCTCGCTGCTACTCCGGGCTTACCCCGCATTTCCTCAGAGTCCTGTGCTGCTGTTCTGCCTCGCGCCGAAGCCCCCCGGTGGCTGAGCGCTGGAGGCATGCCGCGCCTAGCCTCCTCCGTTCGTCCCGCTCCTGCCCGAAGGGACGCGGAGTTGAGCCCCGGAGCCGCAATCGCAGCGGGCCCGCGGAGATCGTTTAGCGACAGCAGGAGGAAGCCGCTCCTAGCGCCGGAGGGTGTTCCCGGACCTGGCTCTCCTCTCCCAGCACTGCAAAGGCACAGTAGTGCTTTCCCCGGGTCGAGCTCCACGTGGTTGAGGCCTACCACGTGTGGAGCCTACGGCCCGAGATTGCTGACTCGGCCCTCTGCACAGCATCGGAAGAACTTCTAACAGCAAGTACACAGTTTATGTTGGCAGGGGGGTTTACTTGTGCATAATTTTTGGCACATATTCTTCTCACTGAAGCCAATTTTAATTTTAATTTTAATTGTAATTTATTTTCATTTTAAGCTGTTTAATTTCGGATTCTCTAGCCTGGTTCCATATTAGGAAAGCTTTACAAGCTATTTTCTTTATCGGGGAGTTTATATACTTCCTTGGTTTGGCCGCGCACAAGAGAAGCCCCGGCTCTCTCCCTCCCCTCTCCATGGCATCCAAGCCGCGGTGTCCTTCCTGTGGGACGCGCAGGGGCACCTCCGCAGATTCAGGAATCTGCAGGAGCTGTGCTGCGGAGGCTGCATCAGTGGAACAGGAGATTAGCCTGGCCATGTCGCAGCCCTCCCAGGGATCAGGCAATCCTCTGGAAGGAGAAGGGGAGTCCCAGTTCCCTATTTCTGCTCCGGCGGACCTTCCTATGCCTCCTCAACCTTTACCCTCCTCCCACGCCAGTGCTGGGGGGCCCGGAGAATTTTTCTCTCCTGACTTCATCCTCTTACTCCATAAGGCCTACTGCCTACGTAAGCAGGGCCGGGGGGCAGAAGAGGTTGTCCCGCCAGCAGAGGACAAATCAGCTAGTGCCCCCGGGGCTACCATTCAGGACGCCGGTATCCCTGCTAAGCGCCCACGTCTGGGCGGCGAAGAGCTCCTAGCATCCCTATCCCAGGGTACTCCGGAGGAGGATAGCTCATTTAAGGACTTGGAAGAGGATGAAGAGGAGCTAGAAGAAGGAGAGATCCCGGAAGAAGATCAGTCACGGGTAGTCAGGGTCTTTCACCGTGAGGAGCTCCCGGCGCTAATTAATGAGTCCCTAAAGGCCCTCAATGTGGTCTCAGACACGCCCTCGCAGGAAGAAGCGTTGGAGGACCCCTTAATCCAGGCCTTCAGGAAATCCCAAAGGGTCTTCCCTATCCACAGGGTCGTGCGCCAGATGATCCAGGAAGAATGGGACCAGCCTGAATCAAGCTTAAGGGGAGTCAGGACCATGTCTCGTTTATACCCGATCCCAGAGGCAGATAAAGAGCTGCTAAAATCTCCCAGAGTAGATGCAGCGGTATCAGCAGTTACCAAGAAGACCACGATACCAGTGGAGGGCAGTTCGGCCCTTAAGGACGCGCAAGACAGGAAGTTGGATACGCTCCTGAAACAAGCCTTTGATGTAAGCGCCATCGCCTTGCAGGCCTCCGTGTCGGGAGCTTGGGTGGCCCGGGCCTGTTTAAGGTGGGACCAACAGCTCCAGTCAGAGGGCTCAACGGGCGAGTTACAGACCAACTCGGCTAAGGTGGAGTCCGGAGCGGCCTACTTGGCGGACAGTCACTATGACCTCATCAGAAGCCTAGCCAAGAACATGGCCTCGGTCGTGGCAGCTAGACGGTACCTGTGGCTACGAAATTGGGCAGCGGACGCGTCCTCGAAGTCACGCTTGAGCCGACTCCCCTTTAAGGGGAAACTCTTATTTGGAGAAGCTAGTTAAGGACCTGGGTGAGTCAAAGGGAGGCAGGCTCCCGGAAGATAGACCAAGACAAGGGCGCCCTCCAGTCCCGGTGCGCTCCCAACCTAGGGACTCGCGGAGATTTCGTCCAGCCAGGTCAGGCTCCTTTCCCAGGGGCCGTTTTCCCTCGAAGGGACAAGCCTTCAGAGGTTTTCGGGGAGCAGGACGGGGTTTTGGGGCCTCCTCCTCCTTCTCGGGACCCAGAAAACAACAATGAGATGCCGGGGGTCCAGGAGGAAGGACAGCCACTAGGCGGTCACCTGAGGCTGTTCCTTCCCGCCTGGTCCCGAGTCACGTCCGATCAATGGGTCCTAGAGGTAATCAGAGAAGGCTATGCTCTCGAATTTTCAAAACAAATTCCTCCAGCGTTTGTTCAGTCTCCCTGCGGTTCCCCAGCAAAGGGGGCGGCAATAGAGGCAACTCTTGCTCGACTAATAGCTCTAGGGGCGGTGGTCCCAGTACCACCAGACCAGTGCGGCTCTGGTCGATACTCGATTTACTTCGTAGTGCCAAAAAAGGAAGAATCCTTCCGACCGATCCTGGATCTAAAGCAGGTCAACCGTTGCCTCAGGGTACCACACTTCCGGATGGAAACCCTACGCTCAGTCATAGCGGCCGTAAGGGGAGGGGAGTTCCTAACGTCCCTCGACTTGACAGAGGCCTACCTTCATATCCCCGTCAGGAAGTCCCATCAACAATTCCTTAGATTCGCAGTGCCAAGAGGCCACTTTCAGTTCCAGGCCCTTCCCTTCGGCCTAGCTACGGCCCCCAGGACATTCACCAAGGTAATGGTGGTAGTGGCGGCCTTCCTTCGGAAGGAGGGAATATTAGTGCACCCCTACTTGGACGACTGGCTGATCCGAGCAAAGTCACAAGAGGAGAGTCATGCGGCAACGGCCAGAGTGGTTCAGGTTCTAGAAAAATTGGGGTGGGTCATCAATCGACTGAAGAGCAGGATGACTCCCTCACAAGACCTAGAGTACCTCGGGGCAAGATTCCACACTCTCAGGGGCAAGGTCTTCCTGTCACAATCAAGATCAAGAGAGCTGAGGCGTCTAGTCACGCAGTTTCTCGGCAGGCGAAGTCCCTCGGCTTGGCATTATCTTCAGCTTCTGGGAACTATGGCGGCGGCGATAGAGGTAGTCCCATGGGCCAGGGCACACATGCGTCCGCTACAGCGGGCACTGTTACGTCGATGGTCTCAGCATCATCCTCTGGCAATGCAGTTACCTTGCGCCCCGAGAACCAAACAGTCCCTTCTCTGGTGGCGGTGTCCAAACAATTTGGACCGCGGGATGCCCCTCGAACCTCATCTGTGGTTACTATTGACAACGGACGCCAGCCTGTCAGGCTGGGGAGCACACTGCGAGGACCAGTTCCTTATCGTCACTCCAGTCCAGTCCCTTTACTTCTGGGTTACGCAACCCTTCCAGCAGCTTGGAGGCTGAGCCAAACCTTTTTGGAGGTGGGGCGGTATAAATACCACTGGGACCACCCCTCAACTCCAGTATTCTCAGCCTCCAAGCAGCTGGAGGGTTCCGTAAGCCTAGGGCTTACTGGAGTCTTCCTTTAATTAAATTCCTTTAGAATTACTTTTAAATTTATCACATTATTTGCTTTTTTACCTTTAGTTTCTTTGATTTCATTTTTAGTGTCTGTCAGCTAGCATTTGAGTTCTGTTCCTTTAACTGCTCTCTGCTCTCTTCCCTCCCTCCCCCCCCCCCCCTCGGTCGGGCCGGGCTCCGGAGGTAGAAGGGTGCTGACTGTTTGCAGGAGATCTCCTGCATTTCCCCGCTTTGTTCTGCCTCGCGCCGAAGCCCTTAAGGTGGCTGAGCGCTGGAGGCATCCCCGGGAGTTGGATTCTGCCCGCCGGTCCCGCCCCGCAGCTGAAGAACGCGGCGGTGACACCCGGGTCTCCCGATCGCGTCGGAGGAGTTTTTCCCTGCACTTCAGGAGGCAGCACATTCCCTGGCGGCATCCTTGCCTCGGCGGCGTTTTATTTTCGCCCGGGGGGAGAACAGTGACCCGGAGAACGCGCTCGCGATCCCCCGTTCAGGCTCCACGTGGTGAGGCCTACCACGTGTAGAGCCAACGGGCAGAGATCGCTGAGCCAGGTCCACCAGGCTTTAAACCGCAAGTACCAGAGTGAACTACTCAGTTTCTTTATTTGGCATTGCTTGTTTTATTGGGAATTAATTTTAGTTTGAAGTTTAAAGTGTAATATTTCTATCTGCTCATTTACTTAGCCTCTGGGACTTGATTTACCGGTAGAGAACAGAGGGTCTGGTGGTCCCCTCTCTCTGTCTCTCTCCCTCCCTCCAGTATAAATTTGATCTAAGGAAGGAGAGGACAATTCCTTACAGCTGCACCTTCTGCTATCCTTATAGCTGGGGATCTGAAACAGGGCGTATCCTTCCAATCAGGAACCAAGATCCCTGGGAACAAGAGCATGGCGGCTAAGCCCAGATGCCCTTCCTGTGGCACACGTAGGGGCACATCCTCGGAGGCAGGAGTCTGCAGGGGTTGTGCTGCAGTGGCTGCCTCCGTGGAACAAGAAATTAATTTGGCCATGTCCCAATCCTCTCAGAGTGCTGGAGACCTCTTGCAAGGGGAGGGGGGGGTCCCAGCCTCCTTCCACCTCAATCTCAGATTTACCCACCCCCTCCCCCCTCCTTCTACCCCCCTCCCTCGGGGGAAGGGGGTACAGGGGATTTCTTCTCTCCAGACTTTATTCTTTTACTCCACAAGGCCTATTGCTTGCGCAAGCAGGGTTCGGGCTCAGGGGGGAATGCCCCGACGGCCGACACCATATCCAAGAGGGCAAACATCCCTGACTCAGGCCTCCCACCTAAACGCCCGCGCTTGGGCGGGGAAGAACCTCTCTCCTCCCTTTCCCAGAGCTCTCCAGAAGAGGAGGGCTCGGACAAAGACTGGGACGGGGAAGAAGAGGAACTGGAAGAAGGGGAGATCCCGGAAGAAGATCATTCCAGGATAATTAGAGTCTTTCGGCGGGAAGAACTCCCGGCCCTAATTGATGAGTCTTTAAAAGTTCTCAATGTATCCTCAGATGCACCAACAGAAGAGGAGACGGTGGAGGATCCGTTAATCCAGGCCATCAGGAGATCAGAGGGTCTTCCCTGTTCATAGAGTGGTGCGCCAGATGATCCAGGAAGAATGGGATCAACCCGAGTCTAGTCTAAGGGGAGTCCGATCCATGTCTCGCCTATACCCTCTACCAGAGGCAGACAGAGAGCTGCTGAAGTCCCCAAGGGTGGATGCAGCGGTGTCAGCAGTCACTAAGAAGACTACTATTCCAGTGGAGGGCAGCACAGCCTTGAGGGATTCTCAAGACAGAAAACTAGATACCCTCCTAAAACAAGCTTTTGATGTGAGCGCCCTGGCATTGCAGGCCTCGGTTTCAGGGGCTTGGGTGGCAAGAGCCTGCTTAAGGTGGTCTCAACAGCTGCAAGCAACAGAGGGCCCATCTGGCGAAGCTCAGGACCACTCTGCTAGACTGGAATCCGGAACAGCCTTCCTGGCGGATAGTCAGTATGACCTCATCAGGAGCCTAGCCAAGAGCATGGCCTCGGTGGTAGCAGCTAGACGTTATCTGTGGCTACGGAATTGGGCAGCGGACGCCTCCTCGAAGGCACGCCTGAGCCGCCTTCCGTTCAAGGGAAAACTGTTATTCGGAGAAGATTTGGAGAAGTTGGTAAAGGACCTTGGTGAGTCTAAAGGGTGCATGCTGCCTTAAGACAGACCATAGCAAGGTCGTCCAGTACCCTCAGTGCGTAACCAGTCCAGGGACTCCCGAAGGTTCCGCCCAGCTAGGACAAACCCCTTTCCCAGGGGCCGGTTCCCCTCTAAGGGACAAGGTTTTAGAGGGTTTCGAGGAGCAGGCCGAGGTTTTGGCTCGTCCTCCTTCTCCTTCTCCTCCTCTCAAGCAAATAGAAAACAATGAGGTGACGGGGGTCCAGGGGGGAGAGCCGTCGGTGGGCGGTCGCCTAAGGCGTTTTCTTCCTGCCTGGTCCCGGGTCACGTCCGATCAATGGGTTCTAGAAGTCATCAGAGAGGGCTACACTCTCGAATTCGCAAAGCAAATTCCTCCAGCCTTTGTTCAGTCTCCCTGCGGTTCTTCGGAAAAGAGGGGTGGTAGAGACAACCCTCTCCCGTCTGATAACGCTCGGGGCTGTAGTCCCGGTGCCACCAGACCAGCGCGGTTCTGGTCGGTACTCGATTTACTTCGTAGTCCCAAAGAAAGAAGGCTCCTTTCGCCCGATACTAGATCTAAAACAGGTCAATCGCTGCCTCAGAGTTCCACACTTCCGGATGGAAACCCTACGTTCGGTCATAGCAGCAGTCAGGGGCGGGGAGTTCTTAACATCCCTCGACCTGACAGAAGCCTACCTGCATATCCCGGTCAGGGATTCCCATCAACAATTCCTGAGATTTGCAGTGCCAAGGGGCCATTTTCAATTCCAGGCTCTTCCCTTCGGCTTAGCTACGGCTCCAAGGACATTCACCAAGGTGATGGTGGTGGTAGCGGCCTCTCTACGAAAAGAGGGAATTCTAGTACACCCCTACCTGGACGATTGGCTAATCCGGGCAAAGTCCGAGGAGGAAAGCCACTCCGTGACAACAAGAGTGGTTCAAGTGCTAGAAGAATTGGGGTGGGTCATCAATCGAGCGAAGAGCAGGATGACACCCTCCCAGGAACTGGAGTACCTCGGAGGAAGGTTCGACACCAGCAGAGGCAGGGTGTTTCTGTCTCAATCAAGATCAAGAGAGCTAAGACTCCTGGTAACTCAGTTTCTGGCCAGACGGAACCCTTCGGCGCGGCATTATCTGCAGGTCCTGGGAACAATGGCAGCGGCAATAGAGGTGGTACCATGGGCTCGGGCCCACATGCGGCCGCTGCAGAGGGCCCTATTGCGTCGGTGGTCGCCGCAACATCACCCCTTATCAATGCCGTTACCTTGCGCGCCACGGACCAAACAGACGCTGCACTGGTGGCAGTCCCCGAAGAATCTGGATCTCGGGATGCCCCTCGAGCCTCACCAGTGGTTATTACTGACGACGGATGCCAGTCTGACAGGCTGGGGAGCTCACTGCGAGGGCCAGTTCGTTCAAGGCAACTGGTCTCCACTGGAAGCCCAATGGCCCATCAACAGACTAGAATTGCGAGCCGTAGGGTTGGCGCTCAGGGCTCTAGAGGCCTTAGTACAAAAAAGGGCAATTCGCGTACTCTCAGACAATGTTACTGCGGTGGCTTACATCAACCACCAGGGCGGCACCAGCAGTCCCGCCTTAGAGAAGGAGGCGGGCACTCTGTTCCAGTGGGCAGAGACTCGGTTGGAAGCTCTCTCGGCCCAGCACGTGGCAGGAATAGACAACGTCACAGCAGACTATCTCAGCAGGTGCAAGATAGACCACGGAGAGTGGGAACTGGAGCAGGAGACGTTCAACCGGATAGTAGCCCTTTGGGGCCTCCCAGTCATGGACCTCATGGCGAGGTTCGCAACCGCCAAGGTGGAGCGGTTCTTCAGCCGGCGCAAGGAAAGGATGTCCGAAGGCCTGGATGCCTTGGCCCAGAAGTGGCCCTCGGAGGGTCTACTCTATGTGTTCCCTCCCTGGGCTCTGATCGGAAAAGTGCTACAACGAGTGGAGTCCCATCAGGGATATGTAATTCTCATAGCCCCGGATTGGCCTCGCCGGCCTTGGTATGCGGATCTGATGAGATTGATCGCCGATCGACCTTGGCGTCTTCCTTGCAAAGGGGACCTGCTGGGACAAGGTCCATTGCAGATGCCTCACGTGGATCGGTTCTCGCTTACGGCCTGGCTATTGAAAGGGCGAGGCTCCTAAAGAGAGGTTATTCAGGAGCGGTCATCTCTACCCTGCTAAACGCTAGGAAGCGTTCGACCTGTCTCTCCTATGTTAGGACTTGGCGCATCTTCGAAGCGTGGTGCGCGGAGCACCGACGAAAACCCCTCTCCGCTTCAGTCCCCGAGATTCTGGAATTCTTACAGGCAGGTTTTGACAAGGGCCTAGCTCACAGCTCCTTGCGAGTGCAGCTAGCGGCAATCGCATGCTATAGAGGGAAGGTCCGCGGAAAGCCCCTAGGGGCGCACTCGGATGTCTCCAGGTTCTTAAGGGCGGTAAGGCGCCTGCGCCCTCAACAGAGGTCAGTCGTCCCCCCTTGGGACCTCAACCTAGTGCTTAACGCTCTGATCAAGGAACCCTTCGAACCAGTGAAGAGGGCCTCCTTAAAGGACTTAACCCTGAAGACAGTCTTTTTGGTCGCGATCTGCTCAGCTAGGCGGGTCTCGGAACTCCAAGCGCTGTCCGCTCAGCCCCCCTTCCTACTGTTTCTCAAGGACAAGATAGTTCTACGTCCGGTCCCCTCCTTCTTGCCCAAGGTCATTTCTCCTTTTCATATGAACCAGGCAGTTCACCTTCCTGTTCTCTCTCCTCCGAGGAGGGCGGAGGTAGGGATAACAAACTGCGACTCTTGGATGTCCGGAGGACCTTGAAACGCTACCTCTCCCGCACAGCCCCTTTCCGGAAGTCCGAGCGACTATTCGTTCAGTTTGGGGGTCCACACAAGGGAGAGGCGGCGGCCAAGGCCTCTATCTCCAGATGGATCAGGGAAGCGATCGCTTCCGCCTACATCCTGAAAGGGAAGCAGGTGCCAGCGGGGCTCTGGGCGCACTCCACCCGGGCTCAGGCTACTTCTTGGGCAGAATTCAGCTTGGTCCCTCCAGTGGACATCTGTAGGGCGGCAACTTGGTCTTCGCTACATACGTGGTATAAAAGAATTGTTAAATAAATAAATAAATACGTTCACCAAGCACTACAGGCTGGACGTCCAGAGCGCAGCGGATGCTCGGTTTGGTCTGGCGGTCCTTCAGTCCGGTTTGCCGGATCCCACCCAGGGTTGAACTGCTCTTGTACATCCCAGAAGTAAAGGGACTGGACTGGAGTGACGATAAGGAAATAGTAATTAGATCTTACCTGCTAATTAGTGTTCCTGAAGGAACGACAGTCCAGTCCCTGATCCCACCCGGTTAGGACCTAGCAGTCAGACGGAAACTCTGGACCGAGCGTGGGGCCATTTCAAGATGAAGGGACACGGGAGAATAGCCGGATCGGGCAACCTCAAGCATTGCTCCTCCGTCCGGCCCTCCTCTCTCTCTCTCTCTTCCTCGCACTAACCAATTTCTATTGAAAAAAAAAAAAAGAAAAAAAAAAATTTATATATATGTGTTGTACATAGTTAGACAATGTTGGATAGATAAGTTCTTATGTTTGATTGCTAATGGAAACTCTGTAGATCTGCTTTTTCAGTCGAATACTGGAGTTGAGGGGTGGTCCCAGTGGTATTTATACCGCCCCACCTCCAAAAAGGTTTGGCTCAGCCTCCAAGCTGCTGGAAGGGTTGCGTAACCCAGAAGTAAAGGGACTGGACTGTCGTTCCTTCAGGAACACTAATTAGCAGGTAAGATCTAATTACTATTTCGTCCAGGGCCGCTGGACACCGTTGGAGACTCAGTGGCCCATCAACAGACTGGAACTGAGGGCCGTCACGCTGGCGCTCAAGGCGTTCTCGGCCTTAGTTCAAGGAAAAGCTATTCGCGTCCTCTCCGACAACGTCACGGCGGTGGCCTACATCAACCACCAGGGGGGCACCAGCAGCCCTGCCCTGGAGAAGGAAGCAGACGCCCTCTTCCGGTGGGCGGAGCACAATCTCCTAGCCCTTTCAGCTCAGCACGTGGCGGGCGAGGACAACGTCACGGCCGACTTCCTCAGCAGATGCAAGATAGACCACGGGGAGTGGGAACTAGATCAGGAGATCTTCGAACAGATAGTGGCCCGCTGGGGGCTCCCAGTCATGGACCTCATGGCGCGGTTCTCTACAGCCAAAGTAGACAGGTTCTTCAGCCGAAGGAAGGAAAGAATGTCCGAGGGCTTGGATGCCCTGTCTCAAAGGTGGCCTCACAAAGGGCTACTATATGTGTTCCCTCCGTGGGCTCTGATCGGAAAGGTGCTGCAGCGGGTGGAGTCTCACCAGGGGTTGGTAGTCCTCTTAGCCCCAGATTGGCCTCGCCGCCCCTGGTATGCGGATCTGGTGAGGTTGATCGCCGACTCCCCGTGGCGGCTCCCTTGCAAAAGGGACCTTCTGAGGCAGGGTCCGGTCCGCATGCCTCACGTGGATCGATTCTCGCTTACGGCCTGGCTATTGAGAGGGCGCGGTTCCTAAAACGAGGCTACTCAGGAGCAGTGATCTCAACGCTGCTGAAGGCGAAGCGATCGACCTGTTTATCCTATGTAAGGGTCTGGCGCATTTTCGAAGCCTGGTGTGCAGAGCATCGACAGAAACCTCTCTCGGCCTCTGTCCCAGAGGTCCTGGAATTCTTACAAGCAGCTTTTGAGAAGGGCCTGGCGCACAGCTCCCTACGGGTCCAGCTAGCGGCGATCGCTTGCTATAGAGGCAAGGTCCGGGGCAAACCCTTAGGGGAGCACCCGGACGTATCCAGGTTCCTGAGGGCAGTTAGCCGGCTACGCCCTCAGCGGAGGGTGGTCGTCCCACCTTGGGACCTTAACCTAGTGCTGAATGCCATGGTCGGGGAGCCCTTTGAGCCAGTGAAGAGAGCTTCCTTAAAGGATTTGACCCTAAAGACAGTTTTCCTGGTAGCGATCTGCTCGGCCAGGAGGGTTTCGGAGCTCCAGGCGCTCTCCGCCCAGCCTCCTTTCCTGACCTTCCTAAAGGACAAGGTGGTCATGCGCACAGTGCCGTCCTTCTTACCCAAGGTTATCTCTCCTTTTCATGTGAACCAGACAGTCACCCTGCCGGCCTTCGCGGCCAAGGGGCAGGAGGGAAGGCATAACAAGCTGCGCCTGCTAGATGTCCAGAGAGTTTTGAAACGGTACCTGGCTCGCACAGCACCATTCCGGAAGTCCGACCGCCTGTTCATTCAGTTCGTAGGTCCACACAAAGGGGAGGCGGCGGCAAAGGCCCCGATCTCCAGGTGGATCCGAGAGGCTATTGCCTCCGCCTACATTCTCAAGGGGAAACAGGTCCCAGTGGGTCTAAGGGCTCACTCCACTCGGGCACAGGCGACCTCCTGGGCAGAATTCAGTCTTGTCCCTCCGCTGGATATTTGCAGAGCAGCGACGTGGTCCTCGCTGCATACCTTCACCAAACACTATAGGTTGGACGTGCAGAGCACTGCGGATGCTCGGTTCGGGATAGCGGTTCTTCGGACCGGTTTTGCCGGAACCCACCCAGGGTTGAACTGCTCTGGCACATCCCAGAAGTAAAGGGACTGGACTGGAGTGACGATAAGGAAATAGTAATTAGATCTTACCTGCTAATTAGTGTTCCTGAAGGAACGACAGTCCAGTCCCTGATCCCACCCGGTTCCGGAAACTGGCAAGACATCACGTTCATGGAGGAGCGCTGGCCCGAGCGCGGAGCTGGGTCGGCGGGAGGGAGTGCGGGGCAGGCCCAGACGGGATAGAAGCAGCCACCTCCCCCGTCCGTTGCCGTTCCTCCTCTCCTTCTCCTACACTTTCCAAAAAAAAAAAAAATATATATATAATCTCTTGTCCTGAGTATTGAGTTATTGATTTAGGTTAGTGTATGACATTTTAAGTTTTTTGATGGATGTTCGTTAAGTCTGCTTTTTCATTCGAATACTGGAGTTGGTGGGTGGTCCCAGGGGTATTTATACCGCTCCACCTCCAAAAAGGTTGGGCTCAGCCTCCAAGCTGCTGGAAGGGTTGCGTAACCCCAGAAGTAAAGGGACTGGACTGTCGTTCCTTCAGGAACACTAATTAGCAGGTAAGATCTAATTACTATTTAAGCAATTTTGCTTTATACTCATCTGCTTCTACATATTCCTTCCCCTCACCCTTCAGTCTGACAATACAACCTTTATACTTCCTCCTCTCACTAACCTATCTATTTTAAAGTTTGTCCCCCCATTTTTGCTGCATTGGCTTTTTTCCCTTCCATTTGTATCTTTGCTTTCCTGACTACTTTCCTAGCTTCTTTAGCTTTTCCAAATATGGATGCTTGTCTTCCTCTCTGTGATCCCTTGTATTTTATGAAGGCCACCCTCTTTTTCTTTACCCTCTAGCTACTTCTTTAGAGAACCATAGTGACCTTTTCCTAACAAAATGTTTGGTCCTTTAAAATATCCTTTTTGTTTCACCCACTGCTTTTCTACATATCTCAGCTGTTCCCATCCTGCTAATCACTCCTTGAGGTATTGTTCCATCTTGAGTTAGTTTTCCTAAAGTCTAGGACCCTCACTTTTGAATGGACAATATCTTCCCTATTCCTAATACTGAGTTCTGGTGATCTCTGAATGCTAGATAATCACTCATTATAATATCAGAAAAGTACTCCCCATTTGTAAGCACCAGGTCCAATATATGGCCCCTTCATGTGTGGATTCTGTTACTAGTTCCCCAAAGCATACAAAAAACACACACACTGAGGTACTCAACAATTGTCTACCAAAATACCCCCTAGTACTAATCAGTGACGCACATAATTTTCAATAGAAGTCTCCAAAAGAAACATACTTGAGGAGAAAAGACCTCAGTAAAGTTACTTCTCTGTGTGGCAATTGCTATATGCCTGAAGGGGAATCACTACTGTTTACTATCACTGGTCTTTTTAAAAAAACAAAACCAAAAACCCAACCTCTTTTTACCATTTTTCAACCAATGCTTATTGTAATTCAGTATCCCCTGTTATTTACTTTTATCATAGTGTACCTACTGCAACAGCTTACTAGCTTTTCACACCTCAATGATCTAATAGAATATCTTTATACAGCCATATATGTCACACAGTAGCACGTTTAAAAATAATGCCTTATGGCAACACAATGACATTCAGTGGCAACCAATGGCTTTTTATAGGAAATCCTCTGTAGCCAATTTTTGATCCTTACACATATCACATAGCAGCTTTAGATGTGTTATGGCAAATGCTCAATAGCCAACACTTTATTTGAAAAAGAGATTTACGGATATCTCTGTTTTGCAGATACACTGCTTCGTCAGGGGCTGACTTCTCTCTGGTATGCTCGCTAGCCACGGCATCTGATGTCATTCCCATCCTTAAGAACCTTTTCTGAACCAATCAAAAAATCACACATGGCAAGGAGGAGGAGCCTCAAAAATTTAAAGTTCCATTCTGTAGAAACACTTCCCAATCAATGGAGGTGTTAAGGCCCCTTGGTTCAAAGATCCAACGTTGTTCCTTTTGCATAAGTAATTGACCACAATCTCCTCCTCGGTCACTTAAGGGAACATGATCAATCCCAGTACATCGAAAATCAACAAAACCATGATGATATTCCTGGTAGTGAGCTGCCATCGGGGCATCTTTCTTCTGCTTCAATAAACAGTATTTATGTTCTGACAGTCTAACTCTCAGTGGACATATAGTTTTCCCTACATAAAATTCAGCAGAATAGCTCTCCCTGTAGAGAATCTAGTATGTCCTTACTTCTAGATGACACTGCAGCAGGGATTTCCTAATCATCATCATCATCATCCAGCATATTTGAAATCACCTATTGGCAGCACTTCATAGCAATACTGGGAATGTCTTCAATTAAATCTGTCCACTTCTGCTGTGAAGGAGATCTGTATACAGCACCAATGCAGATGGATGCTCCATTCCCTCGTTCCAGTTTAACCCACATTGCCTACCCCTTCTCTTGTAAGCTCTGAAATTCTGTAGCTTTAATATTTCCATTTCATTCCTGCAGTCCAGTTGTGTGGCTTATGCTCATCCACCAGCAGGTGGAGATTGAGAACAAACAAACCAAAGAACGCCCCTTAAGTAGCCTGTGCACCCTTGCAGAGCCAGCATTTCTCACTCTCCAGCAGTTGGTTGAGCATAAGCCTGTTAGCTGTTTGTTAATGTTGGGGAGCATTTTTTTGGGTGCAGAACCCAGTGGCACTTGGTCCCTTCCCTCAGCTCCTCCCTAGAACCCAGTGGCACTGGGTCTCTCCCCCAGCCATTTCTCAGGGCTCGCTGGGTGAGCAGGAGATTGCTGCTCCCCCTTCTCCTCCTCCTCCCCAACATCTGGGAGGGGGTCAGCATTTCTGAGCTCTGGCACTTTCCTTCCTCTGGAATGAAAACAAAAGTGAGAAAAAAAAGCAGGGATGGTGGGAAGCAATGTTGGGGGCGGGGGGGGGGGAGCAGCGGCAGCACAGCAGGACCCTGGGATCGCAGTGAGTAACTAATTGAAGGGCTCCTCCAAAGGGGTTTCCTGTGCCATGTGCCCATGGCTGTCACTGCACATGACCGGTCCTAGCTATGTGTGTATCAAGGAGAACATCGCTGCTGTGGAGAGTCTGGCCTGCGGGTTGGTGTCCTTAGAGGCTGCCACTAGGGGTTTTCCCAGCCATGGTGCACCCTTGGGGGAGGCTGGGACGCATGTGTTTTTGGTGGGAACGGCTGCCATCTTAAATTCAGCCTCTGGCTGCAACAGAAAGAAGGGAAAGTCCTGACCTTGCAGCTCATGTTCCTGAATCCATCGGAATCCCTTAGGGGAAGGGGGTCATCGGGCAGTGGGGGTAAGTCCTCTTTCTCCCTAGAATTTGTATTATTGCTGCATCAAGCCTTTTTTATGCAATAGGGACTGAGGGAGGTTTTACAGGTCTGGGGACCCCTCCTTGCAGGGAGGACCTGGAGCCTCGGTGGCAGGGAAGCACCTGTTCCTGGAGTGGTCCCCAAAATGGATGATGGTGGCTCCTTGGGGTTCTTGGGCTTCTGTGGGGCCCTGGAGGGTCCTACAGAGAAGGATCTGGATCCTGAGGAGGGGTATGTCCTGGTCAGGGAGGACTCCTCAGCTGTCCATATTCCTAATCGTCCCTCTAGTCCAATCTAGATGTGTGTTATGCTCACCCACCAGCAGATGGAGACTGAGAAAAACAGAGCTGAAGCAGCCCATAAGGAGCCTGAACACACTTCCTCAGCCAGTATTTTCTCAGTTTCAGCAGATGGTGAATGAGCTTAGCCTGTGCTCTGTGTACTATACTGGTATTTTTGCTGATGCTTGACCCATGGGTCTCTTTGATGATTTTGGGCGAGGGGGTGAAGAACCCGGTGGTCCGTGTCCCTTCTCTCATCCTCCCCTAGCTGCACGTGGGGCTTCTCTGTTCCTCCTCCCCACCTCTTGGGAGGGGTCCCCAGGGTTGAGCAGTTTTCTCGACACGGATTGTGCTGTAGTCAAGTTTAAAAAAAGAAGGAAAAGCAGACTAAGAAGGTTTTGCGTGTGTGCAGCTGTGTCCGGTAAGGGCCGGTACCACCAAGAGTGCAGCATGTGTGGGGAAGTACAGTGTATTACCGCAGTCATGTATGGCTGACCCAGAGGTTCATGGCTGGGTATGTGATGTGCAATGCCGGTGAGCGCACCTCTCCACAGAGGGGTTGTGCTTCAGCTGCCTCAAAGAAAGCGCCGTGCCTGCGGATCCGTTAGCTGGAACGCAGACATTGTAGGGGGCCTTGGACGGCATGGTTTTGAAGGATGTCAGGCCTGGTCTTTTGGCAGGAACAGGTGTTATTTTAGAGGCAGCTGTGGGCCTGGTGGTGTGTAGAGCCTCCTGGTGTCACAACCAGTGTTGTCACTGCAATGGTGGTGGGGAGGTGCTCCTGGACTGGGTGCCCCCACCCTTTTCGCCAGAATTTCTTTTGTTACTGCATCAGACTTTCTGCCTTTGACAGGGCCAAAGGGGGGGAGGACCCCTGGCAGAGGGAGGGTTCCCCAGTGACCCTCCTCTGCAGCAGTGAAGCAGGCTCGAAGAGAGCTGCTGGATGAGGAGGAGGATGTGGCCTCAGGTTGCTGGACTCCTTAGAGGCCTTGGAGGGGCCCTCTAATCTTCTGGAGGAATTCCCACAGGATGAGGTTAAAAGAGGGCGAGCTCCCTGTGGGGGAAGATCTGATGGTGGTTTGGATATTCTACAGGGAAGAGTTTCCCTTCCTTATTTCCCATATTTTGGGCAGAATTGAGTTGTTTTCTCGACGCGGATCGATGAGATGGCCAGTGACCCAGTCTAGCAGGGGGTTAGGAAACACCCCCTCTCCCCCAAGGCCTTACCTTTTCACAGTGCTGTGAAAACTCATTGAAACAGAGGGGAAATTTCCTGATGCTGGGTTGCATGTTGGAAGAAGTATGCTGGGCCTTTATTGGGGCCTTGGCCACTATTCCATTTATTTTGTGGTTCTGAAGGAAGAGGGAATCTGTCGGCCCATCCTGGACCTCAAAGGAGTCAACAGATTTTTGAAGGTCCCTCGTTTTCATATGGAGACCCTGCACTCTGTGATAGTGGCTGTGCGAAAGGGGGAGAATATCTTACTTCCTTGGACTTCTCAGAGGCCTACCTCTGCATATTCCAATTCATCCCCCACCATCAATGTTTTTTGTGTTTTGCAGTCCCGATGGAGCACTTCCAGTTCCAGGCCTTTTTCTTTTGGCCTGGCCACTGCTGTTCCGGGTGTTGTACCAAGGTTATGGTGGTTGTAGTGGCAGCCCTTTGGAAACAAGGAGTTCTCATCCACCTCTATTTGGACAACTGGTTGATTCAGGCAAAATCAGCAGAAAGCCACGGTCAGCCATAGGGGAGCAGGAAGAGCGATTTCCCCTGCCCCCCTGAAGTAGAAGCCAGTCAGGGCCACAGAGGACTCTTCAGATTTCTTCAGTGCCTGCACCTGAGGGCCTCACCAGAGGGTCCTTTGGCTCTGCCCTTAGGTGTGGGCCTGCAATAAAGGGCTGCAAACATCCCATCAGAGCAAGTATGCCACCACACACTGGCATCCTGACCAGCCGCAACTAAAAGGTAATCCCCCCTCCCCACTCCCCACTGACGTGGCCCTCCACTCAGGAGCAGCACACTCACACCGCACTACAAATACGAAGCAACTAGCAAACCAACACCCAAACATGCTATCAATATACCCACTACTCTACATGCTCCTAGCAATTATCCTACTCTCTGCACACAAACCTCAAGCAAACTACATGCCCCAACATCCAACCTAGCATACCATTGATCAGATCACACTTGCACAACATACATGAACCCTCGCTCCCTGATATACATAAAGAATATCCACACTACAACCCCACTCTCATCCCCCCCATGCGCACACACTGCACTGAGCACTTATCGACTTAAACTCAATTTGGAACAAAATCCAGATCATAAGGGACCTCATACAATCAAAAACATATATACTATGTATAACTGAAACATGGAAAACAAAAACTGACAATGTACTACTGAACAAGCTCTCATCAGTCAGATACACAATCCACCAATGCCCAAGAGCACGTCAAGGAGGCGGAGTGATGATTATAGCCAGAAACAACCTAAATTTCCGAAACATTGCAATGGACAGTACACATGAAGCCGACTCATCACCATCACAAACAAACTGACAACCATCTGCCCATGCCAGTTATCCTGTACAGAATGATAACTGCAACAAAAACTGGATAGGTCCTCTTAGTACTGGGAGACTTTAACTTCCTGTCGCTACAACAGAACCACGTCCTCACCTTTATCCAAGCTATGTCAGCAACGGGCCTCACACAACTAGTGAACACATCCACACACACAAAGGGCAACGCCCTAGACCTAATTTTCTCCAATAGCCATACAAGGCAAATGGGCCCCCCACACTCCATCCAGAAATGCCCAGTACCTTGGTGAGATCACAAACTAATCCACTTCTCCCTCCCACATGCTCTCATCAACAAAAATCACAACCCAAACCCATCAATACAGAGATTCAAACCTTTCAATAAAGACAACTTCATTCGAGATACCCTAACACACCTTCATGATGGACCCATGGACCTAGATATCCTCATTGAAAACTGGAAAACCATGGACCTAGATATCCTCATTGAAAACTGGAAAACTATCACCAGGGAAGCAGCCACTGCCCCCAATGCTACCCCGAAAAACCCCATAACTGAATGGTACATTCCAGCTCAAAAAAACGACAACTCCACAAACAGGAACGAAAGTAGCGTAAAACAAAAAGCCACGAAGACAGGCTCCAATACCTTTGACTTCTAAATGACTACCTTGCTGCAACAGACAAGGCAAGATGGGAACACCACACCAAGCTACTTAACTCTGCAATAAACCGGCCAAAAGAGCTCTTCAACGTTGTAAAACATCTAACATGGAAATAACGCTCACCCCTCAACAATTGGCCCAACACTACATGCAACTGCACCCCCACTGGAAGCCCCTCTCACATCCCCTCTTGAAGACCATCTCACTCTCATGGACCCCTGGACCTCCTTCACAGATATATCAATGCGACAAATAGAAAATACCATCGCATCCTTAAACACAGCAGCCTCCCCTCTGGATTGCTGCTCCATCTCATGGATTAAGGCAGCCAAGAAAAATTAAGTGGAGTACTTGCCAAAATCACAAATGCAATACTACAAGGCACTATGCCTACATGCCTGAAGATGTCATCCATATGCCCAACTCTGAAAGAATCCACCTTAGACCCATCTGACCCTTCATCATGCAGACCCATCGCCAGCCTAACTGCCAAGATCGTGGAGAAAACCGTCCAACATCAACTTCAAGACAATATTGACCACCACAACCTCCTAGACCCTCAATAATACCGATTCCGTCCACACCACAGAGTGGAAACACTTCTGACCACCCTGGTAAACAATCTAGTTCAAGGAATACAGCACATCAGTCAAAGCTTCCTACTAATCTTCTTAGACATCTTGTCGTCATTTGACACTGTAAACCACAATATCCTCTTGCAGCGTGTCTGCATCTACAAAATCCAAGTAACAGTACTAAAATGGTTCACTTTCTTCTACCTAGCAGATTGGTCTAAACATCTCCACCCCTTACAAGCAGACCCAAGGAGTTACCCAAAGATCCACCCTCTCTGCTCTTTTCTTTTCAACCTCTACCTTTGACCACTCTGCACAGTCATAAGATCTCACAACTTATACGTCCACATCTATGCCAATGATATGATCTATGGGCCAATCAACATACACCAACCCACACTAGCTGCGCACTCAGAACGCTTCACAGATATGTTTGTTTATGTTTATTTGAATTTGATATACCGCTCAGACCAAAAGGTATTAGAGCGGTTTACAATACTACATCATTTAAGGAAATAAGAAAAGAACGCCATTATATAACCAGCTGGCTGAAAGATAACCTTCAAATCAACTATAACAAAACTGAGGCCCTCTACATAACAAAATATACCACCTTTGTCCCCCACCCCACCATAACATTGAACAACACAGTAATCAAAACCCAGCCTGAAGTCCGGTATCTAGGGATCACTCTTGATCAACACCTCACTCTAAAAGCAAAATCACCAAGACAATCTACTTCAAAACAAAGACACTACAATGCCTCCGACCACTCCTTGAACCAGACCTCTGGTCTGTCCTGCAAGCATCTATAATACCCCACCTGGATTTCTGCAGCGCTATCTACCAAGGCCTGCCGCAGCCCACATTCCTTCCATTGCAAACAGCTCTCCACTCAACAGCAAGAACGTTACAAGCAGCAACAAGACAGGATCATATCCCTATACTCACAGCTCCACTGGTTCCCATTACAGACCTGAATAAAATTCAAAATTCTCATCCTAACCCACAAAGCAATTCACACACACTCCCCCACACACCTACACACGCATCTTCAGACTACCAAGCAACTCTGATCTAGACGGACCTGCACTATGAACACCCTCGTCATCCCCCACCTTAGAGCCAAATCTAACCAGAAAGCATGTAAATGAGCATTCCAACTGTACGCACCCTCTATATGGAACACTCTCGCAGACCTCCTCAGGAACATCGCAGATCTCAAAATCTTCAGAAAACATCTGAAAACACACCTATTCACCAAGCACTTTACCCCCTGCACATACAGTAGTCTAAGTCTATATAGTGTACTGTATATAGTTCTAGACTGTATGTGGTTATAAACTCTTATGTATCAACTGCATGATGTATATAGTTGAAGGTGCTGTTATGTTGTATATTCTCTCTTGTTTGCAAACCACCTTGGCCCAGTGAAAGGCAGTATATAAATACAGCTAAATAAAATAAATAAAGATGCTGCAGAGTTGGGAGGCCATCAAACTTGTTGTCTGGCTCTTTCTTGCAGGAGCTGAGATGGGTGGTCAATTTTGCAAAGAGCAGGATGGTCCCTTCGCAATCCCTAGAATATCTGGGGGCCCATTTTTACACTGAGTGATATGATGTTCTGCCAAAGGGAAGGATCATGAAGCTACAGGCTCAGGTCCAGGCCTTGCTGAGGGTTCCGTGTCCGAGAGTGTGCGATTATCTGCAGATCCTGGGCTCAATGGCTGCAACCTTGAAGCTTGTTCCTTGGTAGCAGTTGCACATGTGTCCCTTGCTGTTGGTTCACCTATTGCATTGGTCTTCACAGGCTCAGTTCATGGAGATGCGGATGGCTTTGAGGGGAGCAGCCCAAGCGAGTCTGCATTGGCGGTTGGATCTGGCCCAGCTTGCGGAGGGGATGTTGCTAGAGCTGCCAAACTTGGGTGGTGGTGACAACGGATGCCACTATGGTGGGCTGAGGAGACTACTGTCAGTCACAGGTGGCTCAAGAATGGTGGTCTCCAGCAGAGAGTCAGTGGTCCATCAACCAGTTGGAGACCTGGGCAGTGTTCTTGGCCTTGGCAGGCCTTTCTTCTGCTAGTGTGGGGTAGGGTGGTTAGAGTTCTCTCTGACAGTGTGACAGTGGTCACTTACATCAATTACACAGGTACACTACCAAAAAACTGCCTCCAGTTTTGCAACTGATTCCTATAGATTTTGGGGTGCTGAATCCAGGAAAAATAGCCAAAATGTTCCATCACGTCACGTTTTCTTGCAAAATTAGATTTCTTACCCATATAAGGAATGTTCACATAATTTCTTTTTAGCCGACTGCAGTTTATTTTCTTGGCCCAAAATAGAGGTTGTAATGGTTAACTAACTAGAAACACTCCCTCATGATATTTTAGAGTGTTTTGTATTCATTTTATACATTAACAGGACAATTGGGAGGTGGGGGGCTAAATCCAGTACTCGCGCTGGCGCATGTTCTTTCCTGTTCGCCTCGCCTCGTTCGCTCGCTCAAACACGGTGGTTGCGACATGAACGTTCCTGTCAAATTTCAGTTTCTTGCAAGTTCATTATTACCTTTTGTTTGCTCAGTTGTAATCCAGCTTTATTCCGAAGTGGTTCACTACAGTTGTAGTTTGCAGTGCTGTGTATTTGTGATGGCTCACAGAGCCAGAGGTTGCGTCAACTCTCCGGACAGTTTTTGTTTTATTTGTGGGGAATATACCGTGAAAGTGGCAGAGGAACATTTCTGCATTTATTAAAAAAGTATATTTTGCCTATTTCGGTTTGAAGTTAGGCGATCAAGACAAACCGTGGGCTCCTCACAAAGTGTGCAAGACATGTGAGGAAGATCTACGCTTATGGATGAAAGGTAAAAAACAAGCATTTCGTTTCGGAATACCTATGATGTGGCGTGAACAAAGAGACCACAGCAGTGACTGCTATTTTTGCTCTTGCATTGTGAAGGGATACAACTTAAAAAATAAGAACGTAATAAGTTACCCCAACCTTCCCTCAGCAATTAGGCCTATGCCTCATAGCAACGAAGTACCTGTGCCTGAACCACCAAAATCTTTGGATCATATTTGTGTGGACGGTTCTGATCATGATGAGACTCATCAGATGGCTTTTCCCGATGAGTCCAGTACTTCCGAGTTTGAAACTGAACCAGATCCGAAACCTGAACTTTTCTCTCAAGCTGAATTGAATGATTTAGTCCGGGATTTAGGACTCCCAAAAGATGCTGCCCAACTGCTAGGTTCTCGGCTTAAACAGAAAAATCTATTGTCACCAGGAACAACTTTTTATTGGTACCGCAACCGCGAGACACAATTTTTGAAGTATTTCAGCAAAGAGGAAGATTTGGTATTTTGCAACGATATATATGGAGTGATGGAAAAGTTTAAACTCAAGTATGATCCTGCTGAATGGCGGCTGTTCATTGATTCGTCAAAAGACAGCATAAAAGGTGTTCTTCTTCATAATGGCAACACATTCGCTTCAGTTCCTATTGCTCACTCTTTTATTCTCCAAGAAAAATACGAGAATTTGGCCCTGATTCTTCAGAAGATTCGTTATGATGAGCATAAGTGGATGATTTGTGGAGACTTTAAAATTCTATCCATGCTATTAGGGCAGCAATCCGGTTTCACCAAATATCCCTGCTTCCTTTGCTTGTGGGATAGCCGGGCCCGCGACCTACACTGGGGGAAAAAAGACTGGCCAATTCGGGAGTGTTTGAGACCCGGTGAGAAAAATGTTCTTCATGAGAGCTTGGTACCTCGTGATAAAATTCTATTACCACCTCTCCACATTAAGTTGGGTCTCATTAAGCAATTCATCAAGTCCCTTCCAAAAGATGGTGAGTGCTTTCGGTACCTTTGCTCAAAGTTCCCCCGACTTTCTGAAGCAAAGCTAAAGGAAGAAGTGTTTGTTGGCCCTGATATAAGGAAACTCATTTCAGATGGAGCATTCGCTGAAACGATGTCTGAGAAGGAAAAAGAAGCCTGGGATTCCTTCAAGGATGATGTTCTCAAATTCTTGGGGAACAGGCGGGATGAGAACTATAAGGATATTGTTGCCAGGATGCTCAATGCCTTCAAAGAACAAGGCTGTAACATGAGCCTGAAAGTCCATTTCTTGCACTCCCATGTGAACTACTTTCCCGAAAACTTGGGGGCGTACAGTGAAGAACAAGGTGAAAGGTTTCACCAGGACATCACGGACGCAGAGAGAAGGTACCAAGGAAGATGGAACACCACTATGATGGCTGATTTCTGCTGGTTGCTGCTGCGGGAAACCCCAGATGAAAAATACGCCAAGCAGCGCACCAAGAGAAGCATTCGGGGGAAGAAGAAACGGGCCCACCAGGAGATTGATTGACCCAAGAATGACTTTAAAATCTAAACTGTGTTGACAAATATCATGTTTTTACTAAACTTTGAAATAAAAATTTGCTAGTTATTACCACAGTGTCGGATCTCATTTATTAGAATTTTATTTTCACACCATCGGGTGTTTGTCTTCATGTATTGCAATGGTGCGGATTGCGTTTTCTATTCTTACATACATACCTGTACAACATTTTTTGCACATTTCTTTGCTTTGCTTTGTGTCTAACCTCGCTCTTATATGCTCAATGTTTGTGCACATGTATGTGGCTGTTTTAAGTGCAGACAATTTTGCTACCATCACAGTGTTTTGTTGACATTACTCTATTTTTATGTGCTGCCTTGTTACAATTTTCTTTATTCTTATTTGAATAACTACTAAACAATTAGTATAAAGAATTAATCCAAGAAACTTTTATCTCGATCGCACTCAATCTGAAACGTTCACCTCAAACTGCTAACCCAATGTAGCAAAAAATCTGTACGTGATGGAGCAAATTGGTTACCAGATTTGGATTCAGCGCACCAAAAAACGTAAAAATCAATCAAAACATTAGAGGCAGTTTAAAATTTTTTTTTTTTAGTGTACCTGTGTTATTAGGGGGGTACAAGGAGCTCTCTAGTGGTGGCAGAGGCACTCCCACTGCTACAGTGTGCAGAACACCACCTCCTAACACTCACAACAGCTTATGTGGTGGGGAAAGAGAATGTTTGGGTGGATTTTCTGAGCCGACATCTGTTGGACCCGGGGGAGTCTGTATTCAGGCTGATTTGTGCAGTTTTGGGGAACATCCATACTAGACTTGATGGCGAAAGTGGCCAAGGCCCCTTGGTTCTTCAGCTGCCGCAGAGAGCACATGGAAAGCCTCGACGCCCTGGTCCAATGCCTGGCTTCTGTGTGTTTCCACCCTGGCTTTTGATTGGCAGAGTGCTTCAACAGGTTCAAGCACATCTTGACTTGGTGATACTGGTGTCTCCGGATTGGCCTTGGCAGCTTTGGTACACGGGCCTTAATGCATCTATTGGTGGCGGACCCCTTTCGCCTCCCAGCAGAAGGGGGATCTTCTAGCTCAGTGGCCTATGCGGATGCTGGTGGTGTATCAGGCTACTTCCTCACAGGTGGTGGATACCTTGCTACATGCACGTCGGCATTCAACGTCCCTAGCCTACGTTTATGTATGGTGGATTTGAAACCTGGTGGGAAGAGCATGAGGTGTGGCCATTTTTAGCCTCTCTTCCAAACATTTTAGTCTTACAGGTTGGCCTGAAGGATTTGGCCCTGGGTTCCTTGAAGGTTCAAGTAGCGGCCTTGGCCTGTTTTCAGAGCCACATACAGGGGCAGTCCCTTGGTGCACATGAAGTTGTGAACTTCCTTAAGGGGGTCAAGCACCTTCATCTCCCTTGCACTTGGCTATTCTGCCCTGAGATCTGAATTTGGTTCTTTTGGTCTTAGGGGAGGCTGTTTGAGCCTCTTCAAGCTGTCTCTCAAGGATTTGACGCTTAAGATAGTATGTGTGGTTGCGATTTGTTCGGCATGCTGGATTTCTGAATTGCAGGCCTTATCCCGCAGGGAACCTTACTTGGTGAGGTTTGAGAAGGTGGTGCTTAGTCTGGTTCCCTCCTTCCTTCCTAAGTTGGTCTTGGCTTTCCATATTAATCAGGTGGTTACTCTACCAGTGTTCTCCGGGGCGCTGGACTCAAATGATTTTGCATATCTTGCATTTGCTGGACGTATGCAGGGCCCTTAGATGCTACTTAAGAGTCACGCAGGAGTTCAGAAAGACTGGCCGGCTTTTTCTCTTCTTTGGTGGTTCCAAGGAAGGGCGAGGCAGCTTTCAAGGCTTTCATTTCCTAGTGGTTTTGGGAGGCCATTGCATCGGCATACTTAGTGAAGGGCTGCTCGGTCCTGACAGGTTTGTGTGCCCATTCTACTCTAGCTCAAGCATCTTCCTGGGCGGAGTTTGATATTGTTCCACCTCAGGATATTTGTAGGGCTGTGACTTTGTCCTCTCTTCATTCCTTTGCACATCACTATCATTTGGATGTGCAGGCCAGACAGGATGTGGCCTTTGGAGCTCAGGATTTGCAGGCTGGTGTTGCTGGTCCTGACTGTTGTTGGTACTGCTCTGATAACATCCCATGTGACGGGACTGGAGGGATGGTTAGGAAGGTGAAGCTAGACCTTACCTGTTAATTTTCTTTCCTGGCGTCCCAGTCCAATCCAGAGCCCACCTGGGATATTTAATGTTTCTGGGTATGCCTTTGCATTGACTTGAAGGATAAGACATTGGCGCAACCTGCAGCTGCCCTGCTTTGATGATGGCCAGGTTGTCTGGACCCTGCCGCACTGCACTGCTATGAGCTTCTTGCTTTGTTTAAAAAAAAAAAAAAATAATAATACAATACTAGATGGAGGACGACGACTCGGATGTTTGGAGCCTCTCCATTTGCTCTTTTTCTTTAGTTTGAGATGCTAGTTTTAGTTTGTGATGTGAGGCTGGTGGAAACTTAGGGTTGGGACTTCATACTGACTGAGTCAGGATGCACAGGCTCCTTATGGGCTGCTTCAGCTCAGTTCTCGTTTTCCATCTGTTGGTGGGTGAGCATAACTCATGTCTGGACTGGACTGGACTGGACTGGAGGGACTCCAGGAAAGAAAATGAGCAGATACGGTCTAATTTCACCTTTCCCATAGGGATGGGCTCCTCTCCTTGATTAAGACTTTGACAGCCTTGCGTATTGCAGATGATCCGCTTCTGGCTCCCGCAGAAAAAGTGGAGGAGCTGCTTCTGGAGGGTATTTGTAAGCCTCCTCGTTCCTTCCCCTTCCACAGGGCAATGAAGGCCATGATTGTTGAAGAGTGGAAGGTACCTGATGCCAACTTGCAATTTGGCAGAAGCATTGCTAGGCTTCACCCCCTCCCTCTGGTGAGAGGAAACTCTTGCGCCTTCCCCTCCCCTCCCCCCCCCCAGATGTATGCACTGGGAGGGGGGGGGTGCACAGCTTAAGCAGGCCTTTGAGATTTCTGCTTTGGTCCTTCAAGGGGCTATTTGTGACTCCTATGCCAACAGGCCTATTTGTACTAGTCTCAAAAGATCCCTGAAGCAGTGCAGTCTGAAGATGGAGCTTGCGAGGAAGGGGCCCAGTTGGAGTCTGGGGCAGCCTTCCTGGCTGATCTTTGATTTGCTTAGGGTATCTGTTAAGTTGATGGTGACTGTGGTGGCGGCCTAGTGTGTGTTGTGGCTGTGGAACTGGTTGGCGTACCTGGCTTCAAAATCTAGATTGAGTAAGCTTTCTTTTTCTGGGAGGCTGCTATTTGGAGAGGATCTGGAGAAGTTGTTAAAGGACCTTTGGGACACGAAGGTCCCTCGACTTCCGGAAGACAAGCCCAAGGTGGCTGGTTGAGGGGTTTCGTCTAGGGGCCAGGGGAGTTATACGTGGACGTTTTTGCCTGGCTTGAGGGACGAATGCTCAGAGGTCCCGGTTTCTCCTGAAGGGCCCTTCCATTTGTGGGGGTGGGGGGGCTAGAGGAGGCCCAGAGTCCTCCCAATGAAAGGTTTGGAGGCTCTGATGAAGGTCCAGTTGATAGGCAGTCACCTCAGTCAATTTTTACCCCGCTTGAGCCAAGCTCACTTCAGATGCCTGGGTGTTGGAAGTGATCTGCGAAGGTTATGCCCTAGAGTTTGCAAGACCCCTCAGACACCTTCATGGTGTCTCCATGTCGGGCTTCCACCAAGGCTTTGAAGGTTCAGATGATGCTCAAATCCCTTCGACTCGAAGCGATTGTTCCTCTTCCCCCAGAGGCCAAGGACATTACTTTTTATATACTTTGTGGTGCCCAAGAAAAGAGGGTTCTTGGAAGCCCATTTTGGATTTGAAAGGGGTCAACAAAGCCCTTTGGGTACCCTGCTTTCTCATGGAGACCCTACAGTCCGTCATCGTAGCTGTCTGTTAAGGGGAGTTCTGGATGTGCCTGGATCTGTCTGGCTCTTTGATGGCTCTGTCTGAGGCATACTTACACATTCCCATTCAGCTGGAATAACAGCAATTCCTGCGCTTTGCTGGTTTCACAAGGGGCATTTTCAGTTTCAGGCTCTTCCCTTTGGCCTGGCCACCATTCCGTGGGTGTTCACAAAGGTGTTGGTGGTGGTGTGGCAGCTCTGCACATGCAGGGCATCCAGGTTCATTTGTATTTGAACAACTGGTTGGTTGGGGCAAAATCATTGCAGGAGAGCCGCACAGCAACGGCCTGTGATATCCACCAGCTTCAAGAGTTGGGTTGGGTCATGAAATTTGCCAAGAGCAGCCTGTCTCCATCTCAGTCTTTGGAGTACCTGGGATCCTGCTTCGATATACAGTGGGAGATGGTGTACTGCCAAAGAGCAGGATTATTAAGTAGCAGGGTTAGGTATGGACGCTGTTGGTGGTTGCCACCTGAGAGTTTGGGATTATTTGCAGGTGCTCAGCTCGATGGCGGCCTCCTTAGAGTGGGTGCTTTTGGGCTCATCTTAACATGTGGCCTCTCCAGGTGGTACTATTGGCGAGGTAGTCCTAGCAGAAACAGCCGATGGATGTTCATCTAGCCCTTCATGGTCGGACATGAGCGAGTCTGGCTTGGTGGCTGGATGCCTCTAAGCTTTTGGCGGAGTTGCCTCTTGAGATCCCAGACTGGGTGGTAGTAGTGACCATGAATGCCAGTATTGGTTTGGGAGCTAATTGTTAGGCCCAGGTGGCCCAGGGATGGTGATAGCAGGAGGAGAGCTAGTGGTTTATCGATCACTGGAGTCAACAGCAGTACATCTTGGGAGTTTCTTCTCCCCATAGTTCAGTGTCAGCTGGGGAGAGTACTGTCAGACAGTGCCACAAATGTGGTCTACATCAACCGTCAGGGTGTCACTCGGAGCTCGCTGGTGTTGGCAGAGACCGTTTCACTTCTGCGGTGGGTGGAGGTCCATATGCTTGTGCTGTCGGCAGCCCACGTGACCAGGAAAGAGAATGTGCAGGCAGATTATCTGAGTTGTCATCTGTTGGATCCAGAGGAGTGCTCCTTGTCCAAATTGGCTTTTCAGTCAATTATAGGGCTCTGGGGGTTTGATGGTGACGCTGACGAATGCCAAGGCTCTCAAGTTCTTCAGATTTCAGGAACACATGGCAGAGGGACTTTGATGCATTGGTTCAACCCTGGCCCAGCGACCAACTTCTTTACGTGTTCCCTCCATGGCCGCTAATTGGTCGTGTACTGCAGTGGTAGTGGCCCACACAGGATATGTGGTGCTGGTGGCCCCGGATTGGCCCATGTGGCCATAATAGGTGATTTGGTGAGGCTTTGGACAGCAGAGGCTCTCCTTTGAGAGTTGGATCTTCTCATGCAGCGTCCTGTCTGGATGCTGGGCATGGATTGGTTCTTTATTATGGCCTGGCTCTTGGGAGGGCACATTTGAGGCTAAGGGGTACTCCCTCTAGGTCATTGATACTTTGTTGCAGACGTGGAAGTGTTCTATACCTTGGTCTGTGTGGGTTTGGCATATTTTTGAGGCCTGGTGCAGAGAGGTGTGTGGTCCCTAGGGGATCCGCTTCAGGAAATCCTTGCCTTCTTGCAGGATTGTCTTGAAAAGGGGTTGGCCCTGAACTCTTTGAAGGTCCAGGTGGCAGTCCTGACCTGTTTCTGGGGTCAGGTGCAGGGCAAGTCTCCAGCTTCTCATTGGGACATTGTTTGCTTCCTTCGAGGGGTCAGGCATTTGAGACCATCTTGTTTGGTCCCCGATTTCTACCTGGGACCTGAATCTGGTTCTTTGTGCTCATGGCACAGCTGTTTGAGCCCCTGTTGGGGGCCTCACTGAAGGATCTCATTCTGAAGGTGGTGCTCCTGGGGGCTATTTGCTTGGTGCAACATTTGGGAGCTGCAAGCTCTCTCGTGTAGGGAGCCATATTTGTTGCTGACCAAAGAGAAAGTGGTCCTTCATACAGTCTCTCTTCCTTTTTGCCGAAGGATTTTTTTGGCATTCCACCTCAATCAGGCAGTGATCTTGTCAGGCTTCAATTCCCCCAACTCCGTGAGGTCCAGGTATCTGTTATCTTCATGGCCGCTGGGCCTTTAAGTGGCATTTAAGAGTATCAAAAGTGTTTTGGCATTCAGAGCGCCTTTGTGCTGTTGGGGCCTTGGGCGAGGCAACCTCCGAAGCGACCGTTTCACGTTGGATTCATGGTGCCATTGAATTAGCATACTTGCTGAAGGAGCACACTATATTCCAGCAGGTTTACAGGCCCATTCTACTAGGGCTTAAGCAGCTTCTTGAGTGGAGTACAGTCTAGTTCCGCCTCAGGATATTTATTGGGTGGCGACGTAGTGGTTGCTTTATTCCTTTACACACCATAGACTGGTTGTGCAGGCCTGCCAGGACGTGAACCTCAGGGCTTGAGTGTTAAAGGATGGCGTTTCGGTCCCCATCCTGCAATAGTACTGCTTTGGTACATCCCACACGTCTGGACTGGACTGGACTTGGAGGGATGAACTGGAAGTTGAAATTAGGACTTGCCTACTAATTCTCTTTCCCCTAGTTCCTCCAGTCCAGGACCCACCTGGAACTTGGTTTCTGTCTGATGCTTGCTGTGTGTCTGTTCTGAAAGAAGGGTTTGCTGAAACAGGCATGTTCAAGCCAGTTATTTGTCTCTGTCCTCTGTTACTCATTTGTTGATCTTGGGGGGGTTCTGTTGTGCTGTTTCTGTGCTTGCTCTCCTTGTTGTGGACCTTTGTCCCTTGGGGGGGGAGAGGGAGGGGTGCTGGTGTTCACACTCCTTTTAAAAAAAAAAATCTACATTTGAATTAGGTTCCTCTTGGGGTATGCTATTTGTTGTGGAGCTGTTGGAGTTCTAGGAATTCTGCTTTGCTTTGTGAGGTACAATACTGGCTCTGCAAAGATGCACAAGCTACTTAAGGGGGGTTCTTTTGGTTTATTCTCAGTCTCCATATGTTGGTAGATGAACATAGCTCATGCATCTGGACTGGACTGGAGAGAAAATTAGCAGGTAAGGCTTAATTTCATCTTTTTACATATATTGCCACTACTCCTTCCTTTCTTCCTATCCTTTCCTTCCTGAATAAATTATAGCCCGGTATAATTACATTCTAGTCATGGTTCTCTATGAACCAGGTCTCCATGGCCACCACTAAATCGAAGTCTGACTCCTCCATTAAAGCCTCAGCATTTGCAATCTTATTTCCTATTCTACAGGCATTAATACAGATCACTTTATGGCTGTTGCCCTTTCTACCCTTGTCTACAGAGGTATTTAATGTTTTACTTTAAGCTAGATTGTTAAGAAAGCTTCAAAGTCCTTTTTAGTAGGTTAGTCAGTCTTCTGCATGACACATTTTGACCCTTCTTGGATAGGTGGACACCATCTCCAGCAGCCCTTGGAAAATCATCCCATGGACCAGGAAAAACCAAAACACTTTGATACTATCCAGTATATGGGTTGCATCACTGACAGGCCAATATTTCCAAATACGTTAGTTATGCAAATGCCATGACAGAAATGAACCTCAATCCTATGCTGCTGCTACTACTTCAGTTTATAGGGGATGTTGGAGATTAACTCAGTCTCCGATTCACTGCTAATGCTCTCCATCTTATCACTTGCATTGCTCCAAATACATCGTCCTCCTGGAGTTCCAAGATGCCCTACAAAGTTGTTTAATCAGGCCAGTGGCACCCAATATAATCGGGATAATTTCTGTATCTTTTTGCCAATTTCTTGGCCATTTGTTAGTACTTAAGTGTCTTCTTTTTCTCCACACATAGTACAGAATAACCACCTAATACTGACACGCCTATTAATGCTGTTCTTGTCCCTTTCTCCTTTTACCACAATGTCTGCTTTTCTTGTATCAAGTTTTCTATCTGGGAACAGGAATGTCCCAAGTGATCACAACTTTTTCATTCTCCGTAGTTCTGTCCAGGTCGTAATCCCTATGTTTACATAGCTTCCGGTGGATGAGCATCACTGTTACGTTGTGTAGCTGGTGCTGGAGTGTGGGTGTAAAAGTCTCAAGCAGATTCTAATGTTTTTTTTTCCATGCACTGAAGTGGTTTAAGATTGCTGCCCATATCTGAAATGCAGAGTAGCATGTAAGTCCAGCAATTTCACAGTAAATTTTATGTATGGCAGCTGTGAAAGTTACCACTTATTAATCAGATGCCTTTGGTTTAGTTTTAATATTGCTTCTGGTTGTGAAGCCCAGTTTTTCATAGTATACAATAGTTTACTTTTTAAATCATAACAAAAACTAGTATGGCACAAACCAGGTAAGGTGGTATATTTTTTTTTAGGAAAAGCTGGAACTATGGTCTAGTACAGTTTGGTTGATTGTATGAGGGATGGTTAAGTTTTGTATTATTGTACTTTGTGAAGTTTTTATTTGTAAATCACAGTGTTACTGTCATGGAATCTGATCAATAAATGAAATAAAGAAATACTATTGGCATGAATGTGTAGAACCATTTTCATGAAGAGCCTCAGTTTGAATCTTGCCTGCGTCAGTAGTGACTGAGAGCTGGTGGTCTCTGCCCAGCTCCCAGAGGATGTGGGTACGCTAACCAACACACTGTTAATGCCCCCCTAGCCATTAACATCTTAGCAGTCTTTATCTTCATTTCCTTATCTTTATTTGCACACTTTTTACACCACTCTCAATGACAACAGAACAGTTTACAATATCAAAAATTCAGAAAGAAGTCTAGTGGCCGGAAAGGAAAAGAACTACAATCAGTAGACAGGACAGAGGAAAGACATTCGCAACATCCAGAGAGAGAGAGGGTAAGACAGTGGGAGAAATTAGGAGGCGGAAGGGAGGGAGTCAAAGGCAAAGAAGAACAGGTGAGTTTTTTGAGGAGGGATTTGAACCGGTGGAAGGAAGGTTCGAGATGAAAAGCGGATGGGAGAGAGGTCCAGAGGGAGGGACCCAGGGAAAAGAAAAGCAGTGGTGGGTGGATTTGAGCTGAGCATTGTTTGGGGAGGGCAGGTGAAGATGGTTAATGTGAGCTGAACAGAGACTGCGGATCGGGTTATGGAATTGGAGATCAGAAAGGCAATGAGAGGTTTGAGTATATATGGCCTTATGTATAGAAATGAGGATCTTGTAATGGATACGATATTGGACAGGAAGCTGATGGAGACAGATGAGAAGAGGTGTAATTTGATCAAAGCGAGTTGCATGTGACAGGATCCGGGCAGCAGTATTCTGGATGAGGTGCAGTCGGTGAAGCTGTGCCGACTGGCAAGAACAGAATTGCAGTAGTCTAGATGCAATATCACCAGGGAAAGAAGAAGAGTGGTGAGTGATGAGGGATCCAAAAAGGGGTGCAGAGCTCTAATCTGCTTAAGTGCAAAAAAGGAGCGGCACACCAAAAGTGAGATGTGCTCACGAAAGGAGAAGGATGAGTTTAGATTAACATCAATGTAGCAGAGAAGTGCCCATAGAAAACCAATGACCCAGAGATGGAGGAGGGCAAGAGCAGGGATGGGGCCGCCAAAGATAAACCAAATGGCAGAGGTCTTTGTAGTGTTGAAGTACAGGAAATTAGATGAAAGCCAATGATCGACCAGAGTGAGACAAGAGTTCAGTGGAATGAGATCAAGAGTCAACAGCGAGGTGTGGTGCAGAATAAATATCATTGGCATTATAAAATGCTGACAATCTGGACTGTTGAATCTGTAAGGTAAGGGGGTCCAAAAAGATGTTGAAGAGAAGGGGGGCAAGCAAGGATCCCTTGGGGACACCACACGTAAGAGGAAGTGATGTTGAAGAGGCAGAACCTGAGAAGACAGGGAAGAACCGAGAGGAAAGAAAAGAATGAAACCATTACAGGACTATCCCAGATATATCTGCCTCGTGGAGATGGGAGAGAAGAGTAAAGTGATCGACAAGGTCAAAGATAGATCTAGAGGGACAGCAATAGATACATCCCCCTGGTTATGATCTCCGTGAAAAGAAGATGATGATTTTCTGCAGCAGCTCATTTACTCTCGTTTCCTTCATAGAGAAGTAGAGACATGCACCTTCTCTCTTAATGAGAGAGAGATTTTTGTTCTCTGAAAAAAAGTATTTGACTGAGCTAATGAGCAGGAACAGAGATGGTGCTAAAAATGATCCAAAGCTTTATTGGCTATGGAAAAGTGAGGGTGCTTGGCCACATACAGTTAGAGCTCTGTCCCTCTCAGGAAGTTATTACTAGTATCAGATGTACTTGATAAACACTAGCAGTAGATGACAGCAGATAAATATATCTCCAGGAACAAGCAGGAATGAGTCTTCACATATGGGTACGTCGGTACCGACGGAGCCTGCGCGGGAACGCTCCCCAGCTTCCCAAAAAGGAAAGCTTTTGGGAGCATCCCACAGCGCCTGTGCGCTGCCTTCCCGCCTTTCCTAACCGCCTCTCCCCAGTTCTTCTTTGCCGCGGAGCCAGCAGGTCGTGTTCCTGTCACCGCTGAAGAAGCTCTTTATTTTATTTCTTTGGTCGCGCGTCTGCCTTCCCCGACGTCGGACCGGTACCGCCGGTCGGTCTTTTCTTATTAAAAAAAAAAAAAAAAAGAACATATTTTCCCCTCACTTAGTGTGTTTTTCCTCTTTTGGGCCTTAGGCCTCACAAAGAATTTTCCTCATGGAAAAACCAGCCTCCGGGTTTAAAAAATGCACTAAGTGCAGCGGTACTATTTCTGTTACCGACACCCATGAATGGTGTCTTAAATGTTTGGGTCCTGACCACTCCATTTTGGATTGTTCGTCCTGCTCCTTGATGTCTAAACGAGGGTTACAGAACCGAGCAGCCAAGCTCCATGTGCTGTTTCCCTCTGATGCAGCTTCAGTGGCATCGACGTCTTCCAGGGCTGCTTCTTCCTCCCATGGATCTCAGGTAACCAAACATAAGTCCAGCCGGTCCTCGAAGGGTGGATCTCCTTCCAAGCATCGAGATGCCTCCGGGCTTGCCCTCGAGGATCCTGCACCGGCAAAACAACCCCGGCAGGAAGCTCCGGCTTCCAAAGCTCCACCTATGGGGTTACAGGATGATTTCGATGGCACGGCCTCGACTGATCACCTGTTAGAATGCTCTGGGGTACCGGCGCAACCTTCTGGTACCGAATTCCAGGCATTCATGGCGTCGATGGATCAGAATGTCCTATCCATGCAGCAGGCTATCACGGCCTTCATTCAAGCTGTGACGCTGCTGATACCACAACAAACTCCGTTGTCGGTATCGGCTCCGGTACTGGCACCAGTGTCGGTACCGGTACCGACTGCATCGACATCGACCAGGATGCCAACTGCAGCGGTTCCCTGTCCAGGGATGCCCATCTAAGGCTCCTAAGGAGGCAGTCACCTTGCCAATTCATGAGATTCTTTATGATCACATGATTGACTTATGGGAGACTCCTCTCACTATCTCTCCCCATTCTCGTAGATTGGACACTATGTACTGTGTCCCTCCTTGTCCTGGTTTTCATAAAACACAGCTTCCTCACCATTCTATTGTGGTGGAATCAGCTATGAAAAAGATAGAGTGCAAAAAGACACTCCCCTGCTCCTCCAGGAAGAGAATGCAGGACCTTGGATGCTTTTGGTAGGAAAATCTTCCAAGCCAGTATGCTCATTGCCAGAATCAACTCCTATAGTCTCTATATGGATATGTTTCTGAAAGAAGTTGCAGATAAGCTGCACACTTTCCTCCCTTTTCTTCCAGAGGATAAAAGGGAAGAATTTCTTATTTGGCTTAAGCATACTCAAGATATTTCAAAGTTTTCCAACCGTGCAGCCTTTGACTCCTTTGAGGGTGCCAGCAGAGCTTCGGCCATTGCCATAGCTGCTTGCAGAATTGCTTGGCTCCAGGCTTCTGATCTAGAATCTTGGGTCCAGGATGGCTTGGGAAATCTTCCCTGTACAGGAGAAAACCTGTTTGGCAAAGATTGGCAAATAAAAGCCACTCAAATGGATGCAGAAAATTCTGCTTTGGATAGACTTTCAAAGTCAACCTCCATTCCTGCCAAGAAAAAATCTTTCAAGAAGTATTTTTTTCACAAAAGGCAGATTCCATCCTGCTTCTGGCCAACAATCATCTACAGGTCGTTTTGCTGCTAAGCATCAGCAACCTAAACAGGCCAGGCCTAAGCCTACAGGGGCTGCTGCAACTCAGCAGACCCAGCCTCCTCAGGGTTTTTGACTTGATGCTAGAGAACTTAGCCTTTCTGGTTCTGAAACAGCCAGAGCCTCTCACCATTCCAGGAAGGTTAGCTCATTTTGCTCCCAGATGGGAGCAAATTACAGCAGAGCAGTGGACTCTCTCCATCATAAGGGAGGGCTACAAACTTCATTTCTCAAACCTTCCTCCTCACACCATGGTGAGACATTTCAATTCTCCAACATCTCTCCTCGACCTTCTAGGTCAGGAGGTGGCTACCCTTCTTGCCCAAGGGGCAATAGAAGAAGTACCTCTTCTTCAACAAGGGTCAGGGTTTTACTCCCCCTACTTTCTGATCCCAAAGAAAACAGGGGGCTACAGACCCATATTAGATCTCAGAGAATTGAACAAATTTCTATGCAAGGAGAAATTCAAGATGCTTTCTCTGGGCACTCTCCTTCCATACCTTCAGAGTCAGGATTGACTTTGTTCTCTAGATCTCAAGGATGCGTACACACATGTCCTCATCCATCCTTCTCAAAGAAGATTCCTCCGTTTTCTTTTTCAGGGAAAGCATTACCAATACAGGGTGCTTCCTTTCGGTCTGGCCTCTACTCCAAGAGTGTTCACCAAATGCATGGCAGTAGTAGCTGCATTTCTACGCACTCTGGGAATATTTGTATTCCCATACCTGGACGACTGGCTCATCTGAGCTCCATCCCAGTCAGAGGCCCAGACTTCCCTGGACTGCACAAGGCGCATTCTGCAGTATCTGGGACTTGTGGTAAACCTCCCAAAGTCCCAACTCACCCCTACTCAGTCCCTAGAGTTCATAGGGGCCTGGCTAGATACTACCACTGCAAGGGCCTATCTTCCTCAGGCCCGTTGCCTACGCCTAGTGCAGTTAGCCTCTCAGATTCAGTCAAAGAGCCATTTAACTGCCCGGGAGATGCTACAACTGCTAGGCCACATGGCATCCACAGTGCATGTGGTCCCCTATGCTCGCCTTCACATGAGAGCAGCTCAATGGACTTTGTCCACCCAGTGGACTCAAGCATCAGGGGCTCTGTCAGACAAAATAGCAACCTCCAGGCGCCTCTTTTGGTCTCTCCAGTGGTGGAAGTCCATCCAAAATCTGTTGCTGGGGTCCCCCTTCCAACAGTTGTTGCCCCAGGCAACCCTCACAACAGATGCCTCCCAAACAGGTTGGGGAGCTCATCTACAAGACCTCTCCACTCAGGGCACTTGGTCTGCACAGGAGACCTCTACATATCAACCACTTGGAGCTCCGAGCAGTTTTTCTAGCTCTCAAGGTCTTCCATACCCTGCTCAGCTACAAGACAGTCCTCATTCATACGGACAATCAGGTAGCCATGTTTTACATAAACAAGCAAGGAGGAACTGGCTCTCTGTCGCTTTGCAACGAAGCTTTAAGATTGTGGGCCTTCACCAGAGAGCATCAAATCCATCTCCTGGCCGTATACCTTCCAGGAATCCAAAACTCTTGGGCAGACAGACTCAGTCGAGTTCTGCTTCCACACGAATAGTCCCTGCACATGGACCAGGTACTCAGAATCTTTCAAGAGTGGGGAACCCTGGACATAGACCTCTTTGCAAGTCCGTGGAATGCCAAACTTCCCCGGTTCTGTTTCAGAATTCCGTGTCAGGGAGTTCAGGCCAAGGATGCCTTCCTCCTTCACTGGGGTCAAGACTTCCTGTATGCCTTTCCACCCATTCCCTTGATTCCCAAGACTCTGTTCAAGCTCCAGAGGGATCAAGGATCCATGATCCTCATAGCTCCATGCTGGCCACGCCAAGTGTGGTACCCTCTACTTCTGCATCTCTCTCAAGCTCCCTCCCTAGACTTGGGAGCTGCTCCAGACCTCCTGTCCCAGGAGGAGGGGACTTTGTGGCACCCAAACCCCAAGTCCCTTCACCTCGGAGCTTGGTTGCTGAAGGCCTAGACCTTCAAGGTTGGAATCTTTCTCAACAAGTGAAGGATATCCTCCATGCTTCCAGAAAACCTTCTACTAGACGTTCCTATGCTTTTAAATGGAAAAGGTTTTCCATTTGGTGTACTGAGAAGGGTCTTGACCCTCTAGCACTACCTTTGAATTCTCTATTGGAATATCTCCTGCATCTCTCCAATGCAGGCCTTAAGACAAATTTAGTAAGGGTCCATTTGAGTGCTATCGCAGCATCCCTTAAGCCTATCAATGGACAGCCTATCTCCTCTCATCCTCTTATTGCAAGATTCATGAGAGGCCTAACTTTAACTAAGCCTCCCATTAGGCCTCCTCCGGTGGCATGGGACTTAAATCTGGTTCTTGGTGAGCTTATGAAGCCACCTTTTGAACCCTTAGCCACCACCTCCTTGAAATTTCTTTCCTGGAAGGTTATTTTCCTCATTGCAGTCACCTCAGCTCGCCGCATCAGTGAACTGCAGGACTTATTTATTTATTTAGCTGTATTTATATCCCGCTTTTCACCGGGTGAAAGCGGTCAATTGGGGGATACATTTAACACAAGGGGATATGAGACACATATGCTAATACTTACAGGGAACATGGGCAATGGAGGGTTAAGTGGCTTGCCCAAGACCACAAGGAGTGCCTATAGGACTAGAAATCCCAGTCCCTCCGGCCTGAGATTGCTGTCTCCAGGTGGGACTTGAACCCCCGGCCCTCCGGCCTGAAGTACCTTGTCCTAACCACTAGACCACTCCTCCCTTAGTGGCTAATCCACCTTATACAAGGTTCCATCATAAGGTAGTCCTTAGGACCAATCCACACTTTATGCCTAAAGTGGTCTCACCTTTTCATCTTAATCAAGAGGTGTATTTACCTGTCTTTTTTCCAGGTCCTCATGCATCAAGTGCAGAGAGGAATCTTCATACCCTGGATTGTAAGAGAGCTCTTGTCTTTTACTTACAAAGGACACAGCAACATAGTCTTCTCAACTCTTTGTTGCTTTTGATCCCTCTCATTTGGGACTTCCAGTCTCTAAGAGGACACTGTCCAATTGGATTGCTCAGTGTATTTCTTTCGCCTACCAGAGTAAGAACCTTTCTCTGGAGGACCATGTCACAGCTCATAATGTGAGGGCCATGGCCACCTCTATGGCTCATCTAAATTCTGTGTCCATCGACCAGATCTGTCGAGCGGCCACCTGGGCCTCGGTTCATACCTTCACAGCCCATTACTGTTTGGACAAGGACTCCCGCCGGGATGCCTTGTTTGGTCAGGCTGTTCTCAAACACCTGTTCCATTCTTAATCAACTCCTGCCCTCCTTCCCTGGATGGATGCCTGAGGTCCATAGGAGGAGGTAGAGCCCTTCTCAGGGTCTCATAACCTTGGGGATCTCCCAGGCATCTCTAGCTAGGGAGTCCCCATATGTGAAGACTCATTCCTGCTTGTTCCTGGAGATAGCACAGTTACTTACCTGTAACAGGTGATCTCTGGGAACAGCAAGAATAAGTCTTCACAACCCACCCACCTCCCCTAGGAGTTGTATCTCTCTATCTGTCTTTCATTCTTTTCTCTCTCTTTGTCTCAGCTTTAAAACTAGAACTGGGGAGAGGCGGTTAGGAAAGGCGGGAAGGCAGCGCGCAGGCGCTGTGGGATGCTCCCAAAAGCTTTCCTTTTTGGGAAGCTGGGGAGCGTTCCCGCGCAGGCTCCGTCGGTACCGATGTACCCATATGTGAAGACTTATTCCTGCTGTTCCCAGAGATCACCTGTTACAGGTAAGTAACTGTGCTTTCTTTACTGAGTGGATTGTAGAAGCCTAGAATAACCTTATTAGCAGAAGTCCTGCAAATCAGTACTGTGACAGAACTCAAGAAGGCTTAGGACCCTTCACTCCCTCCAGAGCAAAGGTAGTGGTGATAAGGAGAAAGAAAAAGCTGTGAATAAAGGAAGCATGAGCTAGTGACACTCATAGTGCTAGGTACTATCCAGCAAGGCCATGAACATATAGATGGCTTAATATTCAAAAACAGCCTCATTAATGTAGGTTGCTGTTTAAGACTCTTAACAAAGCTTGGTGAGGAGAGGCAAAAAGCAGATCTGGGTGTTGGATCAAGTATGGAAACTGATATGTTCATCTATGAAGGACGAGAAGACAGCGAAAACTGATTTCTTATCCTGATCCAGATGGGACCCTTCACAAGATAAGAGGAGCTAAGGGAGGTGGAATTACAGTGGGCTACTAAGGAAAGTAAATAAAAAGAAGAGGAAAAGGAAATCTATATGGTTCACCAAAGTCGTGGCTGCACAAATAAAGGCAAAAAACAGAGCTTTCACAAACTTCAGATCACTAAAAGAGGAACATAGAAAAGAATACAGGATAAAGTTAAGAGAGACAGAGAAATAAGGATAGCAAAGGCAGAAGAAAAGATGGCTGGAAATGTGAAGTGTGGAGACAAAACATTTTTGGGTATATTTGGGAGAAGAGGAAGATCAGAGGTGGAATTGCAAGACTCAAAAGTGCTGAGGACAGATTTATGGAAAGTAACATTGAAAAAGCAGAAATGCTAAACAAATATTTCTGTTCTATATTCATGAAAGAAAATCCCGGAGAAGGATGATTGACAGATATACAAATGGGAATGGAGTTGATGCCACACCATTCACAGAAGATGTTTTTGAACAGCTTGCTAAACAAAGTGAACAAGACCTTTGGACCGGATGGGATACATTCTAGGATGCTGAAAGAGGTTCTGGCAGGGCCTTTAAATGATGAATTTAGTAGATCCTTGGAAATGGGAGAGATTTTGCAGGACTGGAGAAGGGCTGATGCGGTACCTCTTCATAAAAGTGGTAATATTGAAGTGGTGACAAACTATAGGCCGGTAACCCTTACATCTGTGGTGGGAAAAGTAATGGAGGTGCTCTTAAAAGAAAGAATAGTGGATTTTCTGGAAACCAATGCATGATCTGAGGCAACATGGTTTTACCAGGGGACGATCATGCTAAACAAATTTGATAGAGTTCTTTGGGTGACCAGAGAACTAGATCAAGGGCATGTGATTTGATATACCTAGATTTCAACATAGCCTTTGATACTGTTCCTCATTGGAGGCCTATCAATGAACTGAACAACCTGGTGCTATATCCCAACGTGGTGAACTGGATCAGAAATTGGTTGATTGTCAGAAGGTAGTGGCAAACGGAACCCACTCAGAAGGTGTGTAGTGGCGTGCCCCAGGGATCAGTCTTGGGAGAGTTACTGTTTAATGTATTTGAGTGATATTGCAGAAGGACTGAATGGAAAAGTCTACCTTTTTTGTAGATGAGACAAATATGTAAGAGTGGACACTTCTGAGGGAGTGGACAACATGAGGAAAGATCTACAAACCTGGAAAAATGATCTAATGCTTGGCAGTTAAGATTTAATGTGAATAAGTGCGGAGTCATGCACTTGGGATGCAGAAATACAAAGGAATTGTATGTGATAGGGTGCAAGAGATTGGTGTTCATGGACCAGGAGAGGGATCTCGGTACTAGTGTGTGTGGATCTCAAGGTGGTGAAACAGTGCAATAAGACATTAGCCAAAGCCATAAGGATGCTGGACTGTATACAGAGGGGAATAACCAGCAGAAAGGAGGAGTTAATAATGCCCCTGTACAAGTCGTCGGTGAGGTCTCACTAGGAGCATTGTGTTTAGTTTTGGAGACCATCTCTCATAAAGGATATAAAGAGACTTGAAACTGTTCAGAGGAAGGCGAACAAAATGATTTGGGCCCTGCGCCAGAAGGCATCTGAGAAGAGACTTGAAGACCTAAATATGTATAGCCTGGAGGAGAGGCGGGACAGGGGAGATATGATACAAACCTTTAAATACTTAAAGGATATTAATGAATGAACAAACCTTTTTTTCAAAGAAGGGGAAGCTGTATAACTAGAGGGCATACAATGAAGCTGCAAGGCGATAAGCAACATCAGGAAATAATTTTTCACTGATAGGGTGTGGATGCTTGGAATGCCCTCCTGATGGTGTTGGGGGGCAAATAGTGATGGAATTCAAAATGGCATGGGACAGACACAGCGGATCCCTTTTTTATAGCAAGAGGATAAAATCAAAGCAAACTTAACTAGCTTTTATACTTCAATAAATAGAGGCAGGCTGACCTGCACGGAGTGGCAGTTACAACGGCTTTAGCCACCTTACTGAGCAGACTAGATAGACCATACTGGTCTTATCTGCCATCATATACTATGTTACTATGAGTGGGTTGTGCTCCCTTGCCAACAGGTTGAGGCAGACCCAAGCAGCTCTCAGAGGTGTCATCACTAGGTATAGATACTGGTGCAGTACTGAGGAAAGCCAGTATTTGTCTACCTCAAGTAGGTGGCAAAATGTGTGGACTCTAGTGCAGCAGTGGAGAGATAGGCCTGACTCTCCTTGCCTGCACCATGTTGCAGTGGCCATTGTGATAGTCCAGTAAGGCCTATTGTTGCTCAGAGTGAAGGTATGCCTTTTATCTCCTGAAGTTAATAGCCACCCTCATTCCAGCACTGCTACCCATGGGTTCCTGGCACTTTGGTATTTATTTATTTATTGATTGATTGGTTTTTATATACTGCTTTGTCCTGGTATTCAAAGCGGTTTACATATAACATTTTAACTACTGCACAAGACAGTTTACAATGAACAATGTAGAGTAGTTTACAAGGAACAATTGTGCAAATAACAACCAGAGTAGTAATGAACTATTTACAGTAGAATTGAACATAAGTGGTTTGAACGGTGATTTAGAGTAGGGTGTGTCAGGAGTATGGGACTGGAGGTGCCATGTATTGTTATTATGTTTGATACGGAGGTGGAAGAGGTCTATGGTACAGTAGCTGCTCACATTGGTAATATTCTGTAAAGATAAATGTTTTGAGCTGCTTCCTGAACTGAGTTAAATCTTTGATTTCTCTTAATGAATTTGGGAGACTTCCATAGGGTAGGTGCGTAGAGGGAGAATGCTCTATTGGTTGTAGATTGGTTTTAGTTTTCTTGCCCTATTAGGAGTGAACAGCATGGTTTTTTTAGGCGTTCTCTTTTTATTCTTGTGTTTTGTTGCATATTTATTAGTGTGTGGAGGCATGTTGGTGCAATGTTTATCATTTTGAAAATTATCGTGAGAGCCTTGAATTTGATTCTCTGAATTACTGAGAGCCAATGGAGCTGAAACAGGATGGGTGTTATGTGGTCTGACTTATCAGCTTTCATGATTGTGTGTGCAACTGTATTTTGGACCATTTGGAAGGGGCTTTAGGGTTTTCTTTGGAAGGCCGTGGAGTATACTGTTGCTGTAGTCATAATGGGGGGTTATGAGTGCTTGGACTATGGTGCGGAAATCCGAGGGTGAGAGTAGAGGTCTCAGATGTTAAACCATTCTAGTTTTGTTGTAAATTGCGCCGGTAGTCATGTGGATGTGTTTGGTGAAATCCAGGTTTCAATCAAGGTGTATCTCCAGGTATTTTATTTCCTTTCTTATTTCAAGTGAGGCGTTGTTTACAACAGGCAGGCTCCCAGCAGGCTGGGAGGGTTGAAAGTTTTATTCCTGATTATGATGAGTGCTTCTGTTTTCTTGAGGTTAACTGTGAAGTTGACAGTTAAGCCATTCAGAGACATCATTGAAGCAGCTGGTGATTTTTATGAAGTTAGGATCTCTGGTGTCAAAGGCTGTGAAAAGCATTATGTCGTCTGCATAAATTCTGTAGTCAACGTTTTGTGATTGTATGATATTGCAAATGGGTTGGAGGTATATATTAAACAGAAGTGCAGATAATGCAGATCCCTGGGGGACACCTTGTTGTTGGGTGAAAGTGTTGGATAGGGTGTTTCTGTAGTAGACTTGTGAACGGTTAGAGAGGTCATCTTGAAACTGTTGTAAAGTTGTACCTCCTATGCCCAGGTGTTTTAGGTGGCTGATTAAGGTGTTGTGGTTTTCAGCGTCGAATGTGGAAGATATATCCAGGAAAATAAGGATGAAGGCATTTTGTATGCTGGAAAGGAGCAGGAAGACCTCACAGGGGTCCTCAGGGGTGTTGGTAAATGGGGCCTAGGTTCCCTTGTCCTTTGTTTGCTATTCTGCTTTCTGACGTGTTTTTTTAAAAGTCCCTTTCTGTCCACTATTTCTTATCAGCTGTATCTGGCTCTCTGCTGTTATAACAGTTTCCAATTTAAAACTCGGACCTGTGTAGGCAGTTGGGAAAGGCCTTCTGAAGTTTTCCCAACTGGCCTGTTGATGCTGGAATTCCCTTTCTGGCTCTCCCTTTTTGCCACAGTGGTGCTTTATTTTCACAGCCTGAGCAGGTTTTTTTCAGCGGTTCTTTTTCTTATCCTGTACTGTTTTTCTCCAGCCATTTTGGTCATGGCCTGAGCTTTTTCTCCTCAGCTGTTCTTTATGTGGAGTTTGTGTTTATTTTTTTCTTTTTGCTGCATTGAGCCTTGCTACCAATATAAGACAATATTAATCACTCCACTCTAACCTCAGTCAAATGTGACATTGGTTCTCCTACTTATGGGAATTCTTTGCTTATTTCGTGCTCAGAAGGTCTCAGACTTGTCGGCACTATAGCATAGATGTAAAGATATCCATCATAGTGCCTAATTTATTTATTTATTTATTTATTACAATCTCTTATATACCGCGCTATTTGGCATCAGCGCGGTTTACATTATAACACAACGACCATAACAACATGCTGTTTGGTTTTACATCGAACAGGTGATCAAACTTGGATAACAGGGGTAACTATAGCATCAATGACCTTTTCGGCACATTTTTATACTAATGTAAATAAAATCCCACAGGTGAAGTCTTCAAATTATTTATAAACTAAATGCTGCTTAACTTTAAGTGCTCCCCAACGCCATTCCTTGGCGCCTTCTCTTGTGTTTCACTCTTTATGAGCTTCTTCAGGGGGATTCGCAACTGAAAAGAATTGAAACAGAAAAAAGAATTATAAAAAAATCAATCATTATTTCTCCACGTTTACTGTCTTTAGAAATCCTTAAAACTTTACTCATTTTAAAACTATTTCCACATGCCATTGAAAAACGTCCAAACCTGTGCTGCAGACGCTACCCTCACCGAGGTTTTGTAGATCAGTAACTGTTCAAAAAAACGCCGCGCATGCGGGTTATCCTTAAGACTCCCTCATTATACCCTCCTTTGGTGATGTCACTATCTGATGTACCAAACTCCCTTTCGTATCCTACGTCATCTATAATTTCAAAGACACGCTCCCCAATCGATATACATGTTCAGACCCTTAGGTGCCAATGTTTGCAAGTTGAATATCCAGCCGAAACAGCATGCTCCTCAAGTGGAGCAAAGCTTTAATAGTTTTTAGCTGAAAAAAATGTATTCTATATTTCTCTGTAGTTTGCTGGCCAATTTCCACTGTGCCTCCCTAAGCTGTTCACTGGGACATGGTAAGGCACTTGTGCTGTGAACGATTTCAGCATGGCGGTATTTACCGACTAAAGCTCTGGTTCATATGAGTACTTGCTCTGTTTGCCGTGCTTTCGGGGGCAGACAACACTTATGTCCCTGGTTTCCCCTCTCATCATTCAGCGTGGTTCATTTTTGTTTTCCTGCCTTGTGCCAGTACAAGTTGTCTCCCTCAGACTGTCCAGCATGTGGGAGGAGTAGTGGTTTAGATCAGGGCAAGTCTGTCGAACAGCTTTTCCCCATAGCAGGCATGTCTGAGGCCTTGGCGATGCCGGTAATAAAGATACTTGGGTCATTGGTTCCCGCGGTTTTGATAGGAACCATGGCCATTGCCTCACAGGCAGCCGTTTCCCCGGAGAAGGGAAAGCATAGCAAGAAGCATGTAAAAAAACCATTTGGGGCAGTTGTCGGCACCAGAGACAGTGCCTGATGACAGTTTTGAGGTCCTGGAGACAGTCCCCCCTCTTCCCTCCGGACTTCATTTTGTCTCTACATAAGGCATACGTGTTGGAGAGAGCAGATCAGCATGGTCCCAGTTCAGTTGCAGCTCAAATCCATTTTGCCTTCAGATCCTGACATTCTGCAGGAGTAGTCCTTCAACTTGTGGGGGGATGGAGGTTGGGGAGGGCTTGCCAGTAAAAAGCAGAGACTGGATGAGGATTTTTGGGGAGCTCAGGACTCTCTTCAATCCCAGGTCTCTGAAGAGGCAGGGTAGGGCCTGTGACACTGGACCTGGAGGAGGGGGAGATACCTCAGGGGGGAGGATCCCCATGTGTTCTAGGTATTTCACAAAACTACCACCCCTGATCAATCATTCATTGGCCGCATTAAATATTGTGCCTGGCCATGTCCATGCAGAGGAGCCCTTGGAAGACCCACTGTTGTAGAGGGTTTAAGGAATCTCTGATTTCTTTTCCAGTGCACAGAGTCATCAAGAAAATGATTGAAACAGAATGGGAAGTCTCAGAAGCAGGTTTAAGGGGGAGTGGGGTAGGGCTATGAGCTGCCTATACCTTATCCCTCAGGAGAAAGATGTCAGAGGTGGATATTTTAGTCTCAGCGGTCACAAAACCACAGTCCCTGTCAAGGGGGGCGTGGCGCTACAAGATCTCTAAGACCATAAGTTAGAGTTCTTGCTGAAAAAGGCATTCCTTAGCGTTCCTCCAGTTCAGTCCTCTACCTCTGGGTTGTCAATCTCCTCCTGCAGCTAGGAGACTGGTCTGTCAGAATGATGACATCACTGGACATAGCCTGCTGCACCACCACTTGCATCCCAGTGTAACCAGTCTCCTTGCAGCAGGAGGACATGACGAGCCTTAGGAGAGGCTCTTTGGAGGAATGAATAAGGAGCAGGAAACTGTTAAGATAGTTTAGGGTGTAGAAAGTGTTTGGCTTCTATCTCTTTAAAAAAAAAAAAATCATAAATCAAGGGGTCCAAGACAGTGCCTTCACTGAAGGTAGGGGCAGCGTTCTACCCGGCTGCTAATTGTCAGGTTGCAAACAGGGAAGAAAGGCTTTCTTGCACCTGGCTTTAGTCGGTGCTCTGCTTCTTCCAGAGGGGTACTGACTCAGGCTTTTCGAGTCACCCTTCCTCTCCCGATTGACCCCTGAAGCCTCACCTCCCTAATTTTACGGAGGTGAGTCCTTCACTTGTAAGGCGCACCGCGGCACTGTGTTTTTCAAGTGCCGCGGCTGTCTCTTTGCCGGCAGCGCGTCTGCATCTTTGGGCCCGGGATTGACAGCGTTTCTGGTATTTCAGCTGTCTTCCACGCGGTAAGTGCTGGCCGGTTTCTGGCTCTTCTTAGTGCTGGGCCGTGCTGTCCGGGGAAGCTCTGTACCGTCGGGGTTTTTGGCACCCTTTTCTCTTCGCTCCCGGCGGCCATTTTGGGAGCCGAGTTACAGCCGCGTGGCTGCAAAACCGTTCGTTTTCATTTATTTTCTTTCATTTCTTTTCTTTCATTTGGCTTAGCGGTCCGTTTTGTTTTTTTTGAGTTTTTGGGATTTGCATTTTTCTGTTTGGTTCTTTGGGGTGCTCTTCCCCCGGTGGCCCATTCCACTTCAGGGGGAGGGGGGCCGTGGGGGAGTATTGGCTTGCATTGCTTTGTCTGTCACACATGCAGCGGTAAAAAACAAAACAAAAGCAAAAACGACAGCTGACAAGACAGGGCAAGGGGCATCCTTAGCACATTCCTCAGGCCCGCGTCCCATATGGCTTCCCGGCCTCAGTGCCTTGTGTGTGGCACTAGGAGGGGCTCCGTGGGTGAGACTGGGGTGTGCAGGGGCGTTGCTGCTCTTTCTTCAGCGGTGGAGCTCCAGATGGAGGGCCCTGAGACCACGGAGGTGCAGGTTCCCCCAGTGGTGGTGGAGACTGCCTCTGTGGGCCTCTTGGCACCCGAGGCTGCGTCGGAGGTGGTGGCCGGACCGTCTGGGACGTCCTTGTCTGTTCCGGAGGCCGGTCTTTGTGCCTTTAGTCCGGAGTTTGTCCTGCTTATGCACCAGGCGTTTTGCCTGCGTCAGCAGGGCAAACGGCCGCGCTCGAGCTCGCCAGTGGCGGACGGTGGGCTCGCTCCTGTCGGGCCGGCCCTGAAGCGGGCAAAGCTTTCCGAGCCGGGGGACTGTTCCTGGCAGGCAGCGGAGGATCCAGATTGGGATCCTGAGGAAGAGTCGCAAGATCTGGAGGAAGGTGAGATTCCGCAGCCCGAGGAGCAAGCTAAAATTATCAGGGTGTTCCGCAGAGAGGAGTTGTCTGCTCTGATTGCGGAAACGTTGCAGGTCCTGAATCTTGCAACTCTGGCGGTGGTGGAGGACGAAGTAGACGATCCCGTCATCCAAGCAGTTCGGCATACCCAGGTGGTGTTTCCCTTGCACCGTGTAGTGGAGAAGATGATTCAGGATGAATGGGATAAGCCGGAAGCTGGCCTACGGGGAATTCGGACATTAAGTCTGTTATATCCCCTAGCGGATTCGGCTAAGGAGCGGTTCCGCGCGCCACGGATTGATGCGGTGGTTTCTGCTGTTACAAAGAAGACCACTATCCCGGTTGAGGGTAGTGCTGCCTTAAAGGATGCCCAGGACCGTAAAGTGGACGGTCTGTTAAAGCAGGTCTTTGAGGCGGATTCTGTGTCGCTTCAGGCCTCTATCTGCAAAGCTTGGGTGGCCAGAGCGTGTTTACGCTGGGCTCAACGGCTGCGACAATCCTCCCATGTCGACTCGGAGGAGATGAAGGAATTAGATCGTCTGGAGTCCGGTGCGGCCTTCCTTGCCGATGTGCACTATGATTTGATTAGGGCTCTGGCTAACAGAAAGGGTTTGCTGGTGGCAGCCCGCAGGTCATTATGGCTTCGCAACTGGGCGGTGGACGGGTCTTCTAAGTCCCGTCTCAGCAAACTTCCTTTCAAGGGAGGTTTGTTGTTTGGTGACAACTTGGAGAAGTTGGTGAAGGATCTTGGGGAGTCCAAGACGGGGTGGCTGCCCGAGGACAAACCTAAAGCGGCCAAACTCGGCCTGGGCAGTCGGGGTCAGTTTCGCGACTTTCGGAGGTTTCGCTCGACACGTCCCGGGACTTTCCAGAGGGGCCGTTTTTCCTCTCGGGGCCAGGGGTTTCGGGGAGCAAATAGGGGCTTCTCGTCCTTCCCTGGATCCGCTGCCCGCAAAGCCCAATGATGCGAGGCGGGTCCCGGCGGGGGAAACCCTCATAGGTGGCAGGCTTCGGGAGTTTCTTCCCGCCTGGACCCTCATCACGTCCGATCAATGGGTGTTGGAGATCGTTCAACACGGTTACGCCTTGGAGTTCGCGCGGCCCGTACGGGATTCCTTTGTCTTGTCCCCTTGCAAAGGGTCCCGGAAGGCGGTTGCAGTTCGCGATACGCTGCAAAGGCTGTTGCAGTTGGGAGCCGTGGTGGACGTTCCCAAGGCCGATTACGGTATGGGTCGATACTCCATTTATTTTGTGGTGCCCAAGAAGGACGGTCAAATGAGACCGATCCTCGACCTAAAAGGGGTGAATCGGTGTTTAAGAGTGCCGCACTTCCGAATGGAGACGTTGCGCTCCGTCATCGTAGCGGTACGTCGCGGCGAGTTCTTGACTTCTCTAGATCTCTCGGAGGCGTACTTGCACATTCCGATTCGGGAGGCTCACCAACGCTTCCTGCGGTTCGCCCTTCCTTGGGGCCACTATCAATTTCAAGCGTTGCCGTTCGGCTTGGCGCCGGCGCCGAGAACCTTCACCAAAATTATGGTGGTGGTGGTGGTGGCGGTGGCGGCGGCGTTGCGCAAGGAAGGAATTTTAATCCACCCTTATCTCGACGACTGGTTGATTCGAGCCAAGTCGGCGGAGGAGAGCCTTCGGGTGACACACCCGGGTGGTGCAGTTTCTTCAGCAACCCGACCAAGAGCCGATTGCAGCCTTCTCAGGACCTCGAATACCTGAGGGTGCGGTTCGATACGAAGGAGGGCTGGGTATTTCTACCGGCCAAGCGGGCAGAGAGCTTGAGAGCCCTGGTGCGCCGGTTCCTGTCGGTGTCAGCTCCTACGGCGTGGGAGTATCTCCGGGTGCTGGGCACCATGGCGGTGACGTTGGAAGCTGTCCCGTGGGCACGGTTTCATATGCGCCCTCTGCAGAGGGCGTTGCTGCGCCATTGGTCGCATCAACGGGATGCCCTCAGCAAGCGTCTCCCTTGCCCGAGCGCGGTTCGGCGGTCTCTCCGTTGGCTTCTCCCCGACTCTCTCGCGGCCAGTCTCTCCCTGGAACAGCCGGACTGGGTTCCGTTGCTTACGGACGCCAGTCTGGTGGGCTGGGAAGCCCACTGCGGGAGCCAGTTTGCGCAAGGAGTTTGGACTCCCCTGGAGGCATCCTGGGCGATAAATCGCCTGGAACTTCGGTGTTCCGGGGCCTTCAAGCCTTCGAGGAGCTTGTACGCGCTCGGTCGGTGCGCGTGCTGTCCGACAACTCGGCCACGGTGGCGTACATCAATCGGCAGGGCGGCACCGGGAGTGCTGCAATGGAAGCCGAGGCCGACGAGTTGTTTGCTTGGGTGGAGAATCGCTTGACCGCGATCTCGGCGGCTCACATTGCCAGCAAAGACAACGTCACCGCGGACTTCCTCAGCAGGGTGCACGTGGATGCCGGGGAGTGGGAACTGCATCCCGCAGTTTTCCGGCAGATCGTCTGGCGTTGGGGGACTCCGGTCATGGACCTCAAGGCGACCTTTCAATCGGCGAAGGTCGATCGTTTTTTCAGCAGGCGTCGAGAGAGAATGTCGGAGGGCATCGACGCCTTGCTTCATCCGTGGCCGACCAGCGGTCTTCTGTATGTGTTTCCCCCCTGGGCGTTAATAGGTCGAGTGATTCAAAAGATCGAATCGCACGCCGGGAAGGTGCTGTTGGTGGCACCCGATTGGCTGCAGCGCCCTTGGTACGCCGATCTCATTCGTCTTCTGGACGGGGTGCCTTGGCGGTTGCCGGTCCGCACGGATCTGTTACTGCAGGGACCCTTACTCATGCCGCAAGTGGATCGGTTTTCGCTTACGGTTTGGCCATTGAGAGGTCTAAGCTCCTGAAGCGGGGTTATTCGTCGGCGGTGGTCGCAACTTTGCTGCGAGCGTGCAAGCGCTCGACTTCCCTGGCCTATGTACGTGTCTGGCGTGTTTTTGGGGTTGGTGTGAGCCGCGCCAGGTTCGGCCGACTTCGGCGTCTGTTCCGCTCGTGTTGGACTTTCTGCAGTGTGGCCTTGAAAAGGGGCTGGCGGCCAGTTCTTTACGCGTGCAGTTGGCTGCTCTTTCCTGTTATCGGGGCAAGGTCAATGGCGTTCCTCTGGGGACTCATCCGGATGTGAGTCGCTTCCTGAAGGCGGCCACTCGGTTGCGCCCGGCACGTAGAGTGTCTGTGCCCTCATGGGACCTGAATCTCGTTCTCGCGGCACTGGCCGAGTCGCCCTTTGAGCCTTTGCGTCGGGCATCGGTGAAGGATTTGACTTTGAAGACGGTTTTTCTCGTGGCTATTTGTTCCGCTCGGCGTGTATCCGAACTTCAAGCCTTTTCGTGTCGAGAGCCTTTTGTCGTTCTCCAGGGAAAAGGTAGTGTTACGGACGGTTCCGTCCTTTTTGCCCAAGGTGGTGTCTTCCTTTCATGTGAACCAGGTGTGTTTGCCCGTTCTGGGGTCCTTGGAGGGCAATGCCTCTGATCGCAGTCTTCGGCGGCTTGATGTGAAGCGAACCTTGCGTCAGTATTTACGGGTCACGGAGCCGTTCAGGAAGTCGGAGCGGTTGTTTGTTCTCTACGATGGTGTGCGCAGAGGGGAAGCGGCTGCTAAAGCTTCTATCGCCCGCTGGCTTAGGGAGGCGATTGAGTCTGCTTATTTGCTCCATGGGCGTGTGGCGCCGGTGGGGTTGCAGGCGCATTCTACTAGGGCGCAGGCGGCATCTTGGGCAGAGTATGCTTTGGTGCCTCCGGGGAACATTTGTCGAGCTGCGACTTGGTCATCGCTGCACACGTTCAGTAGGCATTATCGTCTGGATGTGGCAGCGGCTTCGGATGCTCGTTTCGGTGCGGCGGTGTTGTCTGCCGGCTTGAAGGGTCCCTCCTGTTGATCACTGCTCTGGTACATCCCAGAGGTAGAGGACTGAACTGGAGGAACGCTAAGGAAATGATAATTACACTTACCTGGTAATTGTAGTTCCTTTAGTGACGACAGTTCAGTCCTCCTTCCCGCCCGGGTATTTTTCAGGGTATGCCTGTTTGATAGCCGGCGACAGGGATTTACAGGTGAGTCTACATTTCCTTTCTCTGTACTTGCTGGCCTTCTCGAGAACGGAGCAGGTGGTAAGAAAGCCTGGTTGGGAAGAAGGCAGTCTAGTGTTCTAGGGCTACGTGTTCTTTGTGTGGCTACTTATTTGTTGCTCCTTTGAGTCTGCTTTGTTATAGTGTACACTGGGATGCAAGTGGTGGTGCAGCAGGCTATGTCCAGTGATGTCATCATTCTGACAGACCAGTCTCCTAGCTGCAGGAGGAGATTGACAACCCAGAGGTAGAGGACTGAACTGTCGTCACTAAAGGAACTACAATTACCAGGTAAGTGTAGTTATCATTTTGATACTAGCGCTTTGACCCTCCAGGCGTCCGTTTGTGGAGCCTCTGTAACCAGGGCATCCATACGTTGGATTTAAGGTCAGGTGCAGCGGAAGGAGATCTGCAGATAGCAGGACAGGAGGTGGCTAAGCTGGAATCTGCCTCAGTCTACTTGGCGGATGCCTTTTATGATTTGGTGCAAGCGATGGCCTCTATCATTGCAGCTTGCCATTTCCTCTGGTTGAGAACTGGTTGGCTGATGGCTCCTCAAAAATTAGACTCAACAACTTACCTTTAAAGGGCAGCTTACTCTTTGAAGCACTGGATAAGCTAGAGAAGGACCTTGAGGAGTCCAAGGGCTCTTGACTGCCGGCAGACCGGTCGAAAAGGCAGAAGCAAGGGAACATCTCCAGGGGCCAACCCAGAGATTTTCAGAGATTTTGGGCAACCCGTTTTCTTCTTTTTCAGTGGGGATGTTACCTGCAGAGGGGACAGCCATTTTGAGGTTACAGGTGATCCAATAGGGGCTATTACTCTACCCCATCAGTCTCAGTGAAGCTAGGAGGGCCCAGGTGGGAGTGGTACCAGTAGGGAGGTTGATTACAACAATTTTATGTCACTTAGGTCAAGATTACCTCCGACCAATGGGTGTTGGAGATAATTTGAGAGGGATATGCATTAGAGTTTGCTCGACCTCTGGCCGAGGCCTTCGTGCAGTCTCCATGCTGGACCCCACTAAAGAAGGCTGTTCAGGAGACCCTTTAGTGGCTGTTGAACCTGCAGGCAGTGGTTCCTTTGCCGAGAGACCAGTGCGGATTTGGTTCATACTCCATTTTTTTGTAGTCCTGAAGAAGGAAGGTTTCTTCTGGCCTATTCTAGATCTCAAGCAGGTGAACAGTGTGTTGTGCATACCCCACTTTCACACACAAGCCTTGTGATCAGTGATCTTGGCCATGAGGAAGGGAGAGTTTCTCTCTGCTCTTGATCTCATGGAAGCATATTTGCATATCCCAATTTGTCTGGACCATCAGCAGTTCCTTTGTTTTGCTATACCTATTGGATACTTTCAATTTTGAGCCCTGCCATTTGGCCTAGCCACCACTCTGAGAACCTTTACCAAGATAATGGCAGTGGTGGCGGCTGCTCTGAGAAAGGAAGATGTTCTGGTACATCCATACCTGTACGACTGGCTAATTCAGGCAACGTCAGAGGTAGAGTGTGTCTCTGCCACTCAGTGTATGGTTGAACTGCTGCAGGAGTTAAGCTAAGTTGCCAGCGAGGCAGAGTAGACTCCAACCTGTCCAAAGGTTGGTGTATTTGCAGAACAATTATACTGGTGTCAGATTGGTTTCTGTGCTGGCAGACAGAGCACAGAAACTATGACAACGGGTGCAAAACTTTCTAGCAATGGGGGCACCATTGGCCTGGCACTATCAGCTCTGAGGGTCCATGGCAGCGCTCTTGGACCTAGTGCCCTGGGCTCGAGCACACATGAGATCTCTGCAGCAGGCATTGCTCTCAGTGGCTGCTACAACACTATCTGTTGTCAAGGAAGCTGGTCTGCCCATTGGACACGAGAGTACAGCTCACTGGGTGGTTGCAACAGAGTCACCTAACCGCGTGGGTATGCCATTGGAACCACCAGAATGGATTCTGGTGACTACCGATGTCAGCCTCATGGGCTGGGGAGTGCATTGTGAGTCTCAGGTCACACATGGACAGTGGACCCCAGAGGAGAGTACTTGGTCCATCAGTTGTCTGGAAATGAGGGCAGTCTACTTGGCCCTGCAGTTCTTCCATCCCCTGATTTATCAGTGGGCGGTGAGTGTGCTCTGACAATGCCACCACAGCAGCCTATGTCAATCGGCAGGGTGGGACAGGCAGTGCGAACCTGGTAGAAGAGATCCAGCCAATACTACTTTGGGCGGAGCAGAACCTTCAAGCCCTCTTGGTGGCTCATGTGGCTGGCAAGGAGAATCTTCAGGTAGATTTCCTTAGTCACCACTGGTTGGATCTGGGTAATTAGGAGTTAAATGTGACCATCTTTTACAACATCACAGAATGCTGGGGCATGCCAATCATAGATCTTATGGCCTCATTGAACAATGCCAAAGCAAGCAGATTCTTCAGCAGACACAGGGAACCCATGTCAGAGGGACTTGATGCCCTAGGGCAAAAGTGGTCAACGGGGGAGAGGAGGAGATCTTCTGTATGGGTTTCCTCCGTGGGCGTCTTCTACAGTGCATAGAGAGCCACAATGGACCGGTAATCCTTATTGCTCTGGACTGGTCTCACCAGTTGTGGTACGCCAATCTCATCAGTCTCTTGATTGCCAGGCCATGGCGTCTTCTGAGCAGGATCCCTGCTCTCTCGGAGGCCATTTCTAATGCTACAAGTTTGATTCTCGCTTATGGTTTGACTCTTGAAAGGGTGCGGTTGAGATGGGGGTGGGGGGGGGGGGGTATACAGCACCAGTGATAGCTATGCTCTTGAAAGCCGGGAAGCGCCCTACCTCCTCAACTTATTCGAGGATATGGCGCATGTTTGAAGATTTGGTATAATGGCAGGGAGCCTCTTTCATCATCTCTTCTGAACATTTTTGCATTTCTACAGGTGGGGCTGGACAAGGGGTTAGCCTTCAACTCCTTGAGGGTTCAGGTGGCGGCTCTCTCCTGTTAGAGGACAGGCAGGGTTACTCATTAGCCGCTCACTCTGATGTAGGTAGTGTCCTTAGAGCAATGAAGTATGTGCAGCCACCCTTACAGGTCGTCATGCCTCCTTGGAACCTCAGTCTGGTGCTATCAGCCCTAACTGGTACATCTTTTGAGCCTCTGGCCAGAGCCTCCCTCAAGGACCTTACTTTGAAAACTGTCTTCCTGGTGGCTATATGTTCAGCTCGTCGGATTTCAGAACTTCAGGCTCTTTCTTACAGGGAATGCTTCCTGGTCATGTCCAGGGAAAAGGTGGTATTGAGACCAGTTCCTTGCTTTCTGCCTAAGGTAGTAACTTGGGGATGACACTTAACTTGGATTTTCTGAGGCAATGGAGGGTTATCAATGTCCCTGTTTAATGTACATTACCAAGTTTGTTACAATGTAAACCACTTTGACTGAAATGATAAAGCAATATAAAAAACCTGTTAAAATCTCATTTTCATCTGAATCAGTTGGTCTCCCTTCTGTTTTTTTGCTAAGCCAGGGGATTCTGAGAAGGATCGGCAGCTACACTTGTTGGACTTGCACAAAGTGTTGTCGGTACTTGAAAAGCACAGAAGTCTTTTGGAAAATGGATAGGCTCTGTCTTGTTTGGAGGTCCCTTTAAGGGGGAGATAGCCTCTAAGGCTTCTGTGGCTCACTGGGTTAAGGAAGCAATAGCCTCTGCCTATTTGCTGAGAGGTAAAGATGTTCCGGTCGGTCTTCCTGTGCACTCGACAAGATCCCAAGCTGTGTCCTTGTGGATCATGGCCTTGTTCCACTGGTAGAGATTTGCAGGGCAGCAACATGATCAACATTGCGTATTTTCACACAACACTATCACGTGGATGTTTAGTCATCTAACGATGTGTGTTCTGGAGCAACAGTGCGTCAAGCTGGACTTGCGGGTCCCTCCCAAGTTTAGTACTGCTCTGGTACATCCCACACGGACTGGACTGGAGGGGACGGTAAAGAAGGTGAAATTAGTCCTTACCTGCTAATTGTCTTTCCTTGAGTCCCTTCAGTCCTGTCTAGGACCCTCCCCGATTGCAGTATTTTTTTTTCTAGTTCTCAGGTCTTGGAGGACCAGGTGTGTCTGGCTCCCTTCAGGAAAGATATTATTGAGAAGGACATCTTAAAAGAGTTAATTCTGTTCCTGGATCAGGATGGGCATTTTGGCAAGTATGGCTCTGTCACCAAAGTCTATCCTCTTTGTACATAATTCTAACATTCGTTAAGTGATGCAGTTCTATGGTAAGGTTGAATTTCCTGATATGTTCTTGTAGTCTGCTTTCTCAATAGGATACCGGCTCCTGGAATGGAAGGGGGAGCTCTTCTACTGTGACATCAGAATTCTGACATGCTCAGTCCCCAGCTGCTGGTAAATGGGGTGATAACCCACATGGACTGGACTGGAGGAACTCGAGGAAAGACATTTAGCAGGTAAGGACTAATTTCACCATTTTGAACATTGCAGCAAGCTTTCCAATTGAATGCTAAAGAATGTTTGGCTATTTATAAATTGCTACTATATTGAGAGCGTGTTACATTTTAATGCTCAGGCCTTTGAGAGGGTTTTAGATTGAATATTGATGAAGCTGACTTTGAAAGCGGGATTCATTTTCATAGCTATATAGGAGCCTCTTCAGGAGGAGGAAGGTCCATTCCCTGCTAATGGAACAGAGATTTGGCAAGAAAATTGGATGAGGATGACTTGTGTGCATGTATAGTGTGATGTGGTTGAGTGTGCAGACTGGAGGGAACTGCAATTTTAAATTTGTGTATGGTTGTATATGTACCTTTTTGGGCATGTAAGGCAAAAGAGTGCTTGATACTGGGGATGTGTCCTAAATATGCAGCTGCAGAGAGCACCTATATTCATTGTATATAGATGTGCCTCTAGATATAGCAGCTGTACGTGAATGGGTGCTTGCTATGTTTATTACTACTACAACTACTGAGCATTTGTATAGCGCTACAAGGCATAAGCAGTGCAGCACAGACCTGTAAGAGACAATCCCTGCTCATCAGAGCTTGCAATCTAGTCAAGACAGACCACACAGTAGGTGTAGACATAAGATACATCTAGGGGGAATGGTAAAGAAGCACAAAGGAGATCAGGTGAGCCAAGATCCGAAAGCAGCAGCAAAGAGGTGAGTTTTTAGCTTAGATTTGAAAAGGGCCAGAGAAGGTGCCTAACGTTCAGACTCAGGTAGCTTGTTCTAGGCATAAGGAGAGCAGCAAGGTGAAAGGAGCGAAGTCTGGAGTTAGCAGTAGAAGAGAAGGGCACAGATAGAAGCAATTTACCAGAAGAGCTGCGTTCTCGAGGAGGGGTGTAGGGAGAGATAAGAGGTATTCTGGTTGTCACTCTGAAGCTAGGGAAGTAGGTATAGGTATGTTTGGATGTGTGTGATCATCTCCCTTTAGGGAGCAGAACACAGATGTGGGTTTTTTGTGAGGTTTTTTTTTATTTTTTTGTATGAAGGGCATGTTTGGCTATGAGGAAAGCTATTTTGATTCATTGGGTGAATGTTTCCCCCTACCTTTGGAGACATAGAAGATGCAATTGCATGCTTTATAAAGATGGAGTGTGTCTCAATACAGTTCCTTAGCGTTCCTCCAGCTTAGTCCTCTACCAATGGGTAGTGCACCTCCTCCTGCAGCCTGAAGACTGGACCAATCAAATTTCAGCATCACTGGTGAAGCATACTGGCATTCCTCTACGGCTCCAGTGTGTCCAGTCTTCATGCAGCTTGAGGATGTAGTGAGCCTAGGTGCTGGGCTCACTAGGGAACCAGTTTGGCAGATAGTTCGTTAGCTAACCTTTACTTCTTTATTTGGTATGCTTTATTTTAATTTGTGGAACTGTTTCTTTAAAAAAAAAAAAAAAAAAAGGAAAGGGAATTCAATTGAGGCTAATAACGCTACCCTCCCCCCTCTCCTTTTGAGGGCTCCGGTGAAGGATTCTCTCCCCTGATTGACCACAGCTTATCCCCCTTTGGGTACCTCGGTGGGATCTCTGGCCCCTGGGCTTTTCGGGGCAGAGCTCCTGGACCTGCTTGCCGGCGGTGTGAGTTTCCAGGGGGCAGTGAGTTCACAGTGCAGGGAACGGCGTTTGTCGGCGCTGAGTTCTCTAGCACTGAGCCGGCTGCTCAATTTTGCTTCGCGGCGTTTGCCTCCCTCTGCTGCTTAAATTTCGGAGCAGCGGGGTTGCTGTACGGCGCATCCTGTCTTTGCCGGGGCAGGGAGTCTTCAGAGAGCGGGCAGGAGCAGCGCGCCAAAATTTTGTGAGAAACCGTGGCCATTTTGAGCACGCGGCCTCACGACTTTGTTTTTTCTGCCGCTTGCGCCCTCGGCGCGGGTTCCAGGAGCAAAGATTCCTCTGTACCGCGGCCGAAGCAGCCCTCCCAGGTCTTGTGTTTTTCTTTTTTAGTTCTTTTTTAGTTCTTCTGAGTTAACGGGTCCTCCGTTAGTCCTCGGGGGGGCCTGTCAGCGGTCTTCAACAGTTTTCCTTTGCTGACAGATGTTTTAAATATAAATCGGGGTTAAAAAAAAAAAAAAATATATATATATATCTAAAGTAACAACACAGCGGCAAGAGGGGATAGGAGAAGGACCGTCAGCCACAGCTCTGCTCGAGGGGCAGGTCCTCACTATTTCTGGGGTCTTAGGCTCTCCAGTTTCCCAGGGGCTGTACAGTATTAGGGCATCTATGTCATCAGGCCCCCAGTGTGTCATCTGTGGCTCTCGGAGGGGCGCTGGCACAGAGACAGGCATCTGCCAGCACTGTGCCTCCGTGTCCCTTAGCATGGAGCAACAGTTAGAACAGACTATTACCACGGTTGATTACACAGATACCGCAGGCCCCGAGGAGGCTGGGCCGGTAGTGGGACCTTCGGCTGCCATCGCTGAGACCGCAGGCGCTTCAGGCACGCAGTCTGGGTTTGCGAGCGCGCTGTCGGTGGATGATTTTTTGCCGGACTTTGTCTTACTTATGCATCAAGCGTTCTGTCGCCGGCGGCAAGGCTTCAGGACAGGATCCCTGTCTCTTCCCCTCTCGGACACGCGGGCTTCTCTAGCGGAGCGGGACTCACTGGGTTTCAAACTACCCAAACGACCGCGAGCAGTGGAAGCTGTTTCCTCCGAGACGGACTGGCAGGCCGGGGAGGACGCCGACGGTGGGAGATGCTGAGATAGAGGAATTAGAGGAAGGGGAAATCCCAGAGCTCGAAGATCAGGCGAAGATCATAAGAGTATTTCGCCAAGAGCAGCTGCCGGCCCTTATTGCGGAGGCTCTTCAGACGCTTCGGCTTTCTTCTGAACAGCCGGCCAAAGAGGAGGATGGCGCGGATCCCATCATTCAGGCGGTCAGGCAGACGCAGGTGGTTTTCCCTATTCATAAGGTAATTGATCAGATGATCCAAACGGAATGGGATGCTCCTGAATCCGGCCTCAAGGGAATAAAGATCATGAACAAGCTGTATCCCTTAGCGGATAAAGATAAGGACAAATTTCGTTCCCCAAAGATTGATGCTGTGGTCTCGGCAGTAACTAAAAAGACCACGATTCCAGTGGAAGGCAGTGCGGCCTTGAAGGAGGCACAGGATAGGAAAATGGACGGCCTGCTGAAGCAGTCCTTTGAAGCGGATGCGGTGGCGTTGCAGGCCTCCATCTGTGGGACATGGGTTGCTCGGACCTGTCTTCGCTGGGTCCAGCAACTGAAGCAATCTGCCTCTTTTGCTCCCGAGGAAGTGCGGGAGCTGCAGCGCTTGGAGTCTGGATCTGCTTATTTGGCGGATGTGCAATACGATCTCATCAGGGCCATTTCCAATAGTATGGCCTCCTTGGTAGCGGCGCGTCGGTCCCTTTGGCTAAAGAATTGGGCGGCAGATGGGTCTTCTAAGTCACGCCTTGGCAGGCTCCCGTTTAAGGGGAAGCTCTTGTTTGGGGAAGATCTGGATAAATTGGTTAAGGAGCTAGGGGACTCCAAAGGCGGCAGATTGCCGGAGGATAGGCCTAAACGGGGTAAACGTGCGGTCTCCTTTAGGGGTCAGTCTCGGGACTTTCGGAGGTTTCGGTCGCCCCGTTTCGTGGGGTCCCAAAGAGGACGTTATTTGTCCAGAGCCCAGGGATTTCGGGGGTTTCGCAGGGCAAATAGCGGATTCTCAGCGACAACCCCCGCAGCCTCTCGGAAGTCCCAATGAAGGGCGGCGGGTCCGGGCAGATGGGCTACCGATCGTAGGTCGTCTTCGGGATTTTCTGTCTGTCTGGACCCATATCACGTCCGATCAGTGGGTCTTGGAGATCATTCGCGAGGGGTATGCGTTGGATCTTGTGAGACCGGTGCTCGACTCCTTTGTTCAGTCTCCCTGCCAAGGTTCTCAGAAGAGGCTTCAGGTGCGGCAAACGCTGGACCGTCTTCTGTGCTTAGGAGCGGTCGTTCCGGTGCCGCCAGGGGAGTACGGCTTGGGGCGGTATTCCATATATTTCGTGGTGCCAAAGAAGGATGGCACTCTTCGCCCCATCCTGGACCTCAAAGGCGTGAATCGCTGTCTCCGGGTGCCGCATTTTCGCATGGAAACCTTGCGTTCGGTTATAGTCGCGGTTCGGGAAGGCGAGTACTTGACTTCTCTCGATCTGTCCGAAGCTTATCTCCATATCCCCATCAGGGCGTCCCACCAAAAGTTTCTACGCTTCGCGCTGCCTTGGGGCCACTTTCAGTTCCAGGCTCTGCCCTTCGGTTTGGCGACGGCGCCGCGCGTCTTCACCAAGATTATGGTGGTGGTGGCAGCGGCGTTGCGCAAAGAAGGAGTCTTAGTCCATCCCTATCTGGACGATTGGTTGATCCGGGCAAAGTCCCAGACCGAGAGCGTGCAAGCCACAGCGAAGGTCGTCGCTCTTCTGCAGTCTTTAGGCTGGGTGGTCAACCCAGTCAAGAGTCATCTGGAGCCGACACAGACTCTCGAGTACTTGGGAGTACTGTTCGATACTCGGAAAGGATCGGTGTGTCTCACGGAACGGAGGGTCCTGGCGCTTCAAGTGCTGGTGCGGGGCTTCCGGAAGATCGCATGGAAGTATCTTCAGCTGTTGGGGACCATGGCAGCGACGTTGGAGGTAGTACCTTGGGCCCGGTTTCACATGCGCTCGTTGCAGCGGACTCTGCTTCGTCGCTGGTCCAACCAGTTCGATTCGCTGAGCATGCGAATTCCCTGTCCACCACGCGTTCGGCGGGACCTACAATGGTGGCTGCGGTCGGCCTGTCTTCTAGTAGGAATGCCGTTGGAGCAGCCGCAGTGGATTCCGCTATTGACGGATGCCAGCCTGTCGGGCTGGGGAGCTCATTGCGGAGTGGACTTCGCGCAGGGACTCTGGTCTCTGGAGGAGAGCGGTTGGCCGATCAACCGCTTGGAGTTGAGAGCGGTGTTCTTGGCGCTTCAGAGTTTCGAAAAGCAGATCACGCACCGAGTGGTCCAGGTTCTGTCCGACAATGTCGCGGCCGTGGCCTACATAAATCGACAGGGAGGCACCGGAAGCGCGTGCATAGAGGAGGAGTCCCAGAGGCTGTTTGCCTGGATAGAGCCACGGTTGCAGGCGATTTCGGCAGCGCACATAGCAGGGAAAGACAATGTGACGGCGGATTTTCTCAGCAGGGTTCGAGTGGATGCGGGGGAATGGGAACTGCATCCCTCAGTGTTCGCGCAACTGGTGTCTCGCTGGGGAACGCCGGTCATGGACCTCATGGCCACCTTTCATTCTGCGAAGGTGGCGCGGTTTTACAGCAGGCGAAGGGAACACATGTCAGAGGGACTCGATGCCCTCATGCGCCCGTGGCCCTCGTCGGGTCTTCTCTACGTGTTTCCTCCGTGGGCGCGTAATTCAGCGCATCGAAGCACACCACGGTCGGGTGCTGTTGATAGCGCCAGATTGGCCCAGGCGCCCGTGGTATGCAGATCTGGTAAGGTTGCTAGATGGGGCTCCGTGGCGTCTTCCTTTGTCTCTGGACCTGCTGATTCAGGGACCACTCCTTATGCCGCGAGTGGAGAGATTCTCGCTTACGGCTTGGCCATTGAAGGACTGAGGAGAAAAGGTTATTCTAAGTCCGTCGTATCGACTCTGCTTCAAGCGCGTAGAAGGTCAACCTCTCTTGGTTACGTCCGGGTCTGGCGGATCTTCGAGGACTGGTGTTCGTGGCGTCAGGTCCGCGTAGCCACGGCTTCGATTCCAGTGGTTCTGGATTTTTTGCAGGATGGCTTTGTTAAGGGACTGGCGGCTAGTTCCTTAAGAGTGCAGTTGGCAGCTTTGGCCTGTTACCGCGGCAAAGTCCAGGGCGTAGCGCTCGGTGAGCACGCTGATGTCGCGTGTTTTCTGAAAGCGGTTTCCAGATTGTGTCCACCTCGGCGGATTTCCGTGCCTCCATGGGACCTCAACTTGGTGTTACGGGCGCTCGGCAAAGCTCCGTTTGAGCCGCTTTCCCAAATTTCGGTTAAGGACTTGACCCTTAAAACGGTGTTTCTGGTGGCGATTTCTTCAGCTCGGCGTATTTCGGAGCTTCAGGCTCTTTCCTGTAGGAAGCCTTTCCTTTGCTTTTCAGATCAGAAAGTGGTTCTCAGGCCGGTGCCTTCCTTTCTTCCGAAGGTGTCTTCTCCTTTTCATGTGAATCAGGAGGTTTCTCTGCCTGTCCTGTGGGTTGCGGGAGAGCACGCTTCAGATCGGGGCCTTAGTCGCTTGGACATTAAGAGAATTTTGCGATGTTATTTGAAGGTCACAGAGTCCTTCCGCAAGTCGGATTGGCTGTTTGTGCTGTTTGGCGGCCACCGGAAAGGGGAGCCTGCGGCGAAAGCTTCTATCGCCAGGTGGATTAAAGAGGCAATTGTATCGGCTTACATGTTACAGGGGCGCCCGGCTCCTGTGGGTCTCAGGGCTCATTCTACTAGGGCGCAAGCTGCGTCCTGGGCGGAACACGGTCTGGTCCCGCCTGTAGAGATCTGTAAGGCGGCGACATGGTCTTCACTGCATACTTTCAGTAAGCACTATCGGCTCGATGTGCTGGCGGCAGGGGATGCCTGTTTTGGTTCAGCTGTCCTGCGTGCCGGCTGGCACGGCCCCTCCCGTTGATACTGCTCTGTTACATCCCATTGGTAGAGGACTAAGCTGGAGGAACGCTAAGGAAATAGTAATTACACTTACCTGGTAATTGTAGTTCCTTGAGTGACGACAGCTTAGTCCTCCGTCCCGCCCTTGAGTTGAGAATTAAGGCACGCGAGCGTTCTGGACAGCTGTCTGTTCAGGTGAGTATTTCAGATACACCATATTCTCTGCTTCTTTTTCGTGTCGCTCAGTTCTTTTCCCTCGCTCCCTGGCTGTGGTTCGGCAGGCGAGGGAACCTTTGTTTTTCAGGGTACTACCCTTTCTAGTTTGGGAAAGGTCCCAGTTTCTTACCATTATGCAATCATTATGTAAGGTTAGCTAACTGTTATTGTTCTTGTTCTTGTTTTGTTGAGTCTGCTTTGTCAATAGTTCACTGGAGCTGTAGAGGAATGCCAGTATGCTTCAGCAGTGATGCTGAAATTTGATTGGTCCAGTCTTCAGGCTGCAGGAGGAGGTGCACTACCCATTGGTAGAGGACTAAGCTGTCATCACTCAAGGAACTACAATTACCAGGTAAGTGTAATTACTATATGGCAAACATGCAGAAGAGAGAAACTGACTGTTTGGCAGGAGCCCTTGTCTTAATAGTATAGCCCTCTTGTAGGCAGCATAGAAACATGAGGGCAGAAAAAAAACGCATGGCCTATCTAGTCTGCCCTTCCATATCAACTATGGTGGTCCTCTTTTTAGAGATCCTCTGTGTTTGTCCCATGATTTTTTGAATTCAGATACTGTCCTGGAGGTTGCTGATTGAGCAGATTGTTTTCATTGGTGGTCCTAATGTGACGCGTGTTTGTGTTTCTATGCAGTAGCTCTTTCTGGGTGAGAATTTTGGATTTGGCTTTAATAAAAAATTTTAAACATAAAACATGTGCTGCATATTCTGCAGCTGTTCTTTCTCTTTAGGACAAACAGGCTTGGAGGACATAACTTTGTTTCTTTTAATGAGGGAATGTTCGACCAGAAAACCACACTGCAAAAGATTTGGGTGGAAAGACTTGACCTGGTTACAGTGGAAGTTTGAGTGGAAGGAGCTCTATAATGAGGGAGAAGTGTTGTTCCTGTTGGTGCTTGTCATGACAGGTCTTAAACACCCCACTCTTGGTGGCCCTATGGGACTTAAAGAATGGCGTATTAGATATCTCTTCCCAAATATTTCCTGTGCCTACAAACTCTGCCTAATTCTGTGCTCTGATTTATTTTATTTATTGAACGGTTTTATATACCACCTTTCAGAGAAATCAAAGCAGTTTATATTTAACAAAATATGAACAATTACTTCATAACAGGGCCGGCCCGTCCATTGAGCAAGAATGTTTTTTGCACAGGGCCCCGCGTTTCAGGGGGCCCCGCGCAAAGAACATTCCGCTTTAAAAGTAAATAAAAAAAAAAAAAAAAAAGCTGTCCGCTGCCGCCACCGCAGCAGCGGCAGAATCGAGTGTCCCGCGGGGTCCCCCCCCCCTGCCCGGCAGAGCACTCCCTCCCTCCGTGCCTGCCTGCCTGCTTGCCCTCATTCCCTCTCCGCTTCAACTTTCAGAGCCGCGAAGGGAGAGCTGCTCCCTCGCGACTGTTAAGCCCGCTGGGGCAGATGGGAAATTTCCCATAAGCCCCAGCAGGCTTAACAGAGCCGTGAGGGAGAAACTCTCCATTCACGGCTCTAAGCCGAAGCGGAGAGGGACTGAGGCAAGCAGGCAGGGGGGGAGGGAGGGCGTGCTCTGCTGGGCAGGGAGGGCCCCGCGGGACACTCGATTCTGCTGCTGCCACAGCAGCGGCAGCAGCATCAGCCAGCTTTTTTTTTTTTTTTTAAGTTTTTTAATTTTCCCTGTGCTGATAGGAGGGAGAGGGTTTAGGACTGGTAATGGGCTGGAGGGGGGTTTAGGACTTGAGGTGGGCTGATGGGGTTAGGACTGGTAATATTCTGTGGGCTGATGGGGGGGGTAGGACTGGTAATGTGCTGTGGGCTGATGGGGGGGTTAGGACTGGTAATGGCCTACTGGGGGGCTAGGACTGGACATGGGCTGATGGGGGGGTTAGGACTTGAGGTGGGCTGATGGGGTTAGGACTGGTAATGTGCTGTGGGCTGATGGGGGGGCTAGGACTGGAAATGGGCTGATGGGAGGGCTAGGACTGGAAATGGGCTGATGCGGGGACTAGAAGGGAGCGGATACTGGGTGGGGCTGGAACTAGAAGGGAGCTGATGTTGGGGGAGATTAGAATGGGATGGAGCTGGGAGAGCGAAATGGAGAGGGGAAAAATATTTTGTGTGGGATGGAAGAAAAATCTACAATTGGCCGGGTATTGGAAGAGTATGTGGGGATTGAGGATGGACGGGTAAAATTTGAGTGGATGAAATAGGAATGAGGAAAGAGCAAAAGGAGAAAGATTAGTTTGTTAAAGCAGATGTAGAGAAAGAATGGAAAAAAAAAACTAGAAGAGAGAAGAAAGGACAAATGGACAGCAGATGGAGAATTAGCAGAAGACACGAAGAAACCAGAAGAAAGTGGCTGGAGCAATTGCAACTGAAAACAAAATGCACAAAAGGTAGAAAGATATCTCTTTATTATTTATTAACTGGAATATATCAGCTATGAGAAATGTGCATCATTAACGTCTGCGCTTTGTTTAGTAGAAGAGGAAATTAATTTAATTTATAGTTTTATTTCTACAGTGTTGTTGTACATTCCAAGTTTGGCTTTTGGGGTTCCCAGTTTAATTATTGTCTTCCTGTTTCTAAATTGTGATTCCTTGTTTGGTGATGGTCTATGTTCTGCATGTGTAACTGAGCTGAGGTATTCTGTTTATGTAGTTGCTGTTTGACATTGCCATTTGTTCTCTTTCCCCAGTAGGTCATGTATTGTTATTCTCTGAGATGTATTGGTTTAATATTTGCAGTGTTGCCTTTTGATAGGTAGGGTCTGGTGCTTTGTGAGTCCTGGTAGTGCTGTTACGATACGGTGGGTTTGCTATGGGTTCTAAATGGGCAGTGTTTGTTTGTAGTAGTTCCTAATGTGCCTGGCGGTTGGCACTGGATTATAGTAATGTAGAAATCTTTTAGTCTTTCTTTATCCATACACTCATTAAGAGGCATGTTTACTAAACGTTAGTGTATGGTAACATTATGCAAATGAGGCCCCTTATGCAAATGAGGCCCCGCACCGCGTCTCCGCACATGGCCCCGCACCCCCCTTGGGCCGCCCCTGCTTCATAACATGATTTAACAGTTAACTTTGTGTGTACAGTGGGTGCAGGTTAGGAGGTATGGATCAGCCTGCTACCGAAATAACATCTAATCGGAAGCAATGTTTGTAACAAGAAAACCTGATCCTGATGCCTCCTACCCAACAACCATCACAATCAACAATACTACTATACCCGTCAAAAAGAAGTAAAGTACCTAGGAGTAATACTAGACCACATACTCACCATGCTACCCCACATAAAACAGACAGTAAAAACCGTATTCTGTAAGCTCAAGACCATACAACACCTAAGACCCCTCCTCGACACACATGATTTTAGATCTGTAGTAGGTACACTCATCACCCCCCACTTCAACTATTGTAATAGTCTCCTAATTGGCCTGCCACTTAAAACACATATCTATTACAAAGAGCCCAGAACATCATCAATGTTGCCTCCCTGGTGATGGCCCCCCCTTGTACTTTTCCCCCACCCCCTATGTAACACCGCTTTGACCCGGTGAAAAGCGGTATATAAATAAATAAATAAATAAACATCTGTGCCAAAGTAATATCAAAAGCGTGCCTAACTGACCACGTGACCCCCATACTGCTAGAACTACGTTGGCTCCCTATAAATAGCCGAATAAAATATAAAATACTCCTGACAACTTTCAAACTCCTTAACATCTCCCCCTCCCACCTGACCACCCTCCTTCACTCTCAATCAGAATCAAGAACACGCAGACAAAACGCAGCCCATTCTCTCTCTCAACATACACAAAACCTTCAGAAAAACAAAGAAAACTACAAGCTCCAGAGCCTTCTCATTTGCTGCCCCCACCCTCTGGAACGAACTCCCAATAACCCTTCGCATGATGAAAGACCTTCATCTATTCCAAAAAGGACTCAAAACCCACCTCTTCACCGAGCATTTTGAAATCCCCTACCTCCCAAGAGCCACCCCCCACCAATCACAGATACACTCCCACCAGCCTCCTGAACCCGCAAGCGACTAACTCAAACAGAACCTCTGCTATTAGCACTCCGTATGTATTATGTAAGAAAAGAAAATAACTTCCTGAATGCACACACATTCGATTGTAATATATGTTTGTTGTCTATTGTTCTTTGTAATATTTGATTATAATAATTATTATAAAAATACTTATTCTTTGTAAATAGTTTTGACACAGCTGCATGCAATGTTACCTGTACATAGTTACAAATTACTGTTCCATGTAAAAGTATATAAAAAATTGTTAAAACTGTTCCCTGTAAACCGCCCTTGATCTCTGGAAGGGGCGGTATCGAAGAAAAGAATGAATAAATAAATAAATCTAATATATTTGAAGATGGATAGATATTTACAGGTGGCTACAGATAATGTCAATTTTATTAGCTTTCCATGTGTGCTATTATGATTTCTTGATCTCTCTTCTGAGTTGCTTATTGACTGCCTCATAGCTTGCCTCTCAACTTCCGAAACCTCTCTAGGAGGTAGAAGGAGACTAGTCTAGTGGTTAGAGCAGCAGCCAGAGAACCATGGAAGCCAGGGTTCAACCTCCACTGGTGCTGCCCTTTATCTTGGGCAAGTTGCCTCGGGTATAAAACCTATGGTGTAAGCTCTCTGGAGATAAGGGGGATATGTACTGTATCTGAATGTAGTTTGCCCTGAGCTACAATGAAAGACATGAATTGAATACCAATAAATAAAAGGAAAATCTAAGGTGAGGTAAATGCAAGAGAATTCCAGAAACTTTTCTGAGCTTCACTTGTGGCCATAAAATATAGTTGATCTGTCTCCCAGTCTTTCCTTTAATCACTGGGTAGTGGCGTACCAAAGTACACAAATGGGAATCTCTGTGAGGCTGGTGCAGAAAAATGCACTAGGCTTTGCGCACAGATTAGCTCTGTTTTAGCGCACACTTTTTAGGTGCTACCGATACAAGAACAAGATTCACACATGAGTTAATTGTTCAAAGCTTCAAACAGACAGCAGTGCACAGTGCATTTAAATTATTTTAACTAGATAGTAATGAGCTATGTAGCTCGGATACAGAAAAGTAAGCAGAAGACCAGATGGCTAAGCACAATACTAGCGTTATAACGCGAGGTCTGAAGAGGCATAAAGGGTAGCTCATTGTTCTGTGTTGGTGCCAGTGAGAGCTTTATGCTTGTTTCTTTGCACAAATGATGTGGTATTCTGCACATAGCAATTTTGCAATATTTATATGCAGAAGGGCAAGCCATCATGTGTGGATGTTATGCACAAATACCTATGAAGTACTGAACTGGCCCCTTGTCTTTGGAACACAATCCCCGCCTTGAATCTTATAAAAAAATTTAAGGTCAATCTAAAAACCTGGCTCTTTGAGCAGGCCACCTAGCTTCTGTTCTAGCAAATTTTCCTTCTTTTTATAATACTTGTGTGTCTGTGTTTCACCGTCTCTTGGAAAATATTGTCGTCCTACAACACTTATCCTTTTCTTCTTTTTGTCCTGTTTCTTCCCCCCCCCCCCCCGCCCAAAAAGCTTTTCTGAATGTGCATTTACTTGTAACTGGTTCATTATCTGTACTGTAAACTGCTATGATGTGAGTGTACCATTAACAGTATAAAAGATGCTGCAAATAAATAAGTAGATTGATACTACAGTTGCATGTTCATATGATGGAATGCTATTCTGTGCATGAATAATGCAGAATGGCTGTGTGCAGAATAGCATCCCATCATATGGTGTCAATACAGCAGCTGCTAGCACAGAAACCATGTATGCATTCTCTCAAATGTTAGCACATGGTTTTTGTGCACAGCTCGTTTGCATGTTTTTTTGTTTACAGCATTGGTGAGCTAACTAAAGATGTGCTGAGCTTTAGCACACAGCTCTAACACAAGGTAACTCCATTGCCTTTTGACCATCTTTTCTAAGTTCAAATATGGGACACTCGATCAAGCTGGGGGGTTCAAAGTTAAGGAAAATAAAAAATGTTTAATTTAATTTTAATCCATTAGGCTAGGTTTATAACTTTACTCACAAATGTGCCAATCAGGCCTACTTGTACTTCTCTACAGCATGAATTTTCTTTAAAATAGCAACATTTCCACTAAGATAATTAAATTCTGGGCAACTCAACTCAAAATTGTACTTTACAATCCTTAACTAAAATATAAAGGAGCCACTGAGTACCAAAATATCAATGAAAAAAATGCTTAAATGTAGGCATCATACAATTATATCTACCTAAAGTGCACCAGTTCACCAACTGGGCAGCAAGTATGTTAAGAGGCCTCAGAACAGAGAGGGGGGGGGGGGGGAACCAGCAAACCAGCAGTAAGCCACTGACAAAACCATGATCACTTAACCCCAAATGTCATTCATAGGCCTCAATGTGTGTGACAGTTTTTTAAAAATGCATTTAAAAGAAAGAGAAAACACTTAGCTGAATTCACAACACCCTTCAGTCAAACTGTCACCACACTTCGCTAAGAGCTGGATCAGTGTTAGTGTCGGTTTGAGTTTCACCCTCCACCTTTATTCGGGCTGCATCAGGACAAGGTTGCCAGCTCCGTTGAGGTTCCTCAGAATAAAGAAACCAATACTCTTCATCGATTATAAAGGGGCGGCACACAACATGCCAACAGTTCTTCACCAATAGGGTCAGCAGATTGACAGCCAGTCAAGTGACTTATTAAGACCTGCCGGCAGCACTACATTAAGAATGAAAATCCACTTGAATTCAAGTCTGAGCTTTTGAAGTCTATCCCCACTCACTGATTCGTCTATCGCTTCTAACACAAACCAATGTAGATCTTCCCAAAGATGGCCAGACTGTAAGCAATGCTCAACCATCAGCGCGTTAAGCATTTATGTGGACAAACGTGATTTGTGTTCTAATGGACGTATTCTCACTTTCTGACACATCCTACCCACGTAGATCTTACTACAAGGGCAGACAATTACATATATCACCCAGAAAGACTGACAGTCAGTAATATGTTTCAAAAACCTGGCTCTTTCTCTGTCACTGAGAAGGCAGCAGAGCCAGATTTGTCAGATGTGCTGAGGACTCGAGAGTTTAGGATTGCCAACTGTTAAAGTAACCCTTAGTCAGAATGATGTCTAAATTGTCTGGGGGTGTGTTTTTTTTTTTTTTTTTTTTTTTAGTTTAGCTCTACAGTTTGCCAGTGCTCCCCCCTCAATGGGCAGAGTAAGTGGTAGGTTCCAGCCAATTGAAAGGCTGCACTAGTCACAGGAAGGGTGGGCTGATTTTCTGCACAGGGTCTGAGAGAAAGTTAGTGGAATAAGTGGGTTTCTTGGTAGGGGTGAGTGGGTTGCTGAGAAGGTAGAAATGTAAGAGGAATGTGGTAAAATGTGAGGAGGCTTTTGCAGGCTGAGAAAAAGAATTGGGGGCATTGAAGTAGAGGAGTGCAGAAGCAGCATAGCACCAGTAGACAGTCAAAGATAGAATCTGTCTGAAAGTGATAGTGTGCATGTGTATACCTGACATTTGGAGGGGGGGGGGAGCATCAAACACTTTAATAGTGCCACATCTCATTGGTCAGCTCTCCATGTACTGGTGGGAGTTGACCAATCAGATACAGCAAAGAGTTTTTACACTCTGGGATTTTGCCTTTTTTAAATTTATGCTCCATTTTCTGTGGCTTTCTTGCCCAAAGTGGCAGTGTGTGATAGCGCAAAAACCATGGACATGGCAACACTGTTTAACTGTGAATAAACGGAGTTAGCTTAGCATGTGGTCTCAGCACTGTCATGCTGATTCTTTCTGAGATTTGAGTAAGCCAGCTAAGGGTAGCAAAAGCCTGCTAAATATTGCCCACCAATCAGGAATCTTCTTTTTGGAGCACATTATTAAAGCCTGGAAATTTAAATTGGCCTTTCATCTTTTGTGAATGAGCTGGTGTTGGGAGCTATTGTCTAGACCAGGGGTTCTCAATTCAGTCCAGGGTACATCAGGTTAGTGAACATGCATAAGGGAGATTTGCATACAATGGAGACTGTGCATATAAATCTTATACATATTCATTATGGTTTTCCTGAAAACCAGACTGGCTAGATATATCCTGAGGACTGGATTGAGAACCCCTTGTCTAGATAGGGAGTTTGGGTACTTCAGCAGATGTTTAATTGTGTTTATAGGTACAGAATAAGAGGTTAGTTGTAGTGTGGGCTGAACACAAAACTTTCAGTTATAATTCCCAGGATGTGAATCTGAATCCTGTACTCTATAACTGCTTCTTTGTGTCCTTGGAAGTCACCCTATCTCCCCTTGTCTCAGCTTTCCCATCTATAAGTGGGCAATAGTAGTCTTGTTTCTTCTCACCTTTAAGATACTGCAGGAGTTAGCTCGCAACTGGCCAAAATTGTCTTTTGAAGAGTTTATTCCAGGTAGAGTGGAGAAGGATCACGGCCACACTGAGATGAATTTCAAAAAATATTTTATTAAGGACCCAACTTAAACAAGTTTCGGCATTAGGCCTTCATCGGGGGTCTATAACATAAATAGAACCAAAAACATATCTTAAAAACATTACAAAAGCATATAAATAAAAAAATAAATAGTAAAAAGAATAAATGCATAACATAATATAATAAATAAAAACCAATAATACATTACCAAATACTTTGTAGAAAACCATCTCAGGGAGAACGGTGTTAAGAGAACTCTTTCCCAGTCTATAACATAAAGCACAATGAATTGTTCAGAGACATCAACAACAGGAACATATAAAACAAAAGGACAATAAATCCATGTGGTAAAACACTGTAAACTAATAGAAATGAGCACTAAAATTACAGAAGCCAAAAATACAACGGTACATATAAATTATAAAATGAACCATCAAAAAAATAATGAAAATCAAAAATGACAGGAGTGTAAGCTGAAAAATGGAGGAGGGGGAGGTAAGGGGGAAAGAAAGGGGAGGAGGGGAAAGGGGGAAGGGTGGGTAGGGTAAGGGAGAAGAGGGGGAGGAAGGGGAAGGGGAGAGAGGAAGGAAGGGGGGAGGGATAGGGGAAAGGAAGAGTGGGAAAGGGAAGGGAAGAGGGGAAAGAAAGGAAAGGGGAAGGGAGGAGAGTAGGAAATAAAGAAATTAAAAAAACATACTAAAATTAAGAGCACCATTAGCTATATATACAAAACTGTTTTGAAAACCCAGGATAGAGTACTGGCTTGGTAACCAAGAGACCACAGTTCAGTTCCTACTAGTACTCCTTGTGGTCTTGGGCAAGTCACTTAACCCTCTGATGCCTCAGAAGAAAGGCCTGATGATCTACTTTTGGTCACACTGCCAAGAAAACCCAGGAATCGGCATTGACGCAAAGGCACACATTGCACATCATCCCTCCAGCAGTCCTAGACCCATGGGTTGTGCCCCCCCAACAAGCAGATGGAGACTTTGCATGGTCAGCTTTGCTAATGTCATCTACACAGGCCATCGTGCCTCAGGAAGCTTGCCAGTATTGCTCATTCTCTAGCAGATGGGCTGCACTGTAGGGAGATTGGAAGTGACTCTAGGCCTTTGGTTGGAGTGAAGGGTTGAATTGAGCCGGTGTTTGGCTTACAAAGTTTTTTTGATTTATAAAAAAAAAAAAACGAATTAAAAACAAAACTGAGTGAAACCCTTGGGTTGGGAGCAGCCAAAAAACAAAAAATAGACTTCCTTATCGCATCCTCCAGTCCAGTTCCAACACAGATAGGTAGTCTCACCTGTCCAGCAACTTGGAGACTGAGCATGTCAGAATTCTGACCTCAGCATACTAGGGTAGTTGGAAGCCCCTTCCAGCCTCCAGTATTCAGCCTCCAAGCAGCTGGAGAGATGTCTCCCCATGGGGAGATACTTTTGTGGCCTTCTCCTCCTCTAGATCCTTTTTTTCTTCCTTTTGCGCTGTCCTTACTAGCAGCACCAGTGCCTGAAGGAAGGGGGAAGCCCTGATCAGGGACCCTTCCCCAGTGGAGCAATTGGCTCTTTAAGATTTGGAAGCAGCGAGGAGAGGAAGCTTGGGGTTGAGTCCGGGTGTCCAAAGCCTAGCCTGCTAACTGGAAGGGGAACGCTTCTCTGAGGGTCCTTTCCTACCTTCTGCTGGAGCCGTGACCACGGAAGATAGCTGGAGCTGAATGGTGTGAACATTTTCCCTTCCAGCAGGCCTCTCCTCACAGAAGCAACGTGACTGCCGAAGCCTCCAGGTAGGCTGAGCAGCATGCATTGGCACAAGCAGGTAACGCAGTCGCCGAAGCCGCGCGCATGACAAACACTTTTGTTTCTCACAGGGGTAAGCGGAAGCAAGGTCTTCATTGTTTTATTTGCCTTTTACTGTTCATTTTTAGGGGGTTTTGTGAAGGAGGAGGCAGAGAGAGGGAAAGGCCGGATAGTTGGGAACCCTGCCCTTCGGCGTGTCTAGGTGGGAAATTCAGAGGAGGCCATTTTTGTTCTTTCCCCTTCCCTCCTTCCCGCGGCAGCCAGTCCTCTTGGGGTTTTTTTGTAGCAGAGGTGAATTTGGTTTTCTTGCTTCCGCTTTAATCCAGGAGCTGGGCTTATTCCTTTTGATGAGGACCGGGAAAAAAATGCCTGCAAGACCAGTTTGCCTAGCTTGCGGGTCCAGGAGGGGTGCCATGTCAGAAGAGGGCTACTGCAGGGGCTGTGAGACAGAAGTATGCTCAATGGAGGATGACCTGCAGGAGGGAGCATGTATCTCAGAGGAAGCGGGGGAACTCCAGTAGGGGCAGAGTCCCAGTAGCAGGACAGGAGCTCCCCCTAAAAAGCCTAGGATCATGGCAAGGGCTCAGGAATCGCAGACCCCTTGACCTCCACCTCCAAGGATATCCTGACAGAGGACTTCGCAGAGGGGTTATCCCCAGAGTTCATCCTTATGCACAAGCCTTTTTGCATTAGGCAGAAGAACTTGGGATCCTTGCCTACGAAAGGGGCCCATAAGAGACCCTCAGCTGAGGAGGAGGAGTCCACCAGCATTTAGAGGGCCCACGGCCAAAGCCAGGCGTGGGGTGAGGCCTGTGAAGACTCTGCCTCGATGCTGTTGGAGGGACCAGAAGCACAGGACGATTGAGAAGCCTCACATATGGATGAGCTGGAGGAGGGCGAGATTTCACACGAGGAAAAGGCCTGCATTGTGTAAGTTTTCCATAGAGAGGGACTGTCGGCACTGATCACGCTTTCTCTGAAGACCCTCAATATGGCTCCAGGGTCGCAGATGGAGGAGGAACCCCTGGAAGATCTGTTGTTCCAGGCGGTCAGGAAACCGCAGACAGTTTTTTACATGCATCAGGTCATCAAACAGATGATTCAAGATGAATAGGAGGTACCGGAGGCTGGACTGAGAGAAGCATGAAAGATAGCATGCCTCTACCTGCTTCCCGAGCAAAAGGAAGAACTGTTTTGCTCCCCCAAGGTGGATGTGGCAATTTCGGCAGGTACCAAGATGACCACCATTCCAGTCTAGGGCAGTTTGGCCCTGAAGGATATCCAAGATAGGAAGCTGGAGGCCTTGCAGAAGCAAGCCTTCGACATTAACGCGGCTTAGAAACATAGAAACATGATGGCAGAAAGACCACATGGCCTATCTATTCTGCCCTTCCATATCAAACACTACAAGAGTCCCCTTTTTTTCCTTTAGAGATCTTCTGTGTTTGCCCCATGCCTTTCTGAATTCAGACACTGTCCTCATCTCTACCACCTCCATTGGGAGACTATTTCATGGATCTACCACTCTTTCCATAAAAAAATATTTCCGCATATTACTCCTGAGTCTATCCCCTTTCACCCTCATCCTATGTCCCCTCGTAGAAGAGCTTGCTTTCAATCGAAGGAGGTATTTAAATGTCTCAATCATATCACCTCTATCCCTCCTTTCCTATAAAGTATACATATTAAGATCCTTAAGTCTGTCCTCAAATGCTTTATAATGAAGACCACTAACCATTTTAGTAGCCACCCTCTGTACTGACTCCATCCTGTTTATATCCTTTTGAAGGTTCGGTCTCCAGAATTGCACACACTACTCCAAATGAGGTCACACTAAAGACTTATACAGAGGCACTATCACCTCCTTTCTTCTGCTGGCCATTCCTCTCCCTTTGCACCCAAGCATCCTTCTAGCTTTTGCCATTGCCTTTTCTACCTGTTTAGCTACTTTAAGATAATCGGACACAATCACGCCTAGGTCCCGCTCTTCTTTTGTGGACAAAAGCACTTCACCCCCTGTACTACATCGCTCCCTTGGATTGCTGCAGCCCAAATGCATGACCTTGCATTTTTTAACATTCTCTTCAGGCCTCAGTGTGTGGCACGGTCATGGCATGTACCTGTCTGCGCTGAGCATAAGGTTTCTAGGAGGAAGCAGAACAGCAGGTGCTAGCCCTCCCAGAAGCAGCTAAGCTAGAGTTTGGGGTGGCCTACTTGGTGGATGCCTTTTATGACCTGATTAGGTGTCAAGCCCGAAGCATGGCAGCAGTGGTCTCTGTGCTCAGATACTTGTGGCTCTGGAATTGGTTGGCAGACTGTTCCTCCAAATCGCGCCTGAGCAGGCTCCTGTCCGAGGGAAAGATCTTTCTCCAGGAGAGGCCCCGGAGAAGTTGGCCAAGGACTCGGGGAAAGTCCAAGGGCGGTAGACTCTCAGAAGACGAGCAGAAGCCGGGACGGTCACCAGCGCAAGGACGAGGGCAAGCACAGGACTTCCGGCGCTTCAGGTCTACTCGATCCGGCACCTTACCAGAGCAGAAAATTTCCCCCAAGAGGTCAGCCCTTTTGAGTCTCCAGGGGAGCGGGAGGGTTTTTTTTCTTTCCACTTCTGCCACCAACAAGAAACCACAATGAAGCGAGGCGGGTCCAGGCAGAGTTGGTTCCTGTAGGGGTAAGACTGCACAGATTTTACTCCGCCTGGGCCCAGATCGCCTCCAATCAGTGGGTTCTGGAGGTCATAAAGGAGGTCTATGCCCTCGAGTTTGCGCAACTGCTCAAGTAAAGCTTCCTGCAAACTCATTGCAGAGCACCTCACAAGCTCCAGGCGGTGTGGGACACCCTGCAGAGGTTGGTTCAGTTGCAGGCCGTCACAGAAGTGTCACGAAGCCAAGCCAAATTCGGTCGGTACTCTATCTACTTCATGGTCCCCATGTATATCAACAGGCAAGGGGGTATGGGCAGCATCCCTGCATGGGACTTTAATTCAGTGTATTCGACACGGACCACAGCACCCTTTGATCCGCTGGCCGAGTGCTCGCTGAAGGACTTGACTTTTAAAAACGGTTTTCTTGGTAGCCATTTGTTCGGCCAGGAGAATCTTGGAGTTGCAAGCTTTATCTTACCGAGAACCTTTTCTTTCCATTTCTAAGGAAAAGGTGGTACTGCGTCTGGTTCCGTCCTTCCTGCCAAAGGATTTCTGCATTTCATGGTTAATCAGCCGGTTACCCTTCCGGTATTTTCGGGCGAGGAGGTTCCCTGTTGGAACCCCTTTTGTGGCTCCTGGATGAACGTCACGCCCTCCGGCATTACTTGAAAGTCACAGATCGGTTCAGGAAGATCGATAGGTTGGTTATTTTGTTTGGAAGCCCTTGTAAGGGAGAGGCGGTGTCCAAGACTTCCATTTCCTGGTGGGTGAGAGAGATGATTGGTTCGTCTTAGCTGCTCAAGCATAAAGCAGTACCAATGGGGCTGTGGACCCACTCGACAAGGACACAGGCGGCTTCCTGGCTGGAGTTGAGCATGATTCCACCAGCAGTTATCTGCAGGACTGCAACATGGGCGTCCCTACATACCTTTTGTAAAGCATTATCATTTGGATGTGCAAGCAGCGAGGGATGCAGAATTTGGAGTTGTGGTGGTTCAGGCTGGGCTTGCAAATCCCTCCCAGGTCTTGTACTGCTATGTTGCATTCCATCCGTGTTGGGACTGGACTGGAGGATACGATAAGGAAGGTGAAATTAGATCTTACCTGTTAATTGTCTTTCCTTGAGTATCTTCAGTCCAGTCCGTGACCCACCACTAACTGATTCTCATTAGTTCAGACTGCGATCCCGGACCTCAAAGAAGTACATCAATAAGTCATTACGGAATGGTCAAAGGGAGAGCAGAGGTAAGTGGTTCTAGTCCATTCTGGGGAAGAAAAAGGTGTGTGTGGCGGGGGGGAATTGGGAGAACCGGGGATGCTCTTGAACAGAAGGTAGGTCAGGCCCTTGGGCACTCTTGCTCATCTTGGGGCCACCTTTCCTCATAGTGGGGGGGGGGGGGGGGTTCTTTCCTTTGCGCTCTGTTTAAGGGGTCTCAAAGATGTATTTGTCCTTAATTATAGGCCTGGTGTTGCAGGATGCATGTCTTTTCTCTTCTTTTTTTTTAAACTTTTATTTTCATTTTGCAACAAACAAAAGAAACAACACACCAAAGGAGACAAAACAAGTATACAATAAAGAAAAGTAAACCCAATTACCCCCCACCCCCACGCTTCTTCTCTAGCTGATTATGTCAGCATGTGAGCGCTTCCAAACAACAGTGATTATACATCAAAACCAATCAAAAGAGTATCTGCGATACAGAAATAATCATGGGACAAAGATATATACAAATTTAGACAGTCAGATGAGAGCATTGAGCAGAATGTACATAGTCATTGAGCATCTTCCATTTAGACCGATGATGAGGAGTCTGAATGGGGGAAGCAAACATACGAGGTATTTGTTCATATTTACTGTAGAGACAGACATGATTCCACCATTCATTGGGGCTCAGCTGAGAGCTATTTTTCCAGTATTTCGTAATTAGGGAAATAGCAATGCCAAGCATAAAGTCCAAAAGGAAGTAAGCTGTTTTTGGAAGAGAGGGGATCCCCGCAGCTGAGCGAAGTCCCACTATCCTCCAAGAAAGGGGCTCTTGAAAGTGCAAAATAGACTGGATACGACCCCAGACCCGACGCCAGTAATACTGTAGTGCGGGGCATTCATACATAACATGAGGTAGTGAACCAATGGCCGCATGGCATGTCCAACAGCTATTGCCCTGAGTAGTGTTCCATTTGGCTAATCTGTCAGGAGTGTAAAAATACCGGTGGGCTAGAAAGAAGAGTGTCTGAGTGAGTGAGGCGGATCGGGAGACCCGTGTCACTCTACTCCAGACAAGGCTCCATTGCTCCGGGGTCAAAGTCACATGCAATTCTCTCTCCCATGCTTTCTGCGCTATAGGGGTATCTCTAGTTATAGCATTACATAAGGTTTTGTAAAAATTGGATGCTACACCCGGTGAACTACCGATAAATCGGATAGTCTCCAACCAACCTTGTGTAGGGGAGGCCGATGGCGGGAGCACCTTAGCACTCCGAAGGCAATGCTGAAGTTGCATCAACTGAAAGTAGTGTTTCGCTGGGAGACCAAATTCAATTTGCAATTCACTAAAAGTTTTCCAGCGACCTTCATGGAACAACTGACTAGGAATCCAAATGCCCCTAGTGTACCAGGGGCTCCACGCCATCGGCTTATTTTGTATTCGAAATCGAGTGTTATACCAAAGTGGGAGCTTGTCTAACGGACAGAGTCGGGAGTCTAAAGAGTGCATAAGATTATTAAAGGCACCTAAGGTGTCTAAAAGCATTGGTGGAAAGTGGGAGTCTGATGGGAGAGTCATACCAGGGAGAAAAGTAAGAGGAATCGGTTTGCAAAGGTCCTCTTCTATGTCTAGCCACACAGGTCTACTCGGTACTGGATCTTCCAGCCAGCGAGCACCTTGTTTGAGAAGAAAAGATTGATGATACTTCAGGAAATCAGGGAATCTGACACCCCCATTTTCCTTATCTGCTTGCAGCTTATGTTTCGCTATCCTAGGTGTCTTGTTTTGCCACAAGTATCTAGTCAGAAGGCCCTCTATATCTTTATATATACGGCGAGGGAAGAGACAGGGCAACATTTCTAAGATATAATTCACTTTCGGAACAATCATCATTTTTATGGTTTCTAATCGACCCCACCAGGTAAGTGTTAAAGGAGTCCAGCGGTGAGTAAGCGCCCGGACTTTAGAGGTTAAGTCTTTGGCATTGAAGGAGATAGTGTCTGCCAAAGGAGAACAATAGTGAACCCCAAGGTATTTGACCATGCGAGGTTGCCATAAAAAGGGGAAGGGTTGCATATCTGCCTGATGAAGCAAAGGATTTAATGGAAAGGCTACCGACTTGGTCCAATTTATCTTATAACCGGACAGTTGTGAGTATTTACCAATTTGCTCTAGGACAGCCGGTACTGAGTCTATAGAGACAAAAAGCATAAGGTCATCAGCATACGCTGAAATTTTGATTTCCCTATGGGTGAAGGGGACTCCATGAATCTCCTCCGATTGCCGGATTAGTAAAGCCAAGGGTTCAAGTGCAAGATCGAAGAGAAGTGGAGACAGTGGGCATCCCTGGCGAGTGCCGCGTTGAAGGGGAAAAGGCTGAGACTTTAAAGCATTGGCACATATACTGGCTGTAGGCTGTGCGTACATGGTGCGAAGACAACGGAGAAAACCTTCCCCGAATCCGTACCAGCGGAGGACTGCAAACAGGAAGGGCCACTCTAAGCGATCAAAGGCCTTCTCAGCATCAAGTGAGAGGCCAACAAATGGGCGATCAAGATTAACTGCGGTAGTCAGTACATGGCATAGAGTCCGAGCATTGTCAGCAGTTGATCTACCAGGAATGAAACCGCATTGATCTGGGTGTATTAAGGTAGGCATCCTATCCGAGAGCCGGGTAGAGAGAATGGTGGCAAATATTTTATAGTCCGCGTTTAGGAGGGAAATTGGACGATAATTAGCTGTTAGTTGCGGGTCTCTCCCCTCTTTCTCAAAAACTACTACATTTGCCATTGAAAAGGACCCAGAAGGAGAACCCTCCTCGGCCAGAGCAGAAAAATAAATTTTCAAAACTGGAGCTAAGTCAGCGTGAAAAGTTTTGTAGAATTCAGCAGGGAGACCGTCTGGGCCTGCGGCTCGACCTGAGGCACATTTCTTGATAGCAGAATGAATTTCTGAGACAGTAAATGGTGTGTCCAAAGCCACTCTATCTTCGTCAGATAGGGTCGGTCTTTGTACCCCTGAAAGTAAGCGTTCAAATACATCTGGCTCAAAATCACATTCAGATTGATAAAGCCGAGTATAAAAATCACGAAAGAGTTCTAAGATTTCGGTATCTTTAGTGACCAAGCCCCCCCCCCGACGGATTACGGAGGGCGGTAACACGCTTGGCTTCTTTTTGACCTTTTAGGGCATTTGCTAATAATTTGCCAGCACGATTATTTTCCCGATAATATAGCCCTTGTTGTGATTCGATATTTTTAACAGCAGCAGTGTACAAAAGCTGATTGTATTGAAAACGCAAGCGTTGTAAACGGAGTAAAACACATGGGTCAGTACGGGACGTGAGGAGACGCTCCCCAGCTTGTATCTGCTGCTCTAGAATCAGTAAATGCTGCTTTCTTTGTTTCCCCTGCCGAATTTGATAGCTAGTTATAGTGGCGCGGATAGATGCTTTAAAACCCTCCCACCAAGCCCAGCTCGCTGTATCATGGGGGGAGTTAAAATGAAAATAATCTTGGATAGCGGCCTTTATATCAACCTGAAAATCTTTTTGACCCAGTAGGGATCTATCAAAAAACCAAGCTCGGGGAGAATCGTCCCGCGCAGTGACACGTAATGATAAAGATATGGCAGCATGATCTGAAATATGGAGAGGATGAGTCCTAGTCGTGTCTACTTGAGAAATCAGTGCTTTGGAAATGAGAAAGAAATCTATTCTAGATTGGGAGTGATGGGGGGCAGAAAAGAAAGTGAACTCTAAGTCGGAGGGGTGAAGCAGCCTCCATATATCTACCAGCGCAAGGTCTTGCATCAGAGCTGTAAGGGTAGCAAGACTCTTGGGTGGACTACTCGTTCTAGGCGGCTGTCTATCTATCAGAGGGTCTAACACTTGATTAAAATCACCACCAAGTATTAATGGAGTATTGGCAGAGGCCTGTGCCAACTGCGCAATACTTGCATAGTAAGCAGGGTTGTCCACATTCGGGGCATAAATGCAAATACATGTAAATTCACTATCTCCAACCTTAAGATGTACGCGGGCCCATCTACCCTCCTTGTCAGCGCTAGTATCAATTACAGTAGCTTGCAAAGATTTCTTAACCAGAATGGCTACCCCGCACCGTTTGGAAACGGCGGGAGAATAGGCAGCCACCATGTAAGGCTTAACATTGAGTTTCAGTGTTTCAGCAGAGTTTAAGTGCGTTTCCTGAAGAAACGCTAAGTCAGCATGCTCATGGCTAAGATAGCTAAGGATTTTCTTTCTCTTGATTGGACTATTAATGCCCTTTACGTTGAGTGATAAGATTTTACATAAAGCCATTCAGACAAGTTAAAAATTCTGAGCATGATAGCGCACATAATTTCACAATGTCCCTCATATTGACTGTATCTGGCTGTACATATGGCAGAAAAGAAAATAAGCTTAGATAATACAATGAAGCGCCCCACATGAAAAAAGAAAAACCGCAGCGCGGTAGAGAAGAAGCAGAACCCCAAAAATTACTGGCGACCATGTGTCTGCGGGGAGAAGCCCCAGAGAAGGCCGAAATTGAAAAAACACATAACCTGTAGGACTGTGCGTGCTCCGAATCCGACCGAGGCACACATGGAGGGACAGGAGACCACACAACAAAAGTCATAGAAAGAAAGAAAGAAAGTCCAGGCAGTCTCTGTACTGAATTATGACCGCCGCATCGGGCCCTTCAAAATGGCGGACAGAGCCGGCAAATAAAAGTCCAAGTCGTTGGATTAGCGCATCTGCTCTGCTTCTTTGGAGTCTAAAAATGTTGATAGTAGATCAGGATCTTCGAATGTCCTGGTTTGGTTGTGGAGAGTCACTCGGAGCTTCGCGGGATACAACAGGCCAAAGCGAGCCTGTAGCTGTTGAAGTCGAGGGCGAAAAGCAAGGAGTTTCTTCCGTCGGTCGACTGTAGGCTTTGCCAAGTCAGGGAAGAAGGAGACTTTGTGACCTTCAAATTCCAAATGATGGTTCGCCCGGGCAGCATTTAAAATTTGTTCCACTTGTTGATATCGTAGCAAGCGAAAGATAATAGGCCGGGGGGTCGTTCGGTTGAGCGCCATGTGGGTAGGAACACGGTGTGCTCGATCGATTTCCAGTTCTTTATGAAAGGTGATCTTCAGCAAGGAAGGAAGAGTTTTGAGCAGGAATTCTCTCATATCTCCCGCTTCCACCCCCTCCGGTATTCCAATGAGCCTCACATTGTTGCGACGGGCTCGATTATTGCTATCTTCTAACTCCTTTTGAAGATTCTGTATCTGGCGCTCAGCCTTGTCCAGTGTGCCCAAGCGCACCGCGTGCGAGTCGAGGACCCCCGCCATATTGTCCTGCCGTAATGAGAGACCTTCAAGTCGGTCCTGGAGCACTCCAAAGTCTTCTCGCATGGCTCTAAGCGCTTCTCCATTGGACTGCACCAATTCCTTCACGCCGCGTATTTCCTCTAAAATCTCCAGGTGCATTTCGGGGTTCTCCCGAAATGGAGCCATCTTCTGTGGGGAGGACACCTCTATTTTGGAGCGTTTTCCGTGAGAAGAAGAAGGAGACCCGAAGTCCAAGCGCGCTGGTTTATGGGCCGCCATCCCCCCCGAGGTACCCCGGTCAGCCCGGAGCGAAATAGTAAGTTTGTATAGGTATTATGTCAGGATTCTAAGTAGGCCTCTCGGGAGCTTCAGCGCGAAGCGTCTTACCCGCTGGACATCAGGCTCCGCCCCCCATGTCTTTTCTCTTCTAATTCTGCTTTGTCAGTAGGATACTGGGGGCTGGAAGGGGCATCCGGCTACCCTAGTATGCTGAGGTCAAAGTTTTGACAAGCTCAGTCTCCAAGTTGCTGGACAGGCGTGACTACCCATCCATATTGGGACTGGACTGGAGATACTCAAGGAAAGACAATTAGCAGGTAAGGCCTAATTTCACCTTTAAGTTCAGCAGAGAGGTTTGTCCCTTGAATGGGATCCTTTTGGAGGGGGGGCGGGGGCGTTCGTCCTGCTGCATTGGGCAATTGTGGTGGCTGCTCCCCAGCAGTGAGTGTCATGAACTGTGAAGGGCGTTGATGGCCTCACTTGCAGTGGAGTTTAAACCCGGGAGCCCAGGTCCCTCCCTCCATACTTGCTCGAGTTCTCCACTGATGTCCTCCTGACTTCATCCGGTGAGTGTTGCTCATTGCTATATAGTTCCGTTCATCTGACCGGGTTTCTCCGACCTCGTGGGGGGTCAGGGACTGTGTGCTTGTCTGACACCTCTGCATTGCTTTGATCCTTTTCCCGGAACGGTCTTGGTTAGCGTGCAAGTGCATGCTTGGTCCAGGGTGGTTTGCAGCATGTCAATGAGCAAGCCCATCTGTGCAGAGATGGTTTTGGAGGCTGGACTGTGCTGCTTATGCTTGGGAGAGAGCAAAGCAGGAGTGCAGGTTTTAAAATCTTCACAACTGGTGGCGGTGCTTCAGGGAATCACACTGGATACAGACACAGCTGATTCTTCCCTCCCTCAGCACTGCTCCACTTTTGTGGAAAAGTCTGTCATTTTAGAACGTGCTGAGGCGAGAAAGGTGCAGGGGGAGTCTGCTCAATTTCCAGGAGCTAAGGCTAAGTGGAAGCACAAGGCAGTGGTGGCTTCAGAGGTCAGGGCTCTGATGGATGTGGATGAGCCTCTGGCCAAGAGGAGCCAGAGCTCCCTGGAGATCTTGGAGACTTCTGATTCCCCAGGGTTCTCGACCTCTGTGGAGGCAGCAGAGGGATCTCAGGGGAAGACCTAGGGGGCTGAGGTGGACGGGGAGTGTCTTTCAGCTGATGAGCCTACAGTGGTTTGAGTCTTTCACAAGGAAGTGCTGGCTTCCCTTATTTCCCACATTTTGGGAGTCCTCAACATGGTCAGATCGACTGCTGAGGAGTTGGCTTTGGAGGATCCTTTGCTGCAGGGGATCTGTTCTCCGCAGGACTTCTTTCTGGTACACAGGTCAATCAAGCAAATGATTGATAGTGGAGTGGGAGTTGCCCGAATCGGGTTTGCAGGGCAGTTGGACCATGGCGTGTCTGTACCCACTGGCTCCAGAGGGAGGAGAAGCTGCTTAAGTTCCCCAAGGTGGATGCCTTGGTCTTTGCGGTCACCAAGAAGACCACAGTTCTGGTGGAGGGAAGCACAGTGCTTAGGGATGCGCAGCACCGCAGATTGAAGACAGTGCTCAAACAGGCATTTAAGGCCAACACGTTAACCCTCCGGATCCCATTTGCAGGGTCTAACTTTGCAAGAGTCTGCCTTTCACTGGGTGCAGAGCTTGCTGGACCTGGGCTCGGGATCCAAGGCGGCAATGTTGGAGTTCAGCTCTGCTTACTTGGTGGATGCTTTTTATGACTTGGTCAGAGTGTCGTCCAAGAGCATGGCATCTGTCGTGATGGTTTGCCATCTGCTTTGGCTCCGGAACTGGTCGGCGGATGCCTTGTACAAGGTGCACTTCACCAAGCTGCCATTTAAAGGCAAGCTGCTGTTTTCGGGAGGCCTTGGAGAACTTGGTCCAGGATATGGGGGATTCCAAGGAGGATAAGACCAGGGGAATCAAAACTCCTAAGGGGCAGTCCCAGTACCTTTGGAGGTTTCAGGTGGTGTATTTCACCCTTTCAAATGGGAAGGTACCCTTACAGGGGTGATTTGGCCACTTGCGGACAGTGGACAGGCAGGGTGTTTTACCCCTTGGCTTCTGGTTCTGCTAAGAAACGAGGGGGATCCAAGGGTAGGAAAGGATCGGGGGGAGGCTCTGGCTCTTCTACTCTGCTTGGGTCCATATCACTCGACTAGTTGGTGCTAGAGGTTATTTGGCCAGGCTACGTGTTAAAGAACTGGCACAGCTGGTCCCCGATGCCTTTCTGCTCTCTCCTTGCAAGTCCGGGCTAAACAGATGGCAGTTTGGACAATGCTATTCAGGTGGCTGCTATTGGGGGTGGTGACACCTGTGCCTGCAGAAGAATACAGGCCAGGTCGATACTCCATATACTTGATTGTCCCCAAAAAGGAGGGCTCTATTTTCCTGATTCTGGACCTCACGTTAGTCAACAGGGCATTGAGGGTGCCACGGTTCCATACAGAAACGATATACTCTGTCATTGTGGCGGTTCAGAAAGGAGAGTTTCTGACCTCGTTGGACCTGTTGGAGGTGTACCTCCATATTCCATTTCATGCCAAGCACCAGCGCTTCCTGCGGTTCAGTGCCTATGGGCTGCTTTCAGTTCCAGGCTCTGGCTGTGGCAGCAGCCAAGATATACTGGTCCACCCATATCTGGATGACTGGTTGATCAGGGAAAAGTCCCTAGCGGAGAGCCAGATTGCCACACGCAGGGTGATGGAGCTCCTGCAGAGCCTAGGTTGGGTGGTGAACTTCGAAAAGAGCCTCTTGGCGCCTTTGCAGCAGTTGATTTACTTGGAGGTACTGTTTGATACCCAGGAGGGACTGCTGTCCCTGCCTCCGGAGCGTGCTGGAAAGGTGAGAGCAGGTTCGGCTTTTTTTTTTTCCCCTCTGAATGACTCAACCTTTGGCTTGGCATTACCTGCAGCTCCTGGGCTCCATGGCAGTGACCATCAATTTGGTACCATGGGGACTAGCCGACATGTGACCCCTCCAGCGAGCTCTGTTGTCATGCTAGTCCCCCTCAGAGGGACTTGCTATCACAGAGACTACAGTGTCCAGGGTGGTCAGGTTCATCCTACGGTAGTGACTCACCCCCTGGCCTTGATGTCAAGCATGCTGTTGGAAATTTCCACCTGGGTGACAATGACAACTGATGCCAGTCTGTTTGGATGGGGACGCATTGCCTGACTCAGATTGCTCAAGGTCAATTAATGGAGGAGGAATCAACATAGTTGATCAAACTGGCTAGAGCTGAGGGCGGTATTCAGGGTCCTCCTGCACATCGACTCGTGTGCAAGGCTGGGCTGTGCAGGTGTTTTCGGACAATGCGACGATGGTGGCCTATATCAATCGCCAGGGGGGGGGGGGGCACTGTGAACGCAGCATGATGGAGGAAGTAGGCCCATTACTCGACTGGGCGGAGGAGCATCTCCTAGCCCTATCAGCAGTGCACATGACCAGCAAGGAGAATGTGCAGGCGGACTTTGAGCCAATACGGTTGGACCTGGCAAAGTGGTCCTTGAAGGACTCCATGTTTCGGAGGGTGGTCAGATGCTGGGGTCAGCTGTTGATGGGCCTTATGGCCTTGGCATCCAACGCCAAGTTGAGCCAATTTTTCAGCAGGAGATGTGAGCGCATGTTGGAGGGTCTTGACGCGCTGGTGTAGCTGTGATTGCAGGAGGGACTCCTGTATGTTTCCGCCCTGGCCGCTGCTAGGGCAGGTGGTGAACAGCATAGGGCTGGCATCTGAGGCTGTGGTATGCAGACCTGGCGCTTCTCTTAGTGGCGGCGCCTTGGCAGCTCACACTGCAGGATGATCTGTTGGTTTAGGGACCATTGTGTATGTCTCAGGTGGATCAATTCTCGCTTATAGCCTGGTTCTTGAGAGGGCAAGATTTGAGTAAACAGGGTTATTCACAAGCAGTGGTAGTGATGCTCTTTAAAGCCTGGAAATGGACTACCTCTGTCTTCATCAGTGTGTTGAGTATATTTGAGGACTGGCGTACCACCAAGTGGGGTGTAGGCTCTGTTCACATCCATCTTTTTGGCGTTCTTACAGGTGGGGCTCTGGAAGGGCCTGGTGCTGGGCTTGCTGTGAGTGCAAGTGAAAGGGTTGGTCTGTTATCGTGACCAGATTTGGGGAGGCATTTCTAGCCACACAACTTGATGTGTTTTTTTTTCTCAGGGCAATGCGCCAGGTGAGGTTGCCTCTGAGACCTTTCGTCCCACTGTGGGACCTGAACTTGGTGCTGTTGGTGCTTATGGAGCCCTCTTTCGAGCCATTGAAGAATGCGTCTGTGAAAGATCTTATGCCAAAGATGTTTCTTGGCATTACAGTCCTTGCCCTGTCGGGAGCTCTTTGTTTTTTCATCCGGAGAAGGTGGCTCTGTGGATTCTTCCTTCCGTCCTTCCCTCCTTCCCAAAGTGGTCTCCCTGCCAATGTTGAGGGGCAAAGAGGACAACTGCAAGCTGCGGTTGCTGGATGCCTGACAGGTGCATCCATACCTGAAGTGGACAGACATGTTTCGGCAGTCTGACTGCCTTTGTACTCTTTGGGGGAGCATGTTAGGGAGCTTCCAAGTCTTGATAGCATGTTGGCTGACTGAAGCAATTTCCACAGTGTATCTGAGGCACAGGTCTGTGCCGCCAGGGCTACATATAAACTCGACCAGGGTGCAGGCAGCATCATGGGTGAAAGAGTCTGATACCACCTGGAGAAATTTGCAGGGCGACCACTTAGGCGTCTCTGCATGTCCTTGTGAGACATTACTGTCTCAATGTCAATGCCCTGTTCAATGTAATTTCAGTTTGTTCAATGTAAACCGCACTGATGCAGAATAGCACGGTATATAAGAGAATATAAATAAATAAATGATTCGGAGCTTAGGGTATTACAGGGAGGTACCCACAAGGCCGAACTGCAAGTGGCACTGCTGTGGTAGATCCCATGCATCTGAACTTGACTGGAGGGATGATGTGGAAGGTGAAATTAGTACTTACTTGCTAATTACCTTTCTTTGAATCCCTACAGTCTAGTCCGGAACCTACCCTTCTGACGTTCATCCGGTCTGTGTGTTGCAATCAGGAGGGAAACATAGAAACATAGAAATATGACGACAGAAAAAGACCACATGGCCTATCTAGTCTGTCCTTCCATATCAACAACTACAACAGTCCCCTTTTTTCCTTTAGAGATCCTCTGTTTGTCCCATGCTTTTTTAAATTTAGTTACTGTCCTCATCTCTACCACCTCCACTGGGAGACTATTCCACGGATCCACCACTCTTTCCGTAAAGAAATATTTCCGCAAATCACTGCTGAATCTATCCCCCTTCACCCTCATCCCATGTCCCCTCGTAGCAGAACTTGCTTTCAATTGAAAGAGGCTCTCCCCCTGAACATTTATGCCACGGAGGTATTTAAACATCTCAATCATATCACCTCTATCCCGCCTTTCCTCTAAGGTGTACATATTAAGATCCTTAAGTCTGACCTCTTATGGTTTATAATGAAGACCACTAACCATTTTAGTAGCCACCCTCTGCACCGACTCCATCCTGTTCACATCCTTTTGAAGGTGCAGTCTCCAGAATTGCACACTATACTCCAAATGAGGTCGTACTAAAGACTTATACAGAGGCACTATCAACTCCTTTTTTCTGCTAGCCATTCCTCTCCGTATGCACCCAAGCAATCTTCTAGATTTTGCCGTCGCCTTTTCTACCTGTTTAGCTACTTTAAGATCATCAGACACAACCACGCCCAGGTCCCGTTCTTCTTTAGTGGACAAAAGTACTTCACCCCCTATACTATATTGCTCCCTTGGATTGCTGCAGCCCAAATGCATGACCTTACATTTTTTAACATTAAATCCCAGCTGCCAGATTCTAGACCATTCTTCAAGCTTAGCTAGATCCCTCCTCATGTTATCTACATCTTCCTGGGTGTCTACTCTATTGCAGAGTTTGGTATCATCCGCAAAAAGGCAAACCTTACCCTACAGCCCTTCCACTATATCACTAACAAAGATGTTAAAAAGAATTGGACCAAGGACAGATCCCTGGGGCACACCACTGGTAACATCCTTCTCCTCGGAGTGAGCCCCATTTACCTGTACTCTTTGTCAGCTCCCACCCAACCAATTTCTATCCCAAGCAGTAACTTTAGGGTCCATCCCTAGGGTGCTCAGTTTGTTTATAAGTTGCCTGTGAGGAACAGTATCAAAGGCTTTACTGAAATCTAAATACACCACATCTAGGGCTCTCCCTCGGTCCAACTCCCTGGTCACCCAGTCAAAGAAATCAATCAGATTTGTCTGACAAGCCCCGCCTCTGGTGAATCCATGCTGCCTCGGATCCTGTAATCCGCTGGACTCCAGAAATCTCACAATTTTCTCTTTCAGCAGCGTTTCCAATAACTTACTCACCACCGCAGTTAAACTAATCGACCTGTAGTTTTCAACCACATCCTTACTTCCGCTTTTGTGTAAAGGCACCACATGAGCCTCTCTCCAGTCCTTTGGCACCACTCCCAACTCCAACGAGGCATTGAAAAGGTCAGTGAGTGGAGCTGCTAGAACGTTCCCAAGTTCCCTCAGTAAACTAGGGTGTATCCCATCCGGTCCCATCGCTTTGTCTACTTTAAGTTGAGCTAGTTTCTCATGAACACAGTCTTCTGAAAATTGTTCAAGATGTCCCTTGCTTCTGATCATATTTGTGGGTGTTTTCTGAGGTCCTGTTCCTGGTTCTTCATCTGTGAACACAGAACAGAAATATTTGTTAAGCAATTCCGCTTTATTCTCATCAGCTTCTACATATTCCTCCCCTTCATCCTTGAGTCTGACAATACCACTTTTGCCCTTCCTCTTCTCACTAACATATCTGAAAAATGTTTCATCCCCCCCATTTTATTGCATTGGCTGTTTCCTCCTCTTTTTGAATCTTTGCTTTCCTGACTACTTTGCTACTTCTCTAAGTTTTTTCCAAATATAGATGCCTGTCTTCCTCTTTCTGTGATCTCTTGTATTTCATGAAGGCCTCCCTCTTTTTCTTCACTTTTTTAGCTACCTCTTTCGAAAGCCATAGCGGTCGCCTTTTCCTTTTACCTTTATTTACCATTTTAACAAAAAGGTTGGTTGCCCTTAAAATATCGCCTTTCAGTTTTGCCCACTGTTTGTCTACATCCCCCAGCTGTTCCCATCCCGCTAACAACTCCCTGAGGTATTGGCCCATCTTGGCAAAGTTAGTCTTCCTAAAGTTTAAGACCCTTACCTTTTGAATGGATTCTAACTGCCCTAGTCCTAATACTGATCCACACCTTCTGGTGATCACTGGATGCAAAATGATCTCCTCCTATAACATCAGAAACACTTTCACCAATTGGTAAGCACCAAGTCCAGTATGGCCCCTTCACATGTGGGGTCTGTTACCAATTGCTTGAATAGTTCTCCCTGTAGAGAATCCAGGATCTCTTTACTTCTAGATGATACTGCAGCAATATGCCAATCAACATCTGGCATATTGAAATCCCCTATCAGTAGCACTTCCCCTTTCGTAGCAATGCTGCGTATGTCTTCAATTAACTCTGTCCACCTCTTCCTCTTGTGAGGGAAGTCTGTATATCATGCCAATGCAAATAGATTTTTCTTTCCCTCTTTCTAGTTTAACCCACAATGCCTCCTCTCTCCCTTTTAAGCTCTGTAATTCCAACGTTTTAATAGTATTTTTTACATGTAGTGCCACTCCTCCTTCCCTTCTTCCTACCCTGTCCTTTCTGAATAAAGTATAGCCAGGTATAGTTACATCCCAGTCATGGTTTTCTGTGAACCATGTTTTTGTAACTGCCACTAAATCCAAGTCGGCCACTCCCACCAAAGCTTCAACATCAGGGATCTTATTCCCCATGCTACAGGCATTTATACACACTGCTTTCCATATGTTACCCCTGTTACCCATTTCCATAAAGGTATTTAATGCATCACTTACCTGGGGCTTTCACTTACCTGGGGGCTTTTTTCACCCATCCCCAATGAATCTAGTTTAAAGCCCTCTTCAGTAGATTAACCAGTCTGCTACTGAAAACGCATTGACCTTTCTTGGACAGATGGATACCATCTCTGCTCTGCAACCCTTGGAAAAGCATCCCATGGTCTAGGAAACCAAAACGCTCTCGATGACACCATCCATGCATTCATCTCCAGGATGTGAGCCTCTCTGCCTTGGCCTTTACCCTCAACAGGGAGGATTGAAGAGAACACCACCTTTGCACCTAACTGCTTCACCCTCTGAACCAGAGCCATGAAGTCACTTTTGATACACTCAGAGGGATACCTGGCAGTATCATGTGTTTCAACATGGATTAGCAACATTGGGTAATAGTCAGTGGGCTTGATGAGTCTCGGCAAACTCTCCGTAACATCTTGGATTTTGGCACCAGGCAGACAGCATACCTCTCTGGACATCAAGTCTGGTAGGTAGATGGATGCCTCAGTACCCCTCAGAAGAGAGTCACCAGCCACCACTACCCTTCGCTTCCTTGTCACTGATTCTGCAACTTTGGGGTACTTGAGCTCTAGTTCTTCCCTTTCCAGGGATACTTTCACCTCCTCCACTTCCAGGGCTGCATAATGGTTCTCCAGTTCAAGGGCTGGAGAAGTTGGATGGGTGATTTTGCAGACCCTGGTGACTTGTGTCCAACCTTCGTCATTCTGTTGGCACCCATCTTCTCCTCTGCTAGAGAGCTTGGATGTTTCAAGAAGCATCTCATCAATGTACTTCTCACTGTCTTGAATGCTCCTCAGCCTCGCCACCTCCTCTCTGAGTTCCTCCACTTGTTTCCTCAGAGCTTCAGCATGTAGGCACCCTGCACAAGGAACCGGTCCTTCAACTGGCATTGGGACCTCTGTCTGTAACGGGGCAACAGCTTTAGCGATACAATGTTTCACAGCCATTGTTCTGTTTGTGGAGCTTAGGTATCTGTTAAAGCAAAAGAGAGAGATCTACCAAAGTACCAGCCAGTTTCCCAGCTGTCCTTTCAGAGAAAAAGCAGTTAAACCACTTTAATAATATTCAAAATGTGCTGTTCCAAGTCCCTGTGCTTTGTTAAATGGGGAGGTGCCCTATAAAGCAAGACTGCTCACTAGGGGTGGATGGGAGTTGGGGTGGGTAGGGAGGGAACTAACACCTGATTAGGTGTCAGTTCCCAAAAGCTGAGAAGGTTACTAGAGTTTAAAACCTACTCTGCTAAAGAAAATATTGCCACTAACCCACCAAAAAGAATGTAACTTTGCTTTAAAAATATACCAGAACCCTTTTAAGAGCTCCCAGTCAGAGCTAGCAATTTAATAAAAATAAACCCTCAAATCCTTACCGTTGTTTGACCTGTAGAGGAAGCCAATCTTGTTCCGTGTCATGCTTTTGTATTAGTGTAGAGTTTTGGTCAGCTATGGGGGTCTGATGGACTTCTGAGGGTACTAAGAGTAAACTCTGTGTGTGTGTTTAGGGTTTTTTGCCATGGCAATAATCAAGCGTGAATGCAAAGAATTTTGTTGCAAGTACTGACAATGGGCATCAGGATGGAACCAGTTCTGTTTTTGGGCCCATGGGGCATGGCTCCTTTAAAGTGTGGCCTGAGAGATATCAGGTGACAGGTTTTTGTTATTAAATTCTAGATTTGCTGTTTGGGACCATTTTGGGTCCATGTGGGCTTAATCTGCTTTGTAACTCCAATGGCCAGGTTCCTGAGGCATGGTGCCCTATATAGATGACATCGGCAAAGTTGGTCATAATCGGTCTCCATCTGCTGGCTGGGGTGGTACAACCCATGCATCTAGATTGCACTGGAGGGATTCAAGGAAAGGTAATTAGCAGATAATATTACTTAAGTTGAAATTAGGCCTTAACACGCCTTAAGTACTGCAATGGCCCATAGAAATCAATGGACCGTGATAACCTTTAGTAAATGCACATTAAGTGCTAATGTGCATTAATTAAAGTTAACATGCCTCTAAGAGTGGTACCAGCATGAGCTAGCGGCATGCAAGCTAAATGCACTTTTAAAAATTATGTATAAAAAGCAGACTTCGGGCTAATAGTTATATATTGAACCTGTATAGACACAGGTTGCCTAACCACAAATTGGTTCATTTATGATGGCTCTTTAATACATGTTGGTCTTAGTTTTCATTTTATAAAAGCAACATAGATGCCTATGTGCCTTAATTAACTAGGTTCCCAGCACTATCCCAGTAATGCCCAAATACTCTTGCTTGTATGTGCATACATGAATTCCACACAAATTATGTCCCCAGAAATATCTACGCCTATTGCAAAAAATAGGCGCTAGGTTTCTGTGTGCTTAATTTTTACCTCTGGAATTTTCTAATATCCATTCTCCGGGAACAAGCAGGAAGTCTGTCCTCGCATATGGGTGACAGCGCCGATGGAGATGCGCCATGCATGCATGGTCCCCTTCCTGCCCAAGGGTGCCATCTTGCCTCAGTCTCCTTTTTCTGTGGAGCCCTCTGCATGTCTGTCGAGTTCCCCTGGCAAGAGTGATTTTTTTTTTGATGTCCGTTTTGTGTACCGGTTCCTTCCCGCCCCTGAGCCAGCTTGCCTCTGCGTCGCTCCTTGGGTTCGTTCCTTTGTTTTTTCCCTCAAGGTGTCCCTCGACTGGCATTCGCACCCTTGAATTTTATATGCCAACATTCATACAAGATTCGATGGCAGTTAAGTCAAGGAAAATAAACACGTTACATTTGGATAATCTTGCCAAGAATTATTTTCTTCTCTCCCAATAGAAGGATCCCCTCTTGGTTATGTAATGCAGATACTAATTCTCATGATAACCCAGAATACCAGAAACGTATACAGATGATAGTGATATTCAGCTATTATCCATATAATTAATTACCACCACACAAATAGCAATTATAGCTTTATATGAATAACATAATGTACAGCACTTACATGGATTCTACTGTTTAATATATATGTATAATTTTATATGGATATCTTAGTGTCACACCAAGTGGTTTGCCTCAGTATGTTTATCTGTTTTTTATAGAGGCTGTGCTAAACTATATATGTGTTGTGTGTATTGTGATAAGTATATAGTGGATAATAGCAGATGGCAGATAAAGATCAGTATGGTCATAGAAACATAGTAATGTTATGGCAGAAAAAGACCATATGTCCTATTCAGTCTGCCCTTCCGTACCAAGTACTGTAGTCCTTCTTACCCCTTTAGAGATCTTCTGTGTTGGTCGTATGCTTTCTTGAATTTAGATATTGGTCCATACAGGTTGCCCAGAAGGTTGCTAGAGCAGACCCTGCAGTCCAGTACAGGTTACTTTCCACATGCCTTTGCTTTTTAGCAATCCTTAAACACATTGTACTTAAGCTGCCAGCCTACCATGGGAGCAGCAAGGCTGTGTAAAGACAAAAGGATCAGAATTTAGCAAATTTCTCAAAATAAATGATTTTACTGATTAAAGCTTTTTAGATAGCTAATTTATGATATTTTTCGCTGTATATTGAATACATTAGCATTTTCTTTCCCGTTACAGCACCCAAAAAGTGTGCAATGCTGGCCCAAAACCTTTGATGCCTTAGCATTCCCATGGGCAGTTATACAATGCCTGGGTTTGAGAGTTGCATTTCAAAAATGTATCTGATGCGGTGATCTTTCAGTAGAGGGAACACTGTCCAGTGAGAATATCGCTTGGCATTTCCCTTGTAGCTCTCGTCTCAGTAACTGCATAAATGTATCAAAGAAACACTTCGGGGTCGGCCTCTTCTAGGGAAACTCCCAAATCCCTATGCCAAATATCTGTTAGCATTGGAACATCGGTAAATGATTTCTTTGTTGCTGATCTTTGGATAAATAAGAAGTTAGTGTGTTCACTTTTTTCACCAATATAATGAAAGTATCTAAAGTTAATGATGCGTGTAAGATTTTTTGCACTAACTTGTTCTTCTGTATAATGCCTTTTTTGGGGAATACAAAAAATTCCCCTCTGGTCCAAATATTCACTGCAGTAATTTAAAATATTGCATTGTAAAGGTATCTTCATACATGAAATCCTGTATTGTAGACAGCCCTCTCTCTAATTGGTTAAACGCAGGGTATAGTGTACCTGGACAGGGATAAGAAATATATCTCAAAGCTCTTGTAGTACATGTCACCTAAGTCTTACGGAGACTAGGTTGAATTTCTTCACTTTAGTGTGTAATATTTAACCAAGGAGAAATTTAGTTCTTACCCGCTAATTCTTTCCTTGAGTTTCCTCCAGGCCAGTCCAGGTACGCATGGTTGTCTCCATCCACCAGCAACTGAACTGAGCATGTCAGAGTTCTGACAAACCCCCTCAAGAGCCCTCACCCTTCAGCTCCTGACTCTAGTCTCCTATTATCCAAGCAGCTAAATAACCGCTCCAGGAATGCAAATAACCCATTCCCCCTCCCGAGTCACAGCCTGGACTGAAGGGGACAGAAGTAACATGATACTGTCTAAGGAAAAGAAAAAAGCAATATCACACTGTGTACACTGTACAACTTAGACAACTAGAGGATAACAGGTCACACCACTGAGGGCGCCCCCTCCCTGCACTGGGCCACACCAGAAAAAGAGAGAGCTGTACTTCTTCAACCAAGTTCTTACACTCAAACTGTGTACCAGGCCTATTGCTGGGCTCACCTAAAGTCTGATTACATATTCTACAACAATAGGGAGGGCCCTGGACTGGCCTGGAGGGAACTCAAGGAAAGATAATTAGCAGGAAAGGTCTAATTTCTCCTTCTTAATATCCCTCCAAGCTAGTCCAGGTATGCATGGGATGTATCAATATAGAACCTAAAGATAGGCGGGACTTGCAAGACCAGCTTGAATCGCCGCAGCTCCAAAACGAGCATCACTCATCACCTGTACATTGAGCCAATAATGCCTGGAGAAAGTATAAAGCGACGACCAGGTTGCTGCCTTGCAAATCTCTGCCAGTGGTACAAGACTGTTTTCTGCCCTGGACACCACTAGTGCCTGAGTTGAATGGGCCCTGAGTCCCACTGGCAACACCTTTCCACTGATAGTATAGGCAGAAGAAATGGCATGTTACACCTAACGAGCAATCAGTGCCTTGGAAGCCGCTTCACTCCTATGCAAGCCTCCGTACACGACAAATAAGCAGTCCAACTTACGAAGGGACTCTGCTCTTGAGGTACCTTTGTAATACCCTACGCAAGTCCAAAAGATGCAGCTGACGGTCGTAGTCCGACTCCCCCAGTGAGGGAAACACTTGCAGAGACGGTTTGATTCAAATGGAAATGAAAGACCACCTTCAGAATAAAGGATGGAACCAGTCGCAACACCACCACCACCTTAAAAATCAACAAGAAGGGCTCCTGGTACTACAGTGCCTGAAGCTCTGAGATCTGCCGAGCAGAACAAAGCACCACCAAAAACCATATTCAAGGTAAGGTTCACCCTGGCCAACTGTTCGAAGGGTGGTCCTGTCAATACAGACAGCACTAAATTCAAGTCGCACGGAGGGATTGTAGAACTCACTGGCAGACGGACATGTTTCACTGCCTGCAGAAAACAAACCATGTTAGGGTGAGCCGCTAAGGAGTGACTCTGCACTCATAATGGGCAAGAGCCATCACTTGCATCTTCAGGGAATTTAGAGCCAACCTCTTCTCTAGGCCCTGCTGGAGAAACAGCAAATATCGGGGGGAGAGCAAACAAGAGGGCAAATTTTTTGCTCAGGGCACCATTCTTCAAATATTCATCAGACTCTTACATAGGCTACTGAGGGGAATTTTTTCTGGAATTTAACAATGTAGCAATCGCTGACTAGGCATAACCCCAACAGCCCAGCCACGCCCTCTCAAGAGCCATGCCGTAAGCAAGAATCAATCCATCTGAGGCATCAGTATCAGGCCTTGGGACAAGAGGTTGTCTCTGTCCAGGAGTCTCCACAACGGTGCTACAAGCAGGCGCATGAGATCCACATACCACAGCCTTCTCGGCCAGTCCGGTGCTATGAGAATCACCAGACCCTCGTGATCCTCTATGCATTGTAGCAGGCGTCCAATTAGCGACCATGAAGGAAGTACATACAGCAGCCCTTCATTCGGCCTCAAGACCCTCAGACATGCGCTTTCTGCATCTGCTGTAGAACAGACTCGCCTTGGCATTGTCGTGAGTGGCCGTGAGGTCCATTTCTGGAATCCCCCATCTCAAGGTGATTTCATGAAACACCGCCACGTTCGGTTCCATTTGCCTGGATCTAACCAGTGTCGGCTCAAAGTCTGCCTGAACATTGAGCTTGCTCGCTACATGAGCCGCCGACAGGACTGATAGGTTCTCCTCTGCCCACAACAGCAAGCCTTGACTCTTCCAACAGCAAGGCACAGCCTGTGCCCACTTGCCTGTTGTACGCTACCATGGTTGCGTTGTCTGAACGCACCTGATCTTCCGGGTTATCAAGTATCGAAAGGCCTGCAAAGCCAGTAACACCACCCTCATCTCTAAGCGGTTGATGGACCACAAAGTCTCATCTGGTAACCAACGTCCCTGGGCAACCTGTGCCTGGCAACGACCCCCCCCCCCCCCCGCCCAAAAGGCTGGCATCTGTTGTCACCAGTATTCATTGCAGCTGCTCTAGTGACATGCCTGCTGTGAGATGGGTGGCTTGAAACCACACCCATAGGCTGTTCTCTACTTCCCCTGGACATTCCAGTCTCTCAAACAGGCTGGGTCTGCGCAAATCATCTGGACAGTAGTGCATGCTGTAACAGTCTCATGTGGGCTTGAGCCCGGGGCACCAGATCTAGTGCTGCTGCCATGGAGCCCAGCAACTGCAGGTAATACCACACCTCTGGCGCCTTCATCTGCAAAACAAATGCCACACCTACACCTGAAGCTTCCGTACTCTGCCCTTGGGCAAGGAAACCAAACCCGCTAGAGTGTCAAACTGAACCCGCAGATAGACCAGACGTTGGGGCCAGCTGGAGCTGGCTCTTGGTTAGGTTGACTACCCAGCCCAGACTCTGGAGAAATTCGACCACCCGCTGTACAGCTTCAACTGTCTTGGTCTCGGACTTTGTCCGGATAAGCCAATCATTGAAATATGGGTGAACCATGAGCTGCTTTTTCCTCCAAAGCCGCAGCTACCACTACCATGACCTTGCTGAATGAATTTGCGGGGTGCGGTAGCGAGGCCAAATGGTAGTACTCTCAATTGGAAATGCCTTATTGGCACGGCAAATTGTAGGAACTGTTGGTGGTCCAGTCAAATTGGGATATGCAGATAGGCCTCAGCAAGACCAGGGCAGGGCATCCAGAAACGCGCCTTGCCTCACCGCTAGAATGATCAACTGCAGGGTTTTCATGTGTGAAGTGCAGCATGCACAAGGACAGATTTTACATGCTTGAGATCTCAGAATGGGCCAAAAAGTTTTTGTTTAACTGTTTTTTTTAATATGCTGTATTATTGGTAATGTACATTAAACAGGAGCATTGATAACTTGGATTCTTCTGAAGCAATGGAGGGTTAAGTGACTTGCCCAAGGCCACAAGAAGTGCTAGTGAGAACTGAACCCTGAACCCTGGTCCCTGGTTCCCAAGCCAGTGCTCTAACCACTAGGTGGCTACCCTACTCCTTCCTCCTTTGGCATCATGAAATATATGGAATACCGACTGGATCCGCACTAGTTGGGAAGCACCGGAACAACTGCCTTGAGATGTAACAAGTAGCATAACGTGTCTTGCATGGCTCCATCTTTCCAGAGGGAAACAACAAGTGCCTCAGAGAGGGAACAGACAAATTCCAGGGCATACCCCTTCATGATTTCAAACACTCATTAGTCGGTTGTTATGCCAGCTCCGACAGGGTAAAACTGTTGTAACCGACCGCCTATTGCCACCCCCTGGACTTTCCTGGCATCATTGTGGCTGCTTAGCTGGGCTCGCAGGGGTTGAGAAATAACCTCGACTAGATCCTTGGGAGCTGAAAAAAGGCTGTCTCCTCACCCCAAATCACCCATGCTGTTATGGAGAAAACCAGTTAGCCTGGAATCTGCAAAAATCCCTTGGTTGGCCCCATTGGGGGGTGCCCGACTTGGGCCCTTAGGTTTATCCTCAGGCAAACAGCCCACCTTAGAATCACCCAAGTCCTTGACAATCTTTCCTATGCTTCTCCAAACAGGAGCTTACGCTTATATGGAAACTTACTGAGTCTGGACTTGAAGGAGGCATCCGCCGACCATCTATGCAACCAGTGGAAATTCTGGGCAGCCACTATAGAGGCCATGGTCTTAGAGGCCACATGGACCATATCGTAAAAGGTATCCATGATATAAGCTTGCTTTAGTAAGGACTCCAGCTTATGGTCCTGGAGATCCTTAAGAGCAGCTCCATCTTCCATGTGGATAGTGGTTGTCTTGGTCACCGCCGAGACCAAAGCATCCCCTTTTGGCATCCACAGTAGATCCCTTTCCTCCTGAGGAATAGGATACAGGTGACTCATCACCCTGCTTCTTCTCAAGGTAGCCTTGGGAAACTCCCATTCAGAGTCCATCATTTTTCTAATAATTCCATGTACTGAGAAGCAAGTCTGCTCACCTTTGAAGCCTTGCTGTAGAGGATCCTCAACCTGAGCTGGAGGAGGATGTTCAAAGCCGCAAGAGAATGTGTGCAATAATGGCAGCGAGCTCTTTCCTGTGGCAGAGAATCTTCCCCTCCTCAAGCTGGGGCCTGCTGGTTCACCCTTAGAGGTCCGAGGGGCCCTCTCCGAGCTCCTCAGAGGTCTGTGACAAAGGGGAGTCCTGATGCAGCCAGGTATCAGCTTCTCTTTTCCTCTCTTCTCCAGAGGTGCCCATTCCACTGAGGTCTCCTTTAGGAGGGACTCAACCTCCATCTGAGCAGGTACTTTGGAGAGAGAGAGCTGTAGGCCTGCCTGTTTTCTTTTTAGGCAGTAGGCATACTGTTCAACACTCTGCTGCACGGCTAATCTTATGCCAACCTCGTCATGCCCATATTACTCCTCTTCTCAAGTCACTTCACTGGCTCCCTATCCGTTTCCGCATCCAGTTCAAACTTCTCCTGCTGACCTATAAATGCATTCACTCTGCGGCTCCTCACTACCTTTCTTCTCTTATCTCTCCTTACAACCCTCTTCGGGAACTCCGCTCTTCTAGCAAACTGCTTCTATCTGTGCCCTTCTCTTCTACTGCTAACTCCAGACTTCGCTCCTTTCACCTTGCTGCACCTTATGCCTGGAACAAACTACCTGTGTCTGTACGCCAGGCACCTTCTCCAACCCTCTTCAAATCCAGGCTGAAAAGTCACCTCTTCGCTGCTGCTTTTGGATCTTGACTCACCTGATCTCCTTTCTCTTTCCCCTTGTTTTATCCCTGCCTACACCTTCCGATCAAATTGGTGGAGGGGTTGCGCTCTATGTTAGAGAGGGCATTGAGTCAGAAAGGATTAAACTTTTGCAGGAAACAAAATTTGCTGTAGAATCTCTATGGATTGAAATTCCATGTAAAAAGGGAAAGGCGATAGCAGTGAGGGTGTACTATCGACCGCCTGGCCAGAAAGAACAAGTGCATGATGAAATGCTCAAAGGAATCAAGGAAGCTAACAAACGTTACAGTGCAGTAATAATAATGGGTGATTTCAATTACCCCGGTATCGACTGGGTCAGTGTCACGGCAGGACCTGCTAGGGAGATAAAGTTCCTAGATGAAATAAATGACTGCTGCTTGGATCAGCTGGTTCATGAACCGACCAGAGGGAAAGCCATATTAGACCTAGTCCTTAGTGGAACACCAGATCCAGTGCAAGAGATAAGGGTGTTGGGGCCACTTGGCAATAGTGATCATAGCATGATCACCTTTGATTTAATTAGTGGAGGAGGGATAGTAAGGAAATCCACAGTACTACCTTTTAACTTTCGAAAGTGAGACTATGATAAAACGAGGAAAATAGTTAAGAAAAAACTAAAAGGAGCAGTTGCAAAGGTTAAAGACTTACATCAAGCTTGGGTGGTGTTGAAAAATACTATCTTGGAAGCCCAGACCAGCTGTATACCACGCTTTAAGAAAAGTGGAAGGAAGTCCAAAAAACTGCCAGCATGGTTTAAAGGGGAGGTCAGAGAGGCTGTTGCCAAAAAAGCATCTTTCAGGAAATGGAAAAAAAAGCCAAACGACGAAACCTGGAAACAGCACAAGAACTGGCAAGTCAAATGCAAGGCATTGATAAGGCAGGCAAAGGGAGAATTTGAGAAGAAGCTTGCTGCGGAAGCAAAAACGCGAAATAAAGACTCATTTATTTATTTTATTTAGACTGATTTAGTATACCGCTTTATCATTAAAATCAAAGCGGTTTAGCACATCAAACAATCAAATTATTGTGTGCTCTGTTGCATGCAGTGGGGGTTTCGGGTGAGTGATGTGTGTTGCAGTGTGCTTGATTTATTGGTGAGCTATATACATAGCAATATACATATATACAAGAGTAGAGCATGTGAGAGATGAGCTATGGTCATGAACTAGTATTGCCTTGAAGGTACTTCAAAAAGGAGTCAGTTCAGGTGAGTTCCTTGAAATGTTCTGTAAATAGAGTAGTTTTAAGGAGCTTTCTGAAGTCCTTGAGGTCTTTGGTTGTTCTTAGGTGGTCTGGGAGGGAGTTCCATATAGCAGGCGCTGCCAGGGAGAGTGCCCTTCTCGATGTGGCCTGATTAGTTTTAGCAAATTCCTTTGGTGTGCTGATGGTGTCTGATGTTCCTTTTCTTCTTTTTTAAGTACATTCGTAGCAAAAAACCTGTGAGAGAGTCAGTTGGTCCATTAGATGATAGAGAGGTTAAAGGGGCACTAAGAGGCGACAAGGCGATAGCGGAGAGACTGAATGAATTCTTTGCTTTGGTCTTTACTGGGGAAGATGTAGGGATGTTACCCATGACTGAAGTGGTATTTAAAGGTGCGGAAGAATTGAAGGAAATATCGATACATCGGGAAGATGTATTACAACTACTAGATAAACTGAAGAGTAGCAAATCACCTGGGCCAGATGATATACATCCAAGGGTGTTGAAAGAACTGAAATATGAGATTGCAGACCTGCTATTAGTAATCTGTGAACTATCATTAAAATCATCTCTAATATCTGAAGATTGGAGGATCGCCAATGTAACACCAATTTTTAAAAAGGGTTCCAGGGGTGAGCCGAGAAACTACAGACAGGTGAGCCTGATGTCAGTACCGGGAACAATGGTAGAAACCATCATAAAGAATAAAATTACTCAGCATGTAGATAGTAATGGCCTAATGGGAGACAGCCAACATGGCTTTAGACAAGGAAGATCTTGTCTTACTAATCTGTTATGTTTTTTTGAAGGTGTGAATAAACAGGTGGACAAAGGTGAGTCAGTCGATATAGTGTATCTGGACTTTCAGAAAGCTTTTGACAAGGTCCCTCATCAGAGACTTTTGGCAAAACTAAAGAGTCATGGGATAGGAGTCAGTGTACTACTGTGGATCAGGAACTGGTTAAAAGATAGAAAGCAGAGGGTAGGGCTAAATGGCCAATTTTCCCAATGGAGAAAGGTGAATAGTGGTGTACCCCAGGGGGATCTGTGCTGGGTCCCCTGCTTTTTAATATATTCATAAATGACCTGGAAAAGGGAATAATGAGTGAGGTTATCAAATTTGCAGATGACACAAAACTATTTAAAGTTGTTAAAACCCATGAGGATTGTGGAAAATTGCAATAGGATCTTGATAAACTGGAAGACTGGGCATCCAAATGGCAGATGAAGTTTAATGTGGACAAGTACAAAGTTATGCACCTAGGGAAGAACAACCCAAACTATGGTTACACGATGCAAGGTTCCACATTAGGAACCACCACCCAGGAAAAAGATTTAGGCGTCATTATGGATAACATGTTAAAACTCTCGGCCCAGTGTGCAGCGGCGTCCAAGAGAGCAAATAGAATGCTAGGTATCATAAGGAAAGAAATGGAAAATAAAACAAAAGATAATATAATGCCTCTATCATTCCATGGTGAGACCACACCTTGAATATTGTGTGCAATTCTGGTTGCCGTATCTTAAAAAGGATATAGCGATATTAGCAAAGCTTCAGAGAAGAGCCACCAAAATGGTAAAGGGGATGGAAGCATACTCCTATGAAGAAAGGCTAAAAAGGTTAGGGCTCTTTAACCTGGAAAAGAGACGCTGAGGGGAGATATGATAGAAGTCTATAAATTAATGAACGGAGTGGAACGGGTAAACGTAGATCGATTGTTTACGTTATCAGAATATAGAAAGACTAGGGGACATGCAATGAAGCTACAGGGTAACCTATTTAAGACTAATAAAAGAAAATATTTTTTCACTCAACGTGTAATCAAACTCTGGAATTTGTTACCGGAGGATGTAGTAAAGGCTGTTAGTGTAGCTGGGTTTCAAAAAGGTTTGGACAAGTTCCTGGAGGAAAGGTCCATAAACCATTATTAAGAAGGGACCCAGGATATCAATGCTTGACCCAGTACAAGCATTGTGGAACCTGTGTCTTTTGGGGAAACTGCTAGGTACGTATGACCTAGATTGGCCACTGTTGGAAACAGGATACTGGGCTTGATGGACCTTGGTCTGACCCAGTATGACATATCTTATGTTCTCATGTCTTGACTAGATTGTAAGCTGTGATGAGCAGGGACTGTCTCTTATGTCTGTGCAATGCTGTGTACGACTTGTAGCACTATACAAATGCTCAGTAGTAGTAGTAAGTGAAAGAATGAAATCAAGAAAAAAATAGGTTCGTGCAAGTCAGAGAAAACATCGGGATCTGATTGGTTAGGAGAACGCACCACCCAAGCCTTTTATTTACTTCTCTTACCATGCTTTCCTGAGCCCTCTGGGGAAATGCTGCCAATGCTATGGTTTTGGCAGGAACCACCTGTCCTGGAGAAACCATGGAGGGGAGCTCTGCATCCATGTCCCGTGCAGTCAACTGCCACTGAAGTAATCTGTCCTGTTGCAAATAGACGGTAAACCCCTCCCGAAGAAACCCTGATGCTGCCTGCACAGATGAAACAAATCACAAACTGTGGCAGCATGTATGCCCCCCTCTTCAACGATGAGAGCAAGGAGGAGAAACACCTTGTCAAACCCCACCAAACGAACCCCCGACAAAGAACTACTTGCACTTCAGCCCTTAAACACCTCGCCCAACAGCACAGCACCGATACTGAGGCAGAGAAAAAACAAAGCTCTTGAGCCATCACAGTTGAATATGCTTAGTGATGAAGCACAGCCCTCCTTCACATAGGGTAACCAACGTCCTGTAGCTAACATGTTTGGGTACCTAGCTAAGGGGGTAAAAGTGACCTGGGACTCCCAAGTATTTTAACCCGGGCAAAATCCAACAATCCCTAAGGATCCAGATGACAGGGCAGGCCCTGCTACTCTGCCTTCCCTCACTCGCCTCAGGTGAGAGACCCCAGCAGCACCTAACCACTTCTGTCTCCTTGGGTGCTGCACCTGCTCATTTGGAATTTTTTTTTAAAATATTATACTGTATTTCCTTTTTTCCTAATCTGCTCTCCAGGGGTCCCCAACGTGAAATCTCCTCACCCAGCTGCTGAGAACTGAGACTGGAGTCAGGAGCTGAAAGGGGGAGGATGCTCTTGAAGGGGTTTGTCAGAACTTTGACATGCTCAGTTCTCAGGTGCTGGTGGACAGAGACAACTCAGGCATACCTGGACCGGCCAGGAGGGACAATTAGGAATGGCAAGTTTCTAACTCAAGGTTTATGCCCTTCTGTGTGAGTCTGTTAGCTAGTTCAGTCTCTAATGAATCTCAGCTGAGGTAGTGTTGCATAGGTAAAGATTTGGAACACCTATTCCTCTATCTGCTTTGGGAGTTAACCTTGGTCTCTTCCCTTTCCAAATACATTTAGAACAACTTCTGTTAATTTTTGTCCTTTCCCTACAAGATTATTGGAATATAAGTTTTATATATATTATTTTTGGTGCTAATATATTCCATTGTTCTCTGAAGTGATACGGGGAAGTTCATCTAGTTGTGGGGTTTGTTTTAACATTTTTCTTAATAGCCTAATATTACGTTTATATAACTGAGATGTTTTGGAATAATTAAACCCAAATGTTTAATATGTTTATCTACTTACTTTAAGGGAAAATTGATCTACTTCCACTCCAGTCCATCACTCACTTCTGGAGTATCAGATTTACAAGGGGGGGGGGGGCGTGTAATGAAATAGAAAGCTACAGGCACACTTCAGTTCCGGAGGTCCAAATGATCTCTCTGCAGTTTCATTTTATTTGGTACCATAAAACGAAACTGCAGAGAGATCACTTGGACCTTTGGGACTGAAGTGTGCTGTAGGTCTCTGGCCTTGTAACGAAACAGAAAGCTATCCCCCCCCCCCCCCCTTATACCAAGTTCATTTTAAGGCCTAAGATGATCATAGGGTGCAAAACTATTTAAGATGACAGAAAGGCCTGAGACAGAATTAAAATGGTATCTGCAAATGAAAAGGACCTTATCAATGCTCCCTATGATCCTTTTCTCCCCCTGAGAATTTTCCAGTTAATTAGAGGTTCCAAAGTTAGAATGAATAAAAAGGGAGACAAAGGGGCATCAGTGCTACATGTCTCGACTCAAGGGAAAGGATTAAGATAAACACCTATTCACCAACACCTGAGCACTTGGTTTGAATATGGTACCCTCATGCACTGAATTACTAGATATCTGATCCTGTTTTCAGGAACAGATATTTTAAAAAGGACCATAACACCCTGTCAAAGGCCTTCTTTATATCCAGCCTTATAAACAACTCCTGGTACCTAATTAATAATACTCTATTCATTTTTTATACATTAAAACAGGACTATTTACAGTATGCAAAATTTATTTGTCCAGGAAAAAACAAAGATGGCAGTATGAATTGTCATCCATTAATCACTGGGGAAAAAATGTATGTTCTAATCTAATGATGGAATTGGTCTTTATGAATTCACTAGGACTAAATCCTCCCATGGCATGGGTTAGTTTAATTTAAGTATTTTGCTCTGCAGTCTTTCGAAGCTAAACATAAAGATAGTTTACAAAAACTAAAATGCAGAAATTAACACACATACATCAAAGAACACTATGAATACCCTAGAGATACAAAGAAGTAATAAACAGGGGAGAAAACACATTTGCAGTATAGGAGCTGCCATCTGTGCAATGTTGGCTAGCAATCTCTGGACCTTTATGATGGGTGAAGAGGGTTAGTTCACTTGTCCTTGGCCTGGTTAACGGCCTTCAGAGCTGCCCCGGCAGGGGGACTAACCCAGCACCATTGCTGATTCCCTACTGGGGGAACAGCCTCTGAGTCAGATTCCTTTGGTGCCCGAGCCAGTGGTTGCAATGCCATTTGGCTTGGAGTGCAGCTTGGCTGCCTTCCTGGAGTTTCAGCACAGACCAATGCTTGGTGCCTCCAGATTGTTGGGGCCCTTCTCCATGAGGACTTCCCTGGAGGATGTTCAGCTAGTGCTAGAGAAGCATGAGCCAAGCCACAGCTCTTCCTTTTGCCTGTGAGGCCTTGGGTCTTGCCCCCGAGCGTCTCTGCATTGGGATGGTGGGCTCCTCTGTCTCCCTTGACACCGCCAGCTGGGTATCGAGCTGATGCCCTAGAGATGCTCTCCGACTCGGAGTGTGAGACAGAGGACAAGTCGCCCAATACCCGGCTGCAAAGGGATGTCCCATCTGATCCTTCCCTGCTGTAAGAGCAGAGGCAGTCCCTGTCCGAGGACCTTGTATTCCTCAATTTTGTGCGAGAGATGTCTAAGGCCCTATCCTTTGTGGCTGAGCTGGAGGACGAGCCTTGTGCCAAGGACCTAGAAATCCTCCAGTATAGCGCCCCTCTGAGGAAGGCACTGATGGTGCCAGTTATGCCATAGAAGAGTGCTTGCTCTTCAGGATATGGGAAGCACTGGTGATGGTGCCTATTGTGAACTAGTGACTTGATTCCCAGTAGAGAGTTCGCAAGGGCCCCGGGTTTGAAAAGCCACAGCTGACACTGAACTCCGTGGTGGTGGAGTCTGCCATGTATTGGATCAAAAGCCAGAAGATGCACTCTTCGGTGCCCCCAGGCAGGGAGGCCCACACCATAGATGGGTTTGGTAGGAAGTGCTACCAGAACTTGATGCTCGTGGCCTGCATCCAGGCTTACCAGCTGTATATGGGCATGTATCTGAGGGACCTGCTGGTCTGACTGATTAAACCTCTGGCGCGGTTACAGACCTTGGTCTCCTCTGTCAAGGACTGCTCCAAGTTTGACTTGGGCAGCCTATGATGGCTTTGAGTCTATGGCTCGGGCAGCTGTTGTGGGTATTAGTGCCCACTGCCTGGCCTGGCTACAATCCTCTGCCCTAGAACAATGGGTTCAGGACCGGTTGGTAGATGTCCCATGCCGAGAGGACAACATCTTTGGCAAGCCCATGATGGACAAGGCTGCAGAGTTGGAGTCTGACTATATGACCCAAACCAGGCTCTCTTGGAAGACTGCTGACTCTTCCCGGCAGAAGGCTTCAGGGAAAAAGTCCTTCTATCCAAAGAAGAGACACTTACAGAACTTACTCGCAGTTTCTGGCCTACCAGGCTCCCCAACAGGGTCAGCAGGCCAAGGGCCAGGGTCACGGACCTCATAGGTCTAAGGCCCCCAATCCCCAGACAACACCCCCCACTGCAACCTGGGGAGGCTTTTGACTCCGTGAGCATAGCCTCCCCCCCCCCCTGAGGTTCAAGAACCAGGGCACACAGGGGGGCGTCTAGTTCACTTTGCCCACTTCTGGCCAGGTATAACCACCGACACCTGGGTTCTGCAGGTGGTGTGGGAGGGTTACCTCCTCCACTTCATGCAAATGGCCCCTCCATTCTTTCCGGGGTAGCTCCTCATGACTTCTCTTCACTGAGACCACCTGCAGAGGGAGTTTGCGACCTTCCTCGTGGACTGGGTGGTGGAGCCCGTCCCCCAAAATCTCTGGGGCAAAGAGTTCTTCTACTGCTATTTCCTGGTCTCCAGAAAGACAGGAGGGTTCCGTCCCATCCCAGATCTGAAGGACCTTTACTGCTTTTTGATCAGAGAGATGTTCAAAATGATATCCCTTGGAATGTTGCTGCCCTACCTCTGGCAGGGAGATTTGGCTGTGCTCCTTGAATCTGAAAGATGCCTGTACCCACATCCTGATCCACCTCAGTTCCTCTGTCGAAGGCGGGTGCCACTACCAGTACAGGGCTGCCCCAAAGGTGTTCACCAAGTGCCTAGTGGTAGTTGCTGCCTATCTCTGAATTCAGAGCGTCTTCATGTTCCTCTGTCTGGATGATTGGCTCATAAGGGGAGACTTGCCAGAAGAGCTCTGTCAGGTGGGCCTCTGCACCCTCTTGCTGCTACAAGGTCTGGGGTTTATCAACTACCCCATCTGCAGCCTATGCAGTGCCTGGAGTTCATAGGAGCTCTCCTCGACACTACCCAGGCTAGGGCCTTCCTCCCTCTGGACAGGGCTCAGTGGCTAGCGTCCCTGGTGGCCGAAGTGCAGGGTCACATGACTGTGACAGTCCATTTCATGGTGCACCTCTTGGAGCACATGGCCTCGACAGTTCACGTGACCCCAGATGCCCACCTGCGGATGCGGCAGGCACAGTGGTCCCTCAGTGCTCAGTGGTTACAGGTCACAGATCGCCTAGATGATCATGTGCAGGTCACCAGGCCCCTTGCAAATTCCCTCGCCTGGTGGCAGTACCTGCTGAACCTCTTGATGGGCCTGCCTTTCCAGGCCCCACCAGTCCAGCATGTTCTCACCATGGATGCCTCCAAACTTTGATGGGGAGCCCACTGTGACTGTCTTTGATCCCAGGACATTTGGATGCAGGGAGAAAGCATCAGATCAACTTCCTCGAGCTCTGGGTAGAAACATAGAAACAGAGAAAAATGACGACAGAAAAAGACCACATGGCCTATCTAATCTGTCCTTCCATATCAACTACAACAGTCCCCTTTTTTCCTTTATAGAAACATAGAAAATGCCCTTAGTATTCCAGAACCAACTGTCGAGCCAGGTGGTCCTCATCCAAACGGACAACCAGGTAGCAATGTTCTACCTCAACAAGCTGGGAGGCACGGGTTTGTACTTCCTATGCTGGGAATCTGTCCACATCTGGACCTTTGCCATGGCAAGGGGCATGTTCCTTTGGGTGGTCTACCTCCCGGGACACGAAAATGTTCTGATGGACAGACTCAGCAGTGTCCTTCAGCCGCACAAGTGGCATCTGAACTAACCCATAATCTGCTCTCTTCTAGCGTTGGGGGAATCAGAAAATGGACGGACCTGTTTGCCAGCCCCAGCAATACTCAGTTGTGTCTCTTTTGCGCCTGGATACGGACACAGGACCAAGTGGAAGCTGATGCATTCCTATTCTCGTGGACAAAGTCTGCTGTATGTGTATCCTCCTGTGTATCCTCCCACTCCACTGGTTCCATGAACCCTGATAAAGATTGTCAGACCACGCCATGTTGATACTCATTGCTCCCTACTGGCCCTGGCAATTGTGATTCCCGCTGCTACTGCCCCGGTTCCCCTGGGCTACGCTCTGGACTTGATATTGCAGGAGGATGTCTTTCCTGCATCCCAACCTCTGGTCCCTAGCACTGACTGCCTGGTTGCTGAAAGGGTAGCTCTGACCCCCTTCCATCTTTCCACAGAGGTTGAGGATATTCTGTTGGCCTGCAAGGATTCCACCAGGTAGGCGTTATGCCTCCAAATGGCGCTGCTTTTCACTATGGTGCGCCAACAAGGGCCTTAGCCCTTTTTTCTGCCTGTTGCAGTCCATACACCAATATCTGTTGCACCTTTCTCACGCTGGCTTGAATTCCAACTCCATCAGGTGCACTTCAGTGCCCTGGCTGCACATCACCATCCAGTGGATGGGCAATCCATCTTGGTCCATCCTCTCATGGGCTGCTTCATGAGGGGGTCTTCTCCTCTCGTGGCTCCCGGTCTGGCCGCCTCAGGTGGCATTGGACCTGAATGTAGTTCTTTGAAAATGCATGTCTCCTCCTTTTGAACTGCTTGCTTCGGCTCACCTAAAATTCCTTTCCTGGAAAGTTGTCTTGTTGCAGTCACTCCTGTTCAGTGAGTCAGTGAGTTCCAGGTGTTGGTGGCTCACGCCCCATACATCAGATTTCACAGGAATAGGGTGGTCCTATGCACCCATCCCAGGTTTCTTCCGAAGGTGGTATCTACATTTTATCTCAACCAGAAGGTGGTTCTCCCCACCTTCTTCCCTAGACCTTGTATCTCGGGCAGAGGCCTCCCTCCATATCCTCGACAATAAAAGGGCACTGGCCACCTACCTCAACCGGATGAAGGCCCACCATCACTTGTTGCAACTGTTAATTTCCTATGACTTGAAAAGGTTCAGCATTGCAGTCTCTAAGCACACCCTGTCCACCTGGGTGGCAGACTGCATCTCCTTTGCCTATAAGCATGTTGGACTTTCCTTGGAGCATCATGTCACTGCCCACAATGTGCACACCATGGCCTAATTAGCACACCTGTGCTCTGTTCCTCTGCAAGACATATACCAGGCCACCACCTGGTCCTCTGTCCCCATACCTTTGCAGCTCATTGCTGCCTGGAAGAGAGCTCATGGTGTGACTGTGCCTTCATCCAGGCCATACTCAGTCATCTCTTTGGGGGTAGAGCAACTCTTTCCCTCTGGCCCTTACATCCAGGCCACTGGAGAAGTGATTCCATTCTTGCTACAGGGATTGCATTTCAGGTTTTAAGGTCATTCATCGCTCTCTTCTGCCATTCGGGCTTGCTGTTTTTTGCTCACCTGTGGCTTTTTACAGGGTTTGTTTTCGGTAGCCTGTAGCTGGGGAGTCCCATATCAACCGACTTCCTGCTTGTTCCTGGAGAAAGTGTAGTTATTCACCTGTAACAGGTGTTCTTCTAGGACAGCAGGAATTGGTTCTCAACCCTCCCTCTTCCCTGTGGAGTTTTCTTCTTTTTTGCTTGATTTGCTATGTCGTCATACTGAGGTAAGATGGCATGCTTGGGGCGGGAAGGTGACCACACATGCGTGGTGTAACTCCCAAAGGCTTTCTTTGAAAGCTGGGGAGTAATTACCATGCAGGCTGTGTTAGTGCCGATTTCTCCCATATGTGAGGACTGATTCCTGCTGTCCCTGGAGAAACACCCGTTACAGGTGAGTAACTATGCTTTATTGACAAAGCTAAGATACTATATTAGAGTATTGGCTATTCAACCAGCTGCATTACATTATGCATTGGCTTGAGCTTGGATAGGAGTTCTTGCTATCTCCATCTGCTGGTAGGGGAACATAACCTGCATGTCTGCAGTGGTCTAGCAGAGTTTGAGGAAAGAAAGTTAAAGGTAAGTCCAGATTTCACCTTAAGACAGCTGTCTCCCACCCTAATCAGCACCTTTTGATCTGAATGTGCCCTTAAAAAGGGCTTAAGTTATCTCCACATATCAAAAAATTTAAAGTATTGACTCAGTGTTCCCACACTTACTTCCGAAAGTCCCTGCATCCCCCCATTGCAACTGTACCCCTCCAATATTATACATAAAACATAACATTCTGATTTGTATATTAATCACCCAGTTTAGTGCAGTTAACTCCCACATCTAGCTGGGTCACTAAAAAATAGATGTTCAAGCACCACTATCTCCTCCTCCCCCAACAGCCACAGATGATATGACAGAATATCAGATCACAGAATGCTGACATAATCCACATCTCTTCCTCTGAAGATTTCCATGTAGAATACATTTGATAAAAGCTTTGTTAAACACAAAGTCCAGGCATTGCATCCCGTGTGTACGGTAATTGCTAGAAGAATGATTATAGAGAATTAAAGAGAAATTAGTCTGAGGTTAAAGAGAAATAAGTTGTTACTGCAAATCTATAAAATGGTGACCAGCATGTAGTTTAGGAAAGCAAAGAAGAAAATGAATTTTCCTTATCCCTGTCTCAACCTTAGCACGTCACATTTATATTGTACTAAACTGTAATAACATTTTAATCCAAAATCTCAAGGATTTTCCATGGTTAATCATTAAATAAACTACCATATAGTTGATATTGCCCATATAAAACTGAATTCATCTGTTTAGGTAGTCACCGTTGACATAAACATAAAAGCCAAATCTTGTACTACTGGAGACTCACAAACCCGTTTATGCATAGCTTGACTGCTTCATGGAGCAGCTAGTTCAGGAACAGACACGATGGGATGCTATTTTAGACCTAGTCCTCAGTGGAATACAGAATCCAAATAAGAGAGACAACTGTGTTGCTGCTTCACACTAGCGATCATAACATAAGAACATAAGAAATGCCATTCTGGGTCCATGAAGCCCAGTATCTGGTTGCCAACTCAGGCCACAAGTACTTGTCAGGTTCCCAAAGAGGTACACACAAGTTCCACAGTGCTTATCCTGGGATAAGCAGTGGACTTCCCTGATCCTCCTCAATAATGTTACACTAACAGTCTCTACCACATCCTCTGGTAACTAATTCCAGAGTGTGATTACACAGCGAGTGAAAAAATATTATTAGTCTTTAATGGGTTACATTGTAGCTTCATTGTGTGCCCCCTAGTCTTCCTACTTTTTGATGGAGTAAACAACCAATCTACATTTACCCATTCATTAATTTATGGACCTCTATCTTCTCTGGGAACAAGCAGGAAGTCGGTCCTCACATATGGGTAACATCAACACCGATGGAGCCCTCACGAAAGCATCCCCCCAGCTTGCAAAGAAAGCCTTTGGGAGATGCTGCCATGCATGCATGGTCCTCTTCCTGCCCAAGGGTGCAATCATGCTCAGTCTCCTTTTTTTCCACGGAGCCCATCAGACGTTAGTCAAGCTTGTTCCCAGAAAAAGTTGATTTTTCTGCCTAAGTTTCATACTCTCCTCCGGTACTGCACCAGTACTGTTCCCACCACCCGACCTCGCTGTCTCAGCATAGAGTTCGGGTCCCTTTTTGTAGTCTCTCATTTTTGGCATCTTCGTGCCTTTTCTTCCAACTGGCAGCCTGACGGGTCTTTGACCTCGCTGGGGTACTTTCCTCCCCATGGCTGCCAGTGGCTTCCAGAAGTGTGATCGGTGTACCAAATTATGTCTTACACACACGCATGACTGCTGCCTTCTCAGCTTTGGACAGGACAACGACCCTATAGCATGTGATCTCTGCAAAAAGATGTCCAGCAAGGCCTTCAAGAGCCACCAGCAGCAGCACGATAAGTTTTTCCCCAAGTCCCCAGTACCTCCAGAGGCCAGGGCCTTATCTGAAGCCACAACATCTCAGGCAGGCCCCTCCAAACCCGAGCGGCGCCATGGTTCTTCAAAGAAGGGGTCTCCTTCAAGGGAACCCAAGAAGAAGAAAACCTTGAAGGCGGCATCCCTGGACAGATCCGACAGGCTGGGTATGTCCCGAGCCAGGTCCTGCAGTCAAGTCGCTCGTCTGAGGGATCGCAGAGGGAGCAGCCTGCAAAGGTCCCCCAAAAGGACTCTATCTTGGATCGGCCTTGGTTGCCAGACACCATCCTCATTGTGGACTCCCCTTTGGGGGGAACTGGCGTCGGGCCAGAGTCCCTCAGTACCCACTCCGATGGCTGTGGAGCCTTCTGGGCTGAAGTCCAGAATGGTGGCTCTGGAGCACTGTTTGTCTGCCTTCATGGACTAGCAGCGGATGCTGATGTCCGGTACTTACGGTTCATCCGCCCTGACCACCGGGACCTCAACGTCGAAGACGTTCCTGGAGGCCAAGCAGATCCTCAGTCCTTCAGCCTAGAGTCTATCCTCGACCGAGGTCTCGATCTGGTTCCTGCTCAACAGGGCCACAGTTATTCCTAACCAGTCTGCTTGGTGCTGGCCATGGGGCCTCGGAGGGCTGCAGGCTGGGGTCGGCCCTGGGGCTTGTGGACCATCCTTTCTTCAAGTCCTTGATGGATTATTCCGAGTGGGAGATAGAGGACGAGGAGACGCCCAACACCCATTGCCACCGCAACATCCCCTCAGACTCTCCCACTTTGGAGTCCCAGTGGCGATCCCCACCAGAGGGCGTGGGGTTCTCTAACTTCGTCAAGGACATGTCCAAGGCCCTAGCGTTCCCAGTGGAATCTGAAGAGAATCTTCAGGCAGATGAATTAGAAATTCTCCAATATGAAGCCCCTCCAAGGGAATCGCTCACGGTGCTCATCCCCTTCCATCCTGGAATGGCTGATGCTCTGTATGTGGGAAACACTGGCGTCGGTGCCAGTGGTGAGCAAGCGACTCGACTCGATGTATCGAGTCTGCCGGAGCCTAGGCTTCCAGAAGTCACAGCTGCTGCACAACTCCATAGTGGTGGAGTCCACCATGTGTTGACTGACGAGTCAGATGCACTCCTCGGTGTCCCCCGGCAGGGAGGCATGCACCTTGGACACCCTCGGCAGAAAGTGTTACCAGGGCTCGATGCTCATCAGCCGCATCCAGGCCTACTAGCTGTACATGGGCATGTACCTGAGAGACCTGGCAAAGGAACTCTTTGGGTTCTCAGCTGGTCTGTCCGAGGAACCCCTGCAGTGGTACAAGAACCTGGCCAAGGCTGTCCGTGAGTGCTCCAAGTTTGTGTCTTGGGCAGCTTATGACTGATTAGAGTCGGCGGCTCGCTTAGCGGCGGTGGGCATTGGTGCCCAATGCCAGGCTTGGCTACAGTTGTCCAACCTCAAGCAATGGGTTCAGGACAAATTGGTCAATGTCCCATGCCAAGGAGAGAACCCACCTGGTCTTCAGTCCACACCTTCGCAGCCCATTAGTGCCTGGAAAGAGTCCTGACGGGATAGTGCCTTTGGCCAGGCTGTGCTCTGTAATCTTTTTGGGGTTTAGGCAACTCCTACTCTCCATCCCTTGGCTACCAGAATACTGGTTTTCATTGGACACAGGAGTCCTACTGTAGTCTGTAGCTACGGACTCAATTGCTGCTGCTCACGGCTCCCTTTGAGGGTGACTGTTTTTTCGCTATTGGTTTTCGGTAGCCTGTAGCTGGGGAGTTCCATATGTGAGGACTGACTTCCTGCTTGTTCCTGGAGAAAGTGTAGTTACTCACCTGTAACAGGTGTTTTCTGGGGACAGCAGGAATCAGTCCTCACAGCTCTCCCTCCCTCCCCTTGGAGTTGCTTCTTTACCATCTTTTAATTTTTGCCATCTTTTAGCTATGTCATCTGACTAAGTAAGATGGCACCCTTGGGTGGGAAGGGGACCACGCATGTGTGGTAGCATCTCCCAAAAGCTTTCTTTGAAAGCTGAGGGGATGCTTCTGCGAGGGCTCAGTCGGTGCTGATGTAAGCCGTATGTGAGGACTGATTCCTGTTGTCCCCGGAGAACATCTGTTACAGGTGAGTAACTATGCTATATCTCTTCTCAGTCATCTAATTTCCAAGTTGAAGAGCCCTAGCCTTTCATCATAGGGGTATCCATCCATCCCCTTTTCCATTTTGGTGTCTTTTCTCTGTACCTTTTCTAATTCTGCTATATCCTTTTTAAGATATGATGACCAGAACAGCATAAAGTGTGGTCTCACCATGGAATGATCCGGAGGCATTATAATATCCTTGGTTTTATTCTCCATTCCTTTCATGATCATATCTGATTTAATAAATGGAGGGAGGTTAACAAGGAAATCCCAAGTGCTGGCATTTATCTTTCAAAAAGGAGACTATGATAAAATGAGGAAAATGGTTAAGAGAGAACTAAAAGGAGCAACTGCAAAGGTGAAGAGTTTCCATCAGGCCTGGGTTTTATTTAAAAATACTATCTTTAAAAAAGGTGGAAGGAAGGCCAAACAGCCACCATGGCTTAAAGGTGAAGTCAGAGAGGTTGTTACAGCTAAGAGAAAATCCTTCAGAGAATGGAAAACAGAGCCAAATGATGCAAACAGGAAACATAAGTACTGGCAAGTTAAATGCAAGGCATTGATAAGGCAGGCAAAGAGAATTTGAAAAGAAGTTTGTCATGGCAGCAAAAGCACATAATAACAATTTTGTCAAGTACATTTGTAGTAAAAAAACAAACAAAACAAAACAAAAAACAGTGAGAGCGAGTTGGACCATTAGATGATAAAAGGGCACTAAGAGGACAAGATCATAGTGGAGAGACTGAATTAATTTTTTGCTTCAGTCTTTACTAAAGATGATGTAGGAAACCTACCCATGCCTGAAATGATTTTTAAAGGTGATATATCGGAGGAATCGTAACAAAGAGTGATAACTGTATTACATTTTACCAATTTATTTGATAAATTAAAGAGCAGGAAATCACCTGGACTAGATGGCATATATCCCAGGGTGCTGAAAGAATTGAAATATGAGATTGCAGATCTAGTATTAGTAATCTGTGGGCTGTTATTAAAATCATCTGTAGTAACTGAGGATTGGAGAGTGGCCAAGGTAATGCCAATTCTTAAAAAGGGTTCTAGGGGTGATCTGGGAAAGTACAGACTGGTAAGCTTGATGTCTGTACCAGGCAAAATGATAAAAACCATTATGAAAAACAAAATTACTGAACATGTAAATAGTCATGGCTTAATGGCAGAAAGTCAACATGGACTTAGCCAAAGAAAGTTTCATCTCACTAATCTTAGATTTTTTTGACAGTGTGAATAAATAGGTAGATAAAGGGGAGCTGGTTGATATAGTGTGTACCTGGATTTTCAGAAAGCCTTTGACAAGGTCTCTCATGAGAGACTCTTGGGAAATTAAAAAGTCATGGAATAGGAGGCAGTGCATTATTGTGGATTAGGAACTGGTTAAAAGATAGAAAGCAAAGAGTAGGGCTAAATGGCCAAATTTCTCAATGGAAAAAGGGGAATAGTGGAGTATAGTGGAGTATTCCAGGGATCTGTGCTGAGCCCACTGCTTTTTAACATAGTCATAAATGACCTGGAAATGACAATAACAAGTGAAGTGATGAAATTTGCAGATGTAAAATTATTCAAAGTTGTTAAAACACAAGAGGATTGTGAAAAATTGCAAGAGGACCTTAGAAACACAGGCCATATGGTCTCTTTCTGCTTGTCATGTTTCTATTTAGTCTGCCCTTCCATATCAACTACAATAGTCCCCTTTTTTCCTTAAGAGATCTTCTGTGTTTGTCCCATGCTTTTTTGAATTCAGATACTGTCCTCGTTTCTACTACCTCCATTGGGAGACTGTTTCATGCACCCTACCACTCTTTCCATGAAGAAGTATTTCTGCCTATTACTCTGGAGTCTATCCCCCTTGTCACGGGGTTCCCGGTGACACAAAGATTTTACGCCACTATGTAGAGACGTTAATGATCAAAGAGACCAGGTGGAGGGAAATAAAGGCTTTTATTCCCTGTTTAAAGCAAGGTTCAACTAAGAGATAATTCCAGATAACAGAAACAGTCCTTTGTCTTAAAAGGTACCAATATTCACTGAGCACTTAACTGTTACTTCACAGTTAAGGCAAGTTTTTCCATAGTAGCATTCAGTATAAGAAACATTAAATTATATTTCACTTATTCTTCTATGGTATGTGGAGCATATAGACTTTGGAGCATAGGCAGTGCACCAATCACATTCCATTAACTCTGGCGTAGGTGAGGGAACAGTGCTGGGATAATCCACTTCCATAGATTCTTCTCCCCTGTACTCATTCAAGGAGCGTTCACTGTCCCTGTCTATCTCAGCATGGTAGTTTAAAACTTGGGAGTCTGGCTTCCTATAGCCAGGGATTCTCAGGGCTGGTGGTAGTTTACTAAACCAGTCTTGATTCTTGCTTCTCATAGAAGGAATACTTGTTTTAGTAGAGCTTTTAGTAGCACAATTATCACAGTCAATATTTAATGCCTCATACCTTGGCTTTGGTGAGATAAAATCCACAGTGCTTCTTTTTCCTGCACCTCTCCCTTGGTAGCTGCACGTCTGCCTGCCAACCGGATACCGAGGTGTGCTTCTAGGCAGTGGAATAAAACTTCTGTTGGATTCTCCTCTCACTCTGTGTAAAAGCTCCTGTTGCCTATAAAAGTGCTTTTCCCTCTGAACAGGTGAAACTGGGTAATGATCCTCTAGAGGAGATAAGCTTCTGTCAGAACCTTTCTCTCTGGTTCTTGGCTTTCTTCTCTCTACTCTATCTCCAGGCAAAGTATAGGAACTAGGCGTGACAGACGCTCTCACCTTGGGGTAACTTCCACCAAACTCCCCTTGTACAACAGGATCAGTTTGGGCCTTCTGGCTTCCCACCTTGTGAGGTCTGTTTCTCCTCCAGCTCCCAGCTTTGCTTCCTTTACAGCAATCAGGCTTATCTCCTTGGTAGCCTCCAGGCTTCTCTGCTGTTTCTCCTTCTCCTTCTTCTACTACCAGCTCTTCTCTCTCCCTGTTCTCTTCCTCTTCCTCTTTCTGTCCAGAAGCATTCTGCTCTGGCTTATAAAGTGAACGGTTACTGATGACTTCCTGGTTCCCTTTCAGCTGCCGGTCATCAGAGAGCCTAGGTTCATTAAGTGCGGCATGTCTGTTCCTGCTCCCTCTAGCTGTGCCTGGGGGTAACTGCACATCTAGTTCCTCTAAAGAAACAGGATTTCTTTTCTTCAAAACAACTTTATCAGTGCCCACATCATGACACCCTTCATCCTCATCCTATGTCCCCTTATAGCAGAGTTTGCTTTTATTCAAAAGAGGCTCTCCTTTTTTGTGCATTTATTTTATTTATTTATTTAATACTCTTATATACCGCGCTATTCGACATCAGTGCGGTTTACATAGAACATCAATGGGATTTTACGGTGTGGGTTACACCGTAATTACAGATAACAGGTCCTTCAACTTGGATAACATGTGAACTATTTTACACAAGAATACCAGAACATTTATGCCACAGAAGTTTAAATTGGAAGGCCAGTCTTCCAAATGGCAGATGAAATTTAATGTAGACAAGTGCAAGGTTATGCACTTAGGGAAGAACAACCCAAACTATGATTGTATGATGCAAGATTCCGCATTAGGAAGCACCACCCATGAAAAGGATTTAGGTGTCATAGAAAATATATTGAAGCCCTCTGCCTAGTGTGTGGTGGTAGCCAAAACAGCAATAGAATGTTAGGAATCAAAAGGAAAGGAATGGAGAATAAAACAAAGGATATTATAATGCCTCTGTTTTGTTCCATTGTGCGACTGCACCTTGAATATTGTGTGCAATTCTGATTTCTATATCTTAAAAAGGATATAGCAGAAGTAGAAAAGATACAGAGAAGAACCACCAAAATGGTAAAGGCAATGGAAGGCTATTCCTACAAGGAAAGGCTTAAAAGGTTAGGGCTCTTCAACTTGGGAAAAAGAGGGCTGAGTGGAAATATGATAGAGGTCTAGAAAATATTAAATGGAGTGGAGCAGGTAAATGTAGATTGGTTATTTACTGCTACAAAAAGTAGAAAGACTAGGGGGATACGCAATGAAGTTACAATGTAGCCCATTTAAAACTAATAAAAGAAATATTTTTTTACTCAACACATAATCAAACTCTGGAATTTGTTCCAGAGAACATAGTAAAAGCTATTCCTAAGCGTCCCTCCAGTCCAGTCCCTTTCCTCTGGGTTGTGCTCCCTTTCCAGCAGCTTGGAGACTGAGTACGTCATCCTTCTGATGACACTAGGATATAAATACCAGTGGATCCTCCCACCAGCTCCAGTATACTCATCTCCAAGCAGCTGGAGGAAGCAGTAAGCCAGGGGATTAGGCTTACTGGAGAGACATTTAGGAACTTCTGGGGTTTTTGTTTCATTTATTTCTTTACTTTATTTTAATTTGTTTGATTTATTTTTCTCTGGTTTAATTGGAGGACTTTTCCCCGGAGAGATCCCTCCCCCCCTTCCCCTCCTTGGTTTTGGGGGATAGGAGGAGGCTTTCTTGCAGCCTGTGGGGTGGGGAGGGCGGGGAACAAGAGAACCAGGTGGGTCCTGGTTCGGGCTTTCTGCCCACTGCAAGAGGGCTTGGCTGTTCATCGCTGTCCTTCCCGCCTCACTGCCGAAGCCCTTAGGGTGGCTGAGCGCAAGGGTGGCTGAGCACAAGGGCGGGAGTATGCAGCCAGCAGACCTGATCCTCGGTTGCAGGGTAGAAGGAGGAAATCTTGCATAGCCGAGGGAAGCGGCAGGTAACTAGATCAGAGACAAGGAGTGCAGTGGTGTATCCTGTGGTGCATCAATCCGGCCGTGTGTTTCAGCACGGCCTGCTACCTCCGGGGGAGAAGTTGCAGCAAGAGGGCAGGCCGTGCTGAAACACGTGGCTTTTCTTTTGCGCGCTTTTCGCATGCCTTTCAACAGGCAGCCCCGAGCAGTTTTGCTGGGGGAAAAGCTTTTCTTTGCCTTGATTTGGCAGGCTTGAGAAAAAAAGAAGATGGGAGAGAAAAGGTCTCTTGGGCTAAGTACTTATATTTAGAGGGGTGTATAGATATTTTTGTTTCATTTATTTCTTTATTTATATTTAAGTGGTGATATAGGTTGCTAGGATAGAGGGAGCGACTGGATCTGGGCACCAGGCCCTTGAGACCGCAGTGCTTAGTTTATGGGACCCAGCAGGGGGTGGTGTCGGAGGCCGTGGTATGCAGAGGTATGTGCGACTGAGGCAGCCTCGGTAGAGCAGGGAATCCAGGCCGGTATGTCTCAGGACCCACTGCTTTCTGCCTCTCAGGAGTCTGAGGAATGAGGAATATAGTTAAGAAAAAACTAAAAGGAGCGGTTGCAAAGGTTAAAGACTTACATCAAGCTTGGGTGGTGTTGAAAAATACTATCTTGGAAGCCCAGACCAGCTGTATTCCACGTTTTAAGAAAAGTGGAAGGAAGTCCAAAAAACTGCCAGCATGGTTTAAAGGTGAGGTCAGAAGCTGTTGCTGCCAAAAACGCATCTTTCAGGAAATGGAAAAAAGAGCCAAACGACAAACTGGAAACAGCACAAGCACACTGGCAAGTTAAATGCAAAGCATTGATAAGGCAGGCAAAGCGAGAATTTGAGAAGGAACTTGCTACGGAAGCAAAAACATGAAATAAAGACTTTTTCAAGTACATTCGTAGCAAAAGGCCTGTGAGAGAGTCAATTGGACCATTAGATGATAGAGGGGTAAAAGGGGCAGTAAGAGGAGACAAAGCTATAGCGGAGAGACTGAATGAATTCTTTGCTTCGGTCTTTACTGAGGAGGATGTAGGGATGTTACCTAAGACTGAAGTGGTATTTAAAGGTGATACTGCAGAGGAATTGAGAGAAATATCGCTACACTGGGAAGATGTATTACAACTATTTGATAAACTGAATAGTAGCAAATCACCTGGACCGCATGGTATACATCCAAGAGTGTTGAAAGAACTGAAATATGAGATTGCAGACCTGCTATTAGTAATCTGTGAACTTTCATTAAACTCATCTGTAATACCTGAAGATTGGAGGATCGCCAATGTAACACCAATTTTTAAAAAGGGTTCCAGGGGTGATCCGGGAAATTACAGACCGGGGAGCCTGACGTCAGTACCGGGGAAAATGGTAGAAACCATCATAAAGAACCAAATTACACAGCATGTAGATAGTCATGGCCTAATGGGAGACAGCCAACATGGCTTTAGACAAGGAAGATCATGTCTTACTAATCTGATATGTTTTTTTGAAGGTGTGAATAAACAGGTGGACAAAGGTGAGTCAGTTGATATAGTGTATCTGGACTTTCAGAAAGCCTTTGACAAGGTCCCTCATCAGAGACTTTTGGCAAAACTAAAGACTCATGGGATAGGAGGCAGTGTACTATTGTGGATCGGGAACTGGTTAAAAGATAGAAAGCAGAGGATAGGGCTAAATGGGCAATTTTCCCAATGGAAAAAGGTGAATAGTGAAGTACCTCAGGGATCTGTACTGGGTCCGCTACCTTTTGACATATTCATAAATGACCTGGAAAAAGGAATAACTAGTGAGGTTATCAAATTTGCAGACGACACAAAACTATTTAAAGTTGTTAAAACCCAAGAGGACTGGAAAACTGCAGGAGGATCTGGATAAATTGGAAGACTGGACATCCAAATGGCAGATGAAATTTAATGTGGACAAGTGCAAAGTTATGCACCTAGGAAAGAACAACCCAGACTATGGTTACACACTGCAAGGTTCCACATTGGGAACCACCACCCAGGAAAAGGATTTAGGAGTCATCATGGATAACATGTTAAAACCCTCCGCCCAGTGTGCAGCAGCAGCCAAGAAAGCAAATAGAATGCTAGGTATCATAAGGAAAGGAATGGAAAATAAAACAAAGGATATTATAATGCCTCTGACCGCACCTTGAATATTGTGTGCAATTATGGTCGCTGTATATTAAAAAGGATATAGCGTTATTAGAAAAGGTACAGAGAAGAGCCACCAAAATGGTAAAGGGGATGGAAGGCTACTCCTATGAAGAGAGGCTACAAAGGTTAGGGCTCTTCAACCTGGAAAAGAGACGGCTGAGGGGAGATATGATAGAGGTCTATAAATTAATGAATGGAGTGGAACGGTTAAACGTAGATCGATTGTTTACGCTATCAGAATATAGAAAGACTAGGGGACATGTAATGAAGCTACAGGGTAAACTATTTAAGACAAATAAGAGAAAATATTTTTTCACTCAACGTGTAATCAAACTCTAGAATTTGTTACCGGAGGATGTAGTAAGGGCTGTTAGTGTAGCTGGGTTTAAAAAAGGTTTGGACAAGTTTCTGGAGGAAAGGTCCATAAACCATTATTAAAAAGGGACCCAGGATATCAATGCTTGACCCAATACAAGCATTGTGGAACCTGTGTCTCTTGGGGATACTGCTAGGTACGTATGACCAAGATTGGCCACTGTTGGAAATAGGATACTGGGCTTGATGGACCTTGGTCTGACCCAGTATGGCATATCTTATGTTCTTATGTTCCTATGTTCCTGTCAGGGTCTCCTTCCGTCAGCCTTAGATCAGTCGGTCTCTCCGCAACCTCAGCCCAGGCCCTCTACTTCATCGGGAGAGTTGGATGGGGAGGCTGTGGGGTCTTCTTCCCGGAATTTCTTTTCCTGCTGCATAGGGCGTTCTGCCTGCAGCAGCAAGGAGCCCAGGGGCAGTCTTCAGGGCAGGGCCACGTAGCTGCGTGACATACGGAACCCAAGGAGCAAGAGGAAGCAGGCATACCGCCTAAGTGGGCTAGGCTCGTGAATGAGGAGGCCCTTCAGTCTCCTCAGTCGGAGACTCTGGAAGATGACATTTCGGACCGAGAGTTGGGGGAGGAGGAACTCTGAGGGCGAGATCCCGGAGGAGCTGCAATTCCGAATTGTTCGAGTCTTCTGCAGAGAAGAGTTGCCGGCTTTGATCGGCGAATCAATGAAGGTCCTCAATATCGCGGCGGGTCCAGCGGAAGAAGAGGTGTGGGAGGACCTGCTGATTCAGGCGGTCAGGAAGTCTCGGAAGGTTTTTCCAGTCCATCGTGTGGTTTGGCAGATAATTGAAGAGGAGTGGGATCAGCCAGAGTCTGGTTTAAGGGGGGTGTCACGCTTGTACCCCTTGCCGGAATTGGAGAAGGAATTGCTTCGGTCACCTAGAGTGGATGCAGCAGTGTCGGCAGTCACTAAGAAGACGACGATACCAGTGGAGGGCAGTGCGGCCCTCAAGGATGCCCAGGATAGGAAACTGGACACGTTGTTAAAGCAGGCTTTTGATATCAGTGCCCTAGCTCTTCAGGTGTCAGTGTGTGGGGCTTGGGTAGCCCGAGCTTGTCTGCGCTGGTCTCAGCAGCTCCAACTGGCTAACGCCCTCCTGGGTGCATCACCGGGGGGAGGTGGCAAGGATAGAGTCTGGAGCGGCCTACTTGGCGGACAGCCAATATGACCTCATCAGGAGTTTGGCAAAGAACATGGCTTCAGTGGTAGCGGCTCGTCATTACCTTTGGCTCCGCAACTGGGTGGCGGCTGGTTCTTCTAAGGCCCAGCTAAGCAGATTCCCCGTTAAGGGAAAGCTGCTTTTCGGGAAGGAGCTGGATAAGTTGGTAAAGGACCTGGGTGAGTCTAAGGGAGGTAGACTCCCTGAGGATAGGCCGAAGCCGAGTCGCACGCCCGCTCCCGTGCGGCCTCAGCCGCGGGGCTCCCGGATGTTTAGGTCGGCTCAGTCAGCGCCCTTTCAGAGAGGTCGCTTCCCCTCTAGGGGGCAGGGTTTCGAGGGGTGGGGAAGGGTTTGGGGCCTCTTTCTTCACCTCGGGTCCTAGGAAGCCACAATGAGGCCATGGGGGCCCAGGAGGGAGTTCTGCTGGTGGGGGAACGTCTGCAGCAGCTCTTCTCCGCCTGGGCCCAGGTCATGTCAGATCAATGGGTTCTGGAGGTGGTACGAGAAGTGTATGCCACCGCATTTGATTCAGTCAATCATGCCCTGCTCCTAACATGCCTCCATGAGAAGGGAATCCATGGCCTTGCATGGGAATGGTGTAAATCCTACTTAGAAGACAGATGGCAACAAGTATGGATGGGGTCCAACACAGCTGAACTGTTCCAGCAAAGTCGAGGGGTACCTCAGGGCTCCTCCCTCTCCACATTGCTCTTTAGCATATACATGCAGCCGATATGTGAAATCATCCGCTCCTTTGGAATCTCGTGCCTGATATACGCAGATGATGATCTGTTTACACCTTTCAACGTTACACTTCCTGACGTTATACTGCCCTAGTGAACTGTTTCAACGCAATCAGACTGGCTCCATAATCAGAACCTCCGGATAAATTAAAAAAAAAGCGAGGTCTTGTTCATCACACAGAACAAAAACTTCTCACCCCCCAGCGCCCTAAAAGTGAGAGATGCAGAACTCCCAAGCAAGCCCAACATACACTACTTGGGTGTTATACTTGACCAACAGCTTGACTTTATAGCGCATATAAATAATACAGTCAAAGCTATATACTACAAGATCAAGACTTTGTCACCTTAGACCCATGCTCGCTCCAGATGACTTCCGTACAATTTTCCAAGCTTTAGTAACACCCCTTTTCGACTACGCAAACATCATACTCCACGGCCTCCCCAAGAGCACCCTAAACCCCTTACAATTAGCAATGAATGCCGCTGCCTGCGTCCTTGGAGGAGGAACCAGAAGAGACCACATATCCCCCATCTTAAGGGATCTACACTGGCTGCCGATTTAACTGCCGGATCTCATACAAGGCCCTCCTCATTACCTTCAAATCCTTCAACAAGATAGCCCCCTCCTCCATCTCCGACCTCCTGACCCACACCCCTAACAATAGATCCAGGAGGTCACTAGCCTCCAACACGCTGATCATCCTTAGGGAAACCACAAAATGTACTCAGTCAACTAATAACAGAGCCTTTGCTCTCTACGCCCCTAGATGCTGGAATAACCTCCCACTGAACATCAGATCCATCAAGGACCTCAAGCAATTCAGAAAAGCCCTCAAGCACTATCTATTCCTTCTCCACTTCTCGCTTCCCAACAGCATCGCCCTACCTTCCACCATCCAACTCACTCCAGCTGTGCCTCGCACATCACAGACGAATTAGACCGGTCCCATCTCATACCCTTTGCCTGGATATTAAAATGATCTAGTAAAGTGTTAGATAGCAAAGACTAACACCACAAAAATATACATCAATGAAAGCTGTAAGTAGATGTATGTTCCTATACTGTAAATGTATAGAAACGGATATGCCTCATTATAAATAGCTAACCTATCCGCACCTGTCTGTGGTTTAAATGTACATAGTTACCCCAGTTGTAGTTATATTTCCATGTTACCTTTCTTGTTTAATGTAAGCATAGGGTCAGAATTTGCACTTGCCCTGTACTAATATTTGTTTATTGTAAACCACGCTGATGATAAAAAGTGCAGTATAGAAAAGCTTTAAATAAATAAAATAAATAAATAAATTGACGAGACCAGTTCTTCCATCGTTCGTGCAGTCTCCTTGCAGATCTCCAGCCAAGATCACAGTGGTGAGGAGACGCTGGCACGGCTCTGGTTGTTGGGAGCAGTCATGCCGGTGCGCGTAGACCAGTATGACTGCCGTTGATACTCTATTTTGTGGTACCCAAAAAGGAGGGCTCCTTTCGTCCGATCCTCGTCCTGAAGCAGGTCAATCATGGAAACCCTAAAGTTGGTGATCGTAGCGGTGCGACAGGGAGAATTTCTGACGTCTTTTGACCTCACAGAGGCATATTTGCATATTCTGGTCTGCGAGTTGCATCAGCAGTTTCTGAGATTTGCGGTACCAGGGGGCCACTTTCAGTTTCAGGCGTTGCCCTTCGGCCTGGCGACGGCCCCGCGCACCTTTACCAAGGTCATGGTCGTGGTAGCTGCGGCGCTTCGCAAAGAAGGGATCCTGGTCCACCTGTACCTTGACTGGTTTATCCGAACAAAGTCCAGGGGCAAGAGTTTAAGGGCAACCGACAGAGTGGTCGGACTCCTAAGGAGTCTAGGGTGGGTGATCAATCTGGCAAAGAGCAGATTGGTCCTCTCTCAGGAGATCGAGTATCTCGGAGCAAGGTTCGACACCAGCAGGGGCAGGGTGTTCTTGCCGGCTCAGAGGGTAAGGGAGCTAAGGTGCCTAGTGAGGCAGTTTCTATCCATAGCGGCATCCTCGGCTTGGCATTATCTGCAGTTCTGGGGACCATGGCGGTGACGATCGAATTAGTTACTTGGGCCAGGGCCCACATGCAGCCGCTTCAGCGGTCCCTGCTTGGTCGGTGGGCCCATCAGCGTCAGTCCTTGTCTGTGGCGCTCCCCTGTGTGCCGATGACCAAGGGGGCCTTGCAGTGGTGGCTCCAGCCAGGGAATCTGTAACGCGGCATGCCTCTCGAGCCCCCCCCCCGTGGTTGCAGTTGATGGCAGATGCCAGTCTGGCCGGTTAGGGGGCTCACTGTGAGGGACGGTTTGCTCAGGGCCTCTGGAGTGCGCAGCGCAGGAGACCCAGTGGTCCAACAGGTTGGAGATGAGAGCGGTAGCCCTTGCTCTGAATGTTCAAACGTTGGGTCCACCAGAGGGGGGTCTGGGTGCTCTCGGACAATGTAACCACGGTGGCCTACATCAACCAGTAAGGGGGAATGAGCAGTCCTCTCTTGGAAGAGGATGCGGAGAGTCTGCTGGAATGGGCAGAGGCCCATCTGATGGCCCTGTCTGCACAGCATTGTAGCCGGAGTAGAAAATGTCATGGCGGACTACCTCAGCAGGTGCAAGGTGGATTACAGCGAGTGGGTCAGGAGGTGTACGAACTTGTGGTGCGTCAGTGGGGGACTCCCATCATGGATCTTATGGCTTGATGGCAGTTGGCCAAGGTGAGCAGATTCTTCAGCCGAAGAAGGGAAAGAATGTCAGAGGGGCTAGATGCTCTGATGCAGAAGTGGCCCACAGAGAGGCTTCTGTATCTGTTTCCTCCGTGGGCTCTCCTAGGTAGGGTCCTCCAGCAAGTAGAGGCCCACCCAGGGCAGATAGTTCTCATAGCCTCGGACTGGCCACGGCGCCCATGGTATGCTGACCTCCTGTGGCTGCTGGCTGATCGTCCGTGGTGCCTTCCAGCGAGAGACGATCTCCTGACTAAAGGCCCAGTGCGGATGCCGCAGGTGGATCGGTTCTCGCTTACGGCCTGGCTCTTGAAAAGGCAAGGCTGTGGAAGCGAGGATATTCGGGGGCGGTGATTTCCACGTTGTTGAATGCCCACAAGCATTCCACTTGCCTTTCCTATGTGAGGGTCTGGTGCATTTTTGAGGACTGGCGTGCAGACCAGCAGAGGAGGCCTCTAGCGGTGTCGGTGCCGGAGGTGTTGGATTTCTTACAGGCGGGGTTTGAGAAGGGCCTGGCTGCCAGTTCCCTGCAGGTACAATTGGCTGCTCTTTCTTGTTACAGGGGCAAGGTTTTAGGAAAGCCCTTAGGGGAATATGCAAACGTTTGTTGGTCCTTGAGGGCAGTGCGGCGCCTGCGGCCACAGCAAAGATCGTCGGTCCCTCCTTGGGATCTCAATCTCGTGTTGGATATTCTGGCTGGGGAACCTTACGAGCCTTTGGAGCAGGCCTCGTTGAAGGACTTGACTCTCGTTTTTCTGGAGGCCATATGTTTGGCTAGGCGTATTTCGGAGCTGCAGGCTCTGTCTTGCCGTCCTCTGTTCATATCTTTCTTAAAGGAGAAAGTGGTTTTGTGGACAGTGCCTTCCTTCTTGCCCAAGGTGGTTTCATCCTTTCATGTGGATCAGCCGGTCTCTCTCCCATCCTTCCCCAAGGTGGGTCAGGAGGGGAGCGATGCATGGCTGCGCCATTTGGACGTGCGTAGGGTTCTGAAAAGTTATCTGGATCACACAGCGACATTCTGCAAGTCAGAGCGGCTGTTTGTATTGTTTGGTGGGCCACGTAAAGGAGAAGCGGCAGCCAAGGCTTCAGTATCTAGGTGGATCAAGGAAGCTATTGCTTCAGCATATATTCAGAAGGGAAGGCTGGTTCCAGTAGGGTTCAGGGCACACTCTACTCGAGCCCAGGCGGCCTCGTGGGCGGAATTTAGTCTGGTTCCACCGCTGGACATTTGTAGAGCGGCTACTTGGTCTTCTCTGCATACGTTTGCCAAGCATTACCGTTTGGATGTTCAGGCAGCAGGAGATGCTGGCTTTGGGAGAGCGATTCTTCGGTCCGGTCTTGCAGGCCCCTCCCAAGCTTGAACTGCTCTGTTACATCCCAGAGGAAAGGGACTGGAGGGATGCTTAAAGTATAATTAGGCCTTACCTACTAATTAGTGTTCCTGAAGGAAGTCCAGTCCCTGATCCCGTCCAGTTTAGGCTGCAAGACATGTGTTTAGGTTTTCAGACAGGGGGTGCCGGCCCGAACCTTTCAGCAGGCAAGAGAAGAAGTGAGTTCTGAAGACTCCTGGCTGAGGGTTCCGGTAATGAGGCGGTGTGGACAGGCAAAGTGCCATGGTGGTGGATTGGGGGTTGAGGACGAGTGCGGTATTCAGATAAGCCTCCTTCTCTTCAGGGGGCGGGAGGGGGTGGGAAGTTCTCTCCGGGGGAGGCGGGTGGTGGTAGGCTACAGTTTTGGAGTTTGTTAGTTTTTGGTTGGTTTACTTAATTGTCTCTCCGTCAAGTCTGCTTTTTCAATAGGACACTGGAGCTGGTGGGAGGATCCACTGGTGTTTATATCCTAGTGTCATCAGAAAGATGACGTACTCAGTCTTCAAGCTGCTGGAAGGGAAGCACAACCCAGAGGAAAGGAACTGGACTGGAATTCCTTCAGGAGCGCTAATTAGCAGGTAAGGCCTAGTTATACTTTAGTGTAACTGGGTTTAAGAGGTTTGGACAAGTTCCTAGAGGAAAAGTCCATAAATCATTATTAAAGAGGACCTAGGAAATCAATTGCTTACGCTGGGATAAGCAGCATGGAATTTATGTACCTTCTGGGGAACTTGACAGGTATTTGTGACCCAGATTTGCCACTGTTGGTAGCAGAATACTGGGCTATCTCCAGAAACACGCAGGAATGCAGTCTTCACATATGGGTGAAAGCCCTCCAGCGTTCAATAGCAAAGCCTTTGGGAACACTCTACTGCTCCTGCATGCCTGCCTGCCTACCTTCCTGCCCAACTCCTCAGTTCTTTGTTTTCCACAGAGCCGGTAGGACACACCATCCTGTCACCGCTGAAATCTTTCTTTTTTTTTGTGCCCTTTGGGGTACATTGTGCTTCTGCCTTCCTATCAACACCGGTTCCGTTGAATAAGACATCGGTACAGATAATCTTCCTTTTTTTATTTTCAACTTTCCTTTTCTATTTTCACTGTGGTTGTCACCACTAAACTAGGCCTTCATAGACTTCAGTCTTGAAAACATCTTTTCAGGTATGGAAAAGCCAGTCGGTGGCTTAAAAAAAAAATAAATGTACCAAGTGTGCCAGTACCATTTTGGCCATTAATAAACATGACTGGCGTTTAGGTCCTGAACATGAACTCACGTCTTGTCTTTTGTGCTAACAAATGACAGAGAGGTCTCAAGAACTGAGCCAAGCAGTTTGGATCGTTCGCTTTGGACTCTATCTCAGTTGCTTCCACTTCATCGAGGGCATCGACTACTTTTTCTCAGGCTTTTTCAAAGTCCAAATCTTTGGCATTGAAGACCTATTCCGATGCCAGGGAAAAATTCCAGCATAAGCATAGAGACTCCCTTAGAGGTGCTTCTGATGCAGGCCGGCCAGCCAAACAGCCCCAGTGGGAGTATCTGTCCTCCAAAGCACAAGTAGGGCCCTAGATCACTCTCAAGGCATCGACCTCCGGAGAGCTACCATTTCCATGTTCTAGGACAGTGGCTCAGAGCCCTGTATGTGATTCCACCCATACATCAGCCATCTCCCTGGACAAGCGCATGCTGGCTCTTGAGAGGAGTTTTGGCAGCACTCCTGGCAGCCTCTGTGCCAATAACATCAAGAGCTTCAGGAGTGCAGGCTTCAGCACCAAGCCTACAGCCAGGCATGTCGGGCCCAGTGCTGGCACTCGAACAGGCATCGTCTGAGTACCTGAGACAGATTCCTCCATTAGAACAGCTTGATACCCCGGTATCCAACAGACTTGGGCTCCCATGCCTCTCTGTTCTGATACCTCGGAGTATCGGTATCGGCATCAACAATCTACTTCCACGAAGCATTGAGGTTGAACCCAAGGCAGCCAAAACTTTGATTTCTTGTCGAACTCTGGTTCAAGTTCTTCAGAATCTGATTGGGGGGGGGGGATCACTCGATTCCTGAGAACTTCCCGACATCCCTTCAGACCCTTTGCTGCCTCAGGAACGGCATTGGTCCCAACCAGAAGATGTGTCCTTTCAAGACTTCATACGTGACATGGCAGCAGGGCTCTGCATCACAGTAGCCTCAGAAAAGGAACCAAGAGCAGAGGAATTGGAGATATTCCAATACCCTCCCATGCCCAAGGAGGCTGCTACCTTACTGGTGCATTGTAAACTGCAAGATCTTATGCTCTACATGTGGCAGGCCCCACTCGCTGTTCCATCTGTCAGCAAGAGACTTGGTACCATGTACCGGGTACCAGAATGCCCAGTCTTCAAAAAACCTCTGCTCCCCCACCTCTCCATGGTAGTGGAATTGACTATGCACCGAATAAAGAGCTCAAAGAACCATTCATCCATGTCTCCTGGCAGAGACTCAAACACTCAATGCCTTCAGCATCTGTGTTTCCATGCATATGAGTAAACTCTTACATGCTGTACATGGGCATGATTCTGAAGGACATCACCAGAGATCTGGAGACTTTCACCCTGCTGCTTCCTGAGGATAAGTGGAGTGCATTCCAGACACTCATCAAGCAAGGCCAGAACACTTCTGAGTTTCTTACCAGGGCCTCTTTTTATGCTTTTGAATCCACAAGCAGAGCTGCAGCAATCTGTATCGGGGCTTGCAGAGTAGCCTGGTTACAGGAATTAGACCTCTAGCAATGGATCCAGGATAAACTGGCCAATATCCCATGTACTGGAGAAAACCTTTTTGGCAAAGATTGGAGGGAAAAAGCAGGGGAGATCAAAACTGATCTCACCCTAAAGCGCCTTTCCAGGAAAACAGCTGACCCATCCAAAAGGAAGGCTTTTTCCAAGAAATCTTTTTATTCTAAAAAGAAATACTATCCTTCTTATCCGCCTTCTGCTGCCTATTAACCTCAACATCGGCAGCAGGGTTCTTGCCAACCCAAGAAACCCAAGGCTCCTAAGCCTCGACCAGCTGCACAGGCATAAACTGCACCTGTTTTTTGACTCCTTCCCTGAAGAGCATTGCCAATCTGCCCCTAGAGGGCCCCCAGCCCCTCCACATACCAGGCAGTCTGTCACTGTGCCTACAGGTAGCACCTCTATAATATCAGAGCAGTGGACGCTCCAGATTGTCCAAAGGGGTTATCGGCTTCACCTCGAAACCTTACCCCCCCCCCCACCTGCTTCATATGGGATTATCCAACACAACCATTTCAAAGCACTTTCTCAAAAGAAGAGGTGACCACCCTGTTGTCCCAGGGTGCCATAGAAAGAGTTCCTCCTCCTCAAAAGTTGGGCTTCTACTTTCCATACTTTCTTATTCCAAAGAAAACAGGAGGCTTCAGGCCCATCTTGGATCTCAGAGACCTAAACAAGCTCATGATCTGAGAACAATTCAAGATTTCTCTAGGAACTCTTCTACCACACCTCCAGAGACACAATTAGCTATGTTCTCTAAACCTAAAAGAGGTGTACAACACATATACTGACACATCTCTTGCACAAACAGTATCTGCGCTTCATGTTTCAAGGAAACCATTATCAAATACCAGGTTCTCCCCTTTGGCTTATCCTCTAAGAGTCTTCACAAAATGCATAGCAGCTGTTGCTGCCTTCCTACACATCTTGAGGGTATTTGTCTTTCCTTACTTACATGATTGGCTGATCAGGGGAGTTCCCTTCAAAATGTAAAACTCTCCATCATACCGTCATGGTGCTCCAACACCTGGGGTTCATCATAAAGTTCCAAAAGTCCCACCTCACTCCATCCCAGCATCTGGAGTTTATCAGAGCACTCTTGGACACTTGACATGCCCAAACTTTCCTCCCACAGGATCGCTGTCTCTGCCTCATCGAGCTGGTGAAAGGGGTGCAACAGTAGAGCAGAGTAACAGCTCGAAAGATTTATTTATTTATTTATTTAGCACACATTTATATACCGCTCTTTCCCAAGTATCAAGTGCGGTTTACAATGAACAGAGAAAGTTGAAGGTACATGATTAATCATGTCCTAGTCATTTACAGGGAACAGATGCTATGACTATTAGGACATATAGCCTCCACGGTCCATGTCGTCCCCTACCCTTGATTACACATGTGACAAGTGCAATGGATTCTGTTTTCCCAATGGAAACAAGTGAAGGGCTGACTCAGACAAGATCCACGTCGCCCCTCAACTGATCAAGTCCCTTCAGTGGTGGTGTCTCCCACAAAACCTACTCATCGGGTCACCTTTTCAAATGCCTCCACCTCTTGGCACCCTGATGCTTGATGCTTCCAAACTGGGTCGGGGGGCATATCTGAATGACCTCGCTACACAGGAACTATGGACATAAGAATCTGCCCTACAGATCAATCTGCTAGAACTGCGGGCACTGACGAATGCTTTTTGGGATTTTAAACCCCAACTATCGGGGCAATCTGTTCTAGTCTGAATGGACAATCAAGTTGCCATGTTCTACATAAACAAGGGGGAATGGGGTTTTGTCATCCCCTCTGCTAAGAAATGATTCGCCTATGGTCCTTTGCCATCTCTTACCTCAGAGTAGTGTACCTCCCGGGCGAACTCAATGTCCTAGCAGAAAGGCTAAGCCATAACCTTCATCCACACAAATGGACCCTGCATCAGGAGACTGCTGCTCCAATCTTCCAAACATGAGGAACCCCACTTATAGAAACTAGAGAAACGCTGGCGCCGATCTCATTCTTTACATGACCAGACAGCATACAACTGTCATCTAGCTGTGCATCGCAACGCAATCACCGACACGATGAAGCAGTACTACTCAAACACCTTAAAGGGATCGCTTAATAAACCGCATGACCTTTTTGACCTGGTTAAGACCTTATCAAAGGAACCATCCTCTGGACCTCCATTTGAGATACACCCACAAGATTTTGCAACTTATCTCCAATCCAAAATATGCCAGACTGACAAAATCTCTACTACAACCTTCGAAATAGAGCAAGACTGCCAAACAACACTAACCATGTTTTCTACCCCCACCAAGAGAGAACCCGAAGACACTATTGCGGCCCTAAATATCACTACTGCCCAGTCTGATCCTTGCCCAGCCTTCTGGATCAAGGATCTTCGCAGCCATTTCAGCCCAGTACTGTCCAAAATAATGACCCTCTCCTTCTCAACCGGCTCCTTCCCTCCCGCCCTTAAACGCACCTCTATTAGACCTCTGCTAAAAAACTGCAAACTTGATCCCCAGCAGGTGGAATCCTATAGACCCATATCCAGCATTCCACTACTTGCGAAGATCATTGAAAAGGAAGCTCAACGACAATTACAGGATCACATCGACTCCGCTGCACCGTTAGACCCATGCCAACATGGCTTTAGAGAATTCCACGGAGTGGAAACCCTCCTCACCACTCTCTTCTGCAAGATAATCACAGGCATTGATGACATCCGTAAGGGTTTTGCTCTCATCTTTCTGGACATCGCTGCAGCCCTTGATTCAGTAAATCATGAGCTTCTATTAAGATGACTGATTGACAAAGGCATTAATGGATGAGCGCTCGAATGGTGCAGATCCTACCTGTCCGAAAGATGGCAACATGTTCGTTCTGGAGGGACAAATTCCGAACCTTTCCACCAAAGTCAAGGAGTCCCACAAGGATCCTCCCTTTCTGCGCTCTTGTTCAACATTTACATGCAGCCAATTTATAACATCATCCGGTCCTTCAATGTCGACTGCATGTTATACGCAGACGATGTCCTTCTCTACATTCCTTTCTCTACTGAGCATCTGGACCTCTCCCCACTGACGAGTTGTTTCAATGCAATATCTGACTGGCTTCTTTCTCAAAACCTCAGAATACAACATAAGAAAACGGAAGTACTCTTCATTATGAGGAACCCCAACTTTACCCCACCACAATATCTTAAAGTAAAAGAAGCTGAGCTGCACTCTAAACCATCAATACGATACCTGGGAGTCATCCTAGATCAACGCCTGGATATGAAGGCTCACATAGGAAACATAGTCAGATCAGTCTACTACAAGATCCGCTCACTTAGGCATCTACGCTCCATGCTTGAACCATCTGACTTTCGGACAATTTTCCAGGCATTGGTCATACCTCATTTCGACTATGCCAATGCCATATTACAAGGTCTTCCCAGTCTACACTAAACCCGCTGCAGCTAGCCATAAACACGGCAGCAAGAATCCTCCATGGAGTATCCAGGAGCGACCACGTGACACCTCTGCTAATACAGTTGCACTGGCTACCCATCCAGGCTAGAATAGTTTTCAAGATCTTGATAATCACTTTTAAAGCTGTTCACAATCTCTCATCCACATCCTTAACCTCCCTCATCCATGCCACATCAACGGTTACGACAAGTCAAGATGGTGGCACTTGAGACAGGGTGAAAACCCGAAACGTGCACGTCGTGCCGGAGTTGAGAGGAGTTTACACAATTTTTTCTAAGCTAAGTAGTGGTTGTTTGTTCCACATTGTTTCAAGATATATTTTATTAAAAAGGACCGAACCGTGTGGAGGGCATGGTTTACATTGTCTGCCCCTTTCCGGTGATGTCCGACAAATGAAAAAAATTTAAAAGATTCATGATAAGGATTTAGTGATTTTTTTTATCTATACATCACCAAATAGAGCAAGAAGATCCACGGCTATAAACTCCTTAACCGTACCGAAGGCACTTACTGTTTGCACTAAATCGACAGCCAACAGGGCTTTCAGTCTCAGTGCCCCAAGATACTGGAATTCATTACCCCATGATATCCGGGCTATTAAGAATCTACCACAGTTCAGGAAAGCCCTCAAAGGTCACCTCTTCAACAAGTACCTTATTGAGCCCAACTGCATCCCTTAGAGCTCCAAGACACCCCATACCATCCACATTCCCAGACAAACTTATAGCATACCAACAACACACCAATTTGAAACTCAAACCCATGACGTGGATTGTGTTTTCTATGCATCCTCTTTGATTTTGTTTCCATGTAGTAAGTTTTGTAAATAGTTACCCCTGTTATCCAAGTTTTTTGTTCTCTGTTATCTGTAAACTCATACATGTTATTTGTACTGAGCATTTTGTTCCATGTAAACCGCGCTGATGCCGAATAGTGCGGTATATAAGAGAATGTAAATAAATAATAAATAAATAAAATAGATCTTCTGTGCCACGCTACAAAACACAAGCTTCTCTTCAGCTTCAGGGTTCCTTTGCTGCACTGACAGGCCCCAGACGCCTCCCTTCTCAATTGGGGACAGGAACCGTTCTACGCATTCCTTCCCATCCCCTTGATACCCAAGACACTGTTCAAGCCACAGACAGACTGACAGGGGCTCGATGATTCTCATAGCCCCCTTTGGGTCTCATCAACTGTGGTTTCCTCTGCTTCTTTGCCTTGCGCAGACTCAGTCACTCAACCTGGAAAGTGTGCCTGACCTCCTATCTAAGGACCACAGGACACTCCCCTGTCTTCATCTTCACTCCCTATGCCTGACAGCATGGCTGCTGAAAGGCTAGTGCTTGCTGACCTCAACCTTCCACAGGCAGTCAAGGATGTCCTTGTATCTCCTAAAGATTCCACCAGGTGATCTTATGCCTTTAAATAGTGTAGGTTTGCCCTTTGGTGCTTCCCTAAGGACCTTGACCCCTTTTCTTGCCCAGTGGAGTCGCTTCTGCAATATCTCCTCCACTTATCCATGACAGGACTTAAGACTAACTTAGTGAGAGTTCATCTTAGTGCCATTGCAGCCTCTCACAGACCAGTGGATGGACAGTCTATCTCCTCACACTACTTAGTAGCACGTTCATGCTGTCCAAGCCACCCATTAAGCTGCCTCTGGTGGCCTGGGATCTAAATGTGGTTTTGGAGCAACTTCTAAAGCCACCTTTTCAACCTTTAGCCACCACTTCACTGAAGTTTCTATCTTGGAAGGTCATCTTCCTTATTGCCCTCACTTCAGCGAGCTGCAGGCTCTGGTAGCGGATCCCTCCTATACTCTGTTCTACCATGACAAGGTGGTCCTCCATACCCATCCGCATTTCTTCCCAAAGGTGGTTTCCTCCTACCTAGACCACATGCATTTTGGGCTGAAGCAGCACTACTTAGAACTAAAGCTCACAGAAAATCCTCTCAATTGTTAATTTCCTTTGATCCTAGTCACCTGGGTCTACTGGTGACAAATCGTACTCTATCTAGATGGATAGCAGATTGCATTTCTTTTGCTTGTGCACAAGCAGGATTCATTAGAGGGTCATGTCACTGTTCATAATGTGCGGGTTATGGTAACATCCATAGCTAATCTCCATTCACTAGCCATTGAGGACATTTGCTGGGCAGCTACCTGGTCCTCCATTCACACTTTTGCTGCACACTACTGCCTGGACAGCGGCTCCTGTCAGAACGCTGTCTTTTGCCAAGCTGTACTCCAGCACCTCTTTGGGACTTAAACTCAACTTCTACCTTCCGTCCCGGACTTGTACAAGATGCCATTGGGGGAGTATCGCCTCCTGGAATAGAGTTCAATGGCCCACAACATTTCCAGACCTTTCAGCTACACATTTTTTGCCTCGGGGACCTCGCTACTCTTCCCCTTTCCCACATACCAGTCTAGTACCTGGGAGCTAGTGAATCCTGTATGTGAAGACTGTAGTCCTGTTTGTTCCTGGAGCTAGCGTAGTTACTCGCCTGTAATAGGTGATCTCCGGGAACACCAGGAATCAGTCTTCACAACCCGCCCTTCTCCCCTAGAAGTTGTAGGGTTCTTTTATTTTATTCTCAACTACAAACTCAACTGAGGAGAGGAGTTGGGAAGACAGGCACAGTGGAGTGCTCCCAAAGGCTTTCCTATTTGGATGCTGGGGAGCATTCCTGCATGGGCTCAGTCGGTGATATTCACCCATATGCAAAGACTGATTCCTGCTGTTCCTGGAGATCACCTGTTACAGGTAACTACACTTGATGGACACTTGGTCTGACCCAGTATGGCATCTCATGTTCTTACGAGTTATGATCAAAAAGTATCGAGACTTGTTGTGTAGCTATATAGCAATAGCATCGTGGTGTAACATATTAAGTATGCAGTGACCTAGTTATGCACTCTGTATGTGCAAAGTGTAGCATGGCAGCAGCACACCTGTACTTTTTTAAAATTATATGATGATTGGTATTGTGTAAAAGCAGTTAGTCGCATTTACAATGAGTGAAAAATTGAACCGTGAATTTGTGTTAAATTCTGCTAGGAACTTAGATTTGTGCAAAGAGATTTATGACAAGTTATAGCAAGTGTATGGCAATGAATGCACGAGTCATGCTAGAGTTTGACTAGTACAAACGTTTCCAAGAGGGCCATGAAAATGTTGATAGTGAAGAACGTTCTGGAAGGCCATCCACGAGCAGGAATGAAAACAAAGTTGAAGCAGTACATGCTGCAATATGCTCAAATTGTCAACTATCAGGGAGCTTGCTGAGGACATGGACATCAGTTTTGGATCGATGCAGTCCATTCTTTGGGGATGAGACGTGCGTCTGCAAACTTCGTGCCGAAACTCCTATCCCCTGACCAAAAAGATTGACTGCAGCCAGGTAGTTGGAATGCATTGAAAATGACTTGAATTTCATCAAAAAGATTATTATTGGTGATGAATCATGGGTTTATGGTTATGACCTGGAAACTAAGGCTTAATCCTCACAGTGGAAGACTTCCGACTCTCCTAGATCCAAAAATGCTCCTCACTTGAGGGCTATGTCAAGGTCATGCTCAGTTTTCTTTGATTACTAGGGTATTGTTCATTATGAGTATGCTCCAAAAGGCCAAACCAGCAACAAAGGAGTACTATGTCCAAGTTCTGACTTGTTTGAGAGATGCAGTTAGTTGTAAGAGGCCAGAGTTACACAGGAATGGTGAATGGTTGCTTCTTCACGATAACACCCCCAGCTCACGCATCACATCTTGTCCAGCAGTTCTTGGCCAAACACCAAATCGAGTAAGTCTGTCACACTCCGTACTCACCTAACCTCGCACTCTGACTTTTTTTTCTTGTTTCCAAAACAAATTACCACTGAAAGGAAAGAGATTTGATAACTTGGAGACCATTAAGCAAAAGTCAACACAGCAGCTTCATAGCATAACAAGAGGCATTTGAAAATTGTTTCCAGAAGTGGCAGAAATGCTGGAGGTGGTGTTTTGTCGGAAGGGGACTAATTTGAAAGAGACATAGTGCAATAACTGTCAGTGTTATACTTCTTGTGGTGTTGTACAAGTCTCGATACTTTCTGATCACACCTCTGTATCATCTCTGAAATAGGAATACTTTGCAGTGAATAGCATTATGATGAAATCTTCCCGAAACATTGCTCAAAACAGATTGTATCAAAAATTGTTGTTTTGCTGCTGTCCTAAAATTTGCATTTGTCCATTGTGCCAAACTATGGCTGGACACTGTAAAGCAAAATGTTTGTTTTTCTTAATGTTCATCACAATTAGGTGCAGAGGCTTTCTGATTCGAAGTGAATGCATTTGTGCCTTGAAGTATCGGTATTTATTATCTTGGAATTTGACCTCATGTTTGATATGTCTGCTAAAGGATATTCTTTTGTGCTTAATTGAGTGGTTTTGCAGTAACTCCTCTAGGTCTTCGACAGACATTATTTTTGGCATCTATCCTATAGAATTTCAGAGGTAAGTTACCCTATAACATCTGGCAAATTTAAGCTCTTTTGGAAGCCAGACATCAAGCATTATCTCTAGCTCAGAGTCTGTAAAGCTTCTTAAAGTCCCATGAAATGTACACTGTTGTGTCTTGATCTCTTTTCAAGAGTGCTATTTTATATCGATGTTTAATGATTTTATATTTAAGGCTTTTTTTAATGTGAGCTGTTTTGTTGTATGAAAAGCAGGATATCAATAATACCCTCTATGGAGTGGAGGAGCAGCTTAATAGTTACAGTAATGGGCTGAGAGCTAGGGGAACCAGGTTCAAATCCCACTGTTGCTCCATGTGATTTTGGGCAACTCACTTAACCCTCCATTCCTTATCGTGCTAGACCAGCCCAGGCAAGTAGGTTATGCTCCCTTGCCAGCAAGTGGAGGCAGACTTGAGCATATTTTAATGATGTCATCAGAAGCTTTAACACTGGTGCAGCACTGAGAAACCAGTAATTGTCTACAACAGATGGCAAGATGCGTGTAAACTGGTGCAGCAGTATGCAGTGGCCAGTGCTGAACTGTATCTTGTAAATATATTTATCAGACCTTACTTCAAGGATTGCTGCCACAGACTATAGTGGAAGAATAGCTATCTGCCACTAGTTGTTCATTGACCACACTTGCTTCTATTTATTCCTTAAGTGTCAGCCATCTTTGAATGTTAGTCTTTCATTTTTTTCATAGTTTTCGTAGCCATTAACTCGCTTTTTTCCCAGTAGTTTCCATAAAGTCTCTGAAGTAACAATTAAATTTTTTGATTCACAGAATTACAGATGGGACAGTTCATGTGGAAGTTTGGAAAGAAATGAATAAAATGAAGCAGCCCTTCTACTTATCAGATAAAATGTGGTATTTGAGCTCTGAGGGAATTAGTGAGCCAGCTGCTGGTAGAAGTTTGTTCTATCTCAGTATTCGCTATGGACAGCAATTCAGACTTCCAAGGCTAAAGGTGGATTCCTGCTGAAACTGTTAAGTTATTTGTGAACGCAATTTTTATTTCTGACATGGGCAGTTTGAGACTGGCATATACAAGCTTGAAGACCATGTCAACTTAGCAGGCTACATTAAAATACATTGAAGGAGAAAATATGTAATCATTTTTTTCTCCAAGATGGTCAGTTTTTTTCTGAATATTATGTATCTGATTACCTACTATCCTCTTGATAAATTCTTCCACTGAGAGCACAGTATTAAGGGACTCTAGTGCCTAGAGACCAAGGGGTATGTTTACTAAGCTGAGCTAACAGTTAACCCGGGCTATCTTCAACTAGGTCCCATGTTATTCAATGGAACCTAGTTGCAGATAGCCCAGGTTAACCCTTAGCCCGGCTTAATAAACATATCCCCAAGTGTTGAGCAGTTTGTATCATGAGAATCTGGAGATACCCTTTTCTGTTTGGTGTCCTTTCATCACACAATTTAGAGCCATATGTAAGAGGCGGCACATGAGGATTCTGACTAGACTGTCTGAGGTGGTGTTTTTTTTGTTTTTTTTTTAAATCCATGGATGCGTGGAGGTAATTGACTTGTGTGCACATGTGGAATGTAAGCTGGATTTGTTCTAGATGGAACAGTGATCTGTGCCCATAACAGGTCTCATATTTTGGCAGAGTGAAAACTTGATTTGTTTTAAGTCATTTTTTGCATAGTCTAGCTTGAGAGCAAAACTTGTATAAATATATGGCAGTGTTAATAAGGCAAATTAAATTAAACACAATTTTTATATTTTTTCAGTCGGGAATTTATGTATTGAGCTGTTAACTGTTAGTTGTTACTGCGTGTTCATTGTCACATTAACATGAGTGCCACACTAACAGTTAATGGATGTTATTTGTCATGTTAACAGCTAACTTGGAGCAGAACGTGGACTGGACCTTAGCCTTACAGTAATGTAGAGGTAGTTACTAGGGATGTGCAAGCCAAAAAAATTGAGTTTCATTTTTATTTTTTTCAATAGTGCACCAGATCGCATAATAGTTTATGGCGTTAACACTGGATTTGGTACCATGGGCACGGACACATATGCGACCACTTCAAACGGCATTATTGACACGGAGTCCGCAAACAATGCCATTAAGTCGCAGACTTTTTTGTCCCGCAGAAGCAAGAATAAGTCTAAAATGGTGACTTCACAAAGAGAAGCTAATGGCAGGCATGCCACTAGAAACCCCAAAATGGACAATGGTTATAACAGATGCCAGTCTGAAAGGTTGGGAGCTCATTGCCAAGGGCAAATAACTCAAGGAGAATGGAGCAAGGAACAGACGATGTGGTCAATCAACCAGTTGGAGATGAGAGGTCTTTCTAGCACTGAAGGCTTTTCAAATAAGTCTCAAAGGAAAGGCTGTAAGAGTGCTATCGGACAATGCAATAACGGTAGTATACATCAATCAGCAAGGAGGCACAGGTAGTCTAGTATTGTCCAGAGAGAGAGTGCCATTGCTAAATTGTGCAGAATGTCATCTGATGACCATTTCAGCCGCTCATGTAACAGGACTCAAAAATGTGGAAGCAGACTTTCTGAGTTGAAATCGTCTGGATCCAGGATAGTGGTCTGTAGAGGAGACAGTCTTTCAAGAGATCATTCACAGATGGGGAATTCCAGTAATGGACTTGATGGCAATGCTGAGGAATGCAAAATGCCCAAGGTTTTTCAGTCGAAGAAAAGAATGTCTGAAGAAATAGATGCTCTGACCTTGGCCAGAGAATGCACTACATTCCCTTGGTGGCCTCTAATAGATTGTACCTCTCTATCTGCTACAACATCCAAAGGTGCAGTAAATCTGGTAGCTCCAGATTGGCCTCTGAGATCTTGGTATGCAGATCTCATTTGACTGGTGCAAACAAAACCATGGAGACTTTGATTAACAGGGAATCTTCTATCACAAGGCCCAGTGAGTTTGCATCAAGTGGCTCGGTTCTTGCTTACAGCTTGGTTGTTGAAAGGGCTTGGTTAGTAAAGCGGGTTATTCGGCAGCAGTGATTGCACCAATCTTAAAATCTCGTAGCTCTACATTCTTAGCATAGGGTGTCCTATTATGCTATAGCACGCACTGTTTGCACATGCACGAATAGTACACATTCACAGTGCACCCTATTGCACAATAGGACACTTTATTGATGCTTTCATTTCAAAATGAAAGCATATCCCTAGTAGTTGCAGCACATTAACTATTAATGCGGCAGATGATGTGATGCAGTTAACGCTGCATGTGCATAGTTATATGCAGTGATCTTTAATGGGAGACTATTGGGAACACCCTCAACCTATAGGGCACCACACATTTGTTTTGGCCTTACATTAAAAATTGCAATTTCTAGGTCTTACATAAGATTTTCTTAATGTGCTAGTTGAATTTTTATTAACAATTAACCAGATAAACATTCTGTATACTGGAATTCATCTTATACTTTGGTAAAATGCTAGTCTACTTTTTTGCAGGGGTGATGTATTCCAACCTGAAAACAGGAGCAGAATTCCATTTATGTTAGCAAGTTTAACTCTTTGCATGCTGTTTGATACAGAAATACTTGATATCCTGCAAGAGTATTTGTCCCTTTTCTCTAGATTTTGATGTGTGCTTAGCTCAATTTCTCAGAGACTCTGGGCTTGGCAACAGTATCTTAAGCCTTGTGTCGCAAGTTTGGAGAGGGTACCTGCCTAAGATGGCCCTCTTTGCTGTCTTGGAGGCTTCTCATTTGCACATCTAGAACCTTGAACACTGCCTTCTTTCCTTAGTAAGGGCACCAGTTATGGAGCACTGGCAGAGATCTCCAGGAACAAGCAGGAATGAGTCTTCACATATGGGTATCGTCGGTACCGACGGAGCCTGCGTGGGAACGCTCCCCAGCGTCCAGTAAGAAAGCTTTTGGGAGCATCCCACAGCGCCTGCGTGCTGCCTTCCCGCCTTTCCCAACCGCCTCTCTCCAGTTCTTCTTTTCCGTGGAGCCAGCAGGTCATGTTCCTGTCACCGCAGAAGAAGTTCTTTATTTTTTTCTTTATTTTTCTGTGTCGCGTCTGCCTTCGACGTCAGACCGGTACCGCCGGTCTTTTCTTTTCTTTCTTCTTCAAAAAAACCCAAAAAACCTTTTCTTTATTCAGCTGTGCATTTTCATTTTGGGCCTTAGGCCTAAATATTTTCTCCTCATGGAGAAGCCCGCTTCCGGGTTCAAAAAGTGCACAAAATGTGGCGGTACTATTTCTGTCACCGACACCCATAATTGGTGTCTGAAATGTTTGGGTCCTGACCATTCCATCACGGATTGTGTGTCCTGCACCATGATGTCTAAAAGAGGTCGGCAGAACCGAGCAGCCAAGCTCAGTACCCTGTTTCCCTCTGATGCAGCCTCGGTGTCATCGACGTCTTCCAGGGCTGCTGCTTCCTCCCATGGATCTCAGGTAACCAAACATAAATCTAGCCGGTCCTCGAAGGGCAAATCTCCCTCTAAGCATCGAGATGCCTCCGGGCTTGTCCTCGAGGATTCCGCTCTGGCAAAATTACCCCGGCAGGAAGTTCCGGCTTCCAAAGCATTCTCTATGGGGTCACAGGTTGACATCGATGGCTTGGCCTCGACCGATCACCTGTTGCCATGTTCTGGGGTACCGGTGGCCTCCACTGGTACCGACATCCAGACTTTGGTGGCGTCGATGGATCAGAAAATTCTGTCCATGCAGCACACCCTCACGGCGTTTATTCAGGCTTCGACGCCTCTGGTACCGCAACAATCTCCGTTGCCGGTACCGACCCCGGCACCATTCCCGGTGCCAGTACCGATTGCATCGACATCGGCTTCGGTGTCGACTGCAACGGTACCCTGTCCTATGATGCCCATCGGTACCGAACCGGTACCGCTTACTCCCGATGTCGATCCCACTTGGTACGCGTATCAGGCTTTACAGGAGCATCCAGACAGGCGATACTTCGATTCCTCCGAAGACTCTGAGTCGGAGGCTTCTTTTGATGCACCGGTACTTCTTCCTCAGGAGTCTGCTTCTCCAAAACGAAGAATGTCTCCTCCAGAGGACTTGTCTTTTCAAGACTTCATTAGGGAAGTGGCTAGAGGCCTCTCCATCACAGTGGCCTCTGAGTCAGAGCCTAGAGCCAAGCAATTAGATATTTTGCAATATCCTAAGGCTCCTAAGGAAGCAGCTACCTTACCTATTCATGAGATTCTTTATGATCTCATGTTGGGCATGTGGGAGACTCCTCTCACCACCTCTCCTCATTCTTGTAGGTTAGACACCATGTACCGTGTCCCTCCCTGTCCTGGTTTTCATAAGACTCAGCTTCCTCACCACTCTATTGTGGTTGAGTCTGCTATGAAGAAAATAAAGAGTGCAAAGAGACACTCATCTAACCCTCCAGGACGTGAATGTAGGACTCTAGATGGTTTTGGCCGAAGGATTTTCCAGGCCAATATGCTTGCTGCCAGAATCAACTCCTATAGTCTCTATATGGGGATGTTTCTAAAAGAAGTCACAGATCATCTGCAGACTTTAGCTCCTTTTATTTCAGAAGATAAAAGGCAAGAATTTCTCACTTGCCTCAAACATGCCCAGGATGTTTCCAAATTCTCCAACCGTGCAGCCTTTGACTCTTTTGAGTGTGTAAGCAGAGCCACGGCTATTGCCATAGGTGCACGCAGAATTGCTTGGTTACAAGCCTCTGATTTGGAACTCTGGGTCCAAGATGAGTTGGGAAACCTTCCTTGTACAGGTGAAAACCTGTTTGGCAGGGATTGGCAAGCAAAGGCCACTCAGATGGATGATGAGAACTCTGCTTTGGATCGACTTTCAAAGTCTACCTCCGTCCCTGTTAAGAAAAGATTGTTCAAAAAGACTTTTTTTTCTAAAAAGGGAAGATATTATCCTGCTCATGGGCAGACATTTTCTGCAGGTCATTTTGCTGCAAAGCGTCAGCAACCACCTAAACAGGCCAAGTCAAAGGCTGCCAGGCCTGCCACAGCCCAGCAGCCTTAACCTCCTCAAGGCCTTTGACTTGCAACTAGAGAACGTAGCCTTTCTAGCTCTGGAAAAACCAGAGCCCCTCACCATTCCAGGAAGGTTGACTGACTTTGCTCCCAGATGGGAGCAAATCACAGCAGAGCAATGGACCCTCTCCATCATAAAGGAAGGGTACAAGCTTCATTTCTTAAGCCTTCCTCCTCACACCATGGTGAAACAGTTCAATTCTCCAACATCTCTCCTCAACCTTCTAGGTCAGGAGATTACTACCCTTCTTGCCCAAGGGGCAATAGAAGAAGTACCTCTTCAACAGGGCTCAGGGTTCTACTCCCCTTATTTTCTTATCCCAAAGAAAACAGGGGGCTACAGACCCATATTAGATCTCAGAGAATTGAACAAGTTTCTATTCAAGGAGAGATTCAAAATGATTTCTCTTGGGGCTCTGCTTCCATACCTTCAGAGTCAGGACTGGCTTTGTTCTCTAGATCTCAAGGATGCGTACACCCATGTCCTCATCCATCCAACACACAGAAGGTTCCTTCGGTTCCTTTTTCAAGGAAAGCACTACCAATACAGGGTGCTTCCTTTCGGTCTGGCCTCTGCACCAAGGGTGTTCATGAAATGCATGGCAGTAGTAGCTGCATTTCTCCGCACTCTAGGAATATTCGTATTCCCATATCTGGACGACTGGCTCATTCGAGCCCCATCCCAGTCAGAGGCCCAGACTTGCCTAACCTGCACAATACGTATTCTTCAGTATTTGGGACTAGTAATAAACATCCCAAAATCCAATCTCACCCCTACTCAGTCTCTAGAGTTCATAGGGGCCTTGCTGGATACCACAACTGCAAGGGCCTATCTTCCTCAGGCCCGTTGCCTATGTTTAGTGCAGTTAGCTTCCCAGATTCAGTTAAAGTCCCACTTCACTGCTCGAGAGATGCTACAACTATTAGGCCACATGGCATCCACCGTGCATGTGGTTCCATATGCTCGCCTTCACATGAGGGCAGCTCAATGGACTTTGTCCACCCAATGGACTCAGGCATCAGGTTGCCTGTCAGACAAAATAGCAAACTCCAGTCGCCTTTTTTGGTCTCTCCAGTGGTGGAAGTCCTCTCAAAACCTGTTGCTGGGGTCCCCTTTTCAGCAACACCTACCCCAAGCAACTCTCACAACAGATGCTTCTCCAAAGGGTTGGGGAGCTCATCTACAAGATCTCTCCACCCAAGGCATCTGGTCTCCACAGGAGACTTCTCTGCATATCAATCTATTGGAACTCAGAGCAATATTCTTAGCTCTCAGAGTGTTCCATACCCTGCTCAGCTACAGGACAGTCCTCATCCATACGGACAACCAAGTAGCCATGTTCTATGTGAACAAGCAGGGCGGGACTGGCTCTCTGTCGCTTTGCAACGAAGCTTTGCGACTGGACCTTCGCCGGAGAGCATCACATCCATCTTCTGGCAGTATATCTTCCAGGCGTTCAAAACTCTTGGGCGGACAGACTCAGTCGAGTTCTGCTTCCACACGAATGGTCCCTCCACATGGACCAAGTAGCCAGGATTTTTCGAATTTGGGGAACCCCGGACATAGACCTCTTTGCAAGTCCGTGGAATGCCAAACTTCCCCGGTTCTGTTCCAGAATTCCGTGTCAGGGAGTTCAGGCCAAGGATGCCTTCCTCCTTCACTGGGGTCAAGACTTCCTCTATGCCTTTCCACTAATTCCCCTAATTCCCAAAACACTATTCAAGCTTCAGAGAGATCGAGGGACCATGATCCTCATAGCACCACATTGGCCACGCCACGTGTGGTACCCTCTACTTCTGCATCTCTCTCAAGCTCCCTCCCTGGACTTGGGCTGTGCACCAGACCTTCTATCCCAGGAAGAGGGAACATTATGGCACCCAAACCCCCAGTAGCTCCATCTCAGGGCTTGGTTGCTGAGGGCTTAGACCTTCAAGATTTTCATCTCTCTCAGCAAGTCAGAGATGTTGTTCATGCCTCTAGAAAGCCTTCTACTAGACGTTCCTATGCTTTCAAATGGAAAAGATTTACCATTTGGTGTTCAGAGAAGGGTCTAAACCCTCTTGCAATACCTCTGAATTTTCTACTAGAGTATCTCCTTCATCTATCCCATGCAGGTCTGAAAACGAATTCAGTAAGAGTCCATTTGAGTGCTATTGCAGCGTCCCTCAAGCCTCTCAATGGACAACCTATTTCCTCTCATCCTCTTATAGCAAGATTCATGAGAGGCCTTCTTTTAACTAAACCTCCCATTAGACCACCTCCAGTGGCATGGGACTTAAACCTGGTTCTTGGCCAGCTCATGAAGCCACCCTTTGAACCTTTAGCCACCACCTCCTTGAAATTTCTTTCTTGGAAGGTTATTTTTCTCATTGCAGTCACCTCAGCACGCCGCATCAGTGAATTGCAAGCTTTGGTGGCTAATCCACCTTATACAAGGTTCCATCATGATAAGGTAGTCCTCAGGACCAATCCACACTTTATGCCTAAAGTGGTCTCGCCTTTTCATCTGAACCAAGAGGTGTATTTACCTGTCTTTTTTCCAGGACCTCATGCATCAAGTGCAGAGAGGAATCTTCATACCTTGGATTGTAAGAGAGCTCTTGCTTTTTACTTACAAAGAACACAGCAACATAGAAAGTCTTCTCAACTCTTTGTTGCTTTTGATCCTTCTCATTTAGGACTTCCAGTCTCTAAGAGAACACTGTCCAACTGGATTGCTCAGTGTATTTCTTTCGCCTACCAGAGTAGAAACCTTTCTCTGGAGAGCCATGTCACAGCTCACAATGTGAGAGCCATGGCAGCCTCAATGGCTCATCTAAATTCTGTGTCCATCGACCAAATCTGTCGAACTGCCACTTTGGCCTCTGTTCATACCTTCACAGCCCATTACTGCTTGGACAAGGACTCCCGCCGGGATGCCTTGTTTGGTCAGGCTGTTCTCAAACACCTGTTCCATTCATAATCAACTCCTACCCACCTACCCTGGTTGGATGCCAGAGATCCATGGGAGGAGGTAGAGTCCTTTTCAAGGATACACAACCTGGGGTTCTCCCCTGGCATCTGCAGCTAGGGAGTCCCCATATGTGAAGACTCATTCATGCTTGTTCCTGGAGATAGCACAGTTACTTACCTGTAACAGGTGATCTCTGGGAACAGCAGGAATAAGTCTTCACAACCCACCCACCTCCCCTAGGAGTTGTATCTCTATCTTTCCTTTCCTCTCTCTCTCTTTGTCTCAGCTTTAAAACTCGAACTGGAGAGAGGCGGTTGGGAAAGGCGGGAAGGCAGCGCACAGGTGCTGTGGGATGCTCCCAAAAGCTTTCTTACTGGACGCTGGGGAGCGTTCCCGCACAGGCTCCTTCGGTACCAACGATACCCATATGTGAAGACTTATTCCTGCTGTTCCCAGAGATCACCTGTTACAGGTAAGTAACTGTGCTTTCCTGGATTGGGGGGGGGGAGAGCTGCTCACCAACTGGAGGTCATCCAGGTCAGCTTACTTAGCCAAAGCCCTTGTTTTTAAATCTGTACGTTCCAGAAGCTGAGCTACAGCACGCTGATGGACATTTTTTAGATAAGATATTCATCATATGAGAGAGAAATACAGTGGGTGATTTTAATTTACAAAAGGACTGGGGAAAATATATATTTTATTTTACATAAGAATTCTATCCGAAAAGTAACAATGGAGAAGACAATCCCTCAGTTTTAGTTCTTAAGATGTTTGTTCTCCTTCTAAGCATATAGCAGAAGTTGGGGAATGAATCCATGTAGCAAATCTGATGTAATGAGCTTTTTGCCTATATATATATATCTTTGTCATGTATGATCATTTTGCCTTTCATTGTGATGTCCATGATCTCTGCTTAGTGTAGCTTGAAGTTTGAGTGATACTGGTTTAATACCGTGTTTATGAAGATAAACAAACCAAAGATTGTGCTTATCACAGAAATTCATCATTGGGGCCTGTAAGCTAGGAAACCCCACTGTGTTTATAACTCTGCTTTAAATATTTATTACTATTCATTTCTTACTCGTTGGTTTCCAACAGATTGCACACATTCCTGGCAATGGTAAATAAGATGGAAATTAAATCTTTTTAATGTGTGTGGCCAAGAAAAGGACAGTTCTACAATCTGCTGACTAGTAACCTTCTTAGATAATTATAAACAAATGTTTTAATTATTTCATGGGCATAAGAGTTGTTATAATTTTCCAACATAACAGATTGGTCCTGTTGCTGCTTTGGATTGAATTCCAGTTTTGGTGTCTATATGCTAACTTGCCAATTTTAATGTAGATTATCTCTTTTTAAGCAAGTGCAGTTCAAAGCGCAACACACTGCTAATAGGTGAAGTGGGGGCAAAACCCACTCGAGGGGAATATCTTACCATTTCCCAGCTATTTCTGAATGGAATGAAATGAAAGGTTGGGAGTCCAGTCTCAGAGACCACAATTTGCCCATGGATTTGTCATGCCTGAGCCTTGTTCTAGGCTCTAGAAAGTCCAGGTGGTTGCATTTCCACTCTATGCCTTTTTCCTTGAATACAGACTTCTTTGTCCACAGAGACATTTTCTAGTACCTGTTGGGATCATTGTGTATTGTGTTCCCAATAGTTGTAGAAGCCAACCAAACCTACAGTCAGGAATATTATAGAACCCTTTTCGGTGAATAAAATATGAGATCTCAATGGCAGAGTATTGCTCACTTTTAAGGGTTACCATAAAACTAAGAAATATGACTATTTCTAGTTTATTAGTGCTGATTTACCGCTTTTCATGAATCAAAGCAGTTTACAGAGAACTCAAGGATTGAACATTACATTAAACAAAAAATATATGTAACATCTTAACAGGGAGTGAAAGGGGAAAAGGGACGAATTAACTTAAATCAGCAACAGCTGATTTAAGTAATAACTATGTACAGAGAACTAAGCATATATATAAATTAGTTCATTGAACCTAACACATTCATCCTTCCTCATGCCTTCCATCCTGATGTGATATCACAGCCTTTGCATATGGTTCCTCCTTAATGGTTTGCCTAGCATAATGATGATATATACCTTCATTGCTGTTTGCGTAGGGATACACCATTTTGACCCTCGGAGGTGCACGTGGCATTTATTTTTTTATATTTTAGTTTATGATTTGGCTTCTCCCATCCAGGCTCGATCATTAGTATTTAAATCTGTTGTCCAAGGAATTAATAAGACTTCTCAGTGGATTAAGTGTCATACTGAATGAGTGGTGATAGGGTGTCTCCCCGAAATATTAGTAGTTTGATGTTGATTTAGGAATGACAAATGGTCCATCTTCATACATTAAATGGAATGCAATTACCACATTTCTTTGGTGAGCATAATGTACTCAATCAGTCCAGGGTTTATTTTGTACATTTCAAAACAATTTATTATCCACGAGTATGAGATGATATTGAAAGCTTTGTTATAATCCGTCCATGCCACACTGATATTTCTGAGAGATTTTTAATCACCAGTTATGAAGGCTTTATTCAGCATTAGCTGGTCTTTTGTTCTATATGTTCTTCTTCTGCAATGTTGTTGGAATCAATATGATTGTATCTTCTGTTAGCATCTATTGAGATAAATAGCTTATTGGTTTGTAATTTTTGGGAACATTATTTGGGCCTTCCTTTGGAAGGAAACATGTTCTTCCCATTAGCCATTGTGGAGTTAAGTCTGGCTACCTGATCAGTTATTTTTGCAGGTTGTCAGAACTTGATGGAGAGATGTTAATTGTTTCAGTGAAAAAGTGGGTATTCCTAGGCCAGGGCTCTTTAACCTGTTTTCCAATGATTTTGTTAGTTCAGGCCGTTCTGTAGCTTCGATGTTTGTTTGTTTTACCTTTTCCAGATTAGCTCATATGCTAAGTCTGCATCAAGAGTCTGTTTAAGATTTTGATATGTGATGTTACTGTTACAATTGAAAGTTCTTTGTGAAAGTTATTGTTTATAATTGAATGTTCTTTGTAAAAGCTGAAGTTGAAGTAAACCGCCTTGATTAAATGAAAAAGCGGTATATAAAAACTGTTAAATAAAATATGCTGGGTGGCTATTCTGCTGCTTGGTCATGCTGTACAGGGTCCTCATAAATTCTCCAGAAGATTTCTGTTGCTAGTATTTTCACTGCACTGATGCTGCTCCCCAGTTCCCTATAGAACTGTGTTTGGGTTCTTTCTGAAAATGTTATTTTGATAGCTCTTCTGTTTTGCTTCGTATCTCAGCAGTTTTTGTGTTTCTGCTGCTACTTTCAACATATTATTGAAGCATATGAATTGAAGGTCACCATAATTGTTTTCCCGATCTGTTTGTTCTGTGTTGTCTTGACTAGATTGTAAGCTCTGACGAGCAGGGACTGTCTTTTTGCTTATATTTCTGTACAGCGATGTGTGCATAGCGCTATATAAATGCTAAATAGTAGTAGTAGTAGTAGATTCAGTCTCTCCCACCCAGATTAGCCATTGTGGCAACAATGCAGTGATAACATCCAGAACCCATTGCAAGGTGTTTTGTAACAGTCAGATGTTGCTTCCAGTGCTAGCCATAGGTCTTCCATTTTGAGAGTTGTGAGAATGTCTGTGCAGTTTCCCAATTCCTGCCAGACTGAAAAGAAAGACCTGTGTCTCTGTTAAACCTAAGTTCTTTGTGCCATTTTGTTATGTATTAAAATATATAAAGGATGCCTAGATTTGTCATTTGGAACCTTTGGCCTGGTTTTGCACTGGACAGTGCTGCAAACACATACATGTGAATTGCATTACAATGGTAGTGTGTAGGGGAGGGAGGAGGGATGCGGTGACAGTGATAAGGCAACAAGCAGCAGAATTATGCTTGCTAGTGAATGAGAACCCATGTTTCCTATGTTTGTTTTAAAGTAGTTGATCATTTTATTTGTGAATGTCGTACGTTCTTGGGGAGCTCTTTGATCATACTGATTCAAAGGCGTGTTATATTCAGGAATTAGATATTTCACTGTCCCTGGAGGACTTAGTCTAAGGGACCCTTTTACAAAAGTGCACTAAGCAGTCAGTGCGCATTTTAGTGTATGATAACTATTAGCACGTGGGCATGACAGTTAACGGCGTGCTAATTACCATGATGAGTGGAGGAGTAGCCTAGTGGTTAGAGCACTAGCTTGGTAACCAAGAGACCAGGGTTTGATTCATTTTCGGCCAAGCACTTAAACCTTCCATTGCCTCAGCAGAAAAGCATGGCAGTCTATTTAATCACATTGCTAAGAAAACTCAGGAGCTGCTATGTTGCCAAGAGTCGGCATGGACTTGAAGGCACACATTGCATTTTTGTAGTTACCACGGTAACTGTGCATTGTGCAATTGGGTGGGGAATAGGTGGGCTAGAGGTAGCAAGTGAGCATAGAGACCACATTGCAGTTTTGTGTGGGATTCAGATCACGTGCTAAATATTGCAGTTAGCATGGGTGCATTTAACATCACCTCATTAAGTACACACTCATTAAATGTGAATGCCATTGCCTGCGTTAGGATACTTTTCTTGTGGTAATTGCTGGAAACATGCTGGCCACATCCCTGACAGCACACAACTTTTGCACTTAATGTGCATTATTTTTACATAAAATGCGTGATAGGTGCGATAACTGTTGCACATCATTAAAAGAGCCCTTAAGTTTATATTAGAGGCAGTGGAGGTTTAACAGACTTACCCAATGTCACAGTGTGTCTTAATGAATTTTTTTGAACCCTGGCTTCCTTGGTTCTCAGATCACTACTCTAACCACTGGGCTAATCAAACTCCGTTAATGCAGTGATATGGTTCCAAAAAATGTTTCCTATGGAGGTATTGGCTCACTTGCTCTTTGTTTATACATTGCATGTTCTTGTCTCTAACTTTTTGCCAGTCTTGCAACTCTGATAGTATGTCGCCTTTTTTTCCCCACTTCCTTTTTGCATCAGCACCATTGTAATGAAATTTGTTATTTATAGATACATCCCATTGTTGGCCTTCCTCTTTTGCGTAGACCTTCAACCTTACCAAGCATGTTGTCTTTCTCTAATCACATGATGTGTCCAAAGTATGAAAGTTGAGGTCTTGTCATCTGAGCTTCTAAAGATTTGATCTGTAGTACTGAACGGTTTATTCTTTGGGCAGTTCATGGTATATACAGTATTCTTCGCCAGCACCATACAGTAATTCAAAAGTATCTTTTCTTCCTGTCTCTCTTTCACTGTCTAACTTTCACATCCATATGACGTTATTGAAACTACCATTGCTTGGACAAGTTGAATCCTTTGTATGGAGAGAGACATCTCTGGTCTTGTGACTCTTGTCTAGGTTCTTCATAGCCATTCTGCCAAGAGCAATGCATTATCTGATTTCTTGACTGCTTGTCCATTTCTTTGATTATTGATCCAAGCAGATTAAAGTTGTCAACTATTTCAATTTCTTCATCAACGATAAACTTACTGATTTTGCCACTTGTCAGGATCTTTGCCGCCTTTACATTAAGGTGCAGGCCCATTTTAAGACTCTTGCTTGATCTGGGAGGCAGATGTTTCAGATAGTCCTCACTTTCAGCCAGTATTGTAGTATCAGCATAGCAAAGGTTGTTGTTGTCCACCAATCTTCACACCTCTGCTGTCTTCATACAGTCCTGCTTTCTGATTTGGCCTGCATATGAATTAAACAGGTAGGAGGAAAGTATGCAGCCTTGTCGTACACCTTTGCTGATTCCAGACTTCCCTATGACCAGTAAAATACGAGAAAGAAAGATGCAGACATTGAAACCCACTGTGAGTTGGTCCAAAAATAGTCCATCATACAGGCTTTAAAAGTTCCTTGTTCAAGATGGTTATCAGTAATAATAATCATATTTAACAAGGAAAACCTGGATATACCTAATTTTAAAATCATCTTAATTAGTTGATTCATCCTATTCAAATTCAGTAGAACCACAATTAATTTAGACACAGGTATCGTTTCTATGGACCTCTATTTAGATCAATTTTATTCCAAATGTTTTTGCTAAGAGCAGTCAACATACCCCAAACCTTGTTGCAATTTTTCCACAATTGACTCTTTCCAGAACACAACTAATTGTAAAGGTACCCCAGAGCAAATGTTTGAGCCCCATAAGTTGCATTCCTAAGATCTGTGAGAGGAATCCATTATCCAGCCTTTGATTCCCACACCCTACATTCCAACAAAAAGACCTTTCATCCTCCTCATTTGTCTTAACACAGCAATTTATTTATTTTTATTTATTGAACGGTTTTATATACCGCCTTTCAGAAAAATCAAAGCGGTTTACATAGAACAAAACTTGAACATTACATTGAAACTTATTCAAACAATTGAAATTACAGTGAACATTAAATTGTATATAATAAAAATGGTAATTTGAGAGTTACAATGCTGAGTAAATGCTGATTAGGTATATAGATAGTTTAAACATATATACAGATTTAAATATTTACAAATTTCAAAAATGTTATCTGAGCAAGGAAAAATGTATTGTAGTTCACTAGAATTATTAGTGTAAAGAGTAAATGTGATAATGTGGAGAATTGGGTATTGTAAAATAGAGTAAGAAAAAGGAAAAAGTAAGTTGTGAATTAATGAATATGAGTATACATGAGTTTAAGAGGGAAATATTTCATCTATTGGCAATGAGTCTCCAAAGTACTCTATAAATAAGTGAGTTTTAGGATCTTTTCGAAATGCTGAAAGATCTGTGATATCTCCGAGTTTATCCGGCAGAGCGTTCCATATTAAAGGAGCATTGAAGCTGAATGCCCTATTTGTTGTAATTTTATTGAGTTTTGAAAAGTTGTTTGGAACAAGTAGTGTGTTCAGGTTCCTTTGTCTCACTGTTCTGGTCCTTGAATGAATTGTCAGTAGATCAGTTAGATATGATGGGGCTATATCTCTTATCAATTTGAACGTTGTTATGATAACTTTATATTTTATCCTACTTTGTATAGGTAACCAGTGACGTTTGTACAGTATAGGGGTTATGTGTTCAGCTGGACCTGCATTTATAAGCATTCTTGCAGCAACATGTTGTGCTACTTTTAGTTGGTGTAAAGCATGTTTTGGAATACCTTGAATTGTTACTAAAATCTAAATGAGGCAGGATCAGGGCTTGAAGGACTGATCTGAAGTCCAGATTTGATGATAATGGTTTTAGATTTTTAAGATATCTTAATTTATTATATATTGTGTTTGTTGTATTCCTGATGTGTGTTGTTAGACTTCTAACACAATCTAAAATTGTGTTGGAAGAAGTCCTAGAAAATCTAATTTCATATTGTCCTGCTAATCCAATCCAGACATGTGGGGTTGTGTTCCCCTACCAGCAGATTGGTGGAGACAAATCAATGAAAAGCCCAGGTTTCAATGACATCACTCCTCTGCCTCTATCTGCCTCAGCCACCAGAGGTCCCTTCAATATTTCTTTGTCTCCAGCAGAAGCTGGATGGATTTTCTCCTCCCTATAGAAAATCTGAAGATTGAGAGGAAAAGAGATTTGATTAGATGCTCATGAACGACCACCTTAAGCCCTAAAAAGGTGACTTACTTGAGCATGATGTAGGAGGCTCCATTAGACTGCGGTTGTCTTGGTAGTCATAGATGGGGGGGGGGGGGGTAAATTGAATCTCCAGGAACAAGCAGGAATGTAGTCTTCACACATGGTATCGTCGGTACCGACGGAGCCTGCGCGGGAACGCTCTCCAGCATCCAATTAGAAAGCTTTTGGGAGCATCCCACAGTGCCTGTGTGCTGCCTTCCCGCCTTTCCCAACTGCCTCTCTCCAGTTCTTCGTTTTCCGCGGAGCCAGCAGGTCGTCTGGCAGCAGGTCTGTCACCGCAGAAAATTTTTCTTATTCGCTGCCTTTTTTGTGGTCGCGTCTGCCTTCGACGCTATACCGGTACCACCGGTTCTTTCTTATATATATATATCTATATATCTATTTATATCTATATCTATATCTATATCTATATATATATATAGAAAATTTTTTCCAAACTTCTTCCTCAGGTGCACGCGCCGTTTTGGGCCTTAGGCCCAAACTTTCCTCTATTATGGAAAAACCTGCTTTGGTTTCAAGAACTGCATCAAGTGTGGCGGTACCATCTCCGTCACCGACACCCATGAGTGGTGTCATAAATGTTTAGGTCCTGACCACTCCATTTCGGAGTGTATGGCCTGTGCCATGATGTCCAAGAGGGGTCGACAAAACTGAGTTGCTAAGCTCAGCATCCTTTTTCCCTCCAATGCAGCCTCTGTGGCATTGACGTCTTCCAGGGCTTCGTCTTCCTCCCATGGATCTCAGGTAACTAAACATAAGTCTGGCTGGTCCTTAAAGGGTAGATCTCCTTCCAAGCATCGAGATGCCTCTGGCGTTGCCCTTGAGGGTTCTGTACCGGCAAAATTGCCCCGGCGGGAGGCTTCAGCTTCCAAAGCATTATCGGGGCTCCAGGATGTTCTCGAGGCTTCAACCTCGGCAGAACTACTGCTGCCATGCTCTGGGGTACCGGCTGCTTTCTCCGGTACCAATACCCAGGCATCGGCAGCGTCGATAGACCAGAGGTTCCTGGCTATTGAACGCAGTCTGGCGGCTCTCCTTGCGGCGACGCCCTCGTAACCGCGTCACAGTTCAACCGGTACCGGCACCGACTCCGGCACCCGTATCGGTACCGACAGCATCAGCATCGACATCGGTGTCCGCATTGCCGGCACCCAGTCATGCTATTTATTTATTTATTTATTTATTTATTTAACAAGTTTTTTATACCGCCTTTTCCTTCAATCAAAGCGGTCACAAGAAATACAAGGTATAAACAAGGGAAACAAACAGTATAGACATGACAACATATGGTAATGTAGGAAAAATAACAAGGGTTAACAAAATAGTGGATTATTTATAAAACATACAATAGATGATATCTTAGTTATTTGTTGATCCATAGTGCTCAATAAAAAGTAAAGTTTTTAATTGCTTACGAAAGTCACTTAAAACATCAATTGCACGTAAATCAGGGGGGAGAGAGTTCCAAATCAAAGGGGCAGCCAAAGAAATTGCTCGTTGTGATGTACATTTGCGTGATTTAGCGAAGTTTCTTGGGGTATTGAGGGTGTTTGAGGTGGATAATCTTCTAGGTCTGTTGCTGGTATCACGGGATAAGAGGGCATGGAGGCTGGTTGCAGAACTGTTGTGCTTCATTTTGAAGATGTTTATGATTAACTTATACTTTATGCGAAGGGTTATAGGGAGCCAGTGGAGATCTTTAAGGATGGGGGTAATGTGGTCATGATTAGTGGAACCGTTAATTATTCTGGCTGCTGTATTCTGTGCCATTTGAAGAGGTTTGAGAGCATGTTTTGACAGCCCATTGTAGATAGGGTTGCAAAAATCCAGAATGGGGGTAATAAGTGCCTGGCAGACTGTACGAAAGTGTTCATTAGAGATAAGAGGCTTGAGGCGTCTAATTATTTTCATTCGGTAATAAGCGCTTTTAACAGTTTTCTTTATGTGAGATCGCAGGTCTAGCTTCTTATCGAGGGTTACCCCGAGGTATCTTACTTCATCCTTAATTGGAATCTCAGTACTGTTGCATGTGATGTATGGTGGGGGATTAAAGTTGGTGTTTCTAGTGACAATAAGTGCTTCAGTCTTCTTCAAGTTTATTGCAAGGTTGTTATTTGACAGCCAAATGGAAATGCTGGTAATGCAGTTTGAAATCTTGTTGTAGTTTGGGCAGTTGATATCAATCGGAGTGTAGATCATAATATCATCTGCGTAAATTGTGTAGTCTATATGATGAGTTGATATTATGTGACATATTGGTTGGATAAAGAGGTTAAAAAGAAGTGATGAGAGTGCAGATCCCTGCGGTACGCCTTGTTTGATAACTGTATGATGAGAAGTGTTTAGACCGACTTTAACTTGGAACTGTCTACCAATTAGGTAGGACTCAAACCAGTTTAGGACGGTGCCAGTTAGACCGATGCTCTTTAGTCTGGCTAATAGTATTGAATGGTCCACTGAATCAAAGGCCGCTGAAATATCTAAGAAAATCATTAAGGCTCCTCTATTATAGTTGTCTATGGTTTGAGTGATATCATTAAATAAATAAAGTAGCAGCGTCTCAACTCCATGGTTCGGGCGGAAGCCATGCTGATGTATGTCAAGTGGCGCATGCTCATCAATATGGTCTTGGAGCTGTAGTTGTACTACCTTCTCGATAATTTTTGCCAGGAGTGGTAAGCTGGAAATTGGTCTATATGCAGCTGGATTGTTTTTTTCAAGGTTGGTTTTCTTAAGGATAGGCCTAATTGTGGCTAATTTCAGCTGTTCTGGCATGATTCCTTGATTTAGGGAGTTGGTGACGAGGTGGTGTATACACCGGTACCGATTCCCCCCCTGGCACCGACTTCGGTCAGTACGGGTATCGTGCTCTACAAGAGCATCCTGACAGAAGGTACTTTGAATCCTCGGAGGAGTCTGAGGATTCTGACAGCTCCATCGGTACTGGAGTTCTTCTCCCGGAGGAGCCTTCCTCTCCTAAACGCAGGATGTCTCCTCCAGAAGATACCTCCTTTCAGGATTTTATCAGGGAGGTGGCTCGAGGTCTGTCCATTACTGTGGCTCCTGAAACAGAGCCCAGGGCAAAGGAGTTGGAGATTCTGCAATATCCCAAGGCTCCTAAGGAGGCAGCTACTTTGCCTATCCATGAGATCTTACATGATCTCATGTTGAGAATGTGGGAAACACCACTTACCACCTCTCCTCACTCTCGTAGACTGGATACCATGTATCGGTACCTCCGTGTCCTGGCTTCCAGAAAACTCCGCTTCCTCACCACTCTATTGTAGTGGAATCAGCTATGAGAAGGATCAGAAGTGCAAAGAGGCACGCCTCTAATCCTCCAGGACGTGAGTGTCGAACTCTGGATGCCTTTGGATGTCGTACTTTCCAGGCTTCCATGCTTTCTGCCAGGATCAGTTTCTATATTTTATATATGGGAATGTTCCTTAAGGAAGTCACAGGAGATTTAGAGGTTTTGAGCCCTCTTCTTCCTGATGATAAGAGGCAGGATTTTCTCACACTGGTTAAACATGCCCAGGATGTTTCTAAGTTTGTCTACCGTGCAGCTTTTGACTGTTTTGAGTGCATAAGCAGAACCTCTGCCATTGCCATAGGTGCACGTAGAATTGCCTGGCTCCAGGCATCTGATTTGGAGCTCTGGGTGCAGGACAAACTGGGAAATATCCCTTGTACAGGTGAGAATCTATTCGGCAAAAATTGGCAAGAGAAAGCCAATGAGTTGGATGCTGACAACTCCACCTTGGATAGACTATCCAAAGCCTCAGCTGATCCTGCAAGGAAGAAATCTTTCAAGAAATCATTCTTCTCCAAAAAGAAGAGGTTTTATCCCTCTTATTCCCAGCAGGGACATTCTGCAGGTCAACCTGCCCGAAAGAGTCAGCAACCACCTAAACAAAGGAAAGCAAAGACTGCTAAGCCTCAACCATCTCAGCAGTCTCAGCCTCTACAAGGCCTTTGACTTCCTTCTAGAGAACTTAGCCATCTCCAGGAACAAGCAGGAATGAGTCTTCACATATGGATATGTCGGTACCGACAGAGATCATCTGTTACAGGTGAGTAACTATGCTTTCAGCTCATAAGGGCCTATTGAGCAGCCACAAATTGGAAGGATTTGGAAGAATCTGGAAGAGTACAGCAGCCTCACACAGCCTCAGCACCCCTTCCTCCTCCTCCTCTCTCTCCTGTTCTTTCCTGAAGATTGCAGAAGTCTGACGGATCTGCTTGCCAGCCACCTTTCACACAGTGCTGTTAAAATAAACCCAGCCATTGAAGCAGTTTCAGGGGGAGTAGAGCTGAGCCCAGCATGGATCCTATGCCTGGGGCTCTCGGGGGTGAATACCAAGACTTGTCCTTGTCATTGTCCTTGGGGCTCCCAGTTCTGTCTGAGGGACACAATTTAGGGTGAACTGCTAGCGACTGTTGGTGCTGTGTGGTGGTTCCTGCTATTTTCTGCACACGTACGTAATGTTTTTGCCTATTGTATTCCTGGGGTTTGCGTGGTCCTAATACATTCCGCCCAAGCAGTTCCAATGTGCGCACCTTCCTTAGCACCTTTTAACATGCGTTATGTAAAATCACAGTTAAAACACGCATGCAAGCCGGCATACCTTGGTGTGTGCTCTTGTGATATTTATTGTAATATTCTATCTTCTTCCTGGAAACGTTGTTTGACCTGTGGCAGATGAGCCTTGGATTCTGGACTCTGCCTTTCCTGTATGGCAGCTTCTGTGTCACCCCTGGAAAGCATGCTTTCTCCCTCTCAGCCGGGGGTGTGGGGTACAATTATCCTGCCCTTACCTGCCTCAGGGCAGGAGGTGCAGGATGGTGCTAAGGGTAAGGATGCTAAACCGTCCGGTGGCTCTGGCAACCATACTGTGAGCCACTCTTATCCTCTAGGGGGTCTGTTACAGCTATGCCCACTGCTGTCGGGGAGCCTTTTCCAAGATGAGAGCTTCCAGAGTCTGGAATGTCCTCCCCGGAATTCTTTTCCTTTATGCAACAGGCCTGGTACTACTGATGTGGAAATTCAGACCCTGTGGCCTCCAGTTGCCCCAGATGCAGTCTTATGCTGGGCAGGCTAAAAGTAGAAGCCCTGTTCAATTACCTTTGGCTAAGCATTCCTGGCACAGAACACCCCTGAAGATGAGAAAAAGTTGGGAGCTATTCGAGATGTTGACTATGCCTTGGACCCAGATGAATTGGTATTGGGCCCTGATGGTGGATGAGGACCTACTTACCTTTAGAAGACTATGCAGAGGTTTGCGTGATCCACCTGTTCCGGAAAGTGGAACTATAAACATTGATTTTCAGGGTCTCATCTGCCTTGAGCTTGACAGATGCTTCTGGCTCGGAGCAGGAGCCAAAGGTACACCCGTTTCTTCATGGGTTGAGAAAATCCACTACTTTCTTCCCATTCCCAGATGTGATCAAAGACATGATCCGGTCAGACTCCATGCCGAAAGAGTTAAGGATCTATAAGATCGATTTATTTATTTATTTATTTATTATTTATTTATTACAATTTCTTATATACCACACTATTGTCAGCGCGGTTTACATACAACAAAATGACCATAACAAACTGTTTGGCTTCACATAGAACAGGAGAAAACAACTTGGATAACATGCTTCTGCTTTACATAGAACAGGAGTAATAACTTGGATAAACGGGGTATGCAAACTAAACTACTTACATATGTACTTACATATGTACAATGCTCTCCTGGAGGAACATAAGAACATAAGATATGCCATACTGGGTCAGACCAAGGTCCATCAAGCCCAGTATCCTGTTTCCAACAGTGGCCAATCTAGGTCATACGTACCTCGCAGTTTCCCTAAAAGACACAGGTTCAACAATGCTTTTATCGGGTCAAGCATTGATATCCTGGGTCCCTTCTTAATAATGGTTTATGGACCTTTCCTCCAGAAACTTGTCCAAACCTTTTTTTAAACCCAGCTACACTAATAGCCTTTACTACATCCTCCGGTAACAAATTCCAGAGTTTGATTACACGTTGAGTGAAAAAATATTTTCTTTTATTAGTCTTAAATAGTTTACCCTGTAGCTTCATTGCATGTCCCCTCGTCTTTCTATATTCTGATAACGTAAACAATCGATCTACGTTTACCAATTCCACTCGATTCATTAATTTATAGACTTATTTATGGAACGATATAGAGGCATTATAATATCCTTTGTTTTATTTTCCATTCCTTTCCTTATGATACCTAGCATTCTATTTGTTCTCTTGGCCGCCGCTGCACACTGGGCCGAGGGTTTTAACATGTTATCCACAATGACACCTAAATCTTTTTTCCTGGGTGGTGGTTCCTAATGTGGAACCTTGCATCTTGTAACCATAGTTTTGGTTGTTCTCCCCTAGGTGCATAACTTTGCACTTGTCCACATTAAATTTCATCTGCCATTTTGATGCCCAGTCTTCCACTTTATCAAGATCCTCTTGCAATTTTCCACAATCCTCTTGGGTTTTAACAACTTTAAATAGTTTTGTGTCATCTGCAGATTTGATAACCTCACTCGTTATTCCCTTTTCCAGGTCATTTATGAATGTCAAAAAGCAGCGGACCCAGCACAGATCCCTGGGGTACACCACTAGTCACCTTTCTCCATTGAGAAAATTGACCATTGAGCCCTACCCTCTGCTTTCTATCTTTTAACCAGTTCCTGATCCACAATGGTACACTGCCTCCTATCCCATGACTCTTTAGTTTTGCCAAAAGTCTCTGAGGGACCTTGTCAAAGGCTTTCTGAAAGTCCAAATACACTATATCAGCCGACTCACCTTTGTCTACCTGTTTATTCACACCTTCAAAAAAACGTAACAGATTAGTAAGACAAGATCTTCGTTGTCTAAAGCCATGTTGGCTGTCTCCCATTAAGCCATGACTATCTGCATATTCAGCAATTTTGTTCTTTATGATGGTTTCTTCCATTTTTCCCGGTACTGACGTCAGGCTCACCGGTCTGTAGTTTCCCGGATCACCCCTGGAACCCTTTTTAAAAATTGGTGTTATGTTCGCCATCCTCCAATCTTCAGGTATTACAGATGATTTTAATGAGAGTTCACAGATTACTAATAGCAGGTCTGCAATCTCATATTTCAGTTCTTTTAACACCCTTGGATGTATATCATCCGGCCCAGGTGATTTGCTACTCTTCAGCTTATCTAATAGTTGTAATACATCTTCCCGATGTATCGATATTTCCTTCAATTCTTACGCACCTTTAAATACCACTTCAGTCATGGGTAACATCCCTACATCTTCCTCAGTAAAGACCGAAGCAAAGAATTCATTCAGTCTCTCCGCTATCGCCTTGTCGCCTCTTAGTGCCCCTTTAACCCCTCTATCATCTAATGGACCAACTGATTCTCTCACAGGTTTTTTGCTACGAATATACGTGAAAAAGTCTTTATTACGTGTTTTTGATTCAGCAGCAAGCTTCTTCTCAAATTCTCCCTTTGCCTGCCTTATCAATGCCTTGCATTTAACTTGCCAGTGCTTGTGCTGTTTCCAGGTTTCGTCGTTTGGCTCTTTTTTCCATTTCCTGAAATATGCTTTTTTGGCAACAGCCTCTCTGACCTCACCTTTAAACCATGCTGGCAGTTTTTTGGACTTCCTTCCACTTCTTCTTAAAGCGTGGAATACAGCTGGTCTGGGAGTGCGGTAAGTGGTTTGATATTCCCAAAGTGGATGAAATGGTCACGGCGATCACCATTCCCGTGGAAGGTGGATTTGCCTTAAAGGATGTTGTGGTCCGTAAAGTTGATTCCTTGCTGAAGGGCCAGTTTGCCCTGGTGGTGGCTATTCTACAGCTGGAGGTATACTAGCTTGACGTCTTTTCCACCTGATGATACTACTTTGAGAGAAGTCAGTTATGGCCTTCCTTTCTGATGCCATGTATGACTTGGTCCACTTGACTGTGTCAATGGCATTGGATTTGGCTTCATCACTGGACAGTGGACACATCCTCCAAAGCCCATTTGGCTCAACTGGCTTTTAAGGAGAAGCTCCTGTTTGGAATCGATTTGGAGAAACTGGTGAAGGACCTATGTGAGGAAAATTATATTGTCTACCAGAAGACAGGTTCAAGGGGCCTCTTTATGATCACTAAAGGTACACTGGCCAGATTCCCGAGTATCTCGGGACTATCATCACTACCGCCCTGGAAAACCTTTCTTCCTCTCTGCTTCAGGGCCTCAGTCTGGTTCTCAGTCCTTTTGTGGAGCACATGGACCCAGGGACTCTGCCCCATCCAGAGGAGACCCTCCCAGGCCACGTAGTGAAGGTTTTGGGGCCCATTCTCTGGTGCCCCCGGTAGGTGGCATGCTTCATCTCTTCTTTCAGGAATGGACCCAGGTTACCAAGGATCGTTGGGTGCTAGACACTATTCAATTTGTCTTTGTTCTGGAATGCAAGGAGCCGATTCCTGATGCCTTTGTTTCCCCTTATTAGGTCTGTGATCAAAGGTGCCACAATGCAAACCACATTGGACAAGTTGCTTTGCCTAAAGGCAATGGTGCCCATTCCTCCAGACAAGCAAGGCAAGGGCAGATACTCCAACTACTTGTGGTGCCAAAGGAAGACAGTTCCTTCCGACCCGTTCTGGTCCTCAAAGGGGTCAATGCGCACTTGCGTGTCCTGTACTTTCAGATGGAAACCTTATGCTCTGTGATTCAAGCAGTGCGCTGAAGGGAATTCTTGGCTTCTCTGGATGTGACTGAGGTATATTTTCATATCCATATCTGGGCAGATCAGCAGAAGTATCTGCATTTTGCCATGCTTGGTTCTCACTATTAGTTCGCTGCCCTTCCTTTCAGGCTCGCCCACCACCCCAAGGACATTCTCAAAGGTTATGGTGGGTGGCGGCTGTGGTGCCAAGGTATCTATGTCAGTCCTATCTAGATGACTGGCTCATCTGAGCCCATTCCATGTCAGAAGCATTTCGGGTGATGTCCTGAGTGGTATCCTTCTTGAAAAGCCTTGGCTGGGTGATCAGTCAGGAAAAGAGCCAGCTTTTACCTTCCCAGTCTGTGGTGTTTTTGGGAGCAGGTTTCGATGCTCAAGTGGGTAGTTTTCCTGCCAGAGGAGAGTCAGACTGTTGAATTGCCTGGCCATGTTCTATGTGCAGTGAAACCCAGACTGGGGGGGGGGGCATCTTCAGCTCCTTGGTTTGATGACGGCGACCATAGAGAAGGTCCCGTGAATGCATGCTCACATGCAACTGCTACAGCGGTCTTTCTTGACTTGTTGGTTCCAGAGTTCTCAGGAGTTCGAGCACAGGCTTATACTCAAGTTGAGAGTGAGGTCCAGCCTACAGTCATGGCAACCCTGCATTCTGAGGAAGGACAGTACCGCTGGATGATTTCTCCTGGATGCTGCTAACAATGGATGCCAGTCTCTCAGGCTGGGGAGCCCATTGCCGAGACCATATGGCTCAGGACGGTTAGAACTGCAGGAAAGTAGTGTGGTCCATCAGTCATCTCGAGGCGAGGGCTATCAGGTTAGCTCTTCTGCGTTTCTGACTCCTGATCGAGGACTGGTTGGCTTGAGTGTTTTCAGACAATGCCACAGCAGTGGCTTATGTCAAATCAGCAGGATGGCACAAAAAGCACTGGAGTGGCCTTGGAGATGGATCCCCTGTTTGCTTGAACGGAGAAGAACCAATTAGACTTGTCAGCTCAGCATATTGCCGGAGTGGACAATGTGGAAGCAGACTTCCTCAGCCGGCACTCTAATTCCTAGCAAGTATGAGTTAAGTCAAGAAACTTTTCAGTTGATTTTGTGCCACTGTGGTCGCCCCAAAATGGATCTGATGGCGACCTGCTCCAATGCCAAAGTGTGCCACTCTTCAGTCATCACATGGAGATGGGATCCAAAGGCATTGATGCTCTGGCCCAGTCAGTAGCTGCTATACATGTTTTCTCCATGGCCCCCGGTGGGACAGGTGTTCAGCATATAGAGTGCCACCTGGGCAGGATTGTTCTGGTAGTGTCTGATTGGCCGCAGAGAGTGTGGTTCAGATACCTGATGCAGCTCCTTTAAGCGCCTCCCCTTTGGCTGCCTCCGTCTCAGGGACTATTGTGGTAGAGACCGATCGTCCTGGAGGACCCAGCTCTCTTCTCACTTACAGCATGGCTCTTGAAAAGAGACTGCTAGTGCATACGGGCTACTCTCCTGCAGTAATCTCTACCATATTTGGTGCCCAGAGGTGGTTTACCAAGTTAGCTTATGTACTGATATGGTACCTCTTTGAGTGCTGGTGTGTGGTGCATGGCACTTGGCTCCTGAGGTGGCCAAGGCATCCTTTCTGCAGGATGGCCTAGAAAGCCTCTCATTTAGCCCTTTTGAAGTTTCAGGTGGTAGCTTTGGCTTGTATCCATGGTCTGGTGGCGGCAAAGTCCTTGGCCTTGTACCTTGACGTCTCTCACTTTCTATAAAGTGTTTGATGTCTGCGTCCTCCCTTTCGGTCTGTAATCCCTTCCTGGGATCTGTCTCTGGTGCTCACGGCAAACCAAACGGCGAGCAGGATAAGGGTCACTAGCACTTTATTAATGAAACACCCCAACGCTTTTCGGCTTATGCCTTCATCAGGGGGTAGAAAGGATTATAAGACTTCTAGTCATACATAAAAAAGCGCATAAGTAGTATGTGACCAATAGTGCATAAAAAGCTTCAAACCGGCAGGATACCGTAAACAGCTGTTTACGGTATCCTGCCGGTTTGAAGCTTTTTTTGCACTATTGGTCACATACTACTTATGCGCTTTTTTATGTATGACTAGAAGTCTTATAATCCTTTCTACCCCCTGATGAAGGCATAAGCCGAAACGCGTTGGGGTGTTTCATTAATAAAGTGCTAGTGACCCTTATCCTGCTCGCCGTTTGGTTTGTTTGGTCTCTTTGCGAGTTTGGTGCTCACCTTGTGTCTCTGGTGCTCACGGCCCTGATGGCATCCCCCTTTGAGCCACTGAAGCACACTACCTTGAAGGATTTGATGCTCAAGACCTATCTTGATCACAGTTTGTTCTGCAAGGCATATCTCTGAGCTGCAGGCTGTGTCTTGCTGGGATCCATATCTATCCTTTTCAACTGAGGCCATTTCTGTTCAGCCTGTGCCTGCCTTCTTGCCTAAAGTGTTGTCCCCTTTCACATGAACCAGGTGGTTTGCCTGCTCTCCTCCTCTCAGGAGCAATGTCAGGGGAAGGATAAGAATCTTTGCTTGGATGTCCAGAGGGTGCATCTCCAGTTCTTGGAGGTTACAAATTCCTTTTGTAAGTTTGACCATCTTTTTTGTGCTTTTTGCTGGCCCACACAAGGGTGAAGCAGCGGCCAAGTCTATTTTGGAGCACTGGTTAAGGAGGCTATTGCCTTGGCATATCTGTTACAGAGCTGACCGGTTCTGGAGGGTCTGCGTGCCCATTCTACCCAAGCGCAAACATCCTTGTGGGCAGAGCAGAGCTCAGTAGCCCCTGCAGACATTTTTCGGGCAGCAACATGGGCATCGTTTTCCACTGTCAAACATTACCACTTGGATGTTCACATGTGGGCAGACATAGCCTTCAGCTCAAAAGTTTTGTGAGCTGCTGTGTCTTCTTCCCACCCAGTGGTGATGTAACTTTGGTACTTCCCACTTATCTGGACAGGTCTAGCAGGACTATATGGAAGGTGACATTTTACTTAACAGATAATGTCCTTTCCTTGAGTCCTGCTAGACCAGTTGAGGGCCTGCCCATGAAACTGTATTTGCTGTGTTATACTGCTGCAATACCCTTGGGTCTGCCATGATTTTGTATTTGGCTGTGCAGGCTCATCTTCTACTGACAACCTTCTATTTCTATCTTTCCTGTATGTAGTTCTCTACTGTTTACTTGTTGCCCACATTAAGGTTTTGTGAGGCTTGCTCTATATCTGTTCTGTTCTGTTTTCCAAGCTCTCATTATGCCTCATTTTGACTATGCTAACATCGTTCTACATGGCCTACCAGTCTACACACTCCATCCATTACAAATGGCCATGACTGCTGCTGCACGAACCATCTATGGAATTTCGAGATACGAGCACATGACACCCCTCCTAATACAGCTTCATTGGCTTCCTATAACCGGTCGCCTCAAGTAGAAAGCCCTCCTTATGTCATTCAAAATCCTCCACCATATCTCTGCAACCGCCTTAGAAGATCTCTTACATTGGACACCTGACAGCAGAATCAGGAGGTCAAACATGGCAAATACCCTTGCCATTCCCTTTCTGGCTAGTAAATCCTCCCAATACACTAGGCATAGAGCCTTCACCTTATTTGCCCCTCTGCTCTGGAACTCCCTGCCTGCTCCAATCCGGCTTATCACTGACCTGTCCACCTTTAGAAAGGCAATAAAAACACATCTCTTCCAGCTATACTTTGTCCACATAACATAGCCCAATTACCTCACCTACTTCCATTGCCCGAGAACATTATCCCCTTGCTGATTGTAAATAGTTGCTGCTATGGTAGTCTTAATCCTATGATCATACTGCCATGTACTCTACTGTTTTGTTCTAATTGTTAAGCTCTGTTACTTGTTCAATGTAAACCTGTTCTATGTACTGAGTTGTTATATGTAAACCGCACTGATTTAAAATAGCACGGTATATAAAACCAAACAAATATATAAATAAAATAAATATCTCCCATTTGCTTTGGGACGAATACTGAAAGGATCTCTGGTGACTGAGGCAAATGCACAGAAGTGAAGTCATTGAAACCTGGGCTTTTCGTAGGTTCTTTGTCTCCACCAATCTGCTGGTAGGGGAACACAACCCACTTTTCTGGACTGGTCCAGCAGGACTGAAGGAAAGGATATTATCTGATAAGTAACATTTCACCTTCCCTCCTATTGCCCTTCACTCTCATCTCTTACTTTATCCGTGGTTTCATCTTTTTTGCTCTTGGTAAACATCCATATATGATTTGCTTATTTTAACTAGTATACTATTAGGTTTTGAGCCTCTGCAGACTGCAAGCCATGTGATTTGCAGAGTTCAAGCTTGGCTTTATTAAGGCTAGTAACTTAACAGTGATACTGTGTTTTTCAAATAGGGGTAGATTTAAACATAAAGTTCCAAGGACATTTACATGATATAGGTTTCCGCAGTGATATACTGTACACTTTCATTTGTAGCATTTGCATCAAGTTCACTCTGAGGTCAAATCTTGTGGAGCATCTGTGTAAACGCAGACAATTTGCCTAAGAATCCCCAAGAACCATTCTGGTTTGGTGGGGGGTGAGTCTGTATATCTTATCTTAGATCCTCTGCAAACCCCTTCTCAGTGCTCGCATTTATTTTTATCAGCAGTCATCCAGCCTTTTGCCTCAGTCATCCTTTAGATCAGTGTTTTTCAACCTTTTTTGTGCAAAGGCACACTTTTTTCATGAAAAAAATCACGAGGCACATCACCATTAGAAAATGTTAAAAAAATTTACCTCTGTGCCTATATTGACTATATATAAAGTAATCCTCTTGAATAGGAATCAAACACTCACACCAACCCCCCTCCCCTGCTGGTTCACACCAACCCCCCTCTCCTGCTGGTTCACTCACACCACCCCCCCCCCCCTCCACTGCTGGTTCACTCACCCACCCCCCCCTGTCACTTACTCACCCCTCCTGCTGGGTCACTCACTCACTTACCCCCCCCCTCCCCTGCTGGTTCACTCACACCCCCCCCTCCACTGCTGGTTCACTCACACTCCCCCCCCTTGCTGGTTCACTCACACTCCCCCCCCCCCCCCTTGTTGGTTCACTCACACACACACACCCCCCCTCTGCCCAAGCCGCTGCTTCTGCTTTGTACAGAGCAGCGGCTGCACTACACTTACATTGAAAAGTAAAGAGAAACTGTGTCAGGAGCCCTCCGGTCATCGCAGAGCCCGAGGAAGTGATGTCATGGGGGCGGGCTCCTCACAGGCTGTCTTTCCTTTTCAAATTAACTTTATTGCAGCTAAAGTTAATTTGAAAAGGAAAGACAGCCTGTGAGGAGCCCGCCCCCATGACATCACTTCCTCGGGCTCTGCATGATCGGAGGGCTCCTGACAGTTTCTCTTTACTTTTCAATGTAAGTGTAGTGCAGCCGCTGCTCTGTACAAAGCAGAACCAGCGGCTGCACTGCTATAGGGAATCGCGATCGCGTTTGCGTCGCGGACTTCGGCACAAAAGCTGGTTTTTTGCTCTGGCCGCTCCCGATCTTGCGGCCAGAGCAAAAAACCGGCTTTTCAATGGCCGGTTTTACAACTGTGCCGGCAGCCGGCCTGGCCATGGAAAAACCGGCCAGGCCAGCTGAAAACCGGCCGGTTGGCAACCCTAATTTGTGAGCTGAGGCCACATGTTACGGATGAAATTGGAATTTTTCCCACGGCACACCAGACAATATCTCACGGCACACTAGTGTGCCGCGGCACAGTGGTTGAAAAACGCTGCTTTAGATGAAGCCTTGCTAGAACATTTTTGCCCTTACAGCTATTCTGAATCAATTCTGCAGCACAAACCCAAACAACTATTGCAAAGTTTATATTGAGATATTGCTATCCCTCTTAGATCTAGCATTTCAGCACATCTCCATGTTTAACTTGCTACATGCGCTTCTGTTTGTTCATTTAATTACTTATTTTTTTTATTTAACATCTTTTTGTATACCGTCTTTCTACCAGTCAAGACAGTTTCCAGAGAACTTAGTGCAGTAAAGTTAAACACTAAAACAAAGCGCACTTGCCTTTCATAAATACACAAAGCAGATTTACAGTAATAGAAACCATATTAAAAATGACTCCCAGATTACCCTTGCATGCTCTTTAAATACTGCCCTCTTACATTATCTTTTAAGACCCATGCATACTTTTTACAACCCTTAAAAGGAAAGACCCCCTACTACATCATGCATTCCCTCTCCTCCAGATTCTCAAATAAGGCCACGGTTATTACTGCAGCTCAATCGATCACGATTTATGGTCAAAAGATATACTGATGACGTTGCTTCTCTAGTTGTTGCATTGTCCTGGAAATCTTTAATTCTTTGTAATTTTTTCTTTGTTCTATGTACATCTCACGTTATCAGTTCTATGTAAGCCGCTTTGATTTATTGACCAAGTAGTATAAAAAAAAGTTTAAATTTGCAAATAAACTAGGGTGTTTCTTAGTCCCCTACACAGACTGACTGTATCTCTTCAAAATTTTCTGTCTCCTTTTCCTGTGTAGGTAAAAGAGCACATTCATAATGGTGGGGCCTCATTGCCTTAGCCACTTTTAAGCTAGTGCAACTTACAAGCAAACACATTCTCCCATTGGTGGCCTCATATGTTCTCATTTTTGTGAATGGTATCTATTAAAACAGTAGGCTGTTGGTGGCGTTAAAATTGGTTCTTGTTAAAATTAAACGGTGCATCAGCACATCTATAATTCCATGTAGATATGGATTATTGTGAAGGATCCTCTGCATGCCCAGTGCATTTCTCAAGAAATCTCAGAAAGGCTTTGCACATTTGATAGCAATACTACGAGTCCATTTTAATTATGTATTAATTATCACATGTAATCAGAAGTTCTCAGTCTTGAGCCAGCTCATAGTAACTCTTCCTAAATTAGGTTCATATTCAGATGGATTTATTGGTTTCAGTTTACAATGTTGCCACATGTTCATACATAATATGAATAAGTCACTAAAGCATGAATGCGCTGTGACTGTAACATAAATAAATCAGCACGAACACTTAGCCAGGTAAACAGTACATGGAACATACTGTCTCAACCTGCTGTTCTCTGACTCCAGATGCAAATGTAGATCAGTCTCCATTTTGTTTGTTGAAAGAGGATCTTCAGAAGTTTCACCTTGTTCTCTATTGTAACTTTTCTCCTAGTTGTAAAATGAATTGGTTCTTGTTATAGAAACGTGCTAATGCACCATTTAATTTAATATTTCCACTTCTAAAATGTCTTGCTTGCAAATTTTAGCTGTTCTTGTATAGTCAAACTTCTGTTTTCTTTGACGTTTAGATCCATGCCAATCAAAATTTTGTTGTTTCCCACATCACAGGTGCTCTCATGTTGACTCTTTTTTTTTTTTTTTTTTTAAGGTTTACAATAGTTAAATTTATTGCAAGATATTCTGGCCAGTGGTGACTTGTAACTTTTTAAATCCTTTTTAGCTGGTATTAAATCCACAAGATGATGCTGTGTGTTTTTCATACTCTGTCCTTAAACTGAATTTACAGGTAACTTGGATAGAAATGTCTCAATAACCTTTACTGGATAATTTCTTTTCATTCACCCTGGAATCTCTAAAATTCTAAGATTGTTTCCCCGCTCTTCCTATTTTTCAGTTTTCAGTTCAGCAATGATTTTGACTTTGCCCTGTAGTTAGGGCCACAGTAGCGTATAGAAAATTATTTTCTTCATTTCATCCACTTTGTTGAAAAAAAGAAAATAGCAACATTTTAAAATTTATCCTGGAGTATTACAGTAAGCTCTTTGGGAGAGACTCCTTAAGGAAATCCCTGGAAGCAAAACACTTATCCTGCTAGAGCAGTCATTTGTCTGAAGTGGGTTTTGCTCCCCAGTCAGCAGATGGAGGCAGACTAGAGCAACTTTCAGTGATGTCATCACTAGTATATCCACTGGTGGAGCAGTGAGAGAAGCCAGTATTTGCCTCCAACAAATGGCAATGTGTTTGGACAGGTGTATCAATGCATATAGACCTGTCTCCCCTGGGCCAGACCACAGTCTTGTGGCCTGCGAGATTGAGACCTGTAGGCCCAATGTTTGTTTGGAGCATGGGTACACAATTGTCTCCTCGAGCTGATAGCTGTCCTGTGTCCAGTGCTGTTACCCACAGATTCTAACTCTGGTGGGCCAGAGAGCTGCAGACAAGAGGACCCCATGGAGCCCCTGAGGGAAGGTGGCAAGTTTAAGCCTATGCCTCACCCCCATCCTTCCCTCTTGCTGTCCTCTATCTGCTTGCTAAGGATTTTATTTTTTTTTTACCTTCCCTTGGTGGTTCTTTTCAATTGGCTCTTTGCTGCTTGCAATAAAGCAGCTTTAACTCCCCCCCCCAAACCCACAGCTCAGCTTCTCGGAGGCAGCTGGTCCACCCAAGTTTATGGGGGTGGCTGTGGCAGCCCTTTTTGTGTTTCTCTGAGGAGAGCCAGGGTTCCCTTTTCACTATGGTGGTTTCTTTTTTCAGTGATTCTTTTTTGCCATGTGGAGCTCTGCTGTGATGCCAGGTGCAGAGTGTTGTCTTCTGTGGCTCCCACCAGGCCAGAACCAGCTAACTCCTTTTGCCTTGACTGTGATGAAGACTCTGCACCAGTTTTTTCAGCAGTATCAGGACCCTCCACTGATTTTGGTGCTTTTACCACATCTCTCACTATTTTCTTGCAGGCAGGAACAATAGCCATCTTGGATGGCTACATGGTCCCATGCTGGGGGGAGCATGGTGAGGAGGCCACCAGCCAGCAGGTTCCCCTGGGTCCTCTGGCTTCAGGCCATTTTTCTGCAGGCTTTGAGCAGCAGCTACTAAAACGGCTCACAGGCCCCTCACGGGGGGTTTTGATGCCTTGACCTCCCTTACAGTGGACCTAGGCCCTCTGGAGCCTCTTCTGTTGACAGCAAGGGAGTTGAGCTTTTTGGGCTGGCTTGCTTAAGTGGATGCCCTTCTCATAGCAGAGGCAAAGTGAAGCATCCTGGTAGAAAGGAGTGCTACACTGAAGGAGTATCATGATAGCGTGCAAGCATACTCAAAAATGCCTTTGTCTTCAGCCTTGGGCACTCAAGTGACACTGTTTTCAGGCTTTAGTGGTACCAGCACTCTTATGCTGAGTCTCACTAATCTCTCATATTTTTTGAAGGTGTGAAAAAGCAGATAAACTATATCAACTGGCTCGCCTTTATCTGGATTTTCAGGCAGCCTTTGACAAGGTCCCTCATGGGATAGGAGACAGTGTACTGTTGTGGATTAGGAACTAGTTAGAAGATAAAAAAACGGATAGTAGAGCTAAATGGACAATTTTCTCAATGGAGAAAGGTGAATAGTGTTGTACCCCTGGGATCTGTGCTGGGCCCACTGCTTTATAACATATATAAATGACCAGATAGGGAGCCAGTGTGAATGCATCAAAGAGCTTGCACTATCCCACCTTCGCACCCCCCCCCCCAACAAAAGACAAGCCACTGCATTCTGCAACATCTGAAGCCTATGTAGGGATTTCCTCGGCAGCCCAACATAGAGCACATTACAATGATAATCCAAGCCCCTGAACAAACAACTGAACCACCAACTGCAAGGCTTTTATCAACCAAAAATGGTCACAGTTGGTGAGCCAACTGTAATTTCAACCACACGATCAGAACTAGCTGACTAATCTGCCTATGCCCTACTCCTTCTCTTTCCAGAACTACTGCCAATGACTTTATCTCCTTCTAGAGGTCCACTCGTTCAGCCGCCCCAAACCACAGACGCCACATTTAGAACCAACTCACTATGCCCCAACCAAACCTGCAGCCACCTCAAACAGCTATTTAATTGCACTATCATCCCCTCCAGGTCACCCCGTAGGAGGTCCAAAATCTGTAAATTGTCCATATAAGCATAAAAGGTACATCCAAAAGACCTGCACCAAGGCACCCAGTGATTGCACATAGATATTAAACAATAGTGTGGATAAGGGCAAGCCCTGGGGCATTCTCCACTCCCAACGTATACACCTGTGATCGCCCAGCCAGCCCCCATTTTCTGAATTGCCAGTCTCTCAAAAAGGAACCTATCCAGTTGAGGACTTTACCCTCAGTTCCCAACCCCCTACACTATTCCATAAGCAGCCGCCTTTCCACCAAGCTGAACGCTGCAGACAAATCCAAGGAGGTCAGTAACACAGAGACTCCCCTAGCCAACCATACATACACTTCATCCAGCAATGCCAAAAGCAGTGTCTCCACACACTGTCACAGCGAAAATTGCCCCGACTCTATACAAAAGAGAAAAGTCCTCCATATATCCATCTACTTGTGCCACTACCTCTTTCTGTCTTAAACCATCCAGTAGGCACAGCATCTAACCCTAAATAAGTCTCCCGCATACCAGACAAAAGCTGACCAAGGTGCTCACTAGTAATAGGAACAAATGTTTTCAAATTGTCCCCGACTGCTCCACACTTAATTGCATAACAGATGGTTAAGAATTGCAGATTTTATCCTGTAAAGATTCCTTTTTGGTCATCTTGGTGGTGTCTTTCTCTGCAGACCATGCTGTCCTTTCTTCCAAAGGTACGTTCTCCCTGCCCTACTCCTCCGAGGAGGACCTTCAAGCTGGACCACTTGCTGCATCTGGATTTGAGGAGGGTGTAGGGTGAGACACCTGGAGATTACTAATTCCTTCTGTTAGGACCATCTTTGCTCTCTTCAGCGGTCTGACGAAAGGGCAGGCAGAAGCCAAGTCCTTGACTGCGCATTGGATTAAGAAGACTATTAGTTTAGCCTACCTTCTGTGTGGAAAGTGAATGCTGGCAGGAGTCTGAGTTCACTCCATTACAGCACAGATCGCCTCCTGGGTGGAGTCCACTTTGGTGTTCCTGATGGCTATATGCAAGGCACACCTTTCTGAAGCACTACAGGTTGTATGTGGGTGCTGGACAAGTGGCGCCTGCAGCAGGGTATTCCTGTCCAGAGCATCATCTTTCTCCCACCCTGGTCCTGACTGCTTGGGTATGTCCCACTAATCGGGACTGACCTAACTGGATGATAAGGAAGAACACCTTTACATATCTGAAGTTTTTCTTATTTGAATTATGCTAGACAAGTCCAGGACCTGCCTTGGAAGACTCTTCCTACAGGTTTGGGAGCACTGCTGCCTCTTGATTGTGTTGCCAGTATCAGTGTCTGACACAGTCAATTGTGGTAAGAGAGCCAAACATTTTGTTCAAGGTTGTTAATGCTTTTTTCTGATATATTTTTTTCAGTCTTGTTTTCTACTTGGCAAATGTCATACTGGCTTCTCTCAGTGCTGTTCCAGTGGATATACTATTGATGACTTCACAAGGTTGCTCAAGTCTACCGCCACTTGTTGGCTGAGAAGCATCACACTAGTCTGGACTGGTCTAGCAGGATTAAAATAAAGAAATTTTCTCCATTTGGAAACACACAGGTTTGGACATCAGCAACCTTGGTGTCATTCCCCAGAACAATAGCGCACATGAACCATCACTGTCAAGACATTAAGCTGAGCCTCAGAAAAAAGCCTTCTAAAGATCTGTGTTCATTTGCTTCAGAACAGTGGAGCTGTGCCTTGCTGAAAGGTTGATTCCAGACATCTTCGGTTTCCTAGAGTCCATGATCACAGCAGCATCAGCAGTACATCAGGAGCAAGCTGGTGAGTTACTGGTATTAGAAAAATCCTAATTAGAATACATTCAGAGTCCATGGTCATTCCTTTTCAGGATTATTCTGCAGGCTCCCTAAGGTGACTAGCAGGTTACAGGCTTAGCGGGTGGGGGTGAACCAAAGCCTTGATCTTTTAGGATGGTAGGGACTTGGTGGAGCACTAAGATATTTTCAGGATAGGGGTCTTGTATAGATTCTGATGTCTGATGGAAACAAAAGGATGCATTTTCTCTAAATAAACTTACTCATCTTTGTATCTTTTTCAGATCCAATGACTTTGCAGAGAACAAGCTGAATGAATGATGCACAGGACTTGTACTGGAGGACTTCTTCCCACTCCCTACCCTACTGCCACTTGAGGGACAGGCATGCAGTGTCCGTTACCTGGATCCTCTGCCTTGCAGACCATGGATGAACAGTCTGGAAGGAGAAAAAGGACTGGCTTCAGATGGAGCCTTAGCCAATCCCAATAGATCTATCCCATTAATATCTGAGAAGAATCTGATTGCCTTGATTTAGGAGGGCACTGGTATCCAAATGTCCCTCTCCCCCCTTTGAGTACCTGATAGCATTGGGGCAACAGCTATAAGAAAAATTAATGGCTTCTGATTTAAAATACAAAGAATGGTGGAGATCTAAGAAGCTACAGATGCACAGACAACTGTTCATGCTTGAAGCCTCAGAACCTCTTCAGGGATCTTTTGGATAGCCTAACCATGGCAGTGACAGCAGTGACCCTTCCTATACCCAACAACGCTGGTTAATGTGACTGACAAGACAATTTGCTTCATCTGAGGCTACTCTTACCACTTTGGTGGCATTCATGATAATGCAGGAGCAAATCATCTCAGATGACAATGAAGCAGAGAAGGACATGCTAGAGGGGACTGGTCACCTTGGGTGGGAAGAGGCTGCCTTGTGACAGTCCCTCCTAGTTTACACACTGCCTTGAGACTAATGGCTCAACTGCTGTTTAACCTTGTCTCCACTAGAACACCTAGTTTGCAGACAGTTATTACTAGCGGAAGCCGTGCTAGATCTAGAACCCCCACATCATAGCACTTGTGCATAATCCAGGCATTCGATTGGCATTTGTGGCTTATATGTTATGCAGTGTACACAATGTTTGCTAAACATTTGTTACTAGTGAATCATTTGAAAAAATGTTTTTATTTATTTAACTTATATTCTAATAATTCAGCAACAGCCATTCACAGATTTCAAAGCAATTTCTTTTTGTAATAAATGTAACACTTTTTTGGAAGTGCTTAAATGTGTCTGTGTCTTTCCTCTCTTGCTGCCTCCTCAAGTTCTCCTCTGTCTCCAGCATTCCACTGTCATCTCATAGAATGTCTGCTCAGACAGCTGTATCTCCTACATTAACTCCCAGTGCATCTACCACTACCATTTATTTGCATAGCGCTACAAGGAGTAAGCAGCACTGTACAGAAGCATGGAAGATAGGTCCCTGCTCATAAGAGCAACTCAAGACACACAACACGACTGGGGACTAAGGTAATGGTAGGGAAACATATAGGAGGTGAACAAGAGGCCCAGGATCCAAAAGCAGTCTCAAAGTAGTGATTTTTTAGCCTGGATTTGAACAGGGCCACAAATGGAGCCTGGCGTACTGATTCGGGTAGTTTGTTCCAGGCGTAAGGAGCAGCAAGGTAGAAAGATCGGAGTTAGCAGTGGAAGAGAAGGGCACAGACAGAAGGGATCTGCCAGAAGAGCGGAGTTCCCGAGGAGGGGTGTAGGAAGAGATGAGAGGAAAGGTAGTGAGGAGCAGCTGAATAAAGGCATTTATAGGTCAGTAGGAGAAGTCTGAACTGCTGCATTTGTGATGGTAACTACTCTCACAGCACCACATGGTCGTTACAGCTGTTGTCAAAAGAATTACACTGCTCTGCTCACAATGATTGTATGATTTGTCAATATTTCTGATAATAGAGGTTCAGTTTTCAATTAAGATGCTACTGTCACTTAGTTAACTAAATGGCATGAGTGAGTTATCACCTTTACATTTTTAAAAAAATTGAGATTTTGCTTATTAAGTTTGAGTTTGAATTGTTACAAGAGTTTTGAGGACATTTTTCCTTTGGATGAGCACCGCTAAGCATATGTATTTTGAATTTAAAAAGCTAACACATGGGCCAAGGTCTTAGTGAGTACATGCTAAGTTTTATGAACATGTCACAACTTCTCAGTTTGCCTCTGAAAGCATAATTAGCATTTGATGATCCTTCAGTAGCATGTGTGCTGATGTCCTCTGTGAGTAATTTAGCATGTGTGCTGGGATATTAGTGCTTCACATGCTATTCGGCATGCACTTGAAGCTTTAATGCACAGAGAAGTAAAACAAAAACCCAGTGAGCCAAGAAGGGAATATTTATATAGTGGGTGAAAATCTGTTGCGATCTTTCATCTTCTGGCGGAGTCATACTATATATAGTCCTTGGTAGTACAATGGTAGAGCTGTCAAGTTACCCAGTTCCTGGAGGAAGACTTTTTGGCCAGTCCTAGTTGTGAACTTACATTCCAAAGCAGTGTGGTATTTGTAGTCCTTGACTCTACTGATAGAAATCAGTGCAGCAGGTGGTAAGATGCATCAGGATATAGGGTGTCAGAAATTCAGGATTGACCTAAAATGTCCCTCCTGAAAATGGGCAACTTGACCGGCTCTGTGTTTTGCACATATGTAGTTAACTGAGCTGGAGATAGTGGGGGTGGTGACAGCTTTGAACTGGATTTGTGCATGGGTTGAGTCCTCAAGCGTTTTTTTCTTGCCAATGGCATACTAAGGTCCGCTTGGAGCAGGCACTCCAAAGCGAATAATCTGGAAATCCCAAATACCATTTCTATGGGGAATAGATGAAAGAATTCCTTGTCTGGATAGGTAATTGATGGTCTGATTTGTAGCTAAAACTTTTGTTTCTGTAGGTTATATAACTTTGAGGCTAGGTTTTTGACTTGAATTTAATTTCTTCTTTTGGAAGTGATAAAGCATTTTTGCTTTTTATTCTGTAAAGAGAACATAGGTGCAGAAGTGCTGTTACAGATATCCTCCCCCTCAAAGCTTCTGCTCTGAGGCATGTGTAACTTTTGTCTGTTTAATGCGTATCTATGCATATTTTATAATGCACAAGCCTTAATTCTGCCCAGGATCATCTACGTTTTTCCAGTTAAAAGTATGCATGATAGGCTGTATATACTTTTATGCATGCATATCATGAATAATTTTATAAATGTCATTTCTGCTCGTAAAAACAGTTTTACCTGTAATAGTGGCAAACAATTTACCCTCTGTCATGTTAAGGGAAAACATTATTATTCCAGAAATAACTGGACTAATGTTGGTTCTTAAGGCTCCTGGAGGAGAAATATTTTAGGAAAATTTGGGTTTGAATCGTGATTTTTAAGTAGGGTTAAAAAAATACTTCAGAGGGGTTTTTTTTCAAATTTTTATTTCAGTCTTTTTTTCAACTTTGTTTTTATTTTTTATTTTTTTTAAATGTGATGGGGGGATTTGTTATTCACGCTTTGTAAACCTTTCTCCAACCATTCCTCACCCCCTTCCTTCCTTATCCCCTCCTGAATCTCATCTTTGATAGCCAGCACACAGAGCTTCTGTTCTGCCTATAAGCGCCTCGGCTCCTTCCCATCTTTTAATGGCCTGGCCCTTCTCTGCTTTCAAAATTCCTATTCTAAGCACTGGTGCCAAGTTGCCAGTTTTACACACCTGGTGTCTTATAAAGGTCTTTTTTTATACAGTTGTGAAATGTGAATTGCTTGCTTTGTAAACAAAGAAATCCGTAGTATTGGTAACATGTACACTCATAATGTCCCAATGATGTAAATGTTCTGTACTGTTCAAAAATCTGAAACTTGGGCAGTAGTTTGTTCAAATGGACAGTGCCTGAATTATAGTCCTGTATCCATCTTAAATTAGATGGGATAGTTTAGCAACACTGTACATATATAAAATGTAAAGAACATACTTCTCCAGTGATTAAATATGTAGACTTTTCTATCTCCTGGCTTTGGAGAAATTGAGTTGTACAAGCCGGTGCCGTATGTTGGTCATCATGCAGCATTACTGAATTGCTGGTGTCCATAATAACTCATCCTAGCACTAGCAATGCCAATAACATGATGTGAATGCTGATCTATTACTCCCCTTAGGTTTGTCTGACCAGCTTCTATAAAGAGAATTTTCATTTGTGTCTATTGTTAAGCAGAGTCCAATGTTCTCCCCAGGACCTTTTGAATGGATGTGCCGCCCGGCTGATTTTATCGACCGCCTGGCTAACTTAATCTGATGAATTTGACATGGAAAAATGATTTAAGTGATTCTGTAATGAATACTTAAACAAAGCAGTATACGTAAATGTAATATGAATGAATGAGACACTTGCATTTATTTGTCACTGTTTCAAATTCATTCCTGAAAGACTTGGTTAAGTTGTCTACTGCTGGCCAGCTTGTAATGCGGCCCCCCGGCTACTCCTTCATGCCTGGAAAGAATTTTCTGGGGAGAACACTGTAAACATTTTCATCAGTTTGTTAGATGAACTAAATGATGTTTTTACTGATCAGAGTACAGAAAGTATTGCTCTTTATGCAAGTCTGCATGTGATATTGGACACATTATTGATTAAATTTTGATATGCACTTTTTTTTATTTTTAGTAGTATTTAGCTCACACCTTTCCGGTAGTTCAATGAGAGTTACATTGTATTGTAGGCATTTCCCTGTTCCCAGAGGGCTTACAGTCTAAGTCTGTACCTGAGGCAGTGGAAGGTTTAAGTGACTTTCCAAGGCCACAAAGGTATGCCAGTGGGATTTAAACTCTGATCTTTCTGGTCCCAGGCCTTTGCCCTAACTACTAGACGGCTACTCCACTCCACTCGATATTAAGGGGCTATTTTTGAAACTTTAATTGTTTTACACATGTAAATTGCCATTTTAGAAAATGCTCATTTTACACGTGGCTGTGCATATGTCAAAATCACACAGGGGTGTGTCAGGGCATGTCCTGGGTAGAACAAAAATCTATACATGCATTCCTCATTTCATATAGAGAAAGCATGTGTAAACTCAGAATTGTCCACATTCGGATGTACACCTGCTCCCTGACATGATTAGGTGTTTAAAAAGTATTCCTTTTGGCTATCCCTTTACAGCAGGGATGCATAGGTGTCAAACCTGTCCTGGAGGGCCACAATCCTGCCAGGTTTTGGGATAGCCCTAATGAATATGCATGAGATATATATGCATTAGAGAGAGCCTGCCAACCTGACTGGTTTGTGGCCCTCCAGGACTGGATTTGGAGACCACTGCTTTACACCTCTGTCATTTAAGATTGTGAGTGGGCAAGGTGCAGATGTCCAAGACATCAAAAAGGTTAGATAGAATTTGTCACATTCCTCCTCACTTCTCACCACCACCAAAATATTGTCCATTAGACATCTTTTTGGTGGTGGTGAGAATCGAGGATGAATGTGACACATTCTAGCTACCCTTTTGATGTCTAGGACATCTGTACCTTGCCCACTCACCATCTTAAATGACAGAGGTGTAAAGCAGTGGTCTCCAAATCCAGTCCTGGAGGGCCACAAACCAGTCAGGTTGGCAGGATATCTCTAATGCATATATATCTCATGCATATTCATTAGGGCTATCCCAAAACCTGGCAGGATTGTGGCCCTCCAGGACAGGTTTGACACCTATGGATTAAGGGAACTATTCCACCTAATCCACCAAATTTTATTTCCCCCTTCCAAAGTGAAATGAGGGAAAGATAGAGTACTCTGCAGTTAAGAGCATCTACATGTCTGTTCCAAAATGGCTCATACACACATGTAAGTGCTGACATTTTACATGTATGCATTCTGAAATGCCAACACTGACATGTTTCCTCTGGCATTTTTTCCCACAAATACATTTGTGAAAGGGCTCCTCGTGCTGCACATGAATATGCACCACCTCAGGTGTATTTTAGAAAAGGTTTCACCTTCAGCAGAGAAGTTTCTAAAAGCTCTCTGAATTGAGCAAGTCTTAACCTTGATGTCATGATTCTGATCTCTATTTACCATCCGAAATGTGCCTTTATACCTATCTCCAGGAACAAGCAGGAATATAGTCTTCACATATGGGTATTGTCAGTACCGACGGAGCCTGCGCAGGAATGCTCCCCAGCGTCCAATAGGAAAGCTTTTGGGAGCATCCCACAGCGCCTGCGTGCTGCCTTCCCACCTTTCCCAACTGTCCCTCTCCAGTTCTTCGTTTTCCATGGAGCCGACAGGTCGCACATCTTGTCACCGCAGAACAAAATTCCTTCTATTCTTCTTTTTTGTGGTCGTGTCTGCCTTCCCTCGACGCTACACCGGTACCACCGGTGGTACGTTCTTTTTTTTCTTTAAAACAACCCAAAACTTTCTTCTGGAGTCTTTCAGTAATTTTTCTCTTCAGGTGCCATGCGCCATTTTGGGCACTAGGCCCAACTTTTTCTTCAGAATGGAAAAACCCGCTTCGGGTTTTAAAAAGTGTTCTAAGTGTGGCGGTACCATCTCCATCACCAACACCCATGAGTGGTACCTCAAATGTTTAGGTCCTGACCACTCTATTTCTGAGTGTGTTGCCTGTGGGATGATGTTGAAAAGGGGCCGGCAGAACCGAGCTGCTAAACTTAGCACCCTTTTTCCCTCTGATGCAGCCTCCATGGTATCGACATCTTCCAGGGCTTCATCTTCCTCCCATGGATATCAGGTAACTAAACATAAATCTAGCCGGTCCTCAAAGGGTAGGTCTCCTTCTAGACAGCGAGATGCCTCTGGCGTTGCCCTTGAGGGACTTTCACCGGCAAAACTGCCCCAGCGGGAGGCTTTGGCTTCCAAAGCACTAATGGGGCTCCAGGATGTTCTCGAGGCTTCAACCTCAGCAGAACTACTGGTGCCATGCTCTGGGGTACCAGACGCTCATCCAGTACCGATACCCAAGCATCGGCAGCGTCGATAGACCAGAGATTCTTGGCTATTGAATGCAGTCTGGCGGCTCTTCTCACAGTTCAACCGGCACCAACTGCATCGACATCGGCAGGTATTCTACCGGGACCAAGTCATTCGTATCCATCCGGTATCGACGGGTCGGTACCGGACCACTCCGATGCCGACTTCGATCGGTACCGGTACCATGCCTTGCATGATCACCTGGATCGGAGATACTTCGAATCCTCAGATGAGTTTGAAGACTCTGAAAGCTCTGTCGATACCAGAGTACTTTTCCTGAGGATTCTTTTTCTCCTCAGCATAGGATGTCTCCACCAGAGGATATGTCCTTTCAGGATTTTATCCGAGATGTGGCTCGAGGTCTTTCCATCACAGTGCCTCCTGAAAAAGAGCTTAGGGCAAAGGAATTAGAAATCCTGCAATACCCTAAAGCTCCCAAGGAGGCAGCTACCTTACCTTTTCATGAGATCTTGCATGATCTCATGTTAAGGATGTGGGAAACACCTCTAACATCTCCTCACTCTCGAAGACCCGACACCATGTATCAAGTTCCTCCATGTCCTGGGTTTCAGAAGACTCAGCACACCATTCCATGGTGGTGGAATCAGCTATGAGAAGGATAAAGAGTGCAAAAAGGCATGCATCTAATCCTCCAGGACGTGAGTGTAGGACTCTTGATGCCTTTGGACGTCGAACCTTCCAGGCTTCCATGCTTTCTGCTAGGAGCAGTTCCTATATCTTATATATGGGAATGTTCCTTAAGGAGGTCACAGGAGATTTAAAGCTTATGAGCCCTCTCCTTCCTGTTGATAAGAGGCAAGATTACCTCGCACTTGTCAAACATGCTCAGGATGTTTCCAAGTTTATGAATCGTGCAGCCTTTGACTGCTTTGAGTGCATAAGCAGAATCTCTGCTATTGCCATAGGTGCACGTAGGATTGCCTGGCTCCAGGCATCTGACTTGGAAATTTGGGTACAGGATAAACTAGGTAATATTCCTTGCACAGGAGAGAATCTTTTTGGCAAGAATTGGCAGGAAAAAGCTAATGATAGATGCTGACATTATCACTCTGGATAGATTGTCTAAATCTACAGCTGATCCTGCGAGGAAAAAAATCCTCTAAGAAACCATTCTTCAGTAAGAAGAAGAAGTTTTATCCCTCCTATACCCAACAGGGGCATCGCTTAGGTCAGTCTGCCCAAAAGAGACAGCAGCAACAACTTAGGGAAAGAAAGACAAAAGCAGCTAAGCCTCAACTGGCTCAGCAGATTCCGCCTCCACAGGGGGTTTGACTCCTATCTAGAGAACTTTGCCTTCCTGGCCCTGAACGGCCCAGAACCCTCCACCATCCCAGGAAGGTTATGTCATTTTGCCCCCAGATGGGGTCAGATAACAGCAGAAAATTGGACTCTGTCTGTTGTAAGAGAGTGGTACAAGCTTCATTTCCTCAGCATGCCCCCTCCTACAATGGTAAGACAGTTCAATTCTCAGACCTCTCTCAACGACCAGTTAGGTCAAGAGGTCAGTGTGCTGCTTGCCCAAGGGGCAATAGAAGAGGTACCCATTCCCCAATGGGGTACAGGGTTTTACTCCCCCTATTTCCTTATTCCAAAGAAAACAGGAGGACACAGACCCATCTTAGACCTCAGAGAATTGAACAAATTCCTGTTCAAAGAGAAGTTCAAAATGATTTCTCTAGGAACTCTGCTGCCATACCTTCAGAGTCAGGATTGGCTTTGTTCTCTAGATCTCAAGGATGCGTACACTCATGTTCTCATCCATCCAACTCACCGAAATTTCCTTTGCTTTCTGTGTCAAGGGAAGCATTACCAATACAGGGTTCTTCCTTTTGGTCTGGCCTCTGCACCAAGGGTGTTCAAAAAATGCATGGCTGTGGTGGCAGCATTTCTCCGCACCCTAGAGGAATATTCGTCTTCCCTTACTTAGACGACTGGCTCATTCGAGCCCCTTCAGAGCCAGAGGCCAGGGTTGCGCTCTCTCTCACAATGCGCATCCTTCAGTATTTGGGACTTGTCATAAACTTCCCAAAATCCAACCTTGCTCCCACTCAGTCCCTAGAGTTTATAGGAGCTCTGCTGGATACCAAACAGACAAGGGTCTACCTTCTACAGCCCCGCTGCCTTCGCATTGTGCAGTTAGCTTCCCAAGCAGTGCTAAAACCTCACCTCACTGCTCGGGAAATGTTACAGTTGCTAGGCCACATGGCATCCACCGTGCATGTGGTTCCTTATGCTCGCCTCCATATGAGGGCAGCCCAGTGGACTTTATCCACTCAATGGACTCAGGCGTCAGGTTGCCTGTCAGACAAAATAGCAAACTCAGATCGCCTTATTTTGTCCCTCCAATGGTGGCAGTCACCCCAAAACCTTTTGGTGGGGTCTCCTTTTCAGCAACCCCCACCCCAAGCCACTCTAACAACAGATGCTTCACAGGTGGGTTGGGGAGCCCACCTGCAAGGCCTCTCTACCCAGGGTACCTGGACTCCACAGGAGGCCTATCTACACATCAATCTCCTGGAATTCAGAACAATCTTCCTTGCTCTTCAAGTATTCCACACCCAGCTCAGCTACAAGACAGTCCTAGTTCAAACGGACAATCAAGTAGCCATGTTCTATGTGAACAAGCAGGGCGGAACAGGCTCTCTGTCGCTCTGCAACGAAGCTTTGCGACTATGGGCCCTCGCCAGAGAGCATCAGATTCATCTCCTTGTGGTGTATCTTCCAGGCATTCAAAACTCTTGGGTAGGCAGACTCAGTCTCGTTCTGCTTCCATAAGAATGGTCTCTCCATGCAGACCAGGTGGACAGAATTTTTCAAATTTGGGGAACCCCGGACATAGACCTCTTTGCAAGTCCGCTGAATGCCAAACTTCCCTAGTTCTGTTCCAGAATTCTGGCTCAGGGTTGTCAGGCCAGGAATGCTTTCCTCCTCCATTGGGGTCAGGACTTCCTGTATGCCTTCCCACCCATTCCCCTAATTCCCAAAACCCTGTTCAAGCTTCAGAGAGACAGAGGTCATATGATTCTCATAGCTCCATGTTGGCCATGGCAAATATGGTACCCTCTGCTCCTACATCTCTCTCAAGCTCTGCCTCTGGAGTTAGGATCTGCTCCAAATCTCCTTTCTCAAGAGGACGGGATGCTGTGGCATCCCAATCCCCAGTCTCTGCATCTCAGAGCCTGGTTGCTGAAAGCCTAGAACTTCACTATCTTGACCTTTCCCAGCAGGTAAAGGACATCTTTTATGCTTCCAGGAAGCCTTCGACAAGACGCTCTTATGCATTTAAGTGGAAAAGGTTTACCATATGGTGCTCGCAAAAGGGTCTTAACCCTCTTGCGATACCTCTGGAATCATTACTGGAGTATCTCCTTCATTTATCAAATGCAGGGCTTAAGACCAATTCAGTGAGAGAGCATTTGAGTGCTATTGCAGCTTCTTTCAAGCCTCTAAATGGACAACCTATTTCCTCTCATCCTTTCATAGCGAGAGTTATGAGAGGCTTTCTTTTAACTAAGCCTCCCATTAAGCCACCCCTGGTGGCATGGGACTTAAATCTGGTGTTGGGCAGCTCATGAAACCACCCTTTGAACCTTTAGCCACTACCTCTTTGAAATTCCTTTCCTGGAAGGTCATCTTTCTTATTGCAATCACATCAGCACGTCGCATCAGTGAATTGCAAGCGTTGGTGTCTGATCCTCCTTATACAAGGATCTATCATGATAAGGTAGTCCTTAGGACTCATCCACACTATGCCAAAGGTGGTGTCACCTTTTCATTTAAACCAAGCGGTTTACCTTTCCTGTATTCTTCCCAAGGCCTCACGCCTCTAATGCAGAAAGGAATCTTCATACTTTGGACTGTAAAAGGGTTTTGGCCTTTTACTTGCAAAGGACACAGTAACATAGAAAGTCCTCCCAACTCTTTGTTGCTTTTGATCCTAGTCATTTGGGACTTCCAGTCTCCAAAAGAACACTGTCCAGCTGGATTGCACAGTGTATTTCTTTTGCCTGTGAGAGTAAAAACCTTCCTCTGGAAGGCCATGTCACAGCTCACAATGTGAGAGCCATGGCAGCCTCTATGGCTCATCTTCACTCTGTGTCTATCGACGACATCTGTCGAGCAGCTACTTGGGCTTCGGTTCATACCTTCACAGCCCATTACTGCTTAGACAAGGACTCCCGCCGGGATGCCTTGTTTGGTCAGGCTGTTCTACAACACCTGTTCCATACTTAATCAACTCCTACCCACCATCCCTGGTAGGATGCCAGAGATCCATGGGGGGGACGTGGAGCCCTTTCACAGGGACACACAACTTTTGGGGCCTTCTCCCTGGCATCTGCAGCTAGGGAGTCCCCATATGTGAAGACTATATTCCTGCTTGTTCCTGGAGATAGCATAGTTACTCATCTGTAACAGGTGATCTCCGGGAACAGCAGGAATTTAGTCTTCGCAACCCACTCACCTCCCCTAGGAGTTGTATCTCTCTCTCTTTCTCTCTCAGCTTTAAACTCAACTGGAGAGGGACAGTTGGGAAAGGCGAGAAGGCAGCATGCAGGTGCTGTGGGATGCTCCCAAAAGCTTTCCTATTGGACGCTGGGGAGCGTTCCCGCTCAGGCTCCGTCGGTACCGACGATAACCATATGTGAAGACTAAATTCCTGCTGTTCCCGGAGATCACCTGTTACAGGTGAGTAACTGCTTTTCCTAGGGGAAAGGCACAAGGTGGGTTACATAAAAAGAAAATTTAACTGAGTTCAAGAATGATGTGTGCGTTCTGATATAAGGTTAAGGCACAGAGTGGATTACATAGAACTGAATGCAGTTAGTACATGGTTAAGACCAACAGAGGAAAACCAGCAGGATGTAAGGCGAGACTCAGGGAAGGGACCTATAGTCAAATAGATAAGAGAGGACAGACTTTGGTAAGAGGTCTAGGGGAAAACCTGGCTGAATAGAAGACTGTTGGGGTTTTTTTGTGGAAGATGAGGTAATAAGTTTCCATGCAACCATTAGCGTTATGTTCCATATTTTTGGAGCAAAGCAGCTGAATGTGTCTGGCCTCTTGAATGTAAGTTTGTGGTTGCCAGAAGTAGGGGAGGGTATTTGACCTCCCTGTATCTTGGTTTGCTGAAGTATAATAGCATACCTGCCCATAATAAAGGTCAGGGTAAAAGACATTTAAACAGTGTTTGTCTTACAAAACTGGTATACCATGTTCATCTAGCCAGAGCTCTGCTTCAATGTCATCTCCTCTCTCAGCCTGTCTCTGCAAGCCATTTTCTTTTCCATGCCATCTCTTCTACCACATGCTCTTTGCTCATTTGTTTCATTTTTTTCTTAGTTTTCCTATACATGCAGTTATTCTCTTTTTCTGCTGCTTTGTTCACGTTTGCTAGTTCCGAGGTTCATTTTCTGGACCATGTATGTGCACATGTTTGCTGTCTGGAAACATCCTCCTATTTCTCCCCCCCCCTCCAAAAAAAAGTCTAAAACATGCCTGTGCTCTTCCACAACACACATGCTTCTAGTCTAATTTAGAGGAAACCATGTAGGAAGGAAAATCATTCAAACTGTTTTGTGTTTGGATAAGGTGATTTTGGCCCAGTTTTTGGTGGGCTACAGAGTATTATTTATTTTAGTTATACATATTTATATTCTGCATAATGTAATCACAGATTAATCTCAGCAGAGTACAATAATATGCAGCATACAATGAAATAAACATAGTACAAAACCTAATTAAAGCCCTTAACTAAAGCTTTTTAAAATAGAATAATAAACTATCATTTATTCATTTTTATCATATTTAATACCTTACCTAACATGTCAGATTAATTGAAATAATAGTCTGGCTCATATAAAGCCCCAACAAGTTCTTTAAAAAATTAAAAACTGCTAGTCCCTGTTACTCCTTCAGCCCTATCATAAGCCTACTGACTTATCAACCACATTGGCCAAAGGCCTGCATAAACAACACAGACTTACATTTCTTGCTAAAACTCAGATAATTCTTTTCTAAACATCAACATGAGGAGAGTGTTCTATGTTGTTGGACCAGCAACAGAAAAAAAAAACATGTCAAATCTAGCTGATGAGTAGCACCCACAGCACATTGTTCCTAGAAGACCTCAGCATTTGACCACTTTGATTCAGTACTAACCGTTCAACTAAATTCAACTCTGTACTAACCAGTCAACACACATTAAATCAAACATAATGTAAACACCACTAACTAATCCATTTGGAGAAATTGCTCCAGAGAAGCCGGTGTAAATTCATTGTTAATAATGAAATACGTTGTCACAAGTTAGTGAGTTAGCAATCACATAGCAAAATTCTGTACCAACTGAAGTGGCCTAAACATCAAGGCAGGAAGCCCACAAAACAAAGAATTACAATAATCCAACCTACAAAATAGCACAGTGTGAAAGCCTGACATCTCAAAAGATGTAATTTTAAAAAACCCACTGTACTACTTCCTTAATGTAAGTTCTTAAAGATAACTGATTCCAGCTTCCACCCAGACTTCAAACTTCCAAGCCTACTCTGCATGAAAGAAAAATCACAATATTCAAGAAATACTAAATTCTTGGGTAGTCCAAAACAGCTTACAGAAACGCATTCTTAGCCACGGTCCTTCAAGCCACAACCAAATCCAAACACACTTTTCTTTGTAGATCTACATCCCGAGAATCGGGCACCACGGTTTGAACTATAGTCTTCATAGATGTGAAAGTCAAACCAAAACTTATGGAGAGAGGCTACAAATGGGGCTCGATAGACATTGAATGATAACGTTGTTAGTGAGGACCATTGCACAAGCCATTGTCTGCATTGCAGCGAGCCTTGAAGCACCTGCTGCTGCTGCTCCTGCTCCTGCTCCTGCTCCAGCCCCCTGTGAGGGGCAAGAGTAGCAGGCCATGAGTACAAGCACGTGTGCAGGTGCTTCAAGGCCCACTGTGGTGCCAAAACAGCTTGCTCTGCTGGTGTTTAAGTATGTGAAAGAGCTGTGGTGCTGTGCCTTTAACAAGGGAAGGGAGATGCTGGATGCCTGGTGCAGGGGGAAAGATAGGGAAGGACTGATTGGACACCTGGGTGAAGGGGAAGGGAACAGGAGATGCTGGACACCTTGGGGGGAAGGGAGGTACTGGAGTATAGGAGGCAGGACCTGGGCTACCTGGGAGTGCAGGAACCTGACCCACCCTGTGGGGTTTCAGGACCGATGGTTTGCTTAGAGCAGCCCATATACCCTTGGGCCAACCCTGGCAAGACTCTGAGCATTGACACAATCGGTAAAAATGGTGAGTAGCACAAATGGAGTAAATTTGCTAGAAATAATGTTATACAGTAAACATCAGACATGGAATCTTATCTCCCCTGGATAATAGGGAACCAAAGAAATTTGAATGAGTAGTGATATCCTACAAGTGGTGAAGTTTCTATGACTAGCAGCTAAAAGAAGTGTGGACTCGCATAACTAGTAAACTAGGCCAACTGGTCTTTTTTTGTTGCTGTCTGCTATGTTGGTATGTATGTTAATAAAAGCAGTGTGTACAGCTCGGTCAAAACGGTCTAGTAAAGCTCAAATAGTAGGGATGGAGGGTAGTGTGTGGCAAACATTATACTTAAACAGTGTTGCTGTGCCTCCTCTGACATCTGTTCAGTTAAGTTATCTGATTTTCCCACTCCCCTCTCCACCCCAGCATTGGAAGAAGCACTCAAGAAAGACTCTTATTGTGCGGCTTAGCCCCAGTAGCAGGAGATGATGATCTTGAGTGCTTCTCGACTGCTGGGGGGAGTGGGGAAATCGGATAACTTAACTGAACAAACAGATGTCGGAGGTGGCAGGGCAACACCGTTGAAGGTAAGTAGAATGTTTGCAGCACTTACCTCTTAGTAGTTTCAAGAGTGGAGGGAGGAATTTCTTACACGCGCACAGAGCTATGGAGACCCTCAGCAAAGGTTTTGCTTGCGACCCTTAATTTTAACTCAGAATTTTGAATAAAACAATACTGTTCCATCTTTCTCAGTTTAACAATTTCAACAGCCAGACTATCTAGTGGTAGATGTGCATATGTTTCTAAAGTGTTATGCACATAAGAATTTAGCTAAGCAAAAGAGATCAGGTTTTTGATCAGCAGGAATGGAGGAGAGTGGCCTTGTGATTAGAGCAATGGGCTGGGAATCAGGGGCACCAGGGTTCAGATCTGGCTTCTGTCACTGAGGGTCCTTGCAGTCTTTGGCAGGTCACTTAATTCTCCATTGTCTCAAATACAAACTTAGGGCTACATTCTACTGACCTCTGTCAAAGCATTAATGTATGTTATTTAATGGAGGCCCCCATTATTGTCAACAGGGCCAATTTACTATTAATATGCATTGATGCATTAACACACATTATTACTATTTAAGAGCAGCTCATAAATATAGCCTTTAGATTGTAGGCCCTCTGGGGCAGAGCCATACCTACTATACCTGAGTATTGCTTTTGTTGAGCTCAGGCTTGGAAAGGTGCGTAATTAAATCTGAAATCCAAACTGAAGCCAATAGGCCATGCACTATATCTTTACAGAGACCTTTCAAAGGAGGAAATGGTGCAGGAAATTGAATGTGGTGGCCTTATAGCCATTAAGACATGGCATGATGGAGCTTTATATGGCAGTATAGCATAGCATAGCTTAAGTGCAGTGGGAGACTTGTCAGATTTCAGAAAGAAACTTAAAACATACCTCTTTCAGAATGAGTACAGTATGGACCCAGACTCAGGAACTCAACTACCTTAAAATGCATACTAAGTGCACAACTGACAAATACCCTGGTATATGTGCATAAGTTAACCAATCTAACCAGTAGAACCATAACTGTAAATAGATGTTAAACTATTGTTGTAGTTAGATGTTAAACTATTGTTGTACTGTTTTCTGCTGTTCCCGTTTCATGTAAAACAGTGTGCTGACCAGGCCGTTACTAATTTGTTTATTTATTTGGTTTTAATTGTAAACCATTTTGAATTGTAGAAAGGCAGTATAGAAATAAGTCTAAATAAAAAAAATTAAAATAAAGTCAGTCCAGGTAAAGCACTACCTATCCTCCTTTATTTATTCCTATAATAGGGATTAAAAATGACTAAGAAGTTGGTGGCACTTTATATACTGATCGGTGTATTGAGGCTTGAGCTTTTGAGGACAAGAGCCTATGTTGTCAGATGCATTTCTTTGAAAGCTTATGCCTCAGTAAATTAGTTTGTCTGTAAGGTTGCTACCAGTCGTCATTCAAGGCAACAGCATCATGAGTGTTTATTCCCAGAGTAGCGTGTGTCTCTACTGTTAGTCAGGGGATGTCGTAAATGGGTCTGTAAAGCACGAAGAGCGCTTTAAATACATACTAGACACACAGAAAATCATTTCTGTCTGTCTTCCTTTGTTCTGTTTGTAGGTTGGATGGTGGGTCCCTGGAAATGGGATGTCCATCCCATTTGGGGAGCATAAAGGACGAGAGGGATTCCCAGAACTGCTGCACGAGGAAGTGAGAAAACAAAGCAGGAATTATGTCGGCTGTGACGGCAGCAGCTCCGGCTCCCCAGGGCCCTGTCAACTTGGCAGCCCCAGAAGTCACCAACAGCAGTAAGCCGGGGCGGAAGACCAATCAGCTGCAGTACATGCAGAACGTGGTGGTGAAAACTCTTTGGAAGCATCAGTTTGCCTGGCCTTTCTACCAGCCTGTAGATGCTGTTAAGTTGAATTTGCCCGTAAGTGTGCCACTTCATCCAATTTCCCTCTCTTCTCTCCCTTTTCTAATTCTTGTGGTTTAGTGGGTGTAATTTTAATACAAAATAAAAAGTTTGTTTTTCCCCGGTAGCATTAAATGAGGCAGCCTTTAAGCTAAACCATCTATGAATCAGCAGAGTTGATGCAAACATAGATCTTTCCTCCACCAATGATTGAACAATTTATTTTTGTGTGCATTTGTCATTGTTTTACTTATGATAGAGTTTAAGTAGGAGCTGCATTGTCCAAGGCTGGCCTCGGAGTTGGTTCAAGGTTTTGGTACCCTAGGCAAACCTTATTCCACCCCCACTCCCCTGCCATGGCTGTCAGAATCTGTTTAGCTTTGAATGCCCTTCTCTTTGCTACCTAACAGAAGCTACCACCCTAGGCGACCACCTAGTTTGCCTAATGGTTGGGCTGGCAATGGCAATGTCATCGTTGCTCATTAATGACCAACATATGTATTGCAACTATTTCACCTTCATGTAATTTATTAACAGGATTATCATAAAATCATTAAAAACCCAATGGATATGGGGACAATTAAGAAGAGGCTGGAGAATAACTATTACTGGAGTGCCAGTGAATGTATGCAGGACTTTAACACAATGTTTACAAACTGTTATATCTATAACAAGGTAATGTAACCCATTGTTCTATTTTGTTGTTTACAGACTTTGCATGTGGCCTGTTTTCTTAGGCTGTGGAGCTTGGCCAGAGGGGGGGGGGGGGGGGGGTATAGGTCTTAGTCTGCAGAGAAATATAACAGAGCAATGTGGGGAAGTAAGAAACTCACAACTTCGACTGCAGGGAATATTATAAGAAGAGTTTGTCATAGATTTGGTTCCTCTAGCTCTTCTGGCAGTAAATAGCCAGGAAGCTGCTACACTAAGAGTCGCTTGGTCTGAATTATGACAGTGTGGAGGCAGGACCAGCCCAAGGAAATCTGGCACCCCTACATGGACCTTCATTTAGGCACCACCTCCTGTGGTCCAGCATCTCCCCTTCTCTACCACTCCCCCCTATGCCCAGCATTTCCCCTTCCCTCCCCTCCCCTCCCCAACTCCCCTGTCCCCAGTGTGATCAGTATATATTTCCTTCCCTAGCCCCCTTCCTCAAGGTGTCCTGCATATCCCTGCTCTTACCGATGCAGACACCATCCTACCTCCACTGGAGCATGGAGCAAAGCCTGAATAGAAAGGCAGCATATCATGGCGGCAGGCCTTTGAGCCTCCATATGCACTCAAAGCTTGCTTGTCCCCCACCCCCTCTGACATGCGCAGGCCTTGAATGTGCACCTGCAGGTGCTCAAAGGTACGCTGATGATGCTTTAAAGGACTACTCTGCCTGGTCTGCCATTCTTTTTGCTGGCTGTGCTGGGATTGCATTGCCGCCTCCAAAGTGTACCACCCTAAGTGGACATCTAATCTGCCTAGTGGTTGGTCCAGTCCTGTGTGGCAGCTCCTCTGAGTTCTTTGTACCAATGTATCATGGTGTTGCTTGGGAGAGGTTGGGCCAAACCTCATACTGACAGCTAACTTGTTAGTGCCATTGTTACACGTTTAATAACAGCTTCTCTTGTAATGTCAGCTATATCCATCCCTGGCACATCTTCAGGGTACCATAACCCATTTGTCAGTGGGTTTTGTTGCATGTTTATCTCCAAGAACAAGCAGGAATACAGTCTTTACATATGGGTATCGTTTGAACTGACGGAGCCCATGAGGGAACATTCCCCAGTGTCCAATTGGAAAACTTTTGGGAGCACTCCACTGCACCTGTGCATCTGCCTTTCCAAGTCGTCATCTCAGTTCTTCATTATCTCCAGGAACAAGCAGGAATGAGTCTTCACATATGGGTATCGTCGGTACCGACGGAGCCTGCGCAGGAACGCTCCCCAGCATCCAAAAGGAAAGCTTTTGGGAGCATCCCACAGCACCTGTGTGCTGCCTTTCCTAACCGCCTCTCTCCAGTTCTTCTTTTCCGTGGAGCCAGCAGGTCGTGTTCCAGTCACTGCTGAAGAAGTTCTTTATTTTTCTTTATTTCTTTGGTCGTGCGTCTGCCTTCGACGTCGGACCGGTACCGCCGGTCTTTTCTTTCTTTCTTCTAAAAAAAAAAAAAAAAAAATTCCTACCGTTTCCACTTCTGTGCAATTTTGTCTTTTTGGCCTTGGGCCTAGAAGATTTTTCCTCATGGAAAAGCCCGCTTCCGGGTTTAAAAAGTTCACAAAGTGCAGCGGTACTCTTTCTATCACAGACACCCATGACTGGTGTCTAAAATGTTTGGGTCCTGACCACTCCATCACCGATTGTGAGTCCTGCTCTATGATGTCTAAAAGAGGTCGACAGAATTGAGCGGCAAAGCTCAGTACCCCGTTTCCCTCTGATGCAGCTTCGGTGGCATCGACATCTTCCAGGGCTTCGTCTTCTTCCCATGGATCTCAGGTAACCAAACATAAGTCCAGCCGGTCCTCGAAGGGTAGATCTCCCTCTAAGTATCGAGATGCCTCCAAGCTTGCCCTCGAGGATCCTGCACCGGCAAAATTACCCCGGCGGGAGGCTCCGGCTTCCAAAGCTTCATCTATGGGGTCACAGGTTGACATCGATGGTGTGGCCTCGACCGATCACCTGTTGCCATGTTCTGGGGTACCGGTGGTCTCCACTGGTACCGACATCCAGACATTGGTTGCGTCGATGGATCAGAATATTCTGACCATGCAGCGTGCCATCACAGCATTCATTTATTTATTTATTTTTATTTATTTAGACAGTTTTGTATACCGCCTTATCCTTCAATCAAAGCGGTCACAACACAATTGGGGGATACATTTAACACGCGGGGATATGAGACACATACACTAATACTTACAGGGAACATGGGCAATGGAGGGTTAAGTGGCTTGCCCAAGACCACAAGGAGCATCTGTGGGACTAGAAACCCCAGTCCTTCCGGCCCAAGGTTGCTGTCCTCTAGTGCGACGCCTCCGGTACCGCAACAAACTCCGTTGGCGGTACCGGTTCCGGCACCGATATCGGTTCCGGTGCTGGCACCGATTGCATCGGTGTCGACTGCAGCGGTACCCTATCCTGTGATGCCCATCGGTACCGAATCGGTACCGATCAATCCCGATGTCGATACCACTCGGTACGCGTATCGGGCCCTGCAAGAGCACCCAGACAGGCGATACTTTGATTCTTCTGAGGACTCTGATGAATCAGAGGCTTCTGTTGAAGCATCGGTGCTCCTTCCTCAGGAGCCCTCTTCTCCAAAAAGAAGAATGTCTCCTCCAGAAGACTTGTCTTTTCAAGACTTCATTAGGGAAGTGGCCAGGGGCCTCTCTATTTCAGTGGCCCCTGAACCAGAGCCTAGAGCCAAGAAATTAGATATTTTACAATATCCTAAGGCTCCTAAAGAGGCAGTTACTTTACCAATTCATGACATCCTTTTTGATCACATGTTGGGCATATGGGAGACACCTCTTACTACTTCCCCTCATTCTCGCAGGTTGGACACCATGTACCGTGTTCCTCCTTGTCCTGGCTTTCATAAAACTCAGCTTCCTCACCACTCTATTGTGGTGGAGTCTGCTATGAAAAAGATAGAGTGCAAAAAGACACTCATCTAATCCTCCAGGAAGAGAATGAAGAAACTTAGATGCTTTTGGCAGGAGAAATTTCCAGGCCAATATGCTTACTGCCAGAATCAACTCCTATAGTCTCTATATGGGGATGTTTCTAAAAGAAGTTACAGATCATCTGCTAACTTTATCTCCTTTTATCTCAGAAGATAAAAGGGAAGAGGGAAGAGTTTCTCACCTGGCTTAAACATGCCCAGGATGTGTCCAAATTTTCCAACCATGCAGCCTTTGACTCTTTTGAGTGTGCCAGCAGAGCCTCTGCTATTGCCATAGGTGCACGCAGACTTGCTTGGTTGCAAGCTTCTGATTTGGAACCCTGGGTCCAGGATGGATTAGGAAATCTTCCTTGTACAGGTGAAAACCTTTTTGGTAAGGATTGGCAAGCAAAGGCCACTCAGATGGATGCTGAAAATTCTGCCTTAGATAGACTTTCAAAGTCTACTTCTGCTCCTGCTAGAAAGAGGTTATTCAAAAACTTTCTTTCCCAAAAAAGGGAAATATTATCCTGGTTATGGTCTCCAGGCATCTTCTACAAGTCGTTTTGCTGCAAAGCGTCAGCAACAACCTAAACAAGCCAAGCCTAAGGCTACAAGGACTGCTACGGCCCAACAGCCTCAGCCTCCTCAGGGCCTTTGACTTACAATTAGAGAACTTAGCCTTTCTGGCTCTAGAAGAACCAGAGCCTCTCACCATTCCAGGAAGGTTAGCTCATTTGCTCCCAGATGGGAACAAGTCACAGCAGAGCAATGGACCCTCTCCATCATAAGGGAGGGGTACAAGCTTCATTTCTTAAACCTTCCTCCTCACACTGTGGTGAGACAGTTCAATTCTCCAACATCTCTCCTCGACCTTCTGGGTCAGGAGATTGCTACCCTTCTTGTCCAAAGGGCAATAGAAGAAGTACCCCTTCTTCAACAGGGTTCAGGGTTCTACACCCCCTATTTTCTTATTCCAAAGAAAACAGGGGGCTACAGACCCATATTAGATCTCAGAGAATTGAACAAGTTTCTATGCAAGGAGAAATTCAAGATGATTTCTCTCGGTGCTCTCCTTCCATACCTTCAGAGTCAGGATTGGCTTTGTTCTCTAGATCTCAAGGATGCGTACACTCATGTCCTCATCCATCCAACACACAGAAGGTTCCTTCGGTTCCTTTATCAGGGAAAGCACTACCAATACAGAGTGCTTCCTTTCGGTCTGGCCTCTGCTCCAAGAGTGTTCACAAAATGCATGGCAGTAATAGCTGCATTTCTACGCACTCTAGGAATATTTGTATTCCCATATCTGGACGACTGGCTCATCCGAGCACCATCCCAGTCAGAGGCCCAGACTTCCATAGCCTGCACAAGGTGTGTTCTTCAGTATCTGGGACTTGTAATAAACATCCCAAAATCACAACTCACCCCTACTCAGTCTCTGGAGTTCATAGGGGCCTTGCTAGATACCACAACTGCAAGGGCCTATCTTCCCCAGGCCCGTTGCCTACACTTGGTGCAGTTAGCCTCTCAAATTCAGTCAAAATCCCATTTAACTGCTCGAGAGATGTTACAACTGTTAGACCACATGGCATCCAGCGTGCATGTAGTTCCTTATGCTCACCTTCACATGAGGGCAGCTCAGTGGACTCTGTCCACCCAATGGACCCAGGCATCAGGTTGCCTGTCAGACAAAATAGCAACCTCCAGTCGCCTCTTTTGGTCCCTCCAGTGGTGGAAGTCCACTCAAAATCTGTTGCTGGGGACCCCCTTTCAACAGTTGCTACCCCAAGCAACCCTTACAACAGATGCCTCTCAAAGGGTTGGGGAGCTCATCTATAAGATCTCTCCACCCAAGGCATCTGGTCTCCACAGGAGACATCTCTACATATCAACCTCTTAGAGCTCAGAGCAATTCTTCTAGCTCTCAGTCTTCCACACCCTGCTCAGCTACAAGACAGTCCTCATCGATACGGACAACCAAGTAGCCATGTTCTACGTGAACAAGCAGGGCGGGACAGGCTCTCTGTCGCTTTGCAACGAAGCTTTGAGATTGTAGGCCTTCGCCAGAGAGCATCAGATTCATCTCAAGGCAGTGTATCTTCCAGGGGTTCAAAACTCTTGGGCAGACAGACTCAGTCGAGTTCTGCTTCCACACGAATGGTCCCTCCATGGGGACCAGATAGCCAGGATCTTTCGAATTTGGGAAACCCCAGACATAGACCTGTTTGCAAGTCCGTGGAATGCCAAACTTCCCCGGTTCTGTTCCAGGATTCCGTGTCAGGGAGTTCAGGCCAGGGATGCCTTCCTCCTCCACTGGGGGCAAGACTTCCTCTATGCCTTTCCACCCATTCCCCTAATTTCCAAGACACTGTTCAAGCTTCAGAGAGACAAGGGGTCTATGATCCTCATAGCTCCACGTTGGCCACGCCAAGTGTGGTACCCTCTACTTCATCTCTCTCAAGCTCCCTCCCTGGACTTGGGATCTGCTCCAGACCTCCTGTCCCAGGAGGAGGGAACGTTATGGCACTCAAATCCCCAGTCTCTTCATCTCAGAGCCTGGTTGCTGAAGGTCTAGACCTTCAAGATTGGCATCTGTCTCAGCAAGTGAAGGATATCCTTCATGCTTCCAGAAAGCCTTCCACTAGACGTTCCTATGCTTTTAAATGGAAAAGGTTTACCAATTGGTGTGCAGAGAAGGGTCTTAACCCTCTTGCAATACCTCTGAATTCATTACTAGAGTATTTGCTGCATTTATCCCATGCAGGCCTTAAAACGAATTCAGTAAGAGTTCATTTGAGTGCTATTGCAGCAAACCTTAAGCCTCTCAATGGACATCCTATTTCCTCTCATCCTCTTATTGCAAGATTCATGAGAGGCCTTCTTTTAACTAAACCTCCCATTAGACCACCTCCAGTGGCATGGGATTTGTACTTGGTTCTTGGCCAGCTTATGAAGCCACCCTTTGAACCCTTAGCCATTACCTCCTTGAAATTCCTTTCCTGGAAGGTTATTTTTCTCATTGCAGTCACCTCAGCTCGCCGTATCAGTGAGTTGCAAGCCTTAGTGGCTAATCCTCCTTATACAAGGTTCCATCATGACAAGGTAGTCCTCAGAACTAATCCACACTTTATGCCTAAAGTGGTCTCACCTTTTCATCTGAACCAGAAGGTGTATTTACCTGTCTTTTTTCCAGGACCTCATGCATCAAGTGCAGAGAGGAATCTTCATATCCTGGATTGTAAAAGAGCACTTGCTTTCTACTTACAAAGGACACAGCAACATAGAAAGTCCTCTCAACTTTTTGTTGCTTTTGATCCCTCTCATTTAGGACTTCCAGTCTCTAAGAGAACTCTGTCCAATTGGATTGCTCAGTGTATTTCCTTCGCCTACCAGATTAAGAACCTTTCTCTGGAGGGCCATGTCACAGCTCACAATGTGAGGACCATGGCAGCCTCTATGGCTCATCTAAACTCTGTGTCCATCGACCAAATCTGTCGAGCGGCCACCTGGGCCTCGGTTCGTACCTTTACAGCCCATTACTGCTTGGACAAGGACTCCCGCCGGGATGCCTTGTTTGGTCAGGCTGTTCTCAAACACCTGTTCCATACCTAATCAACTCCTACCCCCCATCCCTGGTTGGATGCCCGAGATCCATGGGGTAAGGTAGAGCCCTTCTCAGGGACTCACAACTTTGGAGATCTCCTTGGCATCTCTAGCTGGGGAGTCCCCATATGTGAAGACTCATTCCTGCTTGTTCCTGGAGATAGCACAGTTACTTACCTGTAACAGGTGATCTCTGGGAACAGCAGGAATAAGTCTTCACAACCCACCCACCTCCCCTAGGAGTTGTATCTCTCTCTCTATCTATCTTTCCTTTCCTCTCTCTCTCTTTGTCTCAGCTTTAAAACTCGAACTGGAGAGAGGCGGTTAGGAAAGGTGGGAAGGCAGCGCGCAGGCGCTGTGGGATGCTCCCAAAAGCTTTCCTTTTGGACGCTGGGGAGCGTTCCCGCGCAGGCTCCGTCGGTACCGACGATACCCATATGTGAAGACTTATTCCTGCTGTTCCCAGAGATCACCTGTTACAGGTAAGTAACTGTGCTTTCCAGAGTCAGCAGGTTGCTTCCTTCCAGTCACTGCGGGAAAAAAATCATGTTTTGGTTTAAATCTGCTCTGCTGTTCCGTTGACAGAGATACTTTCCCTGATTCCGGCCCCATAAACATGATGGATTTAAAATGTTTGGGTCTAGACCATTTGCCAACTGATTGTCTTTTGTGCCAACAAATGACATAAAGAGGCCTAAACAGAGCTAGAACAGTATGGTTCTCTGTTGCTCCAGACTCTATTTTAGTGGCTTCCACAGAGTCAAGGACATCTGCCTCTTCTCTTGGTTTTCAGGTCTCCTCAAAGTCCAAACATAAGACTAAGTGTCAATTGGCATCAAAACTTGATATCTATTCTCTAGGTAAGTCCCTTCATCATTGAGATTCACCCAACAGCCCCAGTGGAAGGATCAGCCCTCCAAAGCACTATAAGGGCTCCAGGACTCTCCTGAGGCCTCGACCTCCGGAGAGCTACTGGCTCCATACTCTGGGATTCCACCTATGCATCAGCCTCCTCCCTCGACCAGTGCTTTCTGGCTCTCGAGAGGAGTTTGACAGCACTCCTGGCACCCTCAGTACCTTCGATGTCAACAGTTCCAGTGGTGTAGGCATCTGCATCCGGTCTACGGCTGATACCTCGAGTGCCAATACAAGACCTCAAACCTGAGGCCTCCTTTGGAACAGATAGGCATCATTGGTACCAACAGGTTCCCGATGCTGCACCGACCGATCATCGGGCTTTGACATTGACACGAGACCGTCAATACTTTGACTTTCTGTCAGAATCGGACTCTACTTCCTCCAATTTCGATGATGCATCAGAGGATTCCAGAATAACCCGGGATCTTCCAATCCGACCACTTCTCATGAGCAGCGTCTGTCCCCGCAAGATGATGTCTTTTCAAGATTTCATTTGGGACAAGGCAGCAGGCCTGCAGATTACCGTGGCATCCCTTTGGTGCCCAAAGAAGCGGCCACATTACCTGTGCATTGTATCCTGCAGGATCTAATGCTACGCATGTGGGAGGCCCCACTAATGGTTCTGCCTATCAGCAAATGACTCAATACCATGTATCGAGTTCTACCATGTACCACGTTCTACCATACCCTGGCTTCCAAAAGCCTCAATTTCCACACCACTCCATGGTGATGGAATCAGCAATGCGACGCATCAAGATTTCTAAGAATCATTCTTCCATGCTTCCGGGCAAGGACTCCGGAACTCTCGATGCCTTTGGGCACTGTTTTCATCTCATGCATGCTTACTGCGAGAATTACTTCCTACATGCTCTACATGTATCTCAAGGATTTCTTCAGGGATTTAGAGACTTGCTCCTCTTTCCAGGTGACAAACAAGATGTATTCCGGTCCTTAATCAGGCAAAATCAGAATACATCCAAGTTTCTTACCAGAGTATTCATTGACACCTTTGAGTCATCCAGCAGAGCTTCAGCTGTCTGCATCGATGCTCGCAGAATGGCTTGGCTCCAGGCATCTGACCTTGAACAGTGGGTTCATGATAAATTAGCCATTATCCCCTGCTCTGGAGAAAACCTCTTTGGAAAGGATTGGAGAGAAAAGGCCGGAGAGACTGAGACAGATGATCTCACCCTCAAACAACTCTCCTGAAAGATGTCTGACCCCTCTAGGAGAAAGCTAATCCAAAGAAATCTTCCTATCCTAAAAAGAAGATTTATGATCCTTACCTACCTGCAACTGCTTACCAACCACAGCAGCAACAGCAAATACAACAGGGCCCTCGCTAGCCCAAGAAGCCTAAGATGCCAAGACCATAGCCAGCTGCATAGCCACAACGATCACCTGGTTTTTGACTCCTTTCTAGAGAGCATAGCTACTCTGCAGGATCTCCAACCCCTTCATATAGCAGGCAGACTATGTTCTGATGCCCACATCAGAGCAGTGGACTCTCAACATAGTCCAAAGGGGCTATCTGCTTCACTTTGAAAGCTTACCCCTACTACTTCCACAAGGAATTATTCTGCAAACCCCTTGCAGGCCAATCTCCTGTCTGTAGAGGTGGCCACCCTGTTAGCTCAGGAGGCCATAGAACATAAGAACATAAGATATGCCATACTGGGTCAGACCAAGGTCCATCAAGCCCAGTATTCTGTTTCCAACAGTGGCCAATCTAGGTCATATGTACCTAGCAGTTTCCCCAAGGGACACAGGTTCCACAATGCTTGTATTGGTTCAAGCATTGATATCTTGGGTCCCTTCTTAATAATGGTTTATGGACCTTTCCTCCAGGAACTTGTCCAAACCTTTTTTAAACCCAGCTACACTAACAGCCTTTACTACATCCTCCGGTAACAAATTCCAGAGTTTGATTACATGTTGAGTGAAAAAATATTTTCTTTTCTTAGTCTTAAATAGTTTACCCTGTAGCTTCATTGCATGTCCCCTAGTCTTTCTATATTCTGATAAGGTAAACAATCGATCTACGTTTACCCATTCCACTCCGTTCATTAATTTATAGACTTCTATCATATCTCCCCTCAGCCGTCTCTTTTCCAGTTTAAAGAGCCCTAACCTTTTTAGCCTTTCTTCATAGGAGTATCCTTCCATCCCCTTTACCATTTTGGTGGCTCTTCTCTGAACCTTTTCTAAAATTGCTATATCCTTTTTAAGATACGGCGACCAGAATTGCACACAATATTCAAGGTGCGGTCTCACCATGGAACGATATAGAGGCATTATAATATCTTTAGTTTTATTTTCCACCCAAGAGGGCAGGAGCTTCTACTCTCCCTACTTCCTTATCCCAATGAAGACAGGAGGGTTCAGGCCCATTCCAGATCTCAAGAATCTCAACAAATTCTTCGTTCAAGAAAAATTGAAAATATCTCCTTGGGTACACTTCTGCCATACCTTCAGATTATGTTCTCTAGACCTCAAGGAGAGGCGTACACATACTTGCTGATCCATCCTCAACACAGACAGTATCTGTGTTTTCGGCTCCAGCAAGCACACTACCAATATCGGGTTCTTTCCCTTCTGGTTAGCCTAAGCACCCCGTGTGGTCACAAAGTGCATGGCAGTGATGGCTGCCTACCTGCATACTTTGGGGATCTTTGTCTTCCCCTACTTAGATGATTGGCTAATCAGGGAGAATCCCCAGAAGAGATAAAACTATTGCACCATCACTGTGCTCCAAAATCTGGGATTCGTCTTAAACTTTCCCAAATTGCACCTTGTGCCATTCCAGAGGCTCAAATTCATTGGAGCGCTTTTAGACCCTTGTCAGGCCTGAGCTTTCCTTCCATAGGACCGCTCTACCCACCTTATTGAGCTGACCCACACTGAGTCAGTGTTGTGACAGCTTGTGAAATGCTATGTCTTCTTGGACACATGGCCTCCACAGGTCATCCCCTATGCTCACCTACAGATGCAGCAAGCCCAATGGATGCTTTCTTCCCAGTGGACCCAAGTGACCGGGCATCTCACAGACAAGATTTGCATCACCCCTCCTCGTCAGCTCCCTTCTGTGGAAGGGTAATTTTTTCAGATGCCTCCACCTCAGTGCACCCTGACGAATGCTTTCAAACTAGGTTGGGGAGCACATCTTGACAGCCTCACTACATAGGGGCAGTGGACACAGCAGGAATCTCGATTGCAGATCAACCTCCTGGAGCTTTGTGCTCTCATGAATGCCCTTCGAGTTTTTCAACCCCAACTTTCGAGCAAATAGATCTTAGTCTGAATGGAAACCAGGTGGCCATGTTCTATGTGAACAAGCAGGGGTGGATGGGGTCCTATCCCTTCTGCCAAGAGGCCCTTCGCACACCACATCCATCTCAGAGCGGTGTATCTTCCAGGCAACTCAGTCTCCTTGCTCAGCTGTGTCCTATGTCCACACAAGTGGACTTTGAACCGGGAAACGGCATCTTGGATCTTCCACACGTGGAAGACCCCCAGGATAGATCTATTTTGCCACCCAGGAGAATGCACAGCTTCTGCTTTTTTTGCTCAGGGCTTCCCTCCCGGCACAGCCAGGCATCGGATACTTTCCTTCTCCATTGGGGAAATGGCCTGACTTATGCATTCCCACCCACCCCCTTAATACTCAAGATCCTGTTCAAGTTGTAGGCTGATCGGTGCTCTATGATTCTGATAGCCCCTTACTGGCCCCATCAGCCATGGTTTCCTCTGCTGCTTCTCCTAGCACAGACTCCACCTCTGTCTGGGACATGCGCCTCACAAGATCATGGGATACTTCTCCATCCCGATCCACAGGCCCTCTCTCATGGCGTGGTTGCTGATAGCATAATCATGACTGACCTTGACCTTCCTCAACAGGTCAAGGACATCCTACTTGCATCACGCAAGCCATCTACTAGACGTTACTATGCCTTTAAATGGCAGAGGTTCACCCTGTGGTGTACCTCGAAACATATTGACCCCTCTGCCTATCCGGTGGAAATTTTTTACAATATTTCCTCCACTTGTCCTCGGCAGGTCTCAAGACCAATTCAATCCGAGTTCATCTTGGTGCCATCTTGGCCTATCACAGGCCAGTGGACAGGCATCCTATTAATTCACACCTCTCGGGGCAACGATTCATGCGGGGTCTCCTACTGTCCAAGCCATCAATCAAACCACCACCAGTGGCCTGGGACCTCAATGTGGTCCTAGGGCAACTTCTAAAGCCTCCTTTCAAGCCTTTAGCAACTGCTTCTTTAAGATTCCTCTCGTGGAAGATAATCTTCCTTATTGCCCTCACTTCGGTTCGTCGCATCAGCGAACTGCAGGCTTTGGTGTTGGATCCTCTGTACACCTGGTTCCACCATTACAAGGTGGTTCTCTGTACACATCCACACATCCTGCCAAAGGTGGTATCAGCCTTCCCATCTCAACCAAAAGGTCATGCTACCAGTTGTCTTCCCTAGACTGCATGCATCTAGGGCTGAAGCAGTGCTTCACACTTTGGATTGCAAGCATGCCCTAGCTTTCTACTTGGATAGAGCCAAGAATCACAGGAAATCTTCTCAATTATTCATTTCCTTTGATCCAAGTCACCTTGGACTTCCAGTGTCGAAGCACACCCTATCCAACTGGATTGCGGACTCCATCTCTTGTGCCTATGCTCAAGCGGAATTCTCTCTCGAGGGTCACGTCACTGCTCACAACGTGAGAGCCATGGCAACCTCAGTTGCCAATTTTCGTTCCGTTCCCTCTGATGAAATCTGTGCTACCTAGTCCATTATTCATATCTTCGCTGCACACTACTGCCTAGACAGGGACTCCTGCCGGGATGCTGTCTTTGGCCAGGTTGTCTTCCAGCACCTTGTTGAGACTTAACTGCAACTCCTACCCCTCCATCCTAGATTTTTTCTGGCATCAGACTCCCCTGTCGATGGTCTGCCAACTATAATAGAGTCCAATAGGGCTACTTGGTATCCACACTTTCTCGGCTCTATCCTTTAGCCTCGGGGATACCACTGCGACCAAATCCAGTCTGATTCCTGGGAGCTAGTGAGTCCCGTATGTGAAGATTGCATTCCTGCTTGTTCCTGGAGATAGCATTGTTACTCACCTGTAACAGGTGATCTCCGGGAACAGCAGGAATCCGTCTTCACAACCCACCCTCCTCCCCTAGGAGTTGTAGGGTATTCTTTTTTTTTTTCCTTTCTCTCCCAGCTACATACTCAACTGAGGAGAGGACTTGGGAAGGCAGATGCGCAGGCACAGTGGAGTGCTCCCATAAGCTTTCCAATTGCCACTGGGGAGCGTTCCCACGCGCGCTCCGTCGATACGGACGATACCCATATGTGAAGACTGATTTCTACCGTTCCCGGAGATCACCTTTTACAGGTGAGTAACAACGCTTTCTGCAGCGGCATGATGTTTGTCCGTTAGAACATTTTTTTTACAGTGTTGGATTTTTCCTATTAAGTTATTGTCTTTACTACTTCAGTGTGAAGGCAATAGTTTGTTTTTGCTAAAACAATTCTGGGCCCAGTAAACCCGCCATCTGTTATGAGCAGAACTACTGAGACATGTTGTACAGTGTCTGACTTCAAAAAACGCATGTTTGTCTTTTATGCATCTGTTTCTTTTTGAGCATAATGCACAAGACTGTGTCCTGTGCTTATGCTTCTGTGTACAATAAATATAAATATGTGAGGAGAAATGTCTGATTTTTGAGATCTTGCCAGTGGAAAGACACTGTTGTGCTGCTGCTGTTTCTCCTCTGTCTTTCCTTAGCTTTTGCACTCCATGGCTGGCTTCAAGCGTGACTTCTGGATTATTTGCTTGCTTATAGACCTCACCATGCTATTTTTTCCATATTAAGTAAATGAATTTTCATGAAATAATGAAAAGAAATAGGCAGAAGTAAAAAATACTTTGACTTTTGGTAGAAATGTATTCCTCTGGATTAGAAGCGGTACTTTTGGATCTCTAATTGTATGGTGCTGAGGCAGGATCCTATGAATATTAGTCTCTGCTCTAGGCTTTTCTCAGGCCCTTATCTTAGCATGAACATTTTCACCCATATCATCTTTAAGCTGCATATGGTGACATATACCTGACATGGCTCAATGACCAGGCTTAAAAAATTGGAGGGACAGGTTTTTACAGATACCAGATTGTTGTGATGTATGATATATTAAAAAAAACTCAAGGCATGGTTATTTACAGTCTCTTAGTTAAACTTCAGGTTAAGTATTGGAGCTTGGGGCCTGGGGTATATATTGATTTCAGTTATGATAGTATTTTGAAGAATTTGGGCTGTTTTATAGCCTAGATTGTCTGTTACTTTGTTGTATATATGTATATGTGGTGGTGTTTGTTTTTATGCAGCATAGTTGTATATTTTTTTGTAACTTGTCCAAGTTGTTTTTGAGAGTGCCAGCCATCAAATTTAATACGTAAATGTCTATTGTTTTTGTGCAAATTGTTTCAAATGTCAATTTTCCATACATCACCTTGCACTGTATGCCCATAGATGGTGTGTGTGCTTTGTCTCATTCATACATTGCAGTCCACTGCAGCACACAAGCCCTAAGAACATTCTACAGAAAGTAGCTCAGATACTCCTAAGATTAAGTAGCATTGTTAACACTGCCCAGTGTTCAGAATATGATATGAGAATATATTGTCTTTCTCTTCTTTTGATACCACGGAATACAAAGGGATTATGGCTGATAAGTGTGATAGCCTTTGACTTTGGAGTTGCAATTATTATGATTGAAAGGAATAATTTTATATTCTCTGGGAACAAGCAGGAAGTCAGCCCTCACATATGGGTGACATCGACATCAACAGAGCCTGCGCAGAAGCATCTCCCCAGCTTTCAAAGAAAGCCTTTGGGAGATGCACCATACATGCATGATCTCCTTCCCGCCCAAGGGTACCATCTTGCCTCAGTCTCCTTTTTTCCATGGAGCCCAGCGGACGCCTGTCCCGTTTCCACGGAAAAAAGCGTCTTTTTTTTTTGTCTTAAATTTTTTTCTTTTCCAGTACATGTACCGACCGGTTCCTCTTCCTGCCGACGAGCGAGCTCACCTTGATATCACTCCTCGGGTTTGTTTTTCTTGGTTTCATTCGAGAAGTCCCTCGACCGGCACTTCACACCCTTTTTGGCCAGACCTCAGACCCTCGCCCGGGTTCAAGGATCTGTTTTTTCCCATGGCCTCCAGTGGCTTCAAGAAAATGTGATTGGTGCAGTAAGCTGTCCCTCGCCGACCCACATGACTGCTGCCTCTGTTGCCTCAGGAGGGACCATGACGACTCTGGCTGCGACCTTTGTAAGTCCATGTCTGCAAAGGCCATCGAGCCTCCAGCTGCAGCAGGAAAAGTTCTTCCATAGATCAGACTCTGCACCGGAGTCCCTGGCGACGCCATGCTCCAGGGCCCCCTCTGGTACCTTGGTGCCCCACAATGCCAGGACTGCCTCGGAGTCCTGCAGCTTCTCTGAAAGGAACTCCCCCGAGGTGGAAAGCAAGAAGAGCTCGAAGCCCTTGAAGACTGCCTCAGAGGACAGGTTTGGAAAACTGGGTAAATCCCACACCACACCCCGCAATCCCCAGCATGAGTCCAAGGGGTTGGAGCAGGAGCAGCCTCAAAAGCTACCCCGGAAGGAGTCATTTGTGTCTGGTGACCGGCTTCCGAGGCCATCCCATCCTGGTCAAGGACTCCCCCTCAACAGAAAAGATGTAGGACCCGGAGCCATTTGGCATGGAGACCAGAATGACGGCCTTGGAGTGCAGTATCACTACCCTCCTGGCACAGCGTCAGGTGCTAATGTCCGGTTCCTCTGGTTCATCTGCACTGATGACTGTCTGACTGGACCTTCAACCTCAATTGCTTCCCCAGTAGTTGAGCAGATCCTCGAGTGCCAGCTGCCTTGAAAAATCCATCAGCATCGGACGAGGTCTCGGTGCCGTTCCTTGGGACACTGGTCCTCCCCGGTGAGTACATGTGGCTCAGACCACAGGTCCCCCAGGGGTCATGGTCAGGCTCAGGACCAGACCACAGGAGCCATAGAGCCTTGGATTCTTCCTCTGACTTTGAGTCAAACTGAGAGGACGAAGCATTCCCAGACACCCAGCAATGCAGAGACGTGTCCTCAGATCCGTCTCCGCCAGTGTGTGGGTGCTGTTGCCCGCCCGAGGACATTGCCTTCCTCGACTTTGTGCAGGATATGGCAAAGGCGCTTGCCTTCGAGACTGAGGTGGAAGAGGACCTCTGCACAGAGGAATTTGAGATTTTCCAGTATGAGGCCCCTCTGAAGGAGGCCCTCACAGTGCCCGTCCTTCCAATCCTCGAGCGCCGCCTCCTCTGTATATGGGAAACACTGGCGTTGGTGCCCATTGTGAACAGACGACTCAGCACCATGTATAGAGTCCGCTGAAACCCAGAGTTCCAGAAAATCCAGCTCCCTCACAATTCTATGGTCTAGTGGGCCATGCGTCGACTCAAGAGCCAAAAGACATTCATCAGTGCCCCCAGGTAGAGAGGCCCGGACCCTGGATGCCCTCGGCCGAAAATGCTACCAGGGCTCGATACTGGTTTGCCGAGTCCAGTCCTATCAGTTGTACATCAGCATGTACCTAAAGGAACTGGAATGGGAGCTCGCTGGTTTCTCTGTAGGCCTTCAGCGGTTCAAGTCACTGGCCTCTGCGGACAAGGAGTGCTCAAAGTACCTCTCCGAGCAGCATACGTTGGCTTTGAATGCTCAGCCAGAGTGGCCGCCATGGGAATCGGGGCCCGATGCCAGGCGTGGCTGCAGTCATCTGACCTCAAGCAGTAAGTTCAGGACAAACTCATCGACATCTCTTGCACCGGAGAGAACCTCTTTGGAAAAAACATGTCAGATAAGGCTGCCAAGATAGTCTGAGATCCTGACCAGGACCAGACTCCAAGACCTCTGTGCACCTTCAAAAAAAAAAAAAAAAAAAAGGCCCCTGGGGAAGAATCCTTCCCTAGGAAGAAGTGGGTGTTTGGTAGTGCACCACAGTAGGAGCAACAGTCCAAGGGGCAAGGGCACAGTTCCTGCAAGCCTAAGATCCAGGCACTGGCCCTGGCCCAGCCAGGAGGGAGTTTTTGACTCCCTGGGTATGGCCTCCTCTCCCCCAGGAGGCCCTCAGCAGCCCACAGGGAGGCATTTGGCCCTGTTTCACCATAGGTGGTCCTCCATCACCACTGACTCCTGGGTGCTGCAGATAGTCAAGGAGGGATACCTCCTCCACCTGCAACGGACACCACCCTTGTTTTTCCCAGGAGAACCGGTACAGCCTCTTCTTCACCAGACTCTGCTCCTCACCAAGCTCACAGGCCTCCTCGTGGACAAGGCAAATGGAGCCAGTACCCAAACATCTTTGTAGCAAAGGCTTCTACTCCAGATATTTCTTCGTTCCCAAGAGAACAGGGAGCCTCAGGCCCATCCTGGACCCTCGGGACGTGAACAAATTTCTGGTGAGGGAGACATTCAAGATGCTCTGTCCTCTCCAGAGGGAGGAAGGCCTTGGTCTGGAAGATGTCCAGCTGAGCCCCTATGAATTCCAGGCATTGCTTTGCTTCTGCTCCCACCAACTGTACCCATCCTGGGTGGTGGCTGATGCAGTCCTCATCCCATGGACAGAAGGCTCCCTTTATGCCTTCCCACCAACTCTGCTGGTCACCAAGACCCTCTTCAAGGTCCAGCACAACAGGACATCACTGATTCTGGTAGTGCCCCCCCCCCCCCCGAAGACCCTGGTTCCCGCTGCTTCTCTGTTGGCGGTGCCTCTGATTCGCCTGGGCTGCACCCCAGGACTACTCTCACAGGAGGAGGGTTCTCTCCTGCACTCCAACATGGGGTCCCTGTCGCTCTTGGCTGCTAAAAGGGTAGCACTAGCTCCCTTCAGCCTCCCACATGACATGGAGGAGGTCCTTTTGACCTCCCGTAAAGCCTCCATTAGAATAGCGTATGCTTTCAAATGGCATCTATTTTTGGTGTGGTGTGCCGAGAGGCAGGCGAACCCTTTCTTCTGCTCAGTGCAGTTGGTGCTCCAGTACCTACTCCACCTGTCACAGGTGGGACTGAAGTCCAACTCAGAGTGCATCTGAGCGCTATTATGGTGCACAAACACTCTGTCAAGGGCATGCCCCTCTCGGCTCAGTCCCTTATCTCTTATTTCCTGTGGGGTCTTATGTTGTCCAAGCCCCCCGTCCACTCACCAGTGGTGGAGTGGGATCTCAGTGTGGTGCTCTCACAAATCACTAAACCACCATTTGAGCCCCTGGCTATCTGCCACCTGCAGTACCTCTCCTGGAAGGTTGTCTTCCTCATGGCACTCACGTTGGCTCACAGAGTCAGTGAACTACAGGCTGCGATAGCAGAGCTGCCCTACACGAGTTCTACAAGAACAGGGTGGTGCTCCACACACACTCCAAGTTTCTGCCAGTGGTGTCCCCATTCCGCCTCAATGGGGTGGTGGTGCTCCCTGCCTTCTTCCTGAAGCCTCAAGCTGGCAAGGTGGAGACCATTGTCCATACTCTGAATTGTAAGAGGGCTCTGTCCTATCTGCAACAGACTCAAGGTCACCGCAAAGTGCCTCAGCTCTGTCTCCTATGACCCCAGTCGACTGGGGCTTCCAGTAACTAAGTGAACGCTGTCCACTTGAAGGGTAGATTGCATTGCCCTCTCCTATGAGCAGGCTGGGATCTCACTGGACCACCAGGTCACAGCGCACCTCATCAGAGCCATGTAGCAAATCTGCATTCTTTTTTATTTTTTATTTTAAATCTTTTCTTAAACTCAAACATGAAATACAACCATTTTGTCCATTTTCAATACAGAAACATTCCTTAAAATCCTTTCAATACAATTTACTAAAATAAACCAAACCTTTTCCGTTTCCCTCCCTTCTCCTCCCCTCACCCACCTGTATCCTCCCTACTTAACCACTCCCTCGCAACTACCTTCTTCCCCACTCCCTTACCCTTTATCTTGTACCTTGAACACCCCCATTTCCCTCCCCGCCTCTTTCCCTGCTACTCCACTCTCACTCCCCCTCCTTTTCCCTCACCCCCCTATCCCCCCTTCTCCCTCCCTCCCCCCCCCTTCTCCCCTCCCTCCCTCTTCCCTGCAAATACACCAACATATTCTGCCATTCACTTTCAAATTTTGACCACTTCTGTTTATGAATTGCTGTCAATTTTTCCATTAGGTTGATATGGCTCAGCCTTTCTTCACAATGCTCCACTCGAGGCGGCCTCTCCTGTTTCCACCGGTAAGCCACCTCACACCGGGCCGCACTGAGACATGCCATAATTTGCTTTCTACCCTCCCGGGGTCCCTCCATCTCTCCACCACCCAAAAAGAAAAATTAGTGGTTCCCGCCTTATTTACACCCCCACCACCCTTTTTATCCACTGCTGAATTTCTTTCCAAAATAGTTGGATCTGTGGGCATGTCCACCACACATGATACATAGTCCCCTCTTCCCCACAATTCCTCCAGCACCCCTTTGATACTGCCGGATACATCTTATTCAACCTCACTGGTGTATAATACCATCTCATTACAACTTTATGCCAATTCTCTCTGATAGCTATGGATATAGGCATTTGCTTAACCTGTCCCATAATGGCCCTCCACTGGAGGGGTTCCAATTGCATCTCCATCTCCCGTTCCCACGCCCTCATATATCCTACTTTCTCATCTTTTTTTCTGTCCCCCCCCCCTCACTGCTTTGTATAGCCCTAATATCAACCCCTTGGACCGCCTTTTCCCATACCATATCATCTCAAGATCAGTATAGTCCCTCATTAATCCCTCTTTACCTAGTTCTTTCTGTATATAATGTAGTACCTGCCAATAATTAAATAATCCCCCCTCTCCTAGCTGGTATTCCTCTCGTAAATCCTCATATGGATTCCATTCCCCCCCATCTAAGAATTGATAAAACCACCTAAGGCCTTTCCGCTCCCACAGTTTAAAAATCCCACCTTCCCTTCCCGATTTAAAGTCCTCCGTATAACACAAAGTTTGCATCACCGAAAATTTAGGATCCCTCCCATCCCCCCCAACTTTCTCACTCTATCCCATATCCCAAGGACATGACTTAAATATGGGTTCCCATCTATCCCCAAACCCCGCTCTCTCCTACCTACCCATGGAAGTGCCTCCAATTTCTTCCCCCTTATCCCCTCTTCCGTTCCCCTCCCTCCCTCCAGTCCATCACATGTCTAATCTGAGTTGCCCAATAGTAAGCCAGCAGGTCCAGGACCCCCAGCCCCCCCCCTCTTCTCGAGACCTATACAAAATTGCCCTAGCCACTCGTGGTGGTCGCTTCCTCCAAATGAAATGAAATACCTTCCCCTAAAGTTTTTGCATTTGCCCTACCGGAATTGCTGTAGGAAGAGCCTGAAAGAAATATAGTACCCTAGGGAGTATATTCATCTTGACCGCCGCTATACGACCCATCCGCGACATCTCCATATCCATCCAGTCTCTCAAATCCTGACCCGCTGCTTTCCATAACTGAGAATAGTTTGCCTCATATAAGTTCCCAGGGTTAGCCGTTATTTGCACCCCCAAGTATTTGATGGCCTTCCGTGCCCATTTGAATGAGTACTTTCCCTTTAAACGCTCTAGTTCCTCCTCCCAGATATTTATATTAAGCGCCTAAGTCTTATCCATATTCATCTTGAATCCAGATACCACTCCATACCTCTCAATTACTTCCAAAACCCTTGCCAAAGTTCCTTCCGGCTCAGTTATCATCAATAGGATATCATCTGCGAACAGAGAGATCTTATGCTGTTGACCCCCCACCCTAACTCCTCGAACTCCCTCCTCCCTTCGTATCACTTGTGCCAAAGGTTCCACTGCTAGTGCAAATAATAATGGAGTCAGTGGACACCCCTGTCTTGTGCCCTTTTCTAATCCAAATACCGCTGAGTAATTACCATTAATTCGTACCCTTACCTGCGGTTTATTATACAGTGCCCGCACCCAGGATATATTTAGATCCAAAACCCATCTTCTGCATTACGGCAAACAAGAAGGCCCAATGGACTCGATCAAATGCTTTTTCCCCATCTATAGACAGCACCATCATATCTATCCGCCTATGACAGGCTTCCCAAATCACCTCTAGCACTCTTAACATTATCCGGAGCCTGTCTCATGCTAATAAAGCCCGTTCGGTCTATATCAATTAAAGTAGATAGCCCCGGTGCTAACCTATTATAGCCAACACTTTCGCCAAGATCTTCACATCAGTATTGAGTAGTGAAATTGGACGGAAGGAACCACAACTCAAGGGATCCTTCCCCACCTTTGGTAACACTGTGATACCTGCTGTTAACATTTCCCGGGAAAGTTGCCCCCTCTTCCGTAATTCCATTAAACATCCTTTCCAAAAATCCCAACAACTCCTCCCTAAAGGTCTTATAGAAAGAGTTTGCCAGCCCATCCAAACCTGGCGCCTTGCCAAGCGACATTTCTTTTATCACCTTCTCGATTTCTTCCCAAAGTATTCATCCCTCCAACCGTGCCCCCATCTCCTCCCCCACTTTAGGCAACTCTGTTATCTCAAAAAATTCCCGAATACACTTTGCCTCACTCTCTCCTCTATCTTGCGCATATAGTTCAGAATAAAATTGACAGAACCTATCTCCAATTTGTTTTTCCGTCCTTAGTATTTCTCCCCCCCCCCCCCCCCGCCCCTTAATTGCAACTATTGTATTCGCTGTTTCCCTTTTTCACAGTTTTTGGGCCAGCAATTTCCCCACTCTGTCGCCCCACTCGTAAAACCTCTGCTTTACCCTTTCCATTTGAAAAGCTATGGACTCCAATTGCAGCTGATTCAGCTCCAATCTTAGTTTATTCAAATACTTCAACTGTCCCGCCCTACCCTGCGTATTATATTGCTTCGTAGCATTTTTAATTTCCTCATGAAGCTTCTCTTCTTTTTCTTTCCTTTCCTTCTTAATCCGGGCAGCCCACATAATCAATCGTCCCCTAATTACCGCTTTCATCCCCTCCCACACTCCTACATCCCGCACTTCTCCATTATTGTTCATCTGCAAATACTCCTGGAGGCACTTCTTTACATCCCTAACCACTTCTTCCCTTTTCAGGAGGCTCTCATTTAACCTCCAAAAGCGTATCCCTCCCTTCTCTTGTCCTTCCCCAATTTCCAACCACACCGGGGCATGATCTGACCACGTAATGTTCCCTATCTCCACCTCCCGCACTCTTGTCTCCCACAATTTGTCCACTAATAAATAGTCTGTCCTACTAAAGGTCTTATGTGGGCATGAATAGAAGGCGTATTCTCTTCCCCCTTTATTATGCTCCCTCCAAATATCGGAAAGTTGAAATTTCTTAATCATTCCTTTCACTATACGTCTACATTTCACATTCCCATCTCCCTCCCTTGTTTGTTGGTCCCATCCCAGCTGTAAGGCCAAATTAAAATCCCCTCCCATCCCCAATTTCCCTTGTACATTGCGCTCTAACATCCCACAGACCTCCCTCCAGAAAATAACTTGTCCTGAATTTGGTGTATAAACATTCGCCAGCGTAACTTTCTCTCCCCTCCATTCACCACACAGTATTAACACTTTTCCCCTTTTATCCCTAATCACCTCCCCAATGTTGCCACCCCACCTTTTCTCCCCCCCCTCTTTCCCTTCCCCTCTCACCTTCCCAAAATACCAATGCGGAAACTGTTTACAGGCCAATAATCCTTCATCCTTATCTTTGAGATGGGTCTCCTGCACCATTATAATATCCCAGTGTAACCTTTCAGCCTCCCTGAATAACTGTCTTCTCTTCTGCAGACTATTTAGCCCTTTGGCATTTATTGTACCTATTCTTATCATCTCATCTGTTGAATGTATGTTGGTGTACCTTGCTTATTTCCCCCCCCCCCCCTCCATCCTCACCCCTCCCCCTCTCATCCCCATTAAGCATTCTCTTCCCAGGAAACTGACCATGCATAGGTTGTGACTGTCTGTCCCACGTCTGTCACTGCTGCTCTTTATTCACACCCCCTTATCACAGTTTGTTGCGGCCTTCTCCTTAATATTTATCCCCCCTCTTCCCTTCCCCCCACCCACTTTGCACTCCCACAGCCCACTCATCTTCCCTCTTATTTCCACACATCTAGGGAAATCCCCCTCCCCCCTCCAATCCCCCTCTCTTACTTCCCATCATTATATAATGCCTTTCAAATTTCCTTTAAACCCCCCCTCAGACCATAAACATTTCCCTTTAACAAGTAATTCTCTTAACATTTTGAAACAACATTATATCATCAAATTTGCCTCAAAGTCCACCTTTCCTTTGTAGAGCCTAGGGCTAGGCCCACTGAAAAGTTTCTTTAGCTTCTTCTCCAGACCTTCCGACTACTGGTTACCAACTTAATCTTCACTGTAGCCTCCTTTCACACCGTTTCCTTCGGCGGTCTGTCTTCTCCTTGTTTCCCCTTTAAAAGTCTCGCCAGTCTTCTGCCATTGGCAGGCACTCGCTGCCATTTCAGTCCCCCATTCTTAGAAACTGATGAAGTGCCTGCGTTGGCTTGACCCGCCAAATTCTCTAGAAGATTTGATACTCCAAGTTCCTTTAACACTTCCCACGCTTCACTACTGTTCTTCGTCCATCGCGATACCCCCTTCACTGTTATAAGTAAACCGAAGGGGTATAACCACTTATTACTCAGTCCTTCTCTTCTCAAAAGAGCTGTTACTTTTCTCAATTCTCGACGACGTTGTAAGATACCCATAGACAAATCCTGGTACAACTCAGTTGTATATCCTTTCCACTGAAAATGACCCATCTTCCGAGCTGCTCCTAGGACGTGCTCCTTTATTTTATAAGAGCTCATGCATACCACTATATCTCGTGGTCTCTTATCTCTTATAGGGCCCAGATCCCGCTGTGCCCTTTCTAATTGCAAGGGCACCTCCCCTGCTGCATTCTCTGGTTCCCCCTCTTTTAGTAGGGCCTCAAACACTTCCTTTATTACTTTATCACAGTCCCTGTATTTAGGGTCTTCTGGAATTCCTCTCACTCTTATATTGCACCTCCATGAATGGTCCTCAAGATCCTTGTATCTGTTTCAATTCATCCCATCCTTTCTGTATTTCCCCCATCACCTCCAACTGTTGGTCCAGTTGATTTTCTGTTTCTTCCACCCGAGAGCCAAGGTCTATTATATCTTGCCTCAATGCATTTAAAGTCTCTTTCAGCTCAGTTTTAACTCCACTTATTTCTAGTTTAAGCTCATCTTTCAGCTCTGTAAGCCAATGTTTTAATATTTCTGCAGCTCCAGGACTCCAAGCCCCCTCCACTTCCTTCTCTGCCTCTCTCACAGCTTCGGTGGCCATTTTTCCCTCTTTCTCTGCATCCTTCCCTCCCTTAGCAGGGGTATATATGGAACGGAAATCTGCTAACTTTTTCCACACACAGAGTCCTCCCCTGGCTTTTTCCATTCGTTTGCTCCAGCACTTCCTTTTAGGCTAGTTTCTTTTGTGCATTCACTCCGATTCAATGTCTGTTATTGCCCCACCAACCTCACTGCACGATCTCCTCTCCGGCGTTCAGCCTCCTGTTTCTTAGGCCAGCACTTTTCAATTCGGTCTCCTGCAGCCTCTCCTTGCAGCCACCACCTGTGCCTTTCTTCCTCTGACACTGCTGTCGCTTCTGCGGCATTTTTCCGCGCTGTCCCAGACCTACGCTCCTCCGGTCCGCCAGACCTCGCCGTTTTCCCACTTCTGCTGCTGCCTCACAATTGTGCTTCTCTCGGGGGCTCTGTTTCACTCCAGGGCGCTCCCTCTTTGCTGGGTGCACTCACTGCCACTTCGCTGCCCTTTTTCTACCCGACTTTCTTCGCCCAGGGGTCAGTTATTGCATTTTTGGCAGTTTGGGCAGCGGAGCTCCTTTCTCATACTGCCATCAGACCCGGTGACGTCACTCGTGTAGCCTCAAATCTGCATTCTTTTTCTGTTATGGAATTCTGCCGGGCCACCATCTGGTCTTCAGTCCATACCTTCGCAGCTCACTACTGCCTGGAGAGGGAGTCCTGAGGGACAGTGCCTTCAGCCAGGCCATGCTCCGTAATCTCTTTGGGGTGTAGGCAACTCCTGCCCTCCAACCCTTCTTTGTTCAGGTTGCCAGAGTGCTGGTTTTCCACCAGACATTTGGGTCTTGCGAATGTGTCTCAGTTGGGACTCAACTGCTGCAGCTCATGGCTCACCATCTCTGTTCGCCATGGCATTTTGTACAGGTTCTTAGTAGCCTTTAGCTGGGGCGTTCCATATGTGAGGACTGACTTCCTGCTTGTTCCCAGAGAAAACAAAGTTACTCACCTGTAACAGGTGTTCTCTGTGGACAGCAGGAATCAGTCCTCATTACCCTCCCTCCTCCCCTTGGAGTTGCTTTTTAATTTTTGCCGTCTTAGCTATGTCATTAGACTCGGGCAAGATGGCACCCTTGGGCGGGAAAGGGACCATGCATGTGTGGTGCATTTCCCAAAGGCTTTCTTTGAAAGCTGGGGAGATGCTTCTGCACGGGCTCCGTCGGCACCGATGTCACCCATATGTGAGGACTGATTCCTGCTGTCCCTGGAGAACACCTGTTACAGGTGAGTAACTATGCTTTTTAACCCTTTTTCAACATGGGATTCAAAAGTGCCATAGTGCTTAAATCTGACCATCTGCCTGAAGGCACAACAGTACCTTCTAAACTGCATTGATCTGCTCAAACGGAGGAGGGGAATGTTCATCAGGGTCCCCCAAGTCACACTATTGGAAGTGATGCACAAATGAATAGGGCAAAGTAATTTTTCATTGGGTAATACTGAGAAGTCCACATTTGTGTAGAACTAACCTAATGGTTACAGTAGTGGGCCAAGAACCAGGGAGGCCAGGTTTGAATCCCATTGCTGCTCCTGGTAATCTTGGAGCGTTATTTAACCAGGCCAGCTCCAGGGTTGGTTCAAGGTAAACATTAAGCTTTACCCGCCCCGCCCTCCCCCCCCCCCACCTGCTGTCAGAATCTATTGTTTAGCTTTGAATGCCCCCCTCTCTCTCCTCAGCTGCTGCCCTAGGCGACTACCTAGTTTGTCCAGTGGTTGGGCTGGTCCTACATTTAACCCTCCATTGCCTCATGTACAAACTTAGATTGTAAGCAGGTGACAGGAAAATACCTATTGTGCCTGAATGAAACTTGCCTTGAACTTCTGAGAGAGGCACAAACTAACTTCAGTTCTTGCCTTTGCTATTTTATGTAGTTTAAAATAAGTTGAAACTAAGATTGAGGGATTTGATGAAGACTGCATTTGACTGTGGGACCAGTAAGAATGAACTCGTAAGATTCGACAGACTAAGAACCACGGCTTAGAGAGTAATGCTTGCATTGTGGAAATGAGCTTACCCGACACACACAATGGGAGATAGTGCCACAGTCTTAAGAGGAATTTCCAAGCACAACTTGATAAATTTACCCATACATGTAACATCTTATGAACTCCAGAAGGAAGCTCTCTTTGGCACAATACAAGTACTACGCCAAGCATTAGCAGTAAATTTGAGAAATTGAGCTCATATTCCACATACCCTGGCTTAGAAGTGAGTTTCATGACTCTCATGGTATACACAGAACTCACCTGTTTGGAGAAACTGCCCCGAGAGAAGATCCTGAATACCTCAGATCCATAGTGAACTCCCTAGTAGGTTTATTAGCAATATTTATTTGTTTAACAGTCAACTAAGGTCTATATTTTTGGGAAACAGTGTTTATAAATTGGGAACTTTCTCCTTAGATACCAAGTATTTAACCTGTCTTATTCATACTTTACAGCCCACTGATGACATAGTCTTGATGGCACAAGCTCTGGAGAAAATCTTTCTGCAGAAGGTAGCTCAAATGCCCCAAGAGGAAGTGGAATTGTTACCACCAGCTCCTAAGGGCAAAGGTCGAAAAACAGCAGCGGTAGCACAGACAGCAGGTAATGATATGGCCAGCTAAAGCAAACCCATCCATACACTGCAGTTGGGCTGGAAAGACTTGACATTCACAGACTACAGTAATTGCATGGCTAGGCAAAGTATAAGGCCTGTCATTCAGACTGCAAAAAACATGGCTGGGTCGGGTAGGCCTGCCACTCAGTTATAAAAGAGCATGACTGGGTGGGGCAAGCCTGCATTCACCTGTAAGTCAAAATGAAGCCATTTTTCTTGGGCTGGTGATCCCGTTTATACTAGGTGGGTCATTTTAGAAGCTCTATTGGTACTTTGAACATCCGAAAGCAGGCATTCAGATGTGCAAATCAGATGTCCCCTGGATCCATTTAGAAAGCCAGGTATATAGACACGTCTGGCATGAGCATGTCCATGTAGCATGGGGGCATGGTGGAAGCATGGCTTGGCGGTGCAGCAGAGATGCACATCGCCGCGAGATTTCAGAAGAGCACAAGTACGTCTGGCCCTGAATGACACACCCATGCCTATATCTGCTCCTTACCATGAATAAGGTGCAAAAAAGTGCTTGTTTCATGGCAGCAACAATTGCAGGAAGAACAGCGAAATGTGCTCTCACCATCACAATAAATTTGGCCGGGACAAAAAATTTGCATGTAAGTTAACATCCCATTCATTTTACTGCCCCACTGCTGATCTGAAGTGGCTGCCTGGGACGTGCATGTCTCATAACATAGATGCCCGTGTTCTGAAATATCCAAGTGCCTGTTTCTGCAGCCATGCATTTTGGGGTTGTCCACATTTCTGAAATGGCCTGCAGCCATGCACATACCAACCCTTGCTATCTGCATGTTCCCGTCTCCAGACCCAGTTGCAGAGACAGCACAATTTCAGAAGACACTTACACTTGTCTCCCTTCACGGCCACCGCTCCCCTGGAATTTTGGATGTGGTGCCCTGGACATCCCTGGTGCTTCTTAGCCCTTCTAAAATCCCACTATACAGGTCATTGTTGACCCTATAAACATCTCATGTTGCAGCTGAAATATATCTGCGTATCTATTATAGATTCATGTACATATCTATATAGTGCTTAATGACTGTAGCTTTAAACCTTGTGCTCCTCTTAACTGTAGTAGTTAGACCTAAGAACAGGTAGAATCCTGTTCCAGAACACATACCATATTTGTTTATTAGTAGTATTTGGTATGCCACCTTTTAGCCTAAGTCTGTCAGAGCAGTTTACAGACTAGGTTAAAATAGCAGAATACATAAAAACATAGGACTCGATATTCAAAGGCATTTACAAGGTTTACAGACCTGTAAGCCATGTAAATGCTGTTTAGAGGGCTATTCAGTGGAATGGAGGAGTAGCGTAATGGTTAAGAACACTTGCTTGGGAATCCAGAGACCAGGGTTCGATTCCCACTAGCACTCCTTGTGGCCTTGGGCAAGTCACTTAACCCTCCATTGCCTCAGAAAAATCCAAGTTATCAATGCCCCTGTTTAATGTACATTACCAAGTTTAAGTTTCAGTGTAAAACCACTTTGATTGAAATGATAAAGCGGTATATAAAAACCTGTTTAAAAAAATAACTAGTACCACCGAATATCTTTGATTATCTCCGCTACATGCCCCGATGCTAACTGCTTAGCATCGGGGTGTGTCGTGGGCGTTCCGGGGACGGCATCAGTCGCTAACTGGGCAGCGGTGATATTGCACCGCTGTCCGGTTAGTATCCACGGATAAAAGAGGGGCCAGCTTTCACTGCGCCTGTCTTTACCCGTGGGAGCTAACCGAGCAGTGGCTCAATATCACAGGCTGCCTGCTTAGCTTCTATGTGCTGTGCAGTGACTCCTGATATTCAATGCCAGGGCTGCATATGACACTGGCATTGAATATGCAGGGTTAAAGGTCGGCGGCGACAGCTATGTGCCATAGCAGCACATAGCCTTCCCAGAAAAATATCAGGCCCTTTAAGTATAAATGGTGTTAAATAAAATAATAGGATATCAAAGCCTTAGTTTTCCACTTTAGCAAATACCCTGCAGACTGAATTTTTATGTCCTTCCCTGCCATGTTTCCTCCTCCTACATAGACATATTGGAGATAGACTCAAGGATGAGGAGATGGTATGTTGGTCTGTGCTGCATTACATAAGAATGCTGTACTGCCTGCCCCTTTCTCATGTATTCTTCTTTTGTATTTTATTTTCCAGAAGCGGCACCACCTGTTGAGAAAGTGCCAGCGCCGCCGCCGCCGCCACCTCCGCCGCCGCCACCGCCGCCACCTCCGCCGCCACCTCCTCCCACAAAACCCCCTGTTTCAGAGCGCACCAGTGGGAGACGAGCAGAACCAGCAGCAGAGAGGCGCAGGGAGCGTTACAAAGGTTCCTAAGTGTTATCTCGCAAAATGCTATTTAATCAGGAGAGAGGAGGGAAGAAGAAAAGAGCAAGAAAGCACATATCTGCAGAGCCATGTGCTCAGTTCAGGCATTCTGCAGAGCCTAAATTCTTAAAACAGTAAATTGAGTTGGTAAGACATATAGAGCAGTCTGATGGTCTTTTTTTTGTACACCATGACTGTTTTATGTCTGTGTCTTAAATGATGAGATATGTGGAGGAGAATGTGCCTAGGCAGCACAGAGCAACCTACATAGGTGTGCACTGCATCCTAAGCAGTCGCTGTCTTGCTAATCTTTACTTTTTATTTTGTGGAGTGCAGGAGCACAGCAAGCGGCAGCTGTATCTTCCGTGTCCCCACCAGCTCCCTTTCAGGCTGTCCCTCCAGCTGTCTCCCAGACCCCCGTCATTGCTGCAACTCCGGTGCCAACGATAACTGCAAACGTCACGCCTGCAGCGGTGCCTCCACCCCCACCTCCCGCCACTGCCCCTCCAGTAATACCTGTGGTACCCCCAACGCCACCCGTCGTTAAGGTAAAGGGAGTGGCTGTTTCCTCCTCATTGGGAGATGCTGGACAGCAGGATTTCCAAAACTTGTCCTGAGGATCCCCCAGCCAGTCAGGTTTTCAGGATATCCACGATGAACGTACATGAGACCCAGCATTTGCAAATGTATCTGTGTCGTATTCATTGTGGATATCTTGACTGGCTTAGAGTTCCCAGGACAATTTTGGCAAGCCATGCTCAACAGGGATTTATTTTCTTTCATTGTCTATGGTTGACTTTGATTCAGCAGCATTATAGTGAGTTATGATTGTATGTATAGGGATGATTTTATAAAATGATGCCTGTGCCCTTATAATATAGGCTCCCAAACCAGCCCCAGTAACACACAAGTGCACATCTGCTCTGAAAAAGGTATACATTTATGAGCGTATTCTAAATGTGTACATGTGTGTTAGAAAGTAAACACAAAAACAAAAGACAACATCCCTCCTGCAGCATTAACAGGCACAAACAGAAATCAGGACATAAAGAGTTGTGGAAGGACAGATGTTTATGTATCAAACTTGAGGTCAGCCCAACACATGCTTTACAAGCACAGAGCATCTGATGGTGTTTCATTTTCATTAGTTTTTGTGCTATACTCCTATTGAGGTCTAAGTCTCCTGAAGAAGGCCCCCGGCCGAAACACGTGTCAGGCTGACCTCCAGTTTGGTGAATAAACATTTTTCTTTCCATGGCTCTGTGTCCTGCTTTCTGTTTGTGCTTAGAAAATAAACACATACATTACAACTATACCTATGCATTAGCAAAACTGTATTCCAAGGAAGCCTATGCACAGATCACATAAACGTTGGCAGATGCTTTCCATGTGTATGCAATCGTGCAATTTTATTAAAGTCCTTTCCTGCATGTAAAACAGCCTTTACATGCAGAAAAACTTTATAAATTTATAAATTTGCATGCTTATTTTTAATATGGTAGTGAATGCATATTTGCTATAGGCTTGCTGCTTTTTGTTGGAACACAGAGTAATGAATCTGGAACAAATTCAACTGATATCGGATGACTTCACAGTAGCCAGGCAGTGTGACAGAGCAGTTGGAAAACTGATAGTACAGCTGGGTGTGTAAAGAGCGGTATCACTCTTAGAAAGAGGGAAGTATTGATAACGCCATAGAGGTCTCTGGTGAGACCCCAACTTGAAAACTATGTGCAGTTCTGGAGACCACACCTATAAAAGAATATTTATAAAGCCGCAGAAGTTCAAAGAAGGGTTACCAAAATGCTGCATAGCCTACACTATAAACCTTATACAAACACTGAAGAAGCCCTCCCTTCCTGGTCTGATTCCCAAATCAGGTCTTCTGTTCTTCACGCTGACCTAGGCTGAGGATGCTGCCAAGGCAGGCTTCACAGCCCCTGAGGTGAGGAAGGTAACCCCCCCAGCCATTGCTCAGTCATAACACCTACTGGCTAGGTTTGGGATGCATAGCAGATTGAGGAAGGCGCTGCACTCTGTGGCCCTTGGAGCGCCTGGGCTCAAGTGTTATGATTAGAGGATGCTGAGAGAGAGAATGCACACATTCAGCTTATCTTTCAGGCTTCAGTAAGGTACCAGAAGGAAGCATTTCATAGAATAAAAGCTCTGACGACACATGATACTTAAGTGAAGCAAACTCAGAAGACATTCGAGAAAATTCTGTTCCATATGTCCAGCTTGGTGGAAAGGTCTGTTAGTGGAGTGATAAGAACTAAAACAATAGCAAAATTAAAGGGACTAGCTGCAGTGGGAAGAAGGCCTGTGACTGCAGTGTGGGATTACACATGGGCAAAGTTGGTGGACCAAGTGATCAAAGTGCTAACTCTGCATTAATCCTGAGTACTTAATCGCACGCAGGGGGTTGTCATTCCAGGAGTAATTGAAACTATCTTTAATAACATCACCTCCAGAATTAAGTATAAACCTAAACAGAAACTAATTCATCTTTAATGTTGGAGTATTTTCCTAGTATGAATAGAGCCGGGAGTGAAGCTACATGGACTAATCTAGAACTGAAGACGTGTGTAACTGATTTAGAAATGAAAGGGTTTGTGCAGGAAAATACTATACATTTCTATCTCCAGGAACAAGCAGGAATGTAGTCCTCACATATGGGTATCGTCGGTACCGACGGAGCCTGTGCAGGAACGCTCCCTAGCGTCCAATAAGAACGCCTTTGGGAGCATCCCTCAGCACATGCGTGTGCTGCCTTCCCGCCTTTCCAACTGTCCCTCTTCAGTTCTTCATTTTCTGCGGAGCCAACAGGAATTATTCCCTGTCACCGCAGAAAATTCCGTCTTTAAAATTCTTTTTTGTGGTCGTGTTTGCCTACAGCACGACGCCTACTGGTACCGACGGTTCTTTTCTTTTCTTTTTTCCTAAAAAAAACCCAAAACAAACCTAGACTTTCACTGTTTCTTTTCAGAAACTTTCCTGTTTTGGTACTAGGCACCATTTTGGGCATTAGGCCCCATTTTTCCAAAATCATGGAAAAGCCAACTAGTGGTTTTAAAAAATGTTCTAAGTGTGGCGGTACCATTTCCGTCATTGACACCCATGATTGGTGTCTAAAATGTTTAGGACTTGATCATTCTCCAACTGAATGTCTCTCCTGCATGGGGATGACTAAAAGAGGAAGACAGAACCGGGCCGCAAAGCTCGGTACCCTCTTTTCTTCAGATGCCAAATCCATTGCATCGACATCGTCAAGGGCCTCTTCTTCCTCCCATGGATCTCAGGTAACTAAACACAAAAGCCGGTCCTCAAAGGGTAGCTCTCCTGCTAAGCATCGAGAGGCCATTGGCATTGCCCTTGAGGGAACCACACCGGCAAAACAGCCCCGGCGGGAGGCTTCGGTTTCCAAAGCATCCATGGGGCTTCAGGATGTTCTCGAGGCTTCAACCTCGCAAGAACTACCTGTGCCATGCTCAGGGGTTCCGGCCGTTCTTACCGGTACCGACACCCAGGCATCAGCAGCGTCGATAGACCAGAGATTTCTTGCTATCGAACGCAGTATCGCAGCTCTTCTCTCAGCTGCGTTACCAGTGGTCCCAAGGGCACCGGTGCCGACATCGACACCAATGCCGGCACCGACACTGGTACCGACACCGATGATGCCGGTACCGATGGTACCGGCCCCGATGGTAACTCTTTCCATTCCAACTCCGGCTGCAGTGGATAAAGTGGTACCGGGTCACCTCGGTACCGACTTTGATCGGTACCGGGATCGTGCTTTGCAGGAGCATCGGAGTCAGGAATACTTAGAGTCCTCCAATTCCGAAGACTCTTGACAATTCTGCTGGCACTAGAGGGTTTCTCTTAGAAGATCCCTCTTCTCCACAACGCAGAATGTCACCTCCAGAGGACATGTCATTTCAGGATTTCATCCATGATATGGCTAAAGGTCTTTCAATCACAGTAGCTCCTGAAGAGGAACCCAGAGCAAAGGAATTGGAAATCCTCCAATATCCTAAAGCTCCTAAGGAGGCAGCTACTCTGCCTATCCATGAAATTCTGCATAACTTGATGCTCAGAATGTGGGAGACACCTCTGACTACTTCTCCTCACTCTAGGAGACTTGATACTATGTATCGAGTCCCACCATGTCCTGGATTTCAAAAAACTCAGCTGCCACACCATTCAATGGTAGTGGAGTCAGCCATGTGTAGGATGCAATTGAAAAGTGCTAAAAGACATGCATCCAATCCTCCAGGTCGTGAATGCAGGACTCTGGATGCTTTTGGATGCAGAACTTTTCAAGCTTCTATGCTTTCAGCTAGGATCAGCTCATATATCCTATATATGGGAATGTTCCTCAAAGAAATCACAGGAGACTTGGAACTTATGAGCCCATTTCTCCCAGATGATAAGAGACAAGACTTTCTTACTCTGGTTAAGCATGCTCAGGACGTCTCCAAGTTTGTCAATCGTGCAGCCTTTGACTGCTTCGAATGCATCAGCAGAACTTCTGCTATTGCCATTGGCGCACGACGGATTGCCTGGCTACAGGCATCAGACTTGGAGATTTGGGTACAGGACAAGTTAGGCAACATTCCTTGCACGGGAGAGAATCTCTTCGGCAAGAACTGTCAGGAGAAGGCTAACGAGTTGGACGCTGACAATTCTACTTTAGATAGATTGTCAGTCTACAGCCACTCCAGCCAAGAGAAAGCCTTATAAAAAACCCTCTTTTAGCAAAAAGAGGAAGTTTTATCCTTCCTATACCCATCAGACTCAAGCTCCAGGTCAGGTTGCCCAAAAGGGACAAACTAGACAACAAAAGAAACCAAAAGGCCCGAGAGCCCAACCAGCTCTCCAGGTTCAGCCCCCTCAAGGGCTTTGACTCCTTCCTAGAGAGCTTTGCCTTCCTGCCTCTGAGGGGTCCTCAACCTCCCAATATTCCCGGCAGGTTATGCCACTTTGTCAACAGATGGCATCAGATAACAGCAGAAGATTGGACTTTGTCCATTGTAGGGGAGGGGTACAAACTTCATTTTCACAGCTTACCCCCTCCTACAATTCTAAAGCAGTTCAATTCACAAACCTCTGCAGACAATCTGCTAGATCACGAGGTCTCCACACTTCTTGTCCAAGGGGCAATAGAGGAAGTACCCATTCTTCAACAGGGTGCAGGGTTCTACTCCCCCTATTTTCTTATTCCAAAGAAAACAGGGGGACACAGATCCATTCTAGACCTCAGAATTGAACAAATATCTGTTTCGAGAGAAATTCAAGATGGTTTCTCTGGGAACTCTTCTACCATTTATTTTTATTTTATTTAACAAACATTTCTGTACCGCACTTTCCCATGGATCAAGTGCGGTTTACAATGAACAGTGGTTTACAAGGTATGGTAAAATACATACCTAGTCAAATTACATAGAACAATTGTGAACCTTTTACAGTTAACATGGTAACTATATACATACAGTACAATTTACATTGCAGGAGGTATGCTTGGAAGTACAATCTGAGCTTTTTACATTTTTACATTACTATGGGGATGGAGAAGCAACTATATACAGGGTGGAATATTTGTTTGCAACAGTATTAGTTTAGTTTTGGGATATAGGTAATTATTAGTTAGCCTATTTCCCTTTTGTATGTCTAGGTTAAACCTGTGTAGCATCAAGTGTTAGCCTGTGTCCCTTTGTGTATTTAGGTTAACTTGTGCGACATAGTGTGTGGTAAATAGGTGTGTTTTTAATTTTTTACGGAATTCCTTAATGTCAGTCAGCTGTCGAATGTCATTAGGTAGTTCATTCCAGAGGGTAGGGGCATAATGTGAGAAAGCCCTATTACTGGTAAGTTTTTTAGCTTTTGCAAATTCTTTTGGTATCACTAATTTATTTTGTGTTATTACTCCTTTGGGTGCGTTTAGGTATTTCCTTGGTGATTAAAGTATTGAGAGTGGATGGTGCGAGATTATTTACTAATTTGAAGGTAGTTACTAGTATTTTGTAATTTATTCTGCAGTACCAATCCCAAGTACCTTCAAAGCCAGGACTGGCTTTGCTCTCTAGACTTAAAGGATGCATACACTCACATTCTTATCCATCCAGATCACAGAAAATTTTTACGTTTCCTGTTCAGGGGAAGACATTTCCAGTACAGGGTTCTTCCTTTTGGTCTGGCTTCAGCAGCAAGGGTATTCACAAAATGCATGGCAGTAGTAGCTGCATTTCTACGAACCCTGGGGATTTTTGACTTCCCTTACTTAGACGACTGGCTCATCCGAGCCTCCACAGTGACAGAGGCCAGCACTGCACTGTCTCGTACAATGCAAATCCTCCAGTACTTGGGATTGGTAATAAACTTCCCGAAATCTCAGCTAGTTCCTTCCCAATGCCTAGAATTCATAGGAGCCTGTCTGGATACCAGACAGGCAAAGGCTTTTCTTCCACAAGCCCAGTGTCTTCGCATAATGCAGTTAGCTTCCCAAGCAGCAGGCAAATCTTCCCTCACTGCTTGGGAGCTACTGCAGTTACTGGGACACATGGCATCCACAGTTCATGTAGTCCCATATGCTCGCCTCCACATGCGAGCAGCTCAGTGGACCCTCTCCACACAGTGGACACAGGCCACGGGTCATTTGTCGGACAAAATAACAATCTCTCAACGACTAATTTTGTCCCTCCAATGGTGGCAATCATTAGAAAATCTGACAGTAGGGGGTCTCCTTTCCATCAACCCCTCTTTCAGGTCACCCTAACAGATGCATCACAGGTGGGTTGGGGAGCACACCTGAATCATCTTTCTACCCAGGGCACCTGGACTCCAGAGGAGGTTGGTTTACACATAAACCTCCTGGAGTTAAGAGCAATTTATTTAGCTCTTCGAGTGTTCCACGCCCAGCTCAGCTACAAGACAGTCCTAGTCCAAACGGACAATCAGGTAGCCATGTTGTATGTGAACAAGCAGGGCGGGACAGGCTCTCTGTCATTATGCAATGAAGCTTTATGACTATGGACCCTCACCAGAGAGCATCAAATTCACCTTCTAGTGGTATATCTTCCAGGCATTCAAAACCTTTGGGCAGACAAACTCAGTCGAGTACTGCTACCTCACGAGTGGTCACGCCACCTAGACCGGGTGGCAAAGATATTTCATCTCTGGGGCACTCCAGACATAGACCTCTTTGCAAGTCCACTGAATGCCAAACGTCCCCGGTTCTGTTCCAGGATTCCGGCGCACAACTGTCAGGCAAGGGATGCCTTCCTCCTTCACTGGGGTCAGGACTTCCTTTATGCCTTCCCACCCATTCCCCTCATCCCCAAAACACTCTTCAAGCTTCAGAGAAACAGGGGTCGCATGATCCTCATAGCACCACGATGGCCACGCCAAACTTGGTATTCCCTGCTTCTGCATCTCTCTCAAGCAGCACCTTTGGAGTTAGGGCATGCTCCAGATCTCCTTTCTGAAGAGAACGGGACGCTATGGCACCTGAATCCCCAGTCCCTGCACCTCACGGCCTGGTTGTTAAAGGCTTAGACCTCCAGGATTTCAACCTGTCCCAACAGGTAAAGGATATCCTTCAGGCTTCTAGGAAACTTTCCACAAGAAGATCTTATGCCTTCAAGTGGAAACGTTTTACTATATGGTGCTCCAGAAAGGGATTAAACCCCCTGGTCATACCCTTAGAATCGATACTAGAGTATCTCCTTCACTTATCGAATTCTGGGTTAAAGACCAATTCAGCAAGAGTCCATCTTGGTGCAATTGCAGTTTCTTATAAGCCTCTAAATGGACAACCAATTTCCTCTCATCCACTCCTATCAAGATTTATGAGAGGCCTTTTATTATTTAAACCTCCCATCAAGCCACCACCGGTAGCATGGGATCTAAATCTAGTTCTTGGGCAGCTCATGAAGCCGCCTTTAGCCATTACAGCCCTTAAGTTTTTGACCTGGAAGGTCATCTTCCTAATTGCAATCACCTCTGCCCATCGCATTAGTGAATTGCAAGCTTTAGTGGCTAATCCTCCTTATACTAGATTTCATCATGATAAGGTTGTTCTTCAAACTCACCCACACTTTATGCCAAAGGTGGTTTCGCCTTTTCATTTAAACCAATCAATTTATCTTCCTGTATTTTTTCCGAGGCCTCACGCCTCTAATGCAGAAAGAAACCTTCATACTTTGGATTGTAAAAGGGCCTTAGCCTTTTACATACAAAGAACACAGCAACATAAAAAGTCCTCGCAACGTTTTGTAGCTTTTGACCCTAGTCATTTGGGACTTCCAGTCTCCAAAAGGATTTTATCTAAATGGATTGCCCAATGCATATCCTTTACTTATGAGAGTAAGGGTCTTCCTCTTCAGGACCATGTCACAGCTCACAATGTGAGAGCCATGGCAGCTTCTATGGCTAATCTCCACTCTGTGTCTATCGATGACATTTGTCGAGCAGCCACGTGGGCTTCGGTACACACCTTCACAGCCCACTACTGCCTAGATAGAGCCTCCCGTCGGGATGCCTTCTTTGGCCAAGCTGTTCTTCAAAATCTCTTTCAAATCTAAACCAACTCCTACTCACCAACCCTGGTGGGATGCCAGAGATCCATGGGAGGAAGGATTCTCACCTTTGGTGTCACCTTCCTGGGGCTATCTCCCTGGCATCTTCAGCTAGGGAGTCCCCATATGTGAGGACTACATTCCTGCTTGTTCCTGGAGATAGCGTAGTTACTCACCTGTAACAGGTGATCTCCAGGAACAGCAGGAATTTAGTCCTCACAACCCACCCACCTCCCTTAGGAGTTGTCTCTCTCTCTCTATTTGTCTCTTTCCTCTCTCCCTCTATCCTTTCACTCAGCTACAAACTTAACTGAAGAGGGACAGTTGGAAAGGTGGGAAGGCAGCGCGCATGTGCTGAGGGATGCTCCCAAAGGCGTTCCTATTGGACGCTGGGGAGCGTTCCCGCGCATGCTCCGTCAGTACCGACGATACCCATATATGAGGACTAAATTCCTGCTGTTTCCGGAGATCACCTGTTACAGGTGAGTAACTACGTTTTATTCAGGGGTATTCTAGTAGCGGTGACTTTATAAATACAGCGACATAAGTTGGGAATGTTATAGTGAGGTGCTAATGTAGATGAGTCGGGAATGTGCAGAATGAGGCTTAACTGTATGTGGTTTTAGCAGCTGTGACTGTTAAGCCATCTCTATGCAGCAAAGCTCAGTATATTTTTATAGTGAAGGTTTACTTGTACATCATTCATCTTCTTTTGCCCCGTCAGAAAAAAGGAGTGAAGCGGAAAGCAGACACAACCACACCCACTACGTCTGCCATCACTGCCAGCCGCAGTGAATCGCCCATCCCCCTATCGGAGCCCAAGCAGGCAAAAGTCGTGGGCCGGAGAGAGAGCGGAGGGCGCCCCATCAAACCACCAAAGAAAGATCTGGAAGATGGGGAGGTGCCCCAGCATGCGGGCAAGAAGGGTAAACTCACGGAGCACCTTAAGTACTGTGACAGCATTCTGAAAGAGATGCTCTCTAAGAAACATGCCGCCTACGCCTGGCCCTTTTATAAGCCTGTTGATGCTGAGGCATTGGAACTTCATGATTATCATGATATTATCAAGCATCCCATGGATCTCAGTACTGTCAAAGTACGTCTTTGTCATAATCTTTCTCTCTTGTAATGGGGGCTGCTGGTCATTTACACCCGGTTTACAAGCTTCAGTCTGGTGAGCTGCCCCTATCCGATAGGGGAACATTTTTAAGTTGCCACATTGCTGATACCTGCCTTCCATCTACCACCATTGCTCCAGTTGGTGGCCTCAGTGCATTTGTACTACCCTACGTATGTTACCATAGATTGTGGTGATCAGCCAAAAAAAGATCTCTTTACCTTGCACGCATGTAAGAGGATTTTATGTCTCATAGGGTTAGAGACCAAAAATTGATCCAGTAGATTTTTCTGCAGTCTTTATTACTATGGCATCATGAGACCCTCTTATCCTAAGAAATGGCTTACCGCTTTCTGATGTCTGCTTTTCTCTTTGATATTTCCACATCAGAAGAATGTTCATTTAATCATCGCTAGAAAGATAAAGAGGGTATTTGAGCATGCTCTCATTGTTTAATACGTATTGTAAACTGACAGAAATTTTTTAGGTCTACAAGTGTATTGTGCTTAAAATTATATAGGATCTCTAAAAGTATTCTGCATTTTGATATAATAATGCATAAATGAAGTGATCTGCAGCTGTATTAATTTAAAACTTTACTCAGATTGCACACACTTATCACCTGGACACAATCACTATCAGGTATCAAATCCAAACTATAAAATACTTCCCATTTTTGTTCATGTTTTGCGTTTGTTAGATTTTTTTTTTGTCAGATGTTTTGTTTTTTTGTTTGTTTGTTTGCTTCTGGAATGTGCTGTTAACAGTAAATACATGTGAAAAGGAGAAAGCATCTCTTGCTTTTAGTGCCTCTCCTCCTGAAAGTCTTGTGGTGTAAAAAGATTTGGCTTTCTTTTTACGATCCTGTAAAATTCAGAATCCTGAAGAAGTGGTGACACTAAGAGCAAGAGCAACAACTCGCTAAACCTGCCACAGCTTTTTGAGTGCAATATTGCTGTTCCGTTTGGCCAATTCTTCCCAGCTGCCCTCTGCCTCATTCATCTTGAAACTAGAATCCTGTGAAGAATGAAGAGTTGGAGGGGGGTTTTGTTTTTGTTTTCAGAGGGGGAAGAAGGGGGCACAGAATTTACTTTAAAAATCTATATTCAAGGTTGTGACTTCCTCAGCAAAAATCAACGGGCTTCCTGCTCAAGGAGGATTGTGCTAGCATACTTAGAAAATTTGGGAGTTTGACTATCCTTTGTTTTGTATATGTGCAGTGGTGCAATGCATGTCCCTGGGATAAGTCTGAGACTTATGGAACCAGAAGCAATAGAAATTGGAGACAGAGAACCAGATAGCTACTGTCAGGACAGCCCCTGATAAGTGTTTAAAGAGCAGCAGTAAAAGAAGTTTGGAAGAGCTGCATACTGTTTTTTGCCTCAAGAGGTTGTTGCAGGTCTCCAGCATTGTACAGAATAAAAATGGAGAAATCCTGGAGGCAACTACACAATTACTGCCTGATGTGAGAGACGCAAGATTGACCATATAGGAGAAGATAAACAGAAAAGTATATTTTAGTTTCAGACAATCCAGTAGTTTTATAAAATTTGTTCTTAATCTGTTGCTTTTATTTTTCCTATTGCTGATTTATTGAACATGTCGGTTTGTTTGTGGGTTGTGTGTTTTGTTTTTATTTGGCAGAAGCTCCACTTTAAATTCTTCTTTTTCCAGATGTCATATTTCAGATTGTCAGAACCTAGTTATTAGCACTGCCACAGTTTCATAGCCATGGAAAGGAAAAGAATTTGGGACTATATAGGTTATATCATATGAGTTATAACCCAGAGATCATTGCACTTATATGGAGATCGCATGTCTTCACGTCTAAGGTGCAAATATAGCAGCACTAATACAGTGTAGAGTAAAACATACACATACTCCCTGCTGCCCAATGCGTACCCTAATCTGCAACACTTGTAATTTATCGGGCACCAGACTGTGGCACTGTTAGAGGAATCTACCAAATAAGAAGCTCCACTCTGTTTCTGTTTGTAGAAAAAAATGGACGGGCGTGAATACCAAGATGCACAGAGCTTTGCTGCGGACATCCGGTTAATGTTTTCTAACTGTTACAAATACAATCCCCCTGACCACGAGGTGGTAGCAATGGCCAGGAAACTTCAGGTAAAACTATTTTCAAACTTTACCTTCCAGCTGCAAGTCAGAGAAGTGATAAGCTTCTAATAAATAAGTTAGTTAATATTGTTGCAAAGTATTAAACATCTGATGCCTCATTGATCAGGAAATGAAGTTCCCATACTAGGAGGTATGTGTAGAGGGGAGATTGTAGATTAATCATTAGCAAATGCCAAAACAGTAGAAGGGTCTCAAATTTTTTTCCATTCAGGAAATGTAATAACAAAACCAGAAAATTTATCAGAGAATATTGCCTTCAAATTTTCAATCATGTCTTTTATGCATGACCTTAACTGTGTAAATGTAATGCCTTGAGTTTTTCATGTACTTTTCACCCAGCTGGCATCCTTTCCTGCCCTCTCCACTGGTTGAGGGACCATAATGGGGCTTTATCTTGTGACCAGTCTGCAAGGTTTTTAAGGTTCACAAATGAGGATCTCAGTCCAGAATTTGAGAGCCTCTTCTGTGCTACCTGCAGAGTTGGGAGGCCTGAGTAACTCAGTAATTTACTAATACCTGAAAAATGGCCCAGTAAGGGACTGCAGCATTCGATTTGAGGGCAGCGCTCGGTACAGCATTGCAGTAGAATCCCACTCCAAGACCCGCATTTTTATATCACCCTGTCTGCAGGATGTCTTTGAAATGAGGTTTGCAAAGATGCCGGATGAGCCAGTGGAGCCGCAACCTCCCCCTCCTCCGGCAGCACCAGTTGTTAGTAAAAGCACTGAGAGCAGCCACAGCAGTGAGGAGAGCTCTTCAGACTCGGACAGCTCGGATTCTGAGGAAGAGCGTGCTACCAGACTGGCGGAGCTGCAGGAGCAGGTGAGAACGCAGCACCAGGTAAATGCTGAAATGTATATTAGAGTAAGTGTATGTCATCCCAGTCCTTGTATGTGTTTCAGTTGTATATAATTTGGTTTCATGCATACGTTTTTGATAGCCACATTTTTACCCTTTACTTGTGTTGTAATTTATTCACAAAGTATGATGAACAGTAGAATAATATCTCATCAATGCATAAAATAGCAGTTATCCTTAAATGTATATATAGGTCCTCATGCCATTGGTTCCGACTTGCTGTGCCTACTGTGTTAAGCATAAACCTAATTATTCCTGTAACTTTATTTATTTATTTTTATTTATTTACATTCTCTTATATATCGCGCTATTCTGCATCAGTGCGGTTTACATTGAACAAACTGAAATTACATTGAACAGGGCATTATAACTTGGAGATAACTATTTTACAGGGAACATGGGCTTATGGAGGGTTAAGGGGCTTGCCCAAGACCACAAGGAGCACCTGTGGGACTAGAAACCCAAGTCCTTCCGGCCCAAGGTTGCTGTCCTCTAGTGGGATTTGAACCCCCGACCTTCCGGCCTGAAGTACCTTGCCCCAACCACTAGGCCACTCCTCCACTCCTCTCCACTTCTCTGGACATGATCCAAAATAGGTGTCATTTATTTCCATTTTATTGCTACTCTCCTCATTTCTATAGTACCACTAGATGTATGCAGTGCTGTACAAATAGATATGAAAGAGAATCCCTTTTCCGTGGAACTTAGAATCTACTCAAGGCACGAAGCAAGAGGCTTCAAGAAATTTATTATTGTAAACATGGTTAAAATCAATTAGGCTGCAGCCAGAGATAGGCTTTTAGGGAAGTGGTTTGAATGTAATCAGAGAGAGGGCATGGCTCAAAAGTGCTATAACATAACCATCCTGGGTACATGCAGTATCAGATAGAGGCATGTTTTCAAGATCCTTTGGTATGCATAGAACATACTAATGCAAAGTGCATCATGAACACCTTTGCAAGCTACTATTGGTGGTCTTTCCAGCACTGACTGGGCTGTCAGGACAAGCTTCCAGCTTATACCCCCTTTCCGAATGAAAGATTGGGACTAGGAGGAAAAACCTTTGCCTGTCATGGTGATCAGTTTCCCCCTTGCTGCAGTGTTACTGAAAAGAAAACGAAAATAAGAGGAAAACGCACACATTTTGAAAAATTCAGAAATGCTGCATAATCTAGAAAGACAGACCCAAAAAATAAATGCTGCCAATCTGTGAGGCCTAATCCGTATTATATACCAGAAATCCTGTAAAGCACACATGGAGAAAAGAACAGGCATTTCAACAAATTTTAAAATGAAGACCGCCAAGTTGGGCTGATGTATAGCATGGTTTTATTAATAGGTTTCAGTTTATAATGATAACCCCGTCTCCCAATTTCTTCATTTGGAAAGAAATTAGTGGTGTGAAACAGCACTAGAGCAGGATTCGGTGTATTTATATGGTGATCCATCACTGCTCTCCCAGCATTCTGCCAAGTGAGAGAAGGCCAGTGCTGCCCTCCTGGCTCTCTCTAGGGGGGTAGAAGGAGACTAGTCTAGTGGTTAGAGCAGCAGCCAGAGAACCACAGAAGCCAGGGTTCAAACTCCACTGGTGCTACCTTTGATCTTGGGCAAGTTACCTCAGGTATAAAACTTATGGTGTAAGCTCTCTGGAAATAAGGAAACATGTACTGTATCTGAATGTAGTTTGCCCTGAGCTACAATGAGACATGAACTGAATCCTGCCACTGTGACTCCCCTCATTCCATGCCCAGTGCTCGTGTCCTGGTGCAGTGATGGCTACCCTGCACTGCTCTCTTTTCTTTTCTCTTAATGATAGTTTTCGGGTGCTGTTGTCCCAAGTCTTTGCCTAATGGAAGTGTTTCAGTGCTGTTCTACCAGCTTTTTTTTCTCCCCTGATAAATAGTGCTATGGTGACGTTGTCCTGACTTTCTAGCCAGCGATTCACTGACCTCAGAGTGTGCTCTTCTTCTTCTTCTCCCCCCCCCCCATCTCAGCTGAAAGCTGTGCATGAGCAGTTAGCTGCTCTGTCGCAGGCACCTGTCAACAAACCAAAGAAAAAGAAAGAAAAGAAAGAAAAAGAGAAGAAGAAGAAAGACAAGGACAAAGAGAGAGAGAAGAACAAAGTGAAAGTCGAGGAGGAGAAAAAGGTGAAGACAACGCCCCCACCCAAGCAAGCACAGCAGAAGAAAGCGCCTGCCAAGAAAGCAAACAGCACAACCACGACAACCAGGTGTGTTAACAAAGGAGATGAAACCAGGCAGTTCCCTACTCGCTCCCTGTCCCCAGAAGTATTGGTCCATTGGGGATGTTGCACATCCCGAGCCCACTAGAAATCAGGGAGGAGGGTACCATGCTATCAACTTGTTCCTGGCTGGTTCCTTTCAAAAGAAAAGTCTTATTTGTGTGCATTGATTGAGCCCCGGACATTGTGGTTCTCACAGTTAGATGCACGTGTGACCAATGAAACATGAAGTCCATACCCATGTCCTTAATATACACTGCCTTATGGAAAGATACAGGACTGAGTGATACTTGAATATATACATACTGCTATTTATCGTATAGATTGTTAGAACGTTAGACTACAGGCTTTTGAAAGATACCCATCAACTATTTTATTTTCTTTGTCACTGTTCAGGCAGCCTAAAAAAGGAAGCAAACAGCCGGCCCCACCCACCTATGACTCAGATGAGGAAGAGGAAGGCTTGCCGATGACTTATGATGAGAAACGGCAGCTCAGCCTTGACATCAACCGGCTCCCAGGAGAAAAATTGGGCAGGGTGGTACACATCATACAATCACGTGAGCCTTCCCTCAGGGACTCCAACCCTGATGAGATAGAAATAGATTTTGAGACCTTGAAACCCACCACATTACGAGAACTGGAGAGATATGTCAAGTCATGTTTACAGAAGAAACAGAGAAAACCAGTTTGTAAGTTCCCTTCCACTTTGGCCTTTCCAAAACTGGTCAGAAACGCTTTTTATTGCACTCTCAACAGTGTAACATCCTAGTCTGGACTCCAAGAGCTTAGAACAAGCCTTGATGACAAGACAAAAGTCTCGTTGCTGGTTTGTTCCAAGTCTATCTTTGTTAAATATAACTTCGGTTATTTTGCTATGAAGAATGTTTTGCTGAGGGGTCTTAATTTTTATTTTTTTTTTGCAACCCTTAAGTAAATTGATGGTTATGGGGACAAATTTAGGCACAACCTGAAATCTTACTTTAAAGAGCTTAGCCTTTTTTTTAAATATTTGGCCCTTGGATTTTTAAACGTGTTTGGAGATGTGAGTGGTCGAGGGACTTGGTTCCTGTTTATGCTTATATAATTTTTATAGCTGTTTTTTGTTTATTGGGGTACTTTCTATACCTTTCAGTTTCTTCTTTGACAGCTACACATTAAGTAATGTCACCTGACAGCTCCAAGAATGGATACTTATTCCTCCTCCCCCCCCCCCCACCTCCAAAGCCCAGAGAGGCATGTGTACAAGCTTCCTCAGTCTTTTTAATGCATTGGTCATAACAGGCTACACTACCTTCCTTAATAGGGATAAAATAAAATAGACACAAAGATAACTTTTAAAAAAAAAGACCGTAATTTGGAAAGGTATGTCGGACCACATTGTTAGTGTCAACTCAAACGGCCTCCCCAGAAGTACCAGTGGGCACCTGCAGATGCCAGCACTGACTCAATTGCTGCTCAAAAGACTAGGATTGCACTGTCTTATCAAGAATATACTCTACTCTGCTCACTTCCCTGGAAACTGATTCCATTTACCCTGTATCGCCATTAAAGAAAGTAGCTCTCAGTTCAGGCAGTCTCTGAAAATTCCTAAAGAACTGGAAGTTCATCACAGCACAAACCATTGGAGACATCAAACAAGGCTAATAGAAAGGTATCTCAGACACTCAACATAACAGCTGAAGTTCTTAACAGAAAAAAAGGCCTAGCAAGTCAGCTGTTCCTAAAATGAAAGTGTCAAAGCATGCTGCAACACAGCTTTCTCATCCTGGGAGCCAAATAAAATAAAAATCCTTCATTCCCTTCCTGGCCTAAGAGTTTCAGCTGCCCTAGACAGGCCCAATGGCACTGTACCCCCCCCCCCCCTCCGGCATCCATTGTCTCGCCTGTGGGGGTGGCACCATGACCTCTTCCCTATCTTCAAAATGGCGGCAGGCTTTTTGCCACCACTTCAGCAGGCCTTGAAGCATGCATGCACACTCATGGCCTGCCACAACTTCCTGCTCCAACAGGAAGTTGCATCAGAGGGGGCAGGAATGACAGACCATGAGTGCTTCAAAGCCTGCCATGGTGCCAGTGTGTTGGCAGTGCTACCCACAGGGGTCTGCTGCTCTAGGTGGCGACCTAATGAATAGGTCAGCTCTGATTCCCCTATATTAACCATGGCGGGAGAGAAAAGATCACCAATTACAGGTTTATAGTTTATTCAGTTGTTCTCTGGGAACAAGCAGGAAGTCAGCCCTCACATATGGGTGACATCGGCACCAATGGAGCCCGCGCGGTATCTGCTCCCCAGCTTTCATAGCCTTTGGGAGTTCCACCACGCATGCGTGGTCACCTTCCCACCCAAAGGATGTCATCTTATCTCAGTTTTTGTTTTTCCGCAGAGCCCATCGGATGTGTAGTCTGTGTCCCCGGAAAAAGTATAGTTTTTTTTTTTTTTCGTGATTTCTTCATGATTCACTGTTTTCTCCGGTCACAACAATCACCTTTCCTAGTTCCCGGATCAGTTGCCTCAGTGTTGTATTTTTTTCGGATTCCTTCTCCTTCAGTGCGTGTGTTTTTCTTGTGCCCTCCTGAACAAGGCATTGGAGTTTGATCTCTTGGGTGCCATCTTTCACAGTATGTCTTCGATCAGTGACTTTAAACAGTGCTGCTGTTGTAACCGTACCATGTCTCACACAGACCGCCACAATGTTTGCCTGTGGTTTGCCGCCACAATATCTCCTCTTACCCGCTCTGTCTCCAGATGACGAGTAAGGGCAGGAAGAGTTGTTAAAGACAACAGGAGTTGCTGTTGGCCCTAAGATCTTCCGTTTGGTTCCAATGGCATCTGGGGAATCTGTGCCCTCGGGTCGCAGAGAGGCCTCTACCTCATGTGCGGACCATGCTCACTCTGAGTCCCGAGGTCACAGGGCATCAGACCTGGGATCGACTGCGGATGACCATCCCCGGAAGGATCAGACCCCATCAAAGTCTATTTAGAAGCCTGGATCCGGAATTGTGGGTAAGTCTCATGGTCACCAGCATCGGCTTGAAGGCTCCGATGCAGATGGCGAAGGCTGGGAACGACCTTCAAAGCTGCCCTGGCAGGAAGAGATTACCACAGCCTCGGGGGATTGGCACTGGGCCTCTGAGCCCATCTTCATTGAGGAAACCCCCTCAATGGAGCCAGCGTTGGACCCAATTCCCTCTGTGCCCATACCGGTGCCTGTGGAGCCTACAGGCCTGGAGATCAGGATGGCCACCCTCCTGGCACTGCAGCAGGACCCCAAAGACCAGTACCTCTGGTTCCTCTGGGCCAGTGACCGGATCCTCCCCTGCAGGGGTGTCGCCTGCAGAGGTTCATCTTGTGCTGGTGCTGTTCCAACTCTGCTCCGATTCCAAGCAGCAGTCCAGCTCCCCCTTGAGGAGCCAGATCTCCCCACCTAATGACATGGGGTCGGATCACCGGGAGACTCGAGCTCCGGTGACTTTCCCCACTGGGCTGATGCCCGCCGGATCCTGGAGGTATTTTCCGATACAGCTTCCAAGTGGGAGACAGATTGGAACTCCCTGGATATTCATTGGTTCTGAGACTCGTCCCCACTGCAGGAGCACTGGAGGTCCCCACCAGAGGACCTCTTTCCAGGAGTCCGTGCGGGACATGGCAAAGGCCTTGGCCTTTGAGGATGAGTCTTGGGCAGAAGACCTCAAGATCCTCTAGTACAAGGTCCTCCCAAAGGTGGCACTTACAGTGCCCATCCTCTCATCCTGGAATGGCTCCTCTTCAGGATGTGGGAGACACTGGTTACAGTGCCCAAAGTGAGCAAGTGGCTGGATTCCATGTATTGAGTCTGCAAGCACCCTGGCTTCCAGCAGACACAGCTACCACACAATTCCATGGTTGCGTCAGATCAAGAGCCAGAAGACACACTCCTCGGTGCCCCCAGGCAGGGAGTCCTACACCATTGATGCCCTGGTAAGAAGTGTTACCAGGGCCCAATGCTCATGTCCTGTATCCAGGCTTACCAGCTCACCTGTACATGGGCATGCACTTGAGAGACCCGGCAAAGGAGCTTGCCGGATTCTCAGCTGGGCTGTCTGATGAACTTCACCAGCAGTTCTGTACCCTTGTATCAAAGGTCGAGTGCTCCAAACTTATAACTCGGGGGGGGGGGGGGGGGCTTATGACTGCTTCAGGATCTCCAGGAAGACTGCAGACCCTGATGGGAGGCATTGGGGGGGAAAAGTCCTTTTACCTGAGAGAAGATGTCTTACGGAACATACCGCCAATTTCCGGCCTATCCGGGGGGGGGGGGGGCAGCAGACCAAGGTCCAGGGACACGGCTTTCATAAGCCTAAGGCCCCCAAGCCCCAGACAGCACCTCCACTGTAGACTGGGGAAGGGGAATTTGACTCCTTGAGCATAGCCACTCTTCCCCTCCCATTCAGGAGCCGTAGCACACAGGGGAACATCTGGTCTTCTTTGCTTACCAGTGGCCCAGCATCACCACCAACGCTTGGCCCTTGTAGGTGATCAGGGAGGGTTGCCCCCTCCATTCTTCCCTGGGGAACTTCCTGAGACTCCTTTTCACCAAGGGTTCTGAAGCAGGAACATCTGGGCCTGCTGGCAGACAAGGCAGTGGAGCCCATTCCCTCTGCTCAAAGGGGAACAGGGTTCTCCTCCTGCTACTTCCTGGTTTCAAAGAGGATGGGAGGTTTTCAGCCCATACTGGATCTGCAGGCCCTCAATCTGTTCTTGGTAAATGAGAAACTCAAAATGGTTTCCCTTGGGATCTTGCTGCCCTACCTCCAGAGGGAAGATTGGCTATGCTCCTTGGATCTCAAAGATGCCTATATCCACATCCTGATCCATCCCTTGCACCGGCAGTTCCTCCACTTCATCGTCGAAGGACAACATTGCCAGTACCACCTTCTGCCATTCGGTCTATCATCCACCTCCGGGTGTTCATGAAGTGCTTGGTGATGGTTGCTGCTTACCTGCGCCTGCAGAGGGTGTTCGTATTCCCCTATCTGGATGACTGGCTCATAAACGGCAGCTCCACAGATGAGGATAGTCAGGCGGGACACCGCACCATCCTCGTCCTGGAACTCTTGGGATTGTCATAAACTACCCCAAATCCCACCTACAGCCTACTCGGCACCTGGACTTCATTGAGGCCCTCCTGGACACGGTTCAGGCCAAGGCCATTCTTCCATTAGATCGGGCTTGGCGCCTGGTGGCCCTGGTGCAGGACCTGCAGTATTGCATGGTGGCCCTGACCCACCTGATATTATGCCTTCTGGGACACATGGCCTTGACCCCGTGCATGTCTCACCCAATGCCTGCCTCTACATGCGTCCAGCCTAGTGGACTATCAGCATTTAATGGTCCCAGGTGACGGGCTGCCTGAACGACCATGTCCAAGTGACCCCTGTCACTCATGGAATCCCTCGATTGGTGACAGCAGCCACAGCACCTCCTGGCGGGAATGCTTTTTCAGTTTCCTTCCCCTCAGGTGACCCTAATGACAGACGCCTCTAAACTGGGATGGGCTGGGCTAGGGGGCCCACTGAGGCGGACTATGGACCCAGGGCATCAGATCAACTTCCTTGAACTAAAAGCCATTATGTATGCTCTGCACGCATTCCAGCACCACTTATTGAACCAGGTGATTCTGGTTCAGACAGGCAATCAAGTGACAATGTTTTATCTCAACAAACAAGGAGGTACAGGGTCTCTTGTGCGAGGAGGCGGTTCGTCTTTGGAACTTTGCCTGGTAGAGGGGTATGCTCCTTCATGCGGTGTACCTTCTGGGACAGGAGAATGTCCTTGCAGATTGCCTGTAGGGTTCTGCAGTCCCACAAGAGGAGGATGAATCTTTGAGTGGTCCGCTGCCTGTTCCTGAAGTGGTGCTCTCCCTCACTTGACCTCTTTGCCAGTCCAAGCATCACCCAGTTGCCGCACTTCTGCTCCAGGATGCTGGTCCCAAATCGAGTAGTGGCTGCCACATTCTTCCTCTCATGGAGCGAGAGTCTGCTGTACGCATATCCTTCAACCCCCCCTGGTCTCCAAGACCCTTCTCAAGATTCAGCTGGATCAAGCCTCTGTGATCCTGATAACTTCCAAGGCCCAGCAGCCGTGTTTTCCCCTGCTGCTGTCTCGTGTGCCGCTGATTGCTCTGTGGTATGTCCTAGACCTGAATTTGCAGGAGGACGGCACCCCAACCTCAGGTCCCTTGCCCTGACAGCTTGGCTGCTGAGAGGGTAGCCCTTGGCCAATTTCATCTGCCCAGAGATGTTGAAGATGTTCTCCTTGCATCCCGCAAGGATTCCACGAGGCGAGCATATGCCTTCAGATGGTGTAGATTCTTTGTCTGGTGCGTGGATAGGGGTTTCAACCCTTCTCTTCAGTATCAACGGTGTTGCAGTACTTGCTGCACCTTACCAAGCAGGCTTGAAGTCCAAATCTGTGAGGTGCACTGGCAGTGCATCATCATTTGATTAATGGGTAGCCCCTGTCCTTCCGTCCGCTAATGGGCTGCTTTATGAGGGGTCTCTTGCTCACATGGCCTCCCATTCGTCCCCCTGCAACAACCTGGGGCCTGAATGTATTTTTTGGTAAGCTCATGGTTCCGGCCTTCGAGCCACTAGCCCCATGTCAGCTCAAATGCCTTTCTTGGAAAGTAGTCTTCCTAGTGGCACTCAACTCTGCATACAGGGTTAGTGAACTGCAGGCATTGGTGGCACATGCTCCCTACACCAGGTTTCACAGAAATAGGGCACACACATCCCAGATTTCATCTTAAGGTGGTTTCCCCCTTCCATCTGAACCAAGATGTAGTTCTTCCTACCTTCTTTTTCCCCAGCCTCATGCCAGTCGGGCAGAGGCTGTGCTCCACACCTTGGATTGTAAGAGGGTGTTAGCTTTCTATCTCTAGCAGATGCAGGCCCATCCCCACTCCTTGCAACTTTTCATTTCTCTTAAGAACATAAGATATGCCATGCTGGGTCAGACCAAGGTCCATCAAGGCCAGTATCCTGTTTCCAACAGTGGCCAATCCAGGTCACAAGTACCTAGCAGTTTCCCCAAAAGACACAGGTTCCTCAATGCTTGTATTGGGTCAAGCAGTGATATCCAGAGTCCCTTTTAGTAATGGTTTATGGACATTTGCTCCAGGAACTTGTCCAAACCTTTTTTAAACCCAGCTACACCAACAGCTTTTACTACATCCCCTGGTAACAAATTCCAGAGTTTGATTACACGTTGAGTGAAAAAATAGTTTCTCTTATTAGTTTTAAATAGGTTACCCTGTAGCTTCATTGCATGTCCCCTAGTCTTTTTATATTCTGATGATGTAAACAATCGATCTACATTTACCCGTTCTACTCCATTCATTAATTTATAGATCTCTATCATATCTCCCCTTAGCCGTCTCTTTTCCAGGTTGACGAGTCCTAACCTTTTTAGCCTCTCTTCATAGGAGTAGTCTTCCATCCCCTTTACCATTTTGGTGGCTCTTCTCTGTACCTTTTCTAATAACACTATATCCTTTTTAAGATACGGCTTCCAGAATTGCACGCAATATTCAAGGTGCGGTCACACCATGGAATGATATAGAGGCATTATAATATCTTTTGTTTTATTTTCCATTCCTTTCCTTATGATACCTAGCATTCTATTTGCTCTCTTGGCCCCAGCTGCACATTGGGCGGAGGGTTTTAACATGTTGTCCACAATGACGCCTAAATCTTTTTCCTGGGTTGTGGTTCCCAATGTGGAACCTTGCATTGTGGAACCATAGTTTGGGTTGTTCTTTCCTAGGTGCATAACTTTGCACTTGTAAACATTAAATTTCATTTGCCATTTGGATGCCCAGTCTTCCAATTTATCAAGATCCTCTTGCAATTTTCCATAATCCTCTTGGGTTTTAACAACTTTAAATAGTTTTGTGTCATCTGCAAATTTGATAACCTCACTCGTTATTCCATTTTCCAGGTCATTTATGAATATGTCAAAAAGCAGCGGACCCAGCACAGATCCCTGGGGTACTCCACTATTCACCTTTCTCCATTGGGAAAATTGGCCATTTAGCCCTACCCTCTGCTTTCTATCTTTTAACCAGTTCTTGATCCACAATAGTACATTACCACCTATCCCATGATTTTTTAGTTTTGCCAAAAGTCTCTGATGAGGGACCTTGTCAAAGGATTTCTGAAAGTCCAGATACACAATATCAACCGACTCACCTTTGTCCACCTGTTTATTCACACCTTCAAAAAAACATAACAGATAAGTAAGACAAGATCTTCTTTGTCTAAAGCCATGTTGGCTGTCTCTCATTAGGCCATGACTATCTACATGCTCACTAATTTTGTTCTTTATAATGGTTTCTATCATCTTGACCTGAACAGGCTTGTTGAGGTCATGGTGGACTGCATCTCCTTTGCCTCTGCACAGGCTGGTCTCTCTCTGGAGCGGCATCATGTTGTTCACAATGTGCGGGTGATGGCAGCCTCAGTGGCTAACTTGCGCTGTGTCTCCTTGTGGGAGATCTGCCAGGCAGCCACCTGGTTCTCGGGTCCATACCTTTACAGTGCATTACTGCCTGGTGGAAGACTCCCAACGTGACAGCGCCTTTAGCCAGGCAGCACTCAGTCATCTGTTTGGCGGAATAATGCAACTCCTTCCCTCCGACCCTTCTGTGTGTCCAGGCTAACGGAGAACTGCTTCCCTGGTCGACACTTGGTCATGTCTGAGGTCTTGGGGCCATTCTGAGCACTCTGCTGGTATCCACAGTTCAATTTTTCGGTCGTCCTTGGCCTTTTTACAGGTTGTTTTTATGGTAGTCTGTAGCTTGGGAGTCCCATATTTGAGGACTGATTTCCTGCTTGTTCCTGGAGAAAGCATAGTTACTCACCTGTAACAGGCGTTCTCCGGGAACAGCAGGAATCAGTCCTCACAGCTCTCCCTCCCTCCCTGTGGAGTTGTTTTCTTTTTATGCTTCTTTAAGCTATGTCGTCATATTGAAGTAAGATGGTATCTTTGGGCGGGAAGGTAACCACGAATGCATGGTGGAACTTCCAAAGTCTTTCTATGAAAGCTGGAGAGTGGATACCATGTGGGTTCTGTTGGTGCAGACGTCGCCCATATGTGAGGACTGATTCCTGCTGTTCCCAGAGAATACCTGCTACAGGTGAATAACTGCTATATACTGCAAATCAAAATACAAGGTTCAATTCAGGGTAAAAAAAAAAAAAAAGACGACATTACCATGGCAGATGAGGAAAAAAACAAAAATGATGATATTCATCCACAAGATATACAAAAGGATAGAAAAGAAAAACAAAGCTCGGCTAATACCTACATAAAGTATCTCACATGGGATGATGAACCGTGTGGGGAAAAGTCTGAACAAAATTAAAAGTTCTGCTATGATACCTTATATCCAAACAGATAGGATCTGTCCCTCAACAGGGCACAGATACTGGTTGCTCTCCCCTTTAATTTTAAACAGTTCTTACAAACTAAATTAGGGATTGGCATTAGTGCCATTCAACACCTTTCAATAAATTCTGAATCCTTAAGAAAAGTACCAAATCTAGATTTGTACTAGTGAGATCATTTACCACGTTTATAGGAACCCTGGAAATCCCACTATCTATATCGGGTCATCACTTTCTCTGGTAGTAAAGAGGACTAACCAGCCGTCAGTCAGGCCTGGAGCTGGTATTGGAAGATTATGGATCATTTAGATCACAGCCATTCTCAAGAGATACTTTTGGAATCCCCTCCTCTGATATCTGAGGATCTTACTTTGATGGACAATGTTTACTCTAAATTTTACAGTGAATATCAAAAATGCTGTTCTCAGCTCCCTCAGAAATAGCTGTTGAGAAACAGGATTTGAAGGACAAGTCATTGAAGACCCGAGGCGCCCATCTCTGTGTTAATGTATTACATTCTCCAAATTTTGCAGATGAAGATATGACAAAACCCTTTCTCCACCAACATCCAGATGCTTGGACATCAAATACAGAGGCAGCCTTTAATTGGCCCCTGCTATGCCTATGCCCCATCTGGTAAGGATTCTAAAACCCTTGACACTGTAGGAAAAAAGGCATTCCAGGGTGCCATGCTGGGTTCCCAGATCACTGCCCATCAACTACAGTGGTGTGCAAAAGTCTGGAATCACTTGTGAGTTTTGCGTTTTTTGTACTTTCTAACTTTTTTTATTTTAACTTTGTGTTAGCCCAGCATATTCATCTTTCTACCGGGTTAAAAGAGATACATTTGGCTATTAGAGTTGACTTTTTTGCGTTCCTTGCTTCCAATTTAAATACTTTACAGACACTGGGAGATAGCTACTGCGATTTTTGTGGATTCTGCGTCAAAACTGGGTCGAGATTATCCAATATGCACACATTATTTCTGACCAATCAGGAGGCTGGTTTCACTAACCAATCGAAATGTAGATATCTAGCCATCTCCAGGAACAAGCAGGAATGAGTCTTCACATATGGGGTATCGTCGGTACCGATGGAGCCTGCGCGGGAACGCTCCCCAGCGTCCAGAAAGAAAGCCTTTGGGAGCATCCCACAGCGCCTGCGCGCTGCCTTCCCGCCTTTCCCAACCGCCTCTCTCCAGTTCTTCTTTTCCGCGGAGCCAGCAGGTCGTGTTCCTGTCACCGCTGAAGAAGTTCTTTATTTTCTTTTATTTCTTTGGTCGCGCGTCTGCCTTCTTCGACGTCGGACCGGTACCGCCGGTCTTTTCTTCTTTCTTCTTTAAAAAAAACCTACTGTTTCCCACTTCTGTGCATTTTTTCTTTTTGGGCCTTCGGCCTAAAAAAATTTTCCTCATGGAAAAGCCCGCTTCCGGGTTTAATCCATCACCGATTGTGAGTCCTGTTCCATGATGTCTAAAAGAGGTCGACAGAATCGAGCGGCCAAGCTCAGTACACTGTTTCCCTCTGATGCAGCTTCGGTGGCATCGACATCTTCCAGGGCTGCTTCTTCCTCACATGGATCTCAGGTAACCAAACACATAAGTCCAGCCGGGCCTCGAAGGGTAGATCTCCCTCTAAGTATCGAGATGCCTCCGGGCTTGCTCTCGAGGATCCCGCACCGGCAAAATTACCCCGGCGGGAAGCTCCGGCTTCCAAAGCTTCATCTATGGGGTGACAGGTTGACATCGATGGCTCGGCCTCGACTGATCACCTGTTGCCATGTTCTGGGGTACCGGTGGTTTCCACTGGTACCGACATCCAGACATTGGTTGCGTCGATGGATCAGAATATTCAGACCATGCAGCGTGCCATTACGGCATTCATACAAGCTGCGACGCCGCCGGTACCGCAACAAACTCAGTTGTCGGTACCGGTTCCGGCACCGATATCGGTTCCGGTGCCAGTACCGATGGCTTCGGTGTCGACTGCAGCGGTACCCTGTTCTGTGATGTCCATCGGTACCGATCACTCCCGATGTTGATACCACTCGGTACGCGTATCGGGCTCTGCAAGAGCATCCAGACAGGCGATACTTCAATTCCTCCGAAGACTCGGATGAATCAGAGGCTTCTGTCGAAGCATCGGTACTCCTTCCTCAGGAGCCCTCTTCTCCAAAAAGAAGAATGTCTCCTCCAGAAGACTTGTCTTTTCAAGACTTCATTAGGGAAGTAGCCAGGGGCCTCTCCATTTCAGTGGCCCCTGAATCAGAGCCTAGAGCCAAGAAATTGGATATTTTACAATATCCTAAGGCTCCTAAAGAGGCAGCTACTTTACCAATTCATGAGATCCTTTATGATCACATGTTGGGCATATGGGAGATACCTCTCACTATCTCCCCTCATTCTCGTAGGTTGGACACCATGTACCGTGTTCCTCCTTGTCCTGGATAAAGAGTGCAAAAAGACACTCATCTAATCCTCCAGGAAGAGAATGCAGAACCTTGGATGCTTTTGGCCGGAGAATTTTCCAGGCCAATATGCTTGCTGCCAGAATCAACTCCTATAGTCTCTATATGGGGATGTTTCTAAAGGAAGTTACAGATCATCTGCAAACTTTATCTCCTTTTATCTCAGAAGATAAAAGGAAAGAGTTTCTCACCTGGCTTAGACATGCCCAGGATGTTTCCAAATTTTCCAACTGTGCAGCCTTTGACTCTTTTGAGTGTGCCAGCAGAGCCTCGGCTATTGCCATAGGTGCACGCAGAGTTGCTTGGTTACAAGCTTCTGATTTGGAACCCTGGGTCCAGGATGGATTAGGAAATCTTCCTTGTACAGGTGAAAATCTTTTTGGCAAGGATTGGCAAGCAAAGGCCACTCAGATGGATGCTGAGAATTCTGCCTTAGATAGACTTTCAAAGTCTACTTCTGCTCCTGTTAGAAAAAGGTTATTCAAAAACGCTTTCTTTCCCAAAACAAGAGTGTTCACAAAATGCATGGCAGTAGTAGCTGCATTTCTACGCACTCTAGGAATATTTGTGTTCCCATATCTGGACGACTGGCTCATCCGAGCTCCGTCCCAGTCAGAGGCCCAGACTTCCCTAGCCTGCACAAGGCGTGTTCTTCAGTATCTGGGACTTGTAATAAACATCCCAAAATCCCATCTCACCCCTACTCAGTCACTAGAGTTCATAGGGGCCTTGCTGGATACCACAACTGCAAGGGCCTATCTTCCCCAGGCCCGTTGCCTACGCTTGGTGCAGTTAGCCTCACAAATTCAGTTAAAGTCCCATTTAACTGCTCGAGAAATGTTACAACTGTTAGGCCACATGGCATCCACCGTGCATGTGGTTCCTTACGCTCGCCTTCACATGAGGGCAGCTCAGTGGACTCTGTCCACCCAATGGACCCAAGCATCAGGGTGCCTGTCAGACAAAATAGCAATCTCCAGTCGCCTCTTCTGGTCTCTCCAGTGGTGGAGGTCCACTCAAAATCTGTTGCTGGGGTCCCCCTTTCAACAGTCGCTACCCCAAGCAACCCTTACAACAGATGCTTCTCCAAAGGGTTGGGGAGCTTATCTACATGATCTCTCCACCCAGGGCATCTGGCCTCCACAAGAGACATCTCTACATATCAACCTCTTGGAGCTCAGAGAAATTCTTCTAGCTCTGAGTCTTCCACACCCTGCTCAGCTACAAGACAGTCCTCATCCACACGGACAATCAAGTAGCCATGTTCTACGTGAACAAGCAGGGCGGGACTGGCTCTCTCGCTTTGCAACGAAGCTTTGAGATTGTGGGCCTTCGCCAGAGAGCATCAAATTCATCTCGTGGCAGTGTATCTTCCAGGGGTTCAAAACTCTTGGGCAGACAGACTCAGTCAAGTTCTGCTTCCACACAAATGGTCCCTCCATGGGGACCAGATAGCCAGGATCTTCCGAATTTGGGGAACCCCGGACATAGACCTCTTTGCAAGTCCGTGGAATGCCAAACTTCCCCGGTTCTGTTCCAGGATTCTGTGTCAGGGAGTTCAGGCCAGGGATGCCTTCCTCCTTCATTGGGGGCAAGACTTCCTCTATGCCTTTCCACCCATTCCCCTAATTCCCAAGACACTGTTCAAATTTCAGAGAGACAAGGGGTATATGATCCTCATAGCACCACATTGGCCACGCCAGGTGTGGTACCCTCTACTTCTGCATCTCTCTCAAGCTCCCTTCCTGGAATTGGGATCTGCTCCAGACCTCCTGTCCCAGGAGGAGGGAATGTTGTGGCACCCAAATCCCCAGTCTCTTCATCTCAGAGCCTGGTTGCTGAAGGCCTAGACCTTTAAGATTTGCATCTTTCTCAGCAGGTGAAGGATATCCTTCATGCTTCCAGAAAGCCTTCCACTAGACGTTCCTATGCTTTTAAATGGAAAAGGTTTTCCATTTGGTGTGCACAAAAGGGTCTTAACCCTCTTGCAATACCTCTGAATTCTTTACTAGAGTATTTGCTGCATTTATCCCATGCAGGCCTTAAAACAAATTCCTTATCGGTCCTACAGTTCCGTCCTCCACCACTGGGTAGTGCACCTCCTCCTGCAACATGGAGACTGGACAAGTCAAACTTGTGACATCACCGGGTATATCCTGCTGGTCTTCTCCCATGATCCCCCAGTGTGTCCAGTCTCCATGCAGCATGAGGACGTAGTGAGCCTAGGTGCTGGGCTCACTTGAGAAGCAGTTTAGGAGCAGTTAGTCAGGATTTGATTTACCTTGCATTTCTTTTGCCCTTCTTTAGGTGTAATCCTGTAAATTGAATTCATTTTCATTTTCATTTAATTTCATTTACTTTTACTTTATTTATTTTCACCTAGTCTGCCTTAGTGTAAAGGGGGGTTCTGTCCCTTTTCAAAGTTCACGCTGCCAGCTAGCCTCTCTGCTTGGGATTCTTCGGTCTCTGTGCCCGGTGATGATCTCTCCACCAGGACTGTACGGGGGAGAGCTCTGTGGAACACCTGCATTTTGGCAGTGTCCATGCGGCAGATTCCCATCGCGGCGGGAGCCTCAGGCCGTTCAAGGTTCTTTAGCCGGTGGGCCGGGGCTCGCAGCGTCTGCTACTTCTGGTGGCGCGAGGCAGCAGCGTGTCTGGACAGCTCTTCACCCCGCAGCTACAGCGGGGTAACTGCTGCATCCCGACGCCACAAGGGAGTCTCTCGAGTCCGCATGGAGGGGCTCTGAGCTCTTGCCGCCTCTGTGGTGTTTGGCGCCAAACGGGCCTGCTTCGGATTGGCGCCATTTTCTCGGCAGGGCTGAGGCCTCGTGGCGGAGAGCGGAGCAGCCCCGCGTTTGAGCAGACGACACTGTTCCACGCGGCTACACCCAGATAAGGACTTCCTTTTGCTGTTACTTTTAATTTTAATTTCCTTTTAATTTCATGATAGTTTATAGTTCTTTGAATGCAATGTGATTTGTTTGGGTTTTACTTCTTGGGGGGTGCCTTTACCTTTGTCTGCTTTCTGGCAGTTAGCGACGTCTGTCAGCAGCAGGTTTCCGTGCTAGGATTTGGCCATTCAGGGTCATCGGCGGCACAACCACCTACAAATTGAGCCCTTTCTGAAATTGTCATTTACATAAGGATGCTATTTCCATGTTTATACGCTTGGAAATTGTGCAGACAGCCTCTAAATGTCGTTATGCCATCTGCAAATTTGATCGCCATGCTTGCTGATCTCTTTTCCAGATCATTTCAGTGCAGTAGATGTTACCAGATGCCAGTTCCAGTGCAGATCCCGAGACATTCCACTATTTACGGGTCTCCTGTGAGAAAACTGGCCATTTAGTCCTATTGTGTTCCTGTTTTTGATCCATTTCCCATTCTATAATAGCACATCATCTCCTTCCTCAGGAGAAGTTCATAAGGGTCTTTGTCAAGTACCTTCTAAAACATCCAGATACATATCATTTGGCTTACTCACATGTTTATTAACCCTTTGAAAAGACAGCTTGGTGCTGCTTTTCAGAACAAGTTCTATCATTTAACTGGCACTGAACTCAGATTCATTGGTCTGTAGTTTCCAAGATCGCCTTTGAAGCTCTTTAAAAAAAAAAAAAACCCAATTAGTGTTACATTAGTAACTCTTCAATCTTTAGAGATCATTAATACTAATGTTATGATTGAGCCTGGCTGATATTATGAATGATCACTATTAGACAAAAATTAGCTAGGTTAAGACACTTTGATTTGGTTTTCTGCACTATGTTATCAGAGCGCAGCTTGCCCATTTGGCGGGAACACTGCCCATCTGGGCCATCTGGGGAAAGGCCCCTGCTGGGGATCGTGAGAAGTGTTGCTGGATGGCACAGTCCGGGGCTTAGTGTTCCAGGGTCCTGGAAGGGTTGATAGCGGCAGTCAGGCCTCCCTGTCTTTGCTATGACGGTCACCTAGGTTCAAGCGTCCTGTGTTTTGGGTGACAGGAGTGGGACACCTGGACATGTGGTGCTGGATGTTGGATAGGCTCATACTTCTTAAGTGCACTCTCCTTGAGCGCGTCTGCATGTCCGTGTTCCGTCTGTGATCTCATGCTCAGGTGATTGTTGCAGCAATGACAGAGATCGCTTGGGATATCGTGAGCGGGGTTGTCATGGTGTTGCATGGGGTTGCCAATGCAAGACGGGGCCATCCTGAGGAGTTTGGGCCTCAGTCATCAGCTTTCCCTTCGGTGGCCCGGCTGTCCAGGAGGCACCCCTCCAGATCCGCCGGTCCAGTTCTTCTCTGCCTCTTCTCAATGTGGGCAGGGGGGCTGGCAGATCTGGAAATTCACGTCCACTGCACGTTATACTGTTTTACCTCTGTCTTGGGGTTCTGAGGTCATATATTCCCAATCATTTGTTTGGTGGGGTGCTGCTGTCTGTTGTGCAAGACAAGGTAGTCAACAGTCGGAGGCTGTCGTCTATTCCCCTTACCCCTGAAGGTGCTCACAATTTACGTTTTTTGTACCTGCGGAGGTGTATGTTGTTAAAGGCTAGCAGGCGCACCTGTGGGACCAGAATCCTCGGTTCTTCCGACCTTCCGTTGAGGTGCGCGTGTGGGGTTTACTCCCTTTGTCAGCTAGCAACTTGCTTCACCCATTGGCCCTTCCCTTTCCTCAAGGCATCATTGCGTCCCACTTCTTCGTGGGGGCTCGCCGCAGGGCCTGGAGTTATGCTCAGCCGGTTCCAGCCAGGGCTGAGTCCTTGGGGGGAGGCTCCAATCCTAACGATACAGGGAGTGCTGGGATCCGTTCAACCAGGTTCCTTCGGGCCCAGCGTACGTCGTCTTTTGCTGGCCGGTTTAGGTCTTCGGGTCGTGGCGGTGCTCCGAGTAGACCAGTAGGCTGCACAGTGCTTGTCTTGGAGCAAGCGCGGGATATCTGTAGGTTCATATTCACAGCCGTCCGGTTACATGTCCCTCCATTGTGGAATGCTGTACTAGTAGGCATACTTCATATGCTGGGCTTACAAGTTGGCTTCCGCGCTGCTCGGCATCAGCCAAGGTGACTGCCGGTTTAGGCTGTGGAGTCAGCCTGGAGGAGGGGCCTTGCATTCTCTGGACAATGCCCTGTTCGGTTGGTGGCCTTGTGGCCCTTTTGGATTTGTAAAAAGGAAAAAAAAAAAAAAAAGAATAACACAGGTACACTAAAAAAAATTTTTTTTAAACTGCCTCTAATGTTTCGATTGATTTTTACGTTTTTTGGTGCGCTGAATCCAAATCTGGTAACCAATTTGCTCCATCATGTACAGATTTTTTGCTACATTGGGTTAGCAGTTTGAGGTGAACGTTTCAGATTGAGTGCGATCGAGATAAAAGTTTCTTGGATGAATTCTTTATACTAATTGTTTAGTAGTTATTCAAATAAGAATAAAGAAAATTGTAACAAGGCAGCACATAAGAATAGAGTAATGTCAACAAAACACACTGTGATGGTAGCAAAATTGTCTGCACTTAAAACAGCCACATACATGTGCACAAACATTGAGCATATAAGAGCGAGGTTAGACACAAAGCAAAGCAAAGAAATGTGCAAAAAATGTTGTACAGGTATGTATGTAAGAATAGAAAACGCAAACCGCACCATTGCAATACATGAAGACAAACACCCGATGGTGTGAAAATAAAATTCTAATAAATGAGATCCGACACTGTGGTAATAACTAGCAAATTTTTATTTCAAAGTTTAGTAAAAACACGATATTTGTCAACACAGTTTAGATTTTAAAGTCATTCTTGGGTCAATCAATCTCCTGGTGGGCCCGTTTCTTCTTCCCCCGAATGCTTCTCTTGGTGCGCTGCTTGGCGTATTTTTCATCTGGGGTTTCCCGCAGCAGCAACCAGCAGAAATCAGCCATCATAGTGGTGTTCCATCTTCCTTGGTACCTTCTCTCTGCGTCCTTGATGTCCTGGTGAAACCTTTCACCTTGTTCTTCACTGTACGCCCCCAAGTTTTCGGGAAAGTAGTTCACATGGGAGTGCAAGAAATGGACTTTCAGGCTCATGTTACAGCCTTGTTCTTTGAAGGCATTGAGCATCCTGGCAACAATATCCTTATAGTTCTCATCCCGCCTGTTCCCCAAGAATTTGAGAACAACATCCTTGAAGGAATCCAAGGCTTCTTTTTCCTTCTCAGACATCGTTTCAGCGAATGCTCCATCTGAAATGAGTTTCCTTATATCAGGGCCAACAAACACTCCTTCCTTTAGCTTTGCTTCAGAAAGTCGGGGGAACTTTGAGCAAAGGTACCAAAAGCACTCACCATCTTTTGGAAGGGACTTGATGAATTGCTTAATGAGACCCAACTTAATGTGGAGAGGTGGTAATAGAATTTTATCACGAGGTACCAAGCTCTGATGAAGAACATTTTTCTCACCGGGTCTCAAATACTCCCGAATTGGCCAGTCTTTTTTCCCCCAGTGTAGGTCGCGGGCCCGGCTATCCCACAAGCAAAGGAAGCAGGGATATTTGGTGAAACCGGATTGCTGCCCTAATAGCATGGATAGAATTTTAAAGTCTCCACAAATCATCCACTTATGCTCATCATAACGAATCTTCTGAAGAATCAGGGCCAAATTCTCGTATTTTTCTTGGAGAATAACAGAGTGAGCAATAGGAACTGAAGCGAATGTGTTGCCATTATGAAGAACACCACCTTTTATGCTGTCTTTTGACGAATCAATGAACAGCCGCCATTCAGCAGGATCATACTTGAGTTTAAACTTTTCCATCACTCCGTATATATCGTTGCAAAATACCAAATCTTCCTCTTTGCTGAAATACTTCAAAAATTGTGTCTCGCGGTTGCGGTACCAATAAAAAGTTGTTCCTGGTGACAATAGATTTTTCTGTTTAAGCCGAGAACCTAGCAGTTGGGCAGCATCTTTTGGGAGTCCTAAATCCCGGACTAAATCATTCAATTCAGCTTGAGTGAAAAGTTCAGGTTTCGGATCTGGTTCAGTTTCAAACTCAGAAGTACTGGACTCATCGGGAAAAGCCATCTGATGAGTCTCATCATGATCAGAACCGTCCACACAAATATGATCCAAAGATTTTGGTGGTTCAGGCACAGGTACTTCGTTGCTATGGCCTAATTGCTGAGGGAAGGTTGGGGTAACTTATTACGTTCTTATTTTTTAAGTTGTATCCCTTCACAATGCAAGAGCAAAAATAGCAGTCACTGCTGTGGTCTCTTTGTTCACGCCACATCATAGGTATTCCGAAACGAAATGCTTGTTTTTTACCTTTCATCCATAAGCGTAGATCTTCCTCACATGTCTTGCACACTTTGTGAGGAGCCCACGGTTTGTCTTGATCACCTAACTTCAAACCGAAATAGGCGAAATATACTTTTTTAATAAATGCAGAAATGTTCCTCTGCCGCTTTTTCATGGTATATTCCCCACAAATAAAACAAAAACTGTCCGGAGAGTTGACGCAACCTCTGGCTCTGTGAGCCATCACAAATACACAGCACTGCAAACTACAACTGTAGTGAACCACTTCGGAATAAAGCTGGATTACGACTGAGCAAACAAAAGGTAATAATGAACTTGCAAGAAACTGAAATTTGACAGGAACGTTCATGTCGCAACCACCGTGTTTGAGCGAGCGAACGAGGCGAGGCGAACAGGAAAGAACATGCGCCAGCGCGAGTACTGGATTTAGCCCCCCGCCTCCCAATTGTCCTGTTAATGTATAAAATGAATACAAAACACTCTAAAATATCATGAGGGAGTGTTTCTAGTTAGTTAACCATTACAACCTCTATTTTGGGCCAAGAAAATAAACTGCAGTCGGCTAAAAAGAAATTATGTGAACATTCCTTATATGGGTAAGAAATCTAATTTTGCAAGAAAACGTGACGTGATGGAACATTTTGGCTATTTTTCCTGGATTCAGCACCCCAAAATCTATAGGAATCAGTTGCAAAACTGGAGGCAGTTTTTTGGTAGTGTACCTGTGTAATCAAACAGGAAAGCCTTCCTAATTGTCCCCACTTCTTTTTTATAAGGTTCTGTCCCTTTCTTCCGGGAGCTTGGCCGGAGCGTGGTTAGACTCAGCTACATTTTGGGGATCCTTTATGTACAAGGCGTTTTAGTGTACGCAGCACGCCCAGTGTTCCATCGTCTGACTGGAACGGTACGCGGTACGTCAGCCGTCGCAGGCATTCACGGACACGGTAGCGGATCGAGCGCTGTAGGTGCTGTCTGAGATCTCCGGGATGGTGGCCTATTTCGATCGGCAGGGTGGAGTCGGTCGGGTGGTCAGGGTGGCCCGAGCGAAGGGACAGCGTGCGCGGTTGAAGCCTTGGCGGCCTGCGTTTCGGTGGGGACACTGTGGTGGCGAATGTCCTTAGCGGGGTCCGAGTGTTTGCCGGAGGAGTGAGATTGCATCAGGCAGTGTGCGCGCCGCGTGTGCTCAGATGCGGTCAGCCCATATTGGACCTCATGGCGACCTGTCAGTCTGCGGCGACGGGTCGATGTTTAGCAGAGGACATATGAGGCTACTGGATAGCGTCTGCATTGGTACAGGGCCGTGGCCCGGTCCATTCTATGCCTTTCAGAGGTCATAATGAAAATGGCCGACTGGGTCTGGTTGCTAAGATATGTGCTCTTCATTAGTCAGTGGGGACCATTACCAGTGTATTCTGCAACATTTGCGTGAGCTTGCATAATCTTTACTTGCAACCAATCGAAATAACTGTCCAAAACCAGTTGATGCAGTCACTACTTGAATTTGCCTCGCTTGACAGTAAAAAAAAAAAAGAAAAAAAAAAAGACATATTTATTTTATACCGATAGGTCACTCACAGCATATTTGGCGATTCCTCGTCCTGGTGTTAATCATGCAGATAATTTCTGCTCTAGTTGTGGTGATGTGACTTTTACATCACAAAAATGGCATATGACTGTGGCGGTTCAGAAAGCCTACAATTTATATTTTGGCTGCAGAATAAAAGATCAGGATAAAAGCTAGGCACCACACATATGCTGCAATACATGTGTAGCAGATCTCAGGCTGTGGATGGATGGGAAAAGACCATCAAAGTCTTTTGCAGTTCCAATGATCTGGAGAGGGCCCATGGATCACGTCGGCGATTGCTACTTCTGCATGGTTCCTCCAATTCCGGAGGGCATATCCAGGTGATGTAAGCGGTTGGCCTACTGGCATTGCGTCGTGGGCGTGGCTACCAGAGTCTCCTTTCTTTTTTGTCACACCATGTAAGACTCCACATCTTCTGAAACAACACTGGACTCTGGGGCACTTGACACCCTCTTATATGCCCTTGGTGGATCACGCTTGGTTTATTGCAACTCATTGCTTAGCTGCATTCCACATTCTCAATTAAAAAGACTCCAACTGGTCCAGGACATAGCTGTAGAGCTACTTTGTGTTGCAAAGAATAAAGCCCTTAAGAGGTGTGAGAAATAGGGTGTTTGACGCTGGTGGTTTTTCCATTTCCCTCATTTTGCTTCCCACCTCTGTCTGGATGGACCTCGGTTCCGTTTTCCCTCGTGGAATCCGGCTGTGCCTGTTTAGTTCTCGGTTTGGGACTTACGCAAGAACACTTTGCTTGTAACCTGCGTTCCTTGGACCTTAGGTGAGGTTCTGTCGCTTTCTGGGAGGTCTCTTCGCTGCCTGTCCCTCCGTGGAGGCGGGTTCTGCGGGAGAGCAGCGGTTGCTAACACTTGACACCCTGGTGGGGTCGAGAGCCAAGGGGGAGCTCAAGCGGATTTTTCAGGCGGAGCTCTGGTAGCCGCCTCAGTAGGTCTGTTTCTAGGGCGTTCAGTGTGTTTGCGATGGCGAGTTTGTCTTTCTGAAGCACTAGCGCTGCTTGGGGCAGAGTTCTGTGCTGTTTTCACCAGTGAAGAGGATCCAAGTGGGCTCTCGGTCGTGTCTTCCTGGTTGGCTTACCGCCTGTTGACGTGAGGAGCGGGCTGGGGTCGGTGCCTGCTCTGTTCGTTTAGGGGCCGAGCCGACTGGATAGGTCCCTCCCAATGATTACTGCTCTGGTACATCCCAGTGGTGGAGGACTGAACTGTAGGACCGATAAGGAAATGGAAATTACACTTACCTGGTAATTGATGTTCCTTGAGGGAGTACAGTTCAGTCCTCATTCCCGCCCGGGGATGGATGTTTCAGACGCGAGGCGTCAGTTCCGAGTGTGCTTTCGGATCCTAGAGTCGGCAACGGGCTCTGATTGGCAGGTAATCGCGAGAGCAACCTTTTCTGCCTATACTCTTCCTTAGTTCTCCTTCCTTCTAGCTCTCTGTCTTCCGCTGTTTGGTGCGCAGGGGGACATGGGCACGGAGGAGGGTGCTTTCGGCCTTTCTTTTTGGGGCCCTGTGATTTTAAAGTTGAAGTTTTGAGCATAGCTTTGTATTTAGTACTTTAACTGGTTGTTTGTTTGCTCCTTTGAGTCTGCTTTGACAGTAGGTCACTGGGGGATCATGGGAGAAGACCAGCAGGATATACCCGGTGATGTCACAAGTTTGACTTGTCCAGTCTCCATGTTGCAGGAGGAGGTGCACTACCCAGTGGTGGAGGACTGAACTGTACTCCCTCAAGGAACATCAATTACCAGGTAAGTGTAATTTCCATTTCAGTAAGAGTCCATTTGAGTGCTATTGCAGCATCCCTTAAGCCTCTCAATGGACAGCCTATTTCCTCTCATCCTCTTATTGCAAGATTCATGAGAGGCCTTCTTTTAACTAAACCTCCCATTAGACCACCTTCAGTGGCATGGGACTTGAATTTGGTTCTTGGCCAGCTTATGAGGCCACCCTTTGAACCCTTAGCCATTACCTCCTTGAAATTCCTTTCCTGGAAGGTTATTTTTCTCCTTGCAGTCACCTCAGCTCGCCGCATCAGTGAGCTGCAAGCCTTGGTGGCTAATCCTCCTTATACAAGGTTCCATCATGACAAGGTAGTCCTCAGGACTAATCCACACTTTATGCCTAAAGTGGTCTCACCTTTTCATCTGAACCAGGAGGTATATTTACCTGTCTTTTTTTCCAGGACCTCATGCATCAAGTGCAGAGAGGAATCTGCATACCCTGGATTGTAAGAGAGCGCTCGCTTTTTACTTACAAAGGACACAGCAACATAGAAAGTCCTCTCATCTTTGTTGCTTTTGATCCCTCTCATTTGGGACTTCCAGTCTCTAAGAGAACTCTGTCCAATTGGATTGCTCAGTGTATTTCTTTCGCCTACCAGAGTAAGAACCTTTCTCTGGAGGGCCATGTCACAGCTCACAATGTGAGGGCCATGGCAGCCTCTATGGCTCATTTGAACTCTGTGTCCATCGACCAAATCTGTCGAGCGGCCACCTGGGCCTCGGTTCATACCTTTACAGCCCATTACTGCTTGGACAAGGACTCCCGCCGGGATGCCTTGTTTGGTCAGGCTGTTCTCAAACACCTGTTCCATACCTAATCAACTCCTACCCCCCATCCCTGGTTGGATGCCCGAGATCCATGGGGGCAGGTAGAGCCCTTCTCAGGGACTCACAACCTTGGAGATCTCCCTGGCATCTCTAGCTGGGGAGTCCCCATATGTGAAGACACATTCCTGCTTGTTCCTGGAGATAGCACAGTTACTTACCTGTAACAGGTGATCTCTGGGAACAGCAGGAATAAGTCTTCACAACCCACCCACCTCCCCTAGGAGTTGTATCTCTCTATCTATCTTTCCTTTCCTCTCTCTCTCTCTTTGTCTCAGCTTAAAACTCGAACTGGAGAGAGGCGGTTGGAAAAGGCGGGAAGGCTGCGCGCACTCGCTGTGGGATGCTCCCAAAGGCTTTTCCTTCTGGACACTGGGGAGCATTCCTGCGCAGGCTCCGTCAGTACCAACGATACCTCATATGTGAAGACTTATTCCTGCTGTTCCCAGAGATCACCTGTTACAGGTAAGTAACTGTGCTAACAGTGCAGCTATAAAAACGTGCGGAATTTTGAATTTCATATGCTTTCTGGATCGACCATGAAGATGACTCGGACCCTGACGTTGGAGGAGCGTGTTTGTGTCTCCTTTATGAGCGAGGAAGGATTTTCAAGCCATCAGATAGCCAGGAAAGTTGGCTGCAGTCAGAGCACTGTTGTTAAGATTGTACAGAAGAAGAAAGAAACGGGTTCAGTGGTGGACAAGCCTCGTTCAGGTCGTCCACATGCATCAACATCACGCCAGGACCGCTCACTACGACGCATTTCACTGACTAATCGCAAGTTGACCTCTCCTCAGCTACTTCGAGAGTGGTCAGACAAGATTGAGGTCAGTGTCATCTCATCAACAGTTCATTGCTGGTGCCTGCAGTTTGGTCTCCGGGGCTGCAAAGCATTGAATAAGCCACTGATGACTGACATAACCAGATCGTGAGGGCGAGAAAGCACTCAACTTGGTTGACTGAAATGTGGGAAAAGGTGCTATTCAGCGATGAAAGTACCTTCTGCCTGTTTGGTAACCAGGCCCACACCTATGTGAGGAGATTTCCTGGAAAGGAATTCAAACCTGAATGTCTCAACCTCACTGTGAAGCATCCTTTGAAGGTCATGGTCTGGGGCTGCATGGCTGCCAGTGGCGTTGGACGTCTTCACATCGTCGATGGAATGGTCAACGGGGCCAAGTACATCACCATACTGCAAAAGTGCATGGTGCTATCAACACACCAGCTGATTCCTGGCTAATTCCTGTTCCAAGATGACAATGCACCCTGCCATCACTCCAGAAAGGTGATCAGCTGGAAGCAGCGGAACAACATCAAGTCAATGGACTGGCCTGCCCAGTCTCCAGATCTGAATCCAATCGAGAACCTGTGGCACAAAGTGGCCTTGGAAATAGCCAAGAGGCATTCGAAATCAAAGTGTGAGCTGATTGAGTCACTCATTGCAGCTTGGAAGCGCGTTGTCACCAACGATCACCTTGTCAGACTGGTTCATTCAATGCCAACAAGGTGCAGTCAGGTGATCAAGAACAAAGGGTGGCCCATCAAATACTGAGCCATCACTGACACATAAAAACGGCTTTTTTCAAGGCCACATACATTTAATTTGAAGGAAACCTGGCGTGCATCCATAATATTTTAAAGCATACTTACAATAATATTGTTGGCCAACGATGTACATTACACGATTTTCACAGGAAAATCTATCAACAGGACAACTGTGGGGAATAAACTCAGAAAATAAGGGACAAACCAATACTAAAAGTTGGCCCTAATAGCCAGATCTATCACTTATCATGAGATACACAGAAAAAGCCACTGGGAGGAAAAAGAAATTAAGATATAAGGTCATGAAGTTGAAAAAAGTCACATTTACAAGTGATTCCAGACTTTTGCACACCACTGTACAGATGTTGTGCTGACAGCACTGTCAAATCCATCACACCGTCTTCTCTGTTCACTTCTGTCAGAACCAGACTTGCAGCTCAGTTAATTCTTTACAAATATAGCTGAGTGTACTTTTCACCTCATCCGCTCTACATATGATATCTATAAAATGTCTTCTAGCTTTGCAAAAGTAGCTACAAGAGCGTGGAGGATGGCACAGATCAGAGTCTTCATAAAGATCTGCATGACTTGCTGATGCACTATGCTCAGACGATAATCTTTCTAGAAAGAAAGTCAAGGAAACTGTTTTCTTTATAAAAGATGAGTTTGATTTTGCTGGAGCTCTTGATTTCCCAAATAGAGGATATTTCATGCTATAGGAAAAACCAGCCTGTCACCTTAAGATACCTGTTCCCCTCCCGGTATTACTAACAATATTACTCTCATAAGAGATACCAGCCATAATCCTGTGCTCCTGAACAGAATGCTACAATACAAACTCATTCTCTGCATCAGAACAATTGGAGATCCTCAAATACTAGGCCCCATTGCCAACTGGGTCTCACCACAGATGCCCCCTGTGGGATGTTTTTATGTTCTTTGTAAATTGTCCTAGTGCTTCTGGGGAATTTGGGTGATTAATACATGAAAAACGGATAAATATATACTCGATGTTTTATCAAAGAGCAAATAGTCTTCCCATAAGCTTCCTGGAACTGAGAGCAATCTTCTATGTGCTTCAAACATTCAAAACATTACTAAGGAATAAATTACTTTTTCAAACTGATAATCAAGTAGCCATGCTTTACATTAACAAATGAGGCTCTAGTTCTTACAAGCTATGCAAAGAAGCAATAAGAATATGTAATATAGCATTATTGATGCAACTCTTCCTTCAAGCCACTTATCAGGGCAACAAAACCAATTAACAGACCATCTCTGTCAAATACTCAATCTTCACGAATGGTCCCTTGTCATTGGGGCCTACCAAATGTCAGCTTGTTTTAACAATGCAAAAATACCTGGGCTTCTGTTGAAGGAGACCATCAATGAGCAGTCTAGCATCAAATGCCTTTGCCATCCTATGGAATCAAGTCCTTGTGTGCCTTTCCACCTATCCCTTGAATCGCCGGTGTCATCGAGAGGATCATTTAAATTCCTTGAGCAAGCATCATACTCTTTGCTCCAACATTGGCCTTATCAGGTCTGGTTCCCTTGGTTACTACCTCTTGAACACTGAACCAGCCCATCCATTAGGGATACAGTCATCCTTGTTAACTTAGCAAGGGGTACACCCTTTGTCAACACCATTCTAAAGTTTCTCACTCTAACTGCATGAAAATTAAAAGGCAATTAAATAGCAAAATTGCCATTACTTCAA